>VDFB02026320.1:83318826-83568863 GCA_007258455.2 Sequoia sempervirens
TCTTTCCTTAATGCAACTACTTCTCCTTCAAGTTTTAGACATTCAATATTTTTAACCTCTAAATTAGACCTTACAACATCTGCTATCCTCTTACTTTCTTCAATTTCAATTTTCTGACTTATAATCATATCATCTTTAAGAGTTAGTTCTTTTAATACAAAATCATTATCTGAACATTTCTTCAATGAGGCAACCTCATTTCCAGTTTATTACAAAATTCATTCTTTTCTTTTAACTTGACTTCCAATCCCTCTTCATTCCTTTCTCTATCCATCATTTGGGCTTTCAGAAATTCAATAATCTTTTTATCATCATTATGATTTTGCATTACAACTTTATTGACATTAACACTTTCTTGTAAGCATACCTTGAGATCTTGATTTTTCTTTCTAAGCCTCTTAAGTTCATCTAAGGCAACAAGTAGTTCTTCCTCCAAATCAACCTCAAATTCATCACCTTCATATTCCTTTTCACTTACTAAGTGAAATTCTTCTTCTCCAACTATAGGATGACATTTAGTATTAATTGGTAGGGGTGCTACTTCACTAGAATTAACACTAGTGTTTTTCTTTTGACTTCTGTTTCTTTTGCACTTACCCATAGTATTCCTCTTATCAAGAACTTGAATAAACTTATGCAAGGGTCTAGCTCTATACATCAATAGCAATTGAGATTAGATATATTTCCATTCTGATTCTCAAAACACATAGTCTGTACCATCAAACAATGGAGCTCTAGTCACAAAGGTACTTTCTTGATCTTGTGACATATTTGATAGACTTCCAAAAACTAGAATCAATCCTAGGTGGATTAGACCTATGAAAGGACCCTACACTCTGATACCACTTGTTGGAAGGCTGAAATCACTGAGAAGGGGGGGGGGGTTGAAATAGTGATTTATGAAAGTCACAAAATTTTTCAAAGTCAAGATTGCAAGTTTACTTTTGAACAAAGAGGACAAATGATAATATGCGAAGAAAACTTAACTTTTAAATCAAAACACCAAATGACAGTTCAAAGAACAAATTTAACTTGTGCATGAATAGTATTGTATTTGCATGAACCATGAATTAAACATGAAACATTAACAGAGGTGAAACTTAACACTTTCACATGTATGAGAGCTCACTTTAAATCATAACCTTTTATGTATGAAATGTGCATTGATAGATATGAAAGATTGATATGAAGTGTGGCATAACATTAACAAATATGAAGGATTGATAATTGTACATTTGATAACATATTAAAATCAGATTAATAAGAAAAACATCACACACATAAAATAACCACATAACAAAAAATTTGTCCTGAGTGGAAAAACCCTCTTGGGGAATTAAAAACCACTTAAAAAATATTTCATTTATTCACTTAGAGCACCAACTCTTTCACATTCAGGAGCCACCAACTCCACAAGTTTAGGAGCACCAACTCCATAAAAATTAGAAGCACCAACTTCCCAAATTACAGGAGCACCAACTCCATAAAGTAAGAATAACCATATGTTAGGACACTAAGTGCAACAAATGTAGTTCTAGAATCTCAATGCAAGATTATTGTTTTTCAATAAGCACACTGAAGAATAATGTTGTATAAAATTAACATCTTCAATTACAAAGTATCTGAGATTCAATGATTTTCAATGTAAACCTAGTTTCTTGTCACTGTAAAGATAAAAATTTGATGTTTCATAAGAGATTTTTCCTCTTCTTCTCAGTGACCTGAGAAATACAACAAAACCTTCTTAAATAAATGCATAAGCATATCTATAGACATGTCTATAACTGTAAGAACAATCTCCAGATGAGATTCCAGAAACCCTAACGAGTTTTTTTAAATCGTGATCATCAAAAGATTAACCATTTTAACAAAAGTCTTAGCAACATAACCCATAAGGGTTTGTAATAGTTATGGCCAACTGTCGAATAACTGAGAAACAAAATGTTATCATCTTGTGCATAAAACAACCTCCTTCCTTTTTTTTTCAAAAATAAATAATAAGATCCTTTTAATACCCTTAACAACTGTTTTAGTAAGAAAATTTCATTGAAAAACTGAAAGTATGTGATAGTTTTTCCTTTACCTGTTCACGGTGGGAGAAAGAGAAACACATACCATAAATTACTGTTGAAGACCATCATAACTGCCTAGCTGAAGACTTCCATCAATGAGCACTTCTTGTTTTCAACTTCCTCAGTTAAGGTTTTACCAGAAATCTACAATCACAATTCCATGGCGGCGGCTAGGGTTTCACAAGTTTACACAATGAAACAATAACTCTGCCCTACATTTCCCCCAAGTATTTTAAAGAATTTTCAAAAGAGTATAATCATTTGGAATCCGAACACCATAATACATTTGAATCCATTATCAAAGATTAAATCATTAATTTATGATGGTTGTCGATACCCATATCACTACCAAGTGATTAAGCCAAAACCTTTTTAATCATAGCACCCATTGTCACATGATTAATGTGATCAAATCAATATTTTACTCAAACTTTTAAAACTTTAATATGCCTAATTTCTCAATGTTTAGTATGCCCGACAACAGATTGATTTGCTTTGTTTAACAAAGACTTTATATCTCTTTAGTGCCCGACACCATTTATGGTGTAAAATATAAATATTTCAATATCCTCACCATAGGATATATTAACCATGAAATAATTCAAAGACATTCACCAATGTAACATATACCATTGAAATATAAGCTTCCCAAAGCCATGTACTATAAGTCTTGAAGACCCCGTTAGTAAGAAATACTCTATGAAGAAAATATATATAGGTGACATGAACCTGTAATCTGCATTTCTTGAAACATGCATCAAGAGTATAACAACCATTGTCACCTTAGTTGATCAGTCTAGAACCTGTCAAAATAATCAATACTATCAACATCAACGTAAAACATAAATATGATGTAACTGTCATATCAATACATCAATATTGTGAGCATCACCATAATCGAACATCATACACCAGCCAAAACCTATAATTGCATGCCATGAACCATGGGAAAAGACCATGTAGAACAATTGTAATCATTTTATTTGATCAACTTGAATTCACATCATGAGATCATAGTATATTCTTTGCACTGTGACATAAGTCACAAATAATGAAGAATATCCATATAAAAGGAAAAACCTAAACCTTGTACTCTGCATACTTTAAGACACCATGTATCAAGTAATAGAGTACTTATGTATCAAATGTGCGTTGGAGACAACACACACCCTTTGCACAAGCCAACACGTAGAGTCATCAAACATAGTGTATGCCAACAACACAAATGATGCCTTCATCAAAATATGACTGAGTTCATACCAACACTTATCACCTTAACATATAACCAAAGGAGAGAATACATACAAGTGGCCTAAGACTTGTAATCCACATTTCTATGCAAACATATGATGTGTCACACATATCATTGATTTGTCTGCCCAAAAGGAAATATGCACCAATGTATAAAAAAATGTATACCTCAAATGCATCTATTCAATTCTATAAACAAATGTATACCTCAAATGTATCTATTCAATCACCAACAACCATATACCTGTGATACCAAAATACCAATCACCTTGAAGAATTAAACTGCAAATTATCTTGACAAACACTATCAGCACCATCATATGCAAAACAAAATAGGTCAAATGTATACCAAATTCCAATCTACATATCATCACATATATTCTCATATCAACAGTTTTGAGATCAAGGAAAAACCAAAAACAACTAAGAGCCAACACTACTATATTTAAAATATCATGTGGTAAGTGAGAAAACTTTTCTTCATAAGAGAAAAACTTGTCTCCTCTACCTTTATCAGAGTAAGAGCATATTTTATCAAGGATTCTCAAATACCGCTTAATTACTCTTCCTCCTCCAACATGTAAGAAATTTTCATAGCAATCATTCTTTTTGTGCATATCATCGAGTGCTTGGTCATTCCACAAATGAATTCTAGACCTTGAGTAGTAAAATATAATAACTTATGGATTGTGGTTCTCTTCAATGTGTTGATGCACCTAATCCTTCCAAATAATAATGATCCCTCTTCTATGGTGTTTCTCCTCACTATGTGGAATTTGTAGCTTCATATGTTCACTCATTGCCATTCATGGTGGTACAATCTTAAGTGTAACCATATTTTTCATGGTAGCAACACAATAGTCTCTAATGTAGTTGTTCTTGCTTTTACACTTGGGGAAAAGGATAACTAGTTTTGGGAGGTGTGCATTCTTTTCAAAGATCCCCTCTTCCTCTTTTTTTCCTTAAAATACCAACATGGAAAGTATGTTGACATTTTAAGGGGGGCCATATCACCCTATCAATTTCATATATTCCTTATGAGATTTGAATTATTGAAACAAGCCTTTAGTGGCAGCGTTTTTTATAATGTCCCCTGAGGCATGGTTATAAATTCGTCCTCCACAATGTTAAACTTATGTGTGCTCCTTGAAATGTGATTGTCAATATAGTCCATAACTTTTGTGCACTCCCTATAGCGTGATTGGAAATATATTGCATGAATTTGGCATGGTAGAGCTTGCTCATTCATGAATTTGAGCATTCTTTACATGACCACCTAGCATAACACACCTTGCTTTCCAGTGGAGCCATGTGTTTCATGAGTGATTTAACATCCTTACGAGAGCACCATTTTGTTTAAATAGAACATTCAATGGATGGCGCTTGGTATTTGAGAAAAATTTAAGATTGAGGGCTCTTTACTTTATCGACTCAAATCCTTTTTAGTGTACTAACCTTTGTTTTTGTGTTTTATTGTGTTTTTTTCTTTTTGTTATGTCTACTTTATGTCTTCGGTGTGTTTACTTTGTGTATGTATTGATTTTTCCTTATGTCTTCTACGTGTTTGCTTTGTCTCTTCATTATGTCTACATTGTGTTTGTTTTCAATCATGTTTTTATCATGCATTCTTTGTGTTTTTCATGTTACATTGCACCTCATATACGTGTGTTATGTTGTCCTTATATTGTCTTTCCATAAGATCTTAAATATGGGGGCTAGCGCATCCCCTAGATTCATCGCCATCCTATCTCTTCAATATTTGGATAATCAAACCCCTCTTGACATATTCTTACTTTAGTATGAGTTTGAGCATAAGTTCATACTCTCACTAAAATGGGGGCTAAATGTAGCATCGAAAATTGTCATCCTTGACAATTTCATATTAGGTTTGGCTCCCCCTATGTGCTTGGATATAATTATGCATTAATTTCCAATTTTATAAACATTCTTGGAAAATCATGCATTTAATATTTTACCCCTAACACTTTTGATTTCAAAAAAGCATGAATTTAGTCTAAGGTGTATGGTGCCCTAAACCAACATTTTTGGCTCCAAATTTGAATATGTTAGTGTTGACAATTTATTATTTTAATTTCCAATTTTATTTATTGGCCATCGACATTTGATTTTCAGGAAATTAGAATAATTGCATATAAATACAAGGTATTTTCATCATTTGAAATCCTAGTGAGAGCTAGCACTTTAATAGAGAAAGAATGAAGATCCTAAAATTAGTCAAGGCCAAAATTAACAACATTATTACAACATTCTCATCAATCAAGTCCAAGTTTGCAAGACATCAAGATGAAGGAAGAAATTTATGTCTGAGGAGTTATTATGATCAATCATGCCAAATCATGAAGATGTATTGAGTTATCTTGTACATGCTAGTTGCAACAATCTATTATGTTTAATGAGCTAACCTTTTGTAGGTCTATCAAGCAATCAAGGAATCCATCAATCAACTTGTGTGTGGCATCTCTTCTTCAAGGGTTTTCACATCAAGGTAACATTATCATGTCATTTATCAATTTCAGTCAATTATTATTGTTTTGGCCTTTGCTCAACCTAGGGCATTCCCTCTTGATCATCATCAAGCATTGTACATGGAGGTAGAAATACCAACATAGGGTTTGACTAAGGAAATCTCCTATATAGCACAAAATTTTCACCTATTTTCATGTGTGTAGATCGAATCTAGAAGTTTCATCAAGTGACAATCTAGAAAAACACAACGTAGACTACAACCCACAATCCAAAATTTGTAGATCCGAAAATGGAGGATCTCAGTTTGGGGTGCACCACGCCATAGATTGGCCATTTCAACATCAAATTTTCATCATAGGTTTCTATCTTAGTCTCTTTTTTTCATCTCTATGATAAATTACATTTTTAGATCTAGGGTTATATGTAAAATAGGCTTGTTAAAACAAAAACCCAATTTATCACAACACAACACTAAAAAACAACATAAACCTTATGAGGTTGGTTCTCCCTTGTGGCAACAAGATAATCATCAAACCCTAGTTAGTTTATGTTTAATGTTGAGTCAAGTGAAAAGGAGATAATCCTAGTTAACGTAATTGGATCTAGGATCACTTTTCCTACTTAACATTGATGAATTTAACAAGCATTAAAAGATTATGAGCATGATTCAAATAATATTGAATCCTAAACATTGTGTAGGCTTTATTATAACTTTTTCCTTGTTTAAATGGTGTACATATATGTAGAAATGCATAATTAGGTGCTTCCAATGTAAGCATGTGCATAGTGTTGAAGATTTCTTGAGATGTCAAATCTTACTTGAGAGTGAAATTTGAAGATGAAACAAATGTGCTTCTCCAAGCTTAGAGAAATGTGGTAGCTAGTACAAGAGGACAACTAATGAACCAAGTGTTGAACATGTTATTATTTATGCCATTTTTTCTTTTTGTGACATGGAGTATTGCAAGACTAGTTGGAGATGATGACATGTAAACTTTTGTTAGATGTAAAACCTTAGATAAGACAATACTAATACACTAGGAATGTTTAGATGCTTCCTCTTAATCTAACAATGAACACATTGTTTGGACAATGCTAGATCATTGGTGTTGGTTTGAGTGTCAGTGTACTAAGAGCCATTATTTATAAAGGGTAGTATACCATTGATGTTGTCACCACATGTTTTTTATATACCCAACATGTGATCTACAATTTCTTGATTGATGTTAGAAATTGACAAATCAAACAACTAAAATTACTATGTTTTTTTCCCTTTTTTGGAGTTGCCAATTGATAATGTAAATGTGAGAAATTAGAGTGTTATTTGTAAAAAATAATGAAGGATTAGAATTAAGAAAAATATTAAAAAAAAACATAATATGTATCTTGGGAAACTCCAAAAAAGGGAAAAAAGCCAATATGATAATGGAAAATGCTCTTCTATCAAATAATATTTCTTAAATAAACAAATACATTTATAAGATATCATTTATGCTCTACTACAACTTCAATTATCCTCCTACCCTTTGTTTTGAACTAACAATGTCTTCTTATTTCATGCTAGAAGATTGCAATTGAGTGTTAGAAGTCATCTTGCATGAAATTTGAAAATATCGAGCCAATTCAAAAACTTCACATTCTTGTTTCACATGTCAAGATGAGAGTGCCCATTTTTAGCAACTAATGATTTCATTTTGAGATACAACAATTACGAAATCCGTTATATTAGAGTCCATTAGTTTGGAAATGGAATCATGTTCAAAACCAATAGTTTCATTCCATTGAGTTGTTGGAGTAACTCCAATGATTGAAACCTATTGAAGCAAATTCATTTGATGATGAGATTTCAATCTTGGATCCCATACAAAACACACCTCCTCCTTATAAATATTTTTGGTTCTAAAAAATTTTAGTTTTGAAATATAGAATAATTTCTCCCCCCATCTTTGAAACTTCTATATTGAAATGAATTGAACAAAACTTCCCTTATATCCCCTTGTTAATTTGTAAGTTGATGCTTTGTATCCAAGTGCTTTGAGATAGAAAGTAGTAGTTCTCCATGTGCATAGGTCTCTTATGTTTCATTGGAACAAATTCCCCGCCTTTCAAATTGATGCTCAATGCTAATGGTGCTATAGGGTAGAATCTAGTGACACTCTTATCATCCTTGAAACCTAGATATGAATAAAAAATGATATATCTTTGTGTCCTTCCCATGATCAGCTATGTGTGTAAAATGACTTAATAAAAGTCGTGTTGTTCACTATCCCTTCAATCCATTGTGATGCATATAATATTCTACACTAGTTTTGATGGATTAGAAACCACATGAAAACATTGGTATCTTCATGCTACATTAAATCAACTTGTTGCCATGAATGATTCTCCTTGCTCTTGTAAGCCATATTACAACAAAGGTCATATTAATTTTTTTACTATAGAAATTTCTACTAATAGTTCCCCTTCATATTGCATCATTGTATAATAAAGGACATACATCATTTCGATTTTTACAATTGATTTTTAAAAATGAGTTTGACAATTATGCACATTAATGATATCAAGTTTCCACAATGCATATTGTTAAATAACAGTGATTTTTGGATTCGATTATGTAAGAATTTTGAGCTCTTTGCTTTCATCCTAATGATGGATTAAAAAGTGTGATCTGAAACGTTGATGCAAAAATTATTACGCAATTGAATCCAAAAATCAGTGTTGCAAATGTTACAACTATACCAAAGATTTGTGAAAAATATTGATTACCATCATTGTGATTCTCTTGTATATCCTTGTGATCATCTACAAAAATCAAACTCCATTATTTCCTTGCCCATGCTAATAGTATCAGTTCCCTTTATTTGTCATATCAAACAATAAGTGAAACAATTCACATGCTACACTTAAAAAATTTCCATGAAAAGAAAAATGCATGCATACAACAAATGAAATGTACTCATTGTGTTTTTCATGTTAGCAATTTTGAGATTTTTGTAAAATCCTTTTTTCCTCATGCAATGATTCAACTATGATTATCCCTACTTTCCAATCCAAGTAGTATTAGTTTAGTTTCCTTTCCATTTCACACATGTCAAACTAGCTCCATAAAATAATAATAATTTTTCCAAACACATACATGCTTACAAATCTGAGAAACATATTCATATTTTTTCTATATCATTTATTTATTTATCTTCCTAGAAGTCATAAACCCTCATACAACAAAAATCCACCCTTTCTTGATACAACAAGTGGATGTGCAAATCTTTCATCAAAACAAGAAATATGAAGGGTAAAATCAAACCATTATGTCATGCATTCTTCTTCTTCTTTGTTCTCCCTCCTTGACCTTCAAGTGGGAATGCTCCTCATGAGCACACATAGTGAGTGAAACATACTCCTTATTTTCTCTATAAATGGAGTAAGAATACTGAATAGGAAGAATAACTTGGTGTGCTAGTCATATGACCATACAAATGAAAATAACTCACTCTTCTCTTATTTGCAAATCAAATAAGAGCTCAATCAAAGAATCAATTGACAACCCCTTACAATTCAATGATTATATCGAAATATGTGAGTTTTTCTCTTTTTGCATGTTTTGGGGTTATTCTCTTCCCCTATTGGATACTCTCTCTTGATTTTGCAATGCCTTAGGTGAACCTCTAGATGGAATCTCTAACACTTGCTAAACCAATGCACTTCTATCTTATAATGAAAAATAATTATTAGCTTTGCACAAATTGAAATCAACCTTCTTATTACCACCTTTAAACATGTGTTGAACTTTCCCTTCCCTTTTTCGTACAAATTGGATTCTTCCTTTTTCATCCTTTCCATGAAATGTTTTCTCCTCAATGGTGTTATATTTTCACATTATCCTATAATACAAATAGTGCAAGGAACAAGAAACCTACATTCTTGTGAAACTTTTTTTTAAATTTTCTCTAATAAAAAAAATATAGAATCTTTACCTTGTTTAGTTGCATTCTCTTTTACTTCCTTAGGTTTGGCTATTAGTGGTGGAGTGAAATATCCAATTTATTATTTCAATTTTTTTTCATTATTTTCTCTTCCCTTTCTTGAAGGTGTCTTCATCTTTAAAGAATCTTCTTTGTGCTATTGAGTAAGAGGTGATCTTTATTTTATTGGATCATTTTTATCTACTGGAGAAAACTTGCAACCCTCTTGAGGCCTTAAAAATAATATTAGAAGAATTGTTACCTCACATCCAGATAATCCTTGGTCTATGCATGGTGTAGACCCCTTCTTGGAACTTTATCAAATTTATATGCCTCCATAACCAAGGCCCTAATGTAGTGGTTTTTACTTGATTATGATGGGTTGAAGTATTTCTTGATCATCCTTAACAAGTTATTTTCCACCATGTAGCCCACCTTTTCTACTAATTGTAACATAGACAATTGCATACCCTTGCAATTTTACATTGTGTTTTGAATATATTTTAGTTTCCACTCTTGTATATATTTATTGCTGGTGGAGGTTGAGGGTGTTGGTGATTTCTAAAAAAATTAAAGAAATTTCTAATCTTTTAATCAAAATATTTTTCTATAAGATGACACCTCTTCAAAGTGTCTTTATCAAAAGATTCATATTTTTGGGAGTTTTGAGGTGGAGGTTGAGGGTGTTGGTGATTTCTGGTTGTGGTGGTTTAGCTGATCGTATCATCCTCTCCAATAAAGGGGAGTTCACTCCTTTAGAGATGGAGGTGGAGTTTGTGTCCTATTACCAGGTGAGTTTGTGCTGTAGGGAAGCTAATTTATTACAGGTGGTTTACACCACAATGATCTCTGTTCTTTTGGGCTCAGATTTGAATGATCTGAGAGGATGGTCCACTAAAACCTAGCTACTTAAAGTGATGTTTAAGTTTGTCAAAAGGGTTTCTAGTCCCAGATAAAACCAGGTTGTAATTGGGCTTCGGGCCCATGCCTATCTATTTTTTGTAGCCTATGTAGTTATGTTCATCTTTTAGAGGCTGCTTTGGGCTGTTGTTGGTATGTGATTTATCTTTATTAGCAGCTTTATTTTCTTTGTTAGGTTGATGGTTCCCTTTAAAACCATTATGTACTGGGTTCTAGGCCCCATCAAAACCCGTATTTAACCCCTAATCAAAAATAATTATTTTATAATATAACAATAAAAACATCATAAAAATACCTTTGAATTTATAATGGTATGTTCTATTTATTTCATGGCTTCTAAATATTCAAATCTAGTGCAATTTAAATATTCTTAGAACACTTCTCAAATCATACTTATAAATGATACTCTTGGACTTTTTACTTAGAAAACAAGTGCATTTTAAGTAGATCAAAATTATTGGTATTATATAAGAATCACGCAAAGAGAAAATTGGATCATATGTAAAGAAGATCAAGAATAAATGGATACCCAAGAGATTAGATGGGTAGAATTCATGGAAACACTAGATATATACTTGTTGCCTTTCCCAAAATATCAACTAATAATTATATATGTGATCTCTTGTAAGATAGATCATTGCTTTCATTAATAAGTTTGGGAATAATGTGATGGAGATGGTAGAGTTTCGACATCTTTTTAATTCCAATTTTTTAGCCATGGAGAGCCATAATGGAGTCAACTAAGAGTTGGTAGATTGGAAAGAGGAATTAATCTTCTTGTTCAGTGATCCCCTTTTGTTATATGACAAGGTAAATCATATTTGATTGAAAGAGATTGTCAATTATTTTTTGATTTTTGTGTGTGGCTAACAAGCAACAAATGGTAACTGGAATGGATGGAGTAGTAGAAAAAGTTAGAATTTTTGGTTTGAATTTGAATGGAGTTGGAGTTGCAGATGGAAGGTTCGCTGGTGCTTGTGATGTTACTAGAGCGATGGTCAATGACAATTTTTCTATGAGTGAGGGCCCAGTTGTAGGCCTTATTGAGAAGGCGTTGGATAGCGGGATAGGCTTGTTGTGTGGGGTTGTCACTAAGGTACCACTGGACCCTAGAGGTACACCATCTAATGTCTATTCCAAGGATAATGGTTTGGGTGTGTGTGTTGAAGGTCAGAAAGGCTCTAAATGTCCTATCAAGATTCTTTTTTCAAATCAAACCCATCAATGATCAACTCTTTTTGGCATTAAACCTAAAGGGAAAAACTATTCCCCTCTAGTCCAGGTTTATTTGAATCTAGTTTTAGGTGAATTCACCATTTCTATTTTGGACTATATTTTTTCTAAGTATGTTTCTCTTATGGAGATGATGCTAGTGGGTAAATTCTTGGGGCCTAGGCTAAATATTGATGTGGTTAGATCTTGGGAATTTAAGAAATGGAAAACTAGGGAAGTTTGATATTGCAGATATGGCTAAATTTTTCTTCTCCTTCTTGTTCTCTTGTGAGGAATATTTGGGGAATATCCTTTCTAGAGGATTGTGGCTTATTAGTAAATCCAATTTGGCTCTAAAGAAAAGGGAACCATGTTTTGATGTTTCAAACTGCTTGTTTAATGTGGTTCCAGTTTGGGTTAGATTACCAAGTCTTCCAATGAAATTCTAGGATGAAGAAGTCTTCAAGTGCATAACTTATACCTTTGGTCAATTTTTGGCGATAGATGAGATGAGTATATCGAGAAAATACCCCATCTATGCCAAAGTTTGTGTTAGTGTGGATCAATCGACTAATTTGCAAGATCGATCAAGTTGAGTTCTAAACTTGGTGAGAAAAAGAAGGTGGTGGAGTTTGAATCAATGCATTTTGCTTGCTTCTAGTGTATAAATGTGGGTCATTGTGCTAAAAAATTCCCAAGAAAGAAATCCAATCCTAAACCTAAAGTCTGGAGGGAGAAGTCAAGCAAAGTTGCAAACAAAGTATTTTTATCTGACAAGGAATCCAACCTTTCAAATAAAGCCTTGGAGGAGGGGATGATACATGAAATAGTGTCTGTAAGGTAGGATTTGGAATATGTAGTTCCTTTTGTTGATCCTTAAAACCTACACTCTTAGGAAACAACCTTATGGGGAGTTTAGCGGATGGGTGATGAATTGCATTCCACTGGACAACCTTCAGGGTTTTAGAAGCCGAATATTCGTTCCTAGTTGGGGAAGGAAAGAGAAAGAAGGAAAAGAACATAAAAAAAATAATCTAAGGTGATGCACCAAAGCTTTTACAACATTTCAAGTTTCCCTCTCAAATAACTAGAAGCACAAAACTCCTAAGAAACAAGCATAGAGTGCCGCAACCTCTTCATTGTTGAAAATAGAACAAAATGCTTAAGGCCTAGAAGGCACAAAGCATAACATTCAAATAATTTCGTGAGAAGCACCCATTGAGGTTCACCGGAGTATAATACAACTTTATTATTCTACTAAAAACTTTAATCCCTTGTAAATATTGCTCACCAACAAGCATAATGCGATATCTAACCAGAAAACATTGTAGAAAACGAAAGAGTATAGGACATGATCCAATAATCTGAAATCTTATGCTAGATACCATAAAAGATAAAAATCATAATAATTAGTTGTTAACATCCATTCATAAATGACACAAAGCATTGAAGTTAACATAAACAAAAATGAAACACACAGTAAAGGTGAATTGGGCACAATCTAATATGTTTTTCTTTCTATTAATCAATTGGAGAAACACAAAAATGCCAAGGTCCATAGAATAATATTTTCCTTTTGAATGATATTCTCTAAGTAATCTTTTTTACAAAGATGGTGAACAACCCTTTTTACAAAGCACCCATAGGCTTATATAGAGTAGACTCCTTAGGAAAAGAACACAACTAAAAATATTCCCTCAAATCACTTCCCATTGATCTATTGGATATTGTGGTTGTTTTGCTGATATGTGGTTGTCATTGATGTCAACACTATTAGCATTAATTCATTAGAAGTTGTATATGTCGAGGATATTGATAAAATTGTAATAAGATGAGTTGCAGGCTATCAATGGTGAAGTGAAGTTCAGTATGTTGGTAATTTTTGTACATTGATGAACAGAGGTTGTGGACTAAAGGGTTTGTTGCTGAGTGTATCTAGTTTATCCACGTCAAGTTTTAGAGATCCGCGTGAAGATTTGATTGAGTTATGAAGATTTACATTTTGAAATTTTTTCTATTGCTTCAATTAGTGTTCCTGATTGAAGATTATGCGATTTTAGTTAGTTTAGTTGCTATGGATGCTTCTCTGGTGATTCGCGGTGTTTGTGGATGCTTCTAGATCATGCTCTATCTTTGTTGCACGTTTGCATTGATTGTTGTGCTCGAGGTTGGAAATTTTCTCTTGTGTGTTTATGTTTTTCTTGTTCTTGGCCGACATGGTGGTTGTAGTGTGTTGTGGATCTTTGAGGAGTAATTAATTGAAGTGTTTTCGCATTGGAGATGTTGATTTGGGTCTTCACTAAGTTGTGGCTGACCTTCGTTGATTCACATTAACAATCTTTAGTATTTTGGGATGATGGTGTTGAAGCCGACATGTAGGGATGAAATTGCTTGTTGCGGATATATAAGAGCGATTGCTTATTCGAATTGAGGTGTGCTTCTATGTGTATATGTGTGAATATTGATCTAAAACATTCGAAGGAAGAGTAGAGTGTGAAGAAGAGTGAAGAAGATTAAAGAAGTGTTCATGCGCTTAACTGGAACTATGATCAGGCATTAGTAGATGCTATTCTATTAGTTCAAATCCCTATGGATGTAATCTGATTCTTTTTGTAAGACAGTGTGTCTTCCTTTGGGCAGTTAGCCCTGTTGTAATTGAGCAGTGAGCTCTAGGCAGTGTGCTTGAATGCAAATGCATTCCCCATATTTTCATTTCTTATACTTTTAACAGGGTATAATCTTGTGGACTGACCTCCACCATGGTTTTTCCCCTAATAGGGTTTCCACGTAAAAATCTTGGTGTTATGTGTGTTTTTGATGTGTTGATGATTTATGCTTTCATGGTTATTAGTCAGATCAAAGAATAATGTTAATAAGTTGAATAAGTTTTAAATTTTGTGATAACTGATTCACCCCCCCTCTCTCAGTTGTTTGCCCCTGTGTTGCCAACAATTGGTATCAGAGCATGTTCTTTGGAAGAAGTTTAACAACTTGAGGTGTTCTAGGATGGAGACTTAGAAGAAGGATAGTCCGAGATTTGATGGAACAAATTATTCTCTGTGGAAGACTCGAATGGAGTGTCATTTGACATGCATTGGTGAACCCTTCTGGAACATTACATGTAATAGGTATGCTATTCCTTAGAATGGTCCTACTACTACTACTGAGATTAGAGATGTTGAGTATAATATCAGGGCTAAGGAAGCATTGTTGAGTGCCTTGAATGATTCTAAGATGACAAATGTTATGGATCTGAAGACTGCTTATGAGATCTAGAAAAAGTTGGAAACCTTGTATGAAGGTGATACTAATGTGAAGATTGCTAAGTTGTAGAGTCTATAAGGAGAATATGAAAAGTTGAGAATGGGTGATGATGAGAACATTACTATTTTTATGCAAAGAGTGAATGAACTTGTGTGTGGTATCAGATGTGCTGGTGGATAGATAGACGAATTGGAGATTGTTGCTAAAGTGCTTAGATCCTTGCCTGATTCTTACAAAGTCAAAGCTAGTGCTATTGAAGAGCTCTAGACTATAAAAAATGTAACCAGAGACATGTTGGTTGGTAAGCTTACTACTTTTGAGTTGAGTGAATTTGGTGATGCCCTTCCTAAGGTTGAATTTGCATTTAAGGATACTACTTTCGGAAGAGACAGACACAGATATGATCCGGGGGAGAGTTCATCTAGAAATACTTTCAAGTATGAGGATGAAATAAAACAAATTGAAGAAGAAGAAAGAGAGTTGGAAGAGCTAGAAGCACTTATTGTCAAAAGAGTACCGAGAGGAAAAGGTAAGTATGAAGTAAAAATTCCTCTTAAATGTTTTTCTTGCAATAAAATAGGTCATTTTGCATCAAGGTGTCCGGAAAGAGCTCCTAAACCAAGACATAAAAAGCCTAGATTTCAAAAGAAGTGTTACTATGTTGTTGATGAAGGTGTGACAGATGATGAATTTGATAAAGGAAATAGAAGTGATGATGAATGGGTATTTATTGCTATCAAGGAAAATAATCCTGCATCTACTGAATCTGCTAGTTGTACAAATGTGGAGAAAGCTCTAGCTGCTCAAGTTGAAGAGAAAGATGAATGGGTGATTGAAAGTGGATGTTCACATCATATGACAGGAGATGAAAGTAAGTTTGTAAGCTTGGAAAAGTATGATGGTGGTGTTGTGAGATTTGGTGATAATACAACTGGTGTGATCCATGGCAGAGGATGCATTTCTCTTGATGGTAAGCATAATACTGACGATGTTCTGTATGTGGAAGGCTTGAAGCATAATCTTTTAAGTGTTGGTTAGATGTTTGATAAGGGATACAATATTTAGTTCAAGGATGGAAAGTGCAGAATACTGAGTTCTAGAAATGTAATTGCATTAGGTACAAAAATAAAAGGTAATATATTTCAATTGAGTTATGCTAGTAAAGTTGTTTGATTGCTCAAGTTGATGAAAGTTGGTTATGGAATAGGAGAATGTGTCATGTTAACTTTGATAATATTGTCAAGATAAGTTCTACTAAGGTTGTGAGAGATCTACCTAAGTTGGTGAAACCTACTAATGCCATGTACAAGGAATGTTAGTTAGGAAAGAAAACTAGAATTTCATTTCAAAGCAAACAACATTGTTCAAATGAATTGTTGGAACTTGTGCATATTGATTTGTGTGGTCCCTCTAAGGTCAGAAGTTTACAAGATTACAGGTATTTCATGTTACTCATTGATGATTATTCAAGAATGGTGCGGGTTACTTTCTTAATGGAGAAATCTAAAGCACTGGAAAAGTTCAAGACCTTTAAGGCTGTGGTTGAGACAGAGACAGGTTTGAAGATTAAATTTATAAGATCAGATAGAGGTGGTGCATTCACTTCCAATGAATTTAATTCTTTTTGTGAAGAACATGGAATAAAGAGACAATTATCTACACTGCAAACCCCTCAGCAAAATGGAGTTGTGGAAAGGAAGAACAAAACAATTGAAGATGCTGCTAGAACTATGATGTTGGAAGGAAATGTCCCTCATATCTACTGGAGAGAAGCTGTGAGTACTGCTGTGTACACACTCAATCGGGTAAAAATCAAAGGTGATACTGGTAAGACCCCTTTTGAGCTATGGATTGGTCAAAAACCTACTATTAAATATTTCAAGATATTTGGAAGCAAATGTTATATCAAGATAGATGAAGACATAGGAAAGTTTGATGCTAGGAGTGATGTAGGTATCTTTCTGGGTTATTCTACTAATAGCAAGGCCTACTGGTGTTACAATAAAAGATTGAGGAAAATGGTTGAAAGTGCAAATGTCAAGGTTGATGAAGACTTAGGTACACCATCCAGAATCTGTGGATATGATTTTGATAATTAGAATGTCAGTACAAATAAGGGAAAGCAAGTTCAAACTACAAATCAAGTGCAAATCATTCCGGTGGATTAGGAAAATCAAGAGGAAGAAGAAACCAGTGAAGTTGCAAAAGAGAGAACACAAGAGCCCGAAGTTGAAGAAGTACAACCTAAGAAGACTCTGAGGTATGTAAGATTGAATCATTTAGAAGATCAGATTATAGGTGATAAAAATAAAGATGTCCAGACTAGGAGAAATATTGCAGAAGAATATTGTTTGATTTCAAAGACTGGGCCTATTAGTGTGAATGAAGCATGTAAATATGAGTGTTGGGTTGAAGCAATGAAAGAGGAACTAAAACAGATTGAGAAGAATGATACATGGATTATTGTTCCTAGACCTAAGGATAATAATGTCATTGGAACTAAATGGGTCTTTAGAAACAAACTGAATGAGAAAGGAGAAGTGGTTAGAAACAAAGCAAGACTGGTATGCAAAGGATATTCACAGATGGAAAGAATTGATTTTGCAAAGACTTTTTCCCCTGTTGCTAGAATTGAAGCTATAAGATTATTTCTTTCCTATGCTGCTTTCAAGAACTACAAGGTTTATCAAATGGATGTCAAGTTAGCTTTTCTAAATGGTGAATTGGAATACAAGGTGTATGTTGAGAAACCTGATGGATTTCAATTGACTAATAAGGGAGATATGGTGTGTCTGTTGAAGAAAGCATTGTATGGACTCAAGCAAGCCTTAGAGCTTGGTATGCCAGATTGGACAAGTATTTGTTGAAGCTCGAATTTAACAAAGGTACTACTGATAGTAATTTGTATTTCAAGAATGGTAATCAAGATTTGATTGTTGAAGTCTTTGTGGATGATATCATTTTTGGAGGAGATGATGGTTTGTGCATGAAGTTTGCTAATGAGATGAAGAGTGAATTTGAAATGTCAATTATTGGTGAGATGAAATTATTTTTGGGATTGCAAATTACTCAGTTAGACAAAGGGATTTTTATATCTCAGTCCAAGTATGTGAAGGAATTGTTGAAGAAGTTTGGTATGGAAGATTCAAAGCCAGTCGGTACACCCATGGTGACCGGATGCAAGTTGACAACAAAAGATGATCCTCCGAAGGAAAATCAGACTAGATATAGATCAATGATTGGTGGATTGTTGTATTTAACTCAAACTAGGCTTGATATCATATATACTATATGTATTGTTGCAAGATTTCAAGCTGATCCAAAGGAATCTCATGTGTCTGCTGTCAAGAGAATTTTTAGATACTTGAAGGGAACAATTGATTTTGGCCTATGGTATCCTAAAGATGATGATCTTACTTTGAGTTCCTTTACTAATGCTAATTGGGCAGGGGATGTAAATGACAGGAAAAGTACTAGTGGAGGAGCATTTTTCTTGGGTAAGAAGCTGATTTCATGGTTAAGTAAGAAGAAAAATGCCATTTCCTTATCTACTGCAGAGGCTGAATACATTGCTACTGCTAACAATTGTACTCAAGTCCTATGGATGAAACAAATGTTGAAAGATATTTGAGTTGTGTATAACGAGCCTATTTCTATATTCAGTGATAATTCAAGTGCTATTAACATTTCTAAGAATCTGGTGCTACATTCAAAGACAAAGCATATATCTATTAAGTTTCGCTTTTTGAGAGAAAAGGTGAGTGAAAAGGAAGTCAAACTAGAGTATGTTCCTACTAAGGAGAAAATTGCAGACATATTCACCAAGTTGTTTCCTAAGGATAATTTTGAGTATCTCAAAGGGAAGTTAGGGGTGATTACCCATCCTAATCAGAACTAAGGATGCATTGCATTACACCAGTCCGCGCATTTCAAAGTCATATCTTGATCCAGATTGATGTTGTGGTGGCTACTACTCAAGGGGAGTAGTCAGATGTTCATATATTGAGATATGTGGTTCAGAGCTTGTATAGAAGAAATATTTGTCATTCATCTCAAAGGGGGAGAAGACCATGTGAAAAAATTTATGGGAAAGAAGATCATGTGAAATAATTGAGGAGAAAATGAGTTAGAATCTAAGGGGGAGTAAGTGTCAAGAGTTAACTGTGTTGATGGTGTTTTTCACATCATGTGTTGCCATCAATTCCAAAGGGGGAGATTGTTAGATATTATGGTTGTGTTGTTGATATGTGGTTGTCATTAATGTCAACACTATTAACATTAATTCATTATAAGTTGTATATGTCGAGGATATTGAGAAAATTGTAATGAGATGAGTTGCAGGCTGTCAATGGTGAAATGAAGTTCAGTATGCCCATAAGTTCTATACGTTGATGATCAGAGGTTGTGGACTAAAGGGTTTGTTGCTAAGTGTATCTAGTTTATCCATGTCAAGTTTCAGAGATCCATGTGAAGATTTGATTGAGTTATGAAGATTTATATTTTGATAGTTTTTCTATTGCTTCAGTTAGTGTTCCTGATTGAAGATGATGTGATTTCAATTAGTTCAGTTGCTGCATATGCTTCTCTGGTGATTCGTGATGTTTGTGGATGCTTCTAGGCCGTGCTCTATATTTGTTGCATGTCCACATTGATCGTTGTGCTTGTGGTTGGCGATTTTCTCTTGCGTGTTCATGTTTTTCTTGTTCTTGGCCGACATGGTGGTTGTAGTGTGTTGTGGATCTTCGAGGAGTAATTAATTGAAGTGTTTTCACATTGGAGATGTTGATTTGGGTCTTCACTAAGTTGTGGCTAACCTTGGTTGATTCACATTAATAATCTTTAGTATTTTGGGTCAATAGTGTTGAAGCCGACATGTAGGGATGAAATTTTTTGTTGCAGATATATAAGAGCGATTGCTTATTCGAATTGAGGTGTGCTTCTGTGTGTATATGTGTGAATATTGATCTAAATCATTTGAAGGCAGAGAAGAGTGTGAAGAAGAGTGAAGAATAGTAAAGAAGTGTTCATGCGCTTAACCGGAACTGTGATAAGGAATTAGTAGATGCTATTCTATTAGTTCAAATCCCTATGGATGTAATCTGATTCTTTTTCTAAGACAGTGTGTCTTACTTTGGGTGGTTATCCCCGTTGTAATTGAGCAGTGAGCTCTAGGCAGTGTGCCTGAATGCAAGTGCATTCCCCATATTTTCATTTCTTATACTTTTAACAGGGTATAATCTTGTATACTAACCTCCACCATGGTTTTTCCCCTAATAGGGTTTCCACATAAAAAATCTTGGTGTTATGCATGTTTCTGATGTGTTGATGATTTATGCTTTCATTGTTATTAATCAGATTAGAGAATAATGTTAATAAGTTGAATAAGTTTTAAATTCTATGAAAACTAATCCACCCCCCCTCTCAGTTGTTTTCCCTTGTGTTTCCAACATGATCATCATCATGGTGATCATTGCAATTGTTTCTTTAACAAATATCGTGCTCCTGATCATGTGACTATGCTAACACCTAGATAATCCATCATATTTATTGTAACTTCTTGGATGAGTGGGCTTTAAGTGGCAATGGTGTTTGCATCCTCGAGCTTTGAATGTGGTGCACTCTAATGGCCCTCTACTATTAAGACAACCAATAACACATGTTTAACTCACAATCGAGCTAAAAAATACCCAGGATTCTACCCTACTGACAAGTGGCACCTTTTGACAGCGTGCAGGATTCCTTTCTCTTTTCACTTTTAAGAACTCTGCACCTTAGACACGTGGCATGCAAGCGAGATTTGTTGAGGCTTTCCCTTTTTCAGCCTTCAAGAAACTCTATGGTGTCAACACGTGGTGCTCTCTACTAGCCCTTTGCTTTGAAGAATAAAAACCTTTATAAAGACCATGTGGGGCCACCATGTAGCACCTTCGCACACATTTACAAGAATAAAAGGTCACACTTGCTAGAAATTGTGCCATGCTGACATGTGGTGCCTTCTAAGAGCTGATAAGCAAGGAATTTTATAAAGTCTGTGATCTTGCTTAGAATAAATCAGAAACTGAAAGAAAAGGCCACGGGGCATCCCAAAACATGAACAAATTACAATGAAAGGAATTTGCAATGAAAGAGCTTGAACCTGAGCTACTATTGATTAATCTATAGTCCTAGAAACTTCCTCGGGGGCCTTCACCTATGGAGGCACAAAACCAAAAGATCTAATTCTGCATCAAAAATTGAAAGGAAAGAAAGAAAATCGCAAGGATTGATAGCTTAGGGAGCATGGATTGTAGAGGTGCCCAATTTGCCTATGAGGGTTGCACCTATGCTTGCAAATCCTTGAATGCCTGATCCAAATTAATTATCTATTTGAAAGAGATATTAGTTAATGCTATTAGTGTAGACTCCATGTGAAAATTGAGCTACACTAGAGGATGCAAAATATTCTCAATGTCTGAGGTGCTCGATGATGAACTCAGGGCTTGAAAGACTGACCGATCCTACTACTTTCTTTCCAAAAATTGCTTAATTTGATCCTTGATTAAAACTATTTCATCTAGCATAAAATGGGATGGAAGTCTCAATTGAACTAACCCCTCAAAATTCCCTCTCATTTCCTTAACTTTGAGCTCTAGGTCATGATGGAACTCCTTACCCTTTTGGGCTACCTTATTGCAATTGATGAATTCATTTACTTTCCTCATAGCCACCATTCTGTCCTTGATCCCCATGGATGATAAGGCATCATCTAGTGTCTTATATAGTTTCCCAATTAAAATTTCTAACTCTGTTACCCTAGGAGCGATAGACTGCAAAATTTGTTCAATGACAGGGTTGACCCTTGCACTTAATTCTTGTGTATCCACCATGAACTTTAAGATCGGCTATAGAGATGTTACCACTTCCTTTATTTTCTCCCAATAAGATACATATAATTATTGTAGAAAATGGAGAAAAATGGCTTGTTGCATTGAATCTACCACTGTGATTTGTGATTGCTAGATTTGTGAATCCTTATTTTTGATCTCTCTTACAATTTATTAATCATCTCCAAATAATTTGAATTCTCAAGGTGCAATTATGTTAGCTCTTGATCTTGTGCTTGTAGGGCGAACTCTGTAGTCTCTTTTGCTCACTCCTTTGAATCCATCAAAACTTGATCCTCACGGAGCTTAGGTTGGAATTGTACGTCCTTCTATTGCACCTCTTGCTGACTTTGCACCTATATCTCTGAAGCATCAGAGAGCTCTCACTAGATTTTAGCCAGCTCCTCCATTTTCTCATGCAGTTTCTTCTCCACTAACTCTTTTCCACTCTTTTCATTTATAGCCTAAGATTGGGCATTGACTAACTCCTTCTGGAATCTGTCCTCCTTTTGCATATTTTGATGTAGTCGTTCCTTCCAACTTGTGGCATCAAAGAGATCTTTATGTGCTTGCTATAGTTCTTACTCTTCAATTTGCAACTTGGAGTTTAGGTTCTCCTCTTTCTTCTCTACATCAATCTATTCCAATGCATCACTTATCTCAGTTTGGAGCTTAGCCTTCTCTGCTTGCTCCACTTGGAAGGTCGCCAAAGTTTTGTCTTGTAATTCTTTCCTCAGGCAGACAATATTCACATCTTTCCTTTTGGCCTCTGCTTCAACCTGTCCATTGTGGCCTTAACATTCTTCAATTCTTCTTCCTTTTTCTTCATGTGTCGATCCATTTTTAGGTAGTTAGTTGATACTACCTTATGTGTTTCCTCCATAAGTCCTAACTTATTGTGTGGATGGGTTTTGTTGAGGTTAAGGCCTATTTCCTAGATATCATAGTCTATGGATTGCATCTGACCCTCGGGCTTGGAGACTAAAGGAGTCATTGTTGCAATCATCAAAGTCCACTACCATTCATCAGTATTGCGATTCCATTTTTGTTGTGATCAGAGCTAGAGCTTCCTTTTCTTTCCTCTTCTCCTTCTCGTCCTCCCGAGCTTTCCTCTATAAGTCTATTTGGGCCTGATAATCCAAAGGAGAGTGAATTCATTGCTCGATAAATGAGATTCCGGTGGGGAGAAAAAAAGGGATAGGAACAAGGGAGGTCCCTATTCATTATCTCAATGGAGAAATCATTGGAATGCTTAGGGTTGTAGGATAGAAAAGCGAGATGCCTTGAAATACTTGCATAGGGCACGAGGTGCTTGGAGAGACTAACTGGGCAATGGAAGGCAAAGGAACCATCAACATAGTGAAAGACAAGAGTGAAGAGAGCAACATAGATGATGGATTAGGAATAAGATCCTATGAAGTTGATGAAGCAATTGTGGTAGAAGCAATAGAGGTGGAAGTAGTTGCAGGGTTAGGAAAAAGGAGGCTACAAAATGGTGGAAATGATAGTAGTAGTCGTAGAGGAGGGTGAGGAAGGCATTGCTTGCACAATGAAAACCATAGTAGTGACCTCAAACTAAGATGGAGGAGTGAAAGAAAATAATGGGGAATCAATGACTGAGAAGAAGAGAGAATAGGGGGAGGGAAACTTACCTGCAATGTGGAGAAAACTAGTGGTCGTGTGACTATAGTCACTTCATCTTCTTCTTCTTGGAAATTTCCCAAGTCCAACTTTCATCCTCTTTCTTTCTTCACAGGGGCATGCTAGGTGAAATGGTTCCATCTACCTCCAAAACCTGATGAGCCTTGAGCTTCTTGAGAATTTTGGGGATTCCTTTTGAGGGTTTAGGTTTGCAGTTGCCTAACTGTTACACTTGTCACAAAATCTTGCTGTGACATTTGTCCTGCCAACGATCTTTCTTCTATTTTCTTCTCCTTTCCTCTTTGTGGCAATGATAAGGTAGGTTTCTCCTCTTTTGAAAATTCTCCATGTTCTTCATCCCATGTATCGTCAAATATACTATCAGAAGGGATAAAATCATAGTTGGAATTCAAATCATGCACTTCTTGATGATATGTCCAAAAATCGATGATCTTTTCCTCACTTCAACCCAATTGTGTTAACTTCCTTCTCATTTTTTATGGATTTTGATGGCCATGCTCATCTCCACCATAATTATATAGAAGGAAAGCCATGGGGGTCTTTTGGATGGCACAAATGACAAGTCAACACACAAATCCAAAGTATTTGCCTTCAAATTGCACCTTTGATCCCTATATGGCCATGGGGTATGGGTCAAAGAGATTCCCATGCTAGGTAAACAACTATCTGGATCATAATTCTAGCAGTCAAACATAACACCAAGGCCTAGTTGAGTTAACTTATCCATCAATACAACATTAGTATACCTCTTCTGTAATGTGACCTCACCCCGTGTGATTAGGGGTTTGTAAACTACAGTTTTCTCCTTCCTGCCACAAATGTATTATTGATTATGGATAGTTGTCATTCCATTTCAATGGCAAGAGTCCTATCTATCACACAAGTAGGAAGTTTAAAAGGATCCTTTGTAAACCTGTAGATTCACAAAAAATTGAAATCTGCTCCGCACAAGTAGTTGCAAAGAGGTCAACTATCCCTCATCCATGCAACATGTTCCTCTATAAGCCTAATAGGGGCTTTTTGTTGGTTCAAATCTTGAAGGTCTGGGCTCAAAAATAAGTCAAAAAATTTATAGTAGTGTAAGAGAGGGGGACCATCGCATGCAAGACCCTAGGTCACGTAGGGTCAAGATGCGAGAGGCTTCCCTAACTTACCTCAGCCAAATGTGATGTTTAGGGTACGCAGATGCGAATGATGAGGACTATGAAGTCCTACAACCACTCTGCAATCCTGAGTTTCGAGGAGGGCTAGGCAAGCCAATTTTCAGGTTCGACTCTATGCCTCAGGGAGCTCTCTGCTCGAAGACAAAAGCATGGTCTTCAGACGACAGCGCCGTGCACTAGCGTCTCTAAAGTGTGCTAGCGTCCGTACGGCCAGACAACAAGATATACAAGGTCAAACCTGTTAAAATGACTAATGGCCCAACTGACTAACTAAAGGGCCAAAATAATATGACTAGATACATTAAATATTCTCTAATGTTATAAAGCAAATATGCAAGAGTGACGAAAATAAGGAGAATCTCACCAAGGAAATTGTTCGCCAACTGGTTCTCCAAAAGCACATCCACCTACACACAGAAGGAGGGAAAATGTTGGGCGGCTGTATAGGGGCCTACCTCAGTTAGACTCCCATTTAGGTGTTTCCACCTCCATGGAAAACCAAAGAAACAAGATAAAGAAATAGTATAGTAAAGAGAAAATAAGTACTACAAAACAGTGTTATGCTACTCAACCAAGTAATAGAGGAGAGGTGAGGGAAGCTTACCACCTCCACCAAGAGAACTCAAGGCTGCTTGGGGGAGAAATGAGAGTACTCAAGCCTCTGCTGCAATGGCGTGGTCCCAAATATGCTCTAATGAAGGGATGGAGTGTTGCTTTGCTGCAATGGAATGCTTGAATGCTTGGAGTGAGTGAAAGTGAGTGCTTGAAAGTGAATGTGAGAGTGCAAGAATGGAAGCTTGATGTGGTGAAGAGTTGGAATGCAAGTTGGAAGAATGAATTTGAAATAAGGATGGAGGAAAATGGCCATATTTGGGTCGGTCGACTGAAGGGGGCGTTACAACTTCACCTCCAATGAGAAGAGTAACGCCTCTGTAGGTTCAACTGTAGGAATCTGCCAGGGACATAAGCGTGCCACGTAGACGTCTGTGCACCGCGTGGGCGTCCCCGATAGAAATTCCTCCACCGACACTCAAAATATGCACCAAGTGGGATGTAAGTAGCGGAATTAGGTGGAATTAATCCTCCGAAGTTGGTTTTCTAAGGTGGGTAAACACAAAAAGGGGAATTTGCATAAGGGGTGCAAATTCACTCTTATACAAGTAGTCATGCATAGCAGAAAACACATGAGTCCAAATGGTAATTAGATTCCTTTTTTTCGATGCGTAGGTGATGTTCAACACATATATCTTTGAAAAACTCAAAATTCTAGTGCAAAAGCATGTGTTCCAAAAAAGAAGAATACTTGAAGTTGTATGCTTTGTCATAATTTTACAGTTGCATATGTGCCTTGTAATGATGTTTGTGAAATCATACAAGAAAGGTTGCTTTTTCTTTCTGAGTTTGAAACCCAAACCCATTTGAAATGCTTCCACATTAACATCTTGGTCCCAACTACAAATGAATGTGAGCATTGAGAAGACATCTTGTAGGTCTGAATGAAAGTTTTTAAGACCTAGTGGGAATTTAGGAAACTCTATTTGCTGCTTGTCCCTCTTCATCTCATAATTACAAAAATTGAGCTGGTCATTCCTGATCTCCCAATAAAATTCTAGTTTCTTCCTAGAAAATTTTTCCACCACCGCTAAGTTGAACGAGACACATAGCATATCCCTGATAACTTCCATGATTATGATAACCTTCAACTCTTTTTATTGAATGACTCCAACATGAGGATTAAAATTTAATGCACAAGTATCCACAAGTTTAGGGCATGGATGCACCAAAGGTACCATATATTGTGGGAGACTACAATTCCATAGCTGAACCCCCATATATTCAAGATCTCTCTCCCTTACTTTCTTCTACATCCTTACAAAAGAACCCTCATGGAGGGTCTTGGGGTTTGAATGTAGTTCTAGGTCATGGATATCATCAACAAAATCCAGTATCAGAGTTGGGTCCTTGTGATCTATTTTCTTTAGAAACCAGGTGTTCATAAACACTGGCTTAGGTGGTATTGGGGCTGAGGAGTATGATTTCTCACCAAAAATGTCAGCAAATAAAGATGAAGTTGACACTTGTTCAAAAACAATACTATAGGATGTCCCTTCAATGACCCTTGCTTCAAATCTCTTTGGAAACTATCACTTGCTTAATTTCGTTGCTTTTGCACTACAAACTCTCAACATCACTGAAATTCACACTTAGAGAAATTCTTTGTAACTTGCTTCTTTCTTTCTTTACACTCTACTCTGATTCTTTTTTCACTTAGGATAAATGCAAATGAATGGAACAATTAGCAATTTAAATTTCTACCGAAGAGCTCACTTGTGTGAATTAATTGCCTTCTTTCTTGGGGAACATTAATCTTTAAAGAAGACATACAAATGACTCATCGCACTACATTTTGGGAAATGTGACACTAGAAAATAGTGTAGGATGGGCATTTTGCAAGCGCAAGCATTAAATTTGGCCAAGAGGTGATCGATAATGGTCACTTCTTATGATGATTGCACTTAGAGAAATATGGCAAGGTGTGAAGATACCAGGTGAGAAATTTGAATGAAAATGCCCTGAAAACTTATTTAAAAAAAATCTCAGCACATGAACAAAAATCAAACCTAACTACTTATTTACAAAAGGGCACGAAGTCCAAGCATTAATTGAAATGTTTCAAATAGATTGCATTTATTGAAATGTCAAGGGCATTTCCCTCAAAATCCACTAGCTCAAAAACATTGTTTTCTTTGCAACTAGCAATGCAGAATGACCCCTTCCAAAGAGAATCAAATTTTGCATGTTGCCCCAGCTTAGCAACACATTCATCATATTTCAAGATTAAGTCACCTTATTTGAATCTAGGGTTGGATGCCTTCTTTTAAAACCATTTTTTAACCACCTATTGGCAATTTGTCATGGCATCATATGCCTTGTCTGGGGACTTCTGAACATTGAGAAACTTGACCAACCTAACTTCTATCGCTTCATTTTCTTCGACCTCCAAGGATTTCAACAATTGTAAAGATGGAATTTTTGTAGAGATTGGTAACACAACTTTCTTTCCATAAAATAGCTCGTATGGGAAAGTTTTCAAAACTTGCTTGGGAGTGTTTCAGTCAGCCCATAACATTGTTTGCAAATGCTTGTGTGATTCTCTTTGATGATCTGCACCAATCCGCTTAATCAACTTGATCAGGTTTTTTTTTTATGGATTCTACGAACCCATTTCCATGCGGGTAATAGTTTGATGAAGTATTTAAGAAGATCCCATGATTTAATACAAATTTAGACATTTTAGACCCTACAAAACATTGTGCATTGTCGAAGATGATGGTCTTGGGAGGACCGAATCTTGCGACCATCTCCTCAAGGAAGTTCACAATCTCGTTCTTCGTGACTCCTTTAAATGGAACAACTTCAAACCACCTAGTAAAATAATCTATTGTGGTAAGGATCCATTTGTGACTGGTGTTGGACACTGGGTTTATCTTCCTAGTAATAAAATAAATTGGATTCAATGATATTACATTTTTGGATATTGCTAATATGTGGTTGTCATTGATGTCAACACTATTGGCATTAATGTATTTAAGATTGTATATGTCGAGGATATTGAGAAAATTGTAATAAAATAAGTTGTAGGTTGTTGGTGATGCAGTGAAGTTTAGTGTAGCCATCATGTTGTTGGATAGCTCAGTATATTGATGATAAGAGGTTGTGGATTAAAGGGTTTGTTTTCAATTATATCTAGTTTATCCACATAAATTTTCAAAGATCCGCATGAAGATTTGATCGAGTTATGAATATCTATGTTTTGACAATTGTTTTGTTGCTTCAGTTGGTGTTCCTCAAAGAAGATGATTTGATTCTAGTAACTTGAGTTGTTGTGGATGATTCTATGGTGATTCATGATTGTCGTGGATTTTTCTAGATTGTTCTCTATTTGTGTTGTTGATCCACATTGATCGTTGTGCTCACGATTGGTGATTTTCTTCTATGTGTTCATATTTTTCATGATCATGGATGACAGGGTGATTGTAGCATGTTGTGGATCTTCAAGGCATAATTTTTGAATGTGGTTCATGTTCGAGGATGTTGTTTTGGGTCTTCACTATGTTTTGGCCAACATTGGTTGGTGCACATTTAAAATTGTTTATGGATTGAGCTTACAGTTTGTACATGTTTTATATTTTATTAAAGTCGACATGTAGTTGATCTTATTCTTAGTCGCAAATATATATGTGTGATTGTTTATACCATTTGAAGATAGATGAGTGCAAGTGGTGTGCGAAGTGTGCAAGTCCTATGTGTGAATAATGTTCAAATATTTTGAAGGAAGAAGTAAAGTGTGAAGAAGAGCGAGTAGACTGTGCTTAACCGAAACTGTAATCAGGCATTAGCAGATGCTATTTTCTCAGTTCAAAATATTCTAGATGTAATCCAAATGTTTCTATAAGACAGTGTGTCTTCCTTTGGGTAATAAACCTTTTTGTATTTGAGCAGTGAGCTCTAGGTAGTGTGCTTGAATGCATGTGCATTCCCATTTATAATTCTTTTATACTTTTAACAGAGTATAATCTTGTGGACTAACCTCCCCTGGGGTTTTTCCCCTAATAGGGTTTCCACATAAAAAATCTTGGTGTTATGTGTGATTTGATGTGGTGATAGTTTATGCTTTCATGTTTATATATCAGATCTGAGAATAAGTTTAATTTGTATAATTTCTGTGACAACTGATTCACCCCCCCTCTTAGTTGTCTTCCCTTGTGTTGCCAAAAATTGGTATTAGAACAGGTTCCTTGGAAGAAGTTTAATAGCTTGAGGTGATCCGGGATGGCGACATATAAGAAGGATAGTCCGAGATTTGATGGAACAAATTATTCTCTGTAGAAGACTCGAATGGAATGTCATATGAGATGCATTGGCGAACCTTACTGGAAAATTACAAAGAATAGGTATATCATTCCACAGAATGGTCCTTCTACTATAGATGAGATTAAGGAAGCTGAGTACAATATCAGGGCTAAGGAAGCATTGTTGAGTGCTCTAATTAATTCTGAAATGACAAATGTAATGGAGCTGAAGATTTCTTATGAGATCTGGAAAAATTTGGAAACTTTGTATGAAGGTGATGCCCATGTGAAGATTTCTAAGTTGCAAAGCCTGAAAGGGAAATATGAAATGTTGAGAATGGGTGATGATGAGAACATTACTTCTTTAATGCAGAGAGTAAATGAATTGGTGTGTAGTATCAAATGTGCTGGTGGAACATTGGAAGAATCAGAGATTATTGCTAAAGTGCTTAGATCCTTTCTTGTTGCATACAAAGCCAAAGCTATTGCTATTGAGGAGATATAGACTATGACAAATGTAACCAGGGACATGTTGATTGGTAAGCTTATTGCTTTTGAGTTAAGTGAGTTTGGTGATTCTCTTCCTAAGATAGAATCTGCATTCAAAGCTACTATCTCTGGAAAAGATAAGCAGAGATATGATATGGGTGAAAGTTCTTCTAGAAAGGTGTTCAAGGATGAGGAGGAAATGAGAGAGATTGAAGAAGAAGAGAGAAAACTAGATGAGCTTGAATCACTTATTGTCAAGAGGGAAGACAAAGAAGGTAAGTATAAAGGGAAATTTCCTATTAAATTTTTTTCTTGCAATAAGATATGTCATTTTGCCTCAAGATGTCCAGAAAGAGTTCCTAATCCAAGATCTAACAAGCCTAGATTCCAAAGAAAGTGTTATTTTGCTACTGATGAACGTGCGACAAATGATGAATCTGATAAAGGGAATGTAAGCGAGGATGAATGGGTATTTATTGCTATCAAGGAAAATGATCCAGTACCTACTGAATCTGCTAGTTTCACAAATGTGGAGAAAGCTCTAGCTACCAGAGTTGAAGGAAAATATGAATGGGTGATTGACAGTGGATGCTCCCATCACATGATAGGTGAAAAGTAAATTTGTGAGGTTGGAAAAGTATGATGGTGGTGTTGTAAGATTTGGTGATGAAAAAGCTGGTGTAATCTGTGGCAGAGGATCCATTTCTCTTGATGGTAAGCATAATACTGATGATGTTCTATATGTGGAAGGTTTGAAGCATAATCTCTTAAGTGTTGGATAGATGGTTGACAAGGGATACAATCTTCAATTCAAGAATGGAAAGTGCAGAATATTGGGGAGTTCCAAAAATGTGATTGATTCTGGTACAAAAACAAAAGGTAATATCTTTCACCTAAATGCTACTGGTAAAATTTATTTGATTGCTCAAGCTAATGAAAGCTGGTTGTGGCATAGGAGAATGTGTCATGTAAAATTTGACAATATTATCAAGATAAGTTCTACTCAGGCAGTGAGAGATCTTCCTAAGTTGATAAAACCTACTAATGCTATATGTAAGGAATGTGAGTTAGGGAAGCAAACTAGAATTTCATTCGGGGGAAAACAACATTGTTCAAATGAAGTGTTGGAGCTTGTGCATACTGACTGGTGTGGTCCTTCTAGAATCAAAAGTTTACAACAATACAAGTATTTCATGTTACTTATTGATGATTATTCTAGAATGATGTGGGTTACTTTCTTAAGGGAAAAATATGAAGCTCTAGATAAATTCAATATTTTTAAGGCTATGGTTGAGACAGAGACAGGTCTAAAGATTAAATGTCTGAGATCAGATAGAGGTGGTGAATTCACTTTCGGTGAGTTTAATTCTTTTTGTGAAGAGCATGGAATAAAGAGACAATTATTTGCCCTGCGGAACCCTCAACAAAATGGAGTTGTGGAAAGGAATAACATGACAATTCAAGATGCTACTAGGACTATGATGCTAGAAGGAAATGTTCCTCATATCTACTAGAGAGAAGCTGTGAGTAATACCGTTTACACTCTCAACAGGGTACAAGTAAAAGGTGATATTGGTAAGACTCCTTATGAGCTATGGTATGGTCATAAACCTACTTTTAGATACTTCAAAATCTTTGGGAGTAAATGCTTTATCAAAAGAGATGAAGATATAGGAAATTTTGATGCTAGAAGTGATGAAGGAATCATTCTTGGTTATTCTACTAAAATTAAAGCCTACCAATGCTACAATAAGAGATTGAGGAAAGTAATTAAGAGTGCTAATGTCAAGGTTGATGAAGAAATAGTTAGATTATCTAGTTTTTGTGGATATGATTCTAATGATCAGAATGATAGTTCCTGTAAAGGAAAGAAATTTCAGATTCCAAATTAAGTTCAGATCATTCCAGTGAATCAGGAAAATCAAGAGGAAGGAACTAGTGAAAGTGCAAAAGTAAGATCATAAGAGCTTGAAGTTCAAGAACACCCTAAAACTCCAAGGTATGTAAGACTAAATCTTTCAGAAGATCAGATTATTGGTGATAAGAAAAAAGGTGTTCAAACTAGAAGAAGAATTTTAGAAGAATATTGTTTGATCTCAAAGACTGAGCCTAATGGTGTCAATGAAGCATGCAAAGATGAACATTGGGTGGAAGCAATGAAAGAAAAACTACTACAAATTGAGAAGAATGATACATGGATTCTTGTTCCTAGACCTAAGGACAAAAATGTAATTGGAACTAAATGGGTCTTTTGAAAAAAACTGAATGAGCATGGTGAAGTTGTCAAAAACAAAGCAAGACTTGTGTGTAAAGGATATTCCCAGATGGAAGGAATTGACTTTGAAGAAAATTTTTCTCTTGTTGCTAGGATTGAAGCTAAGAGACTATTTTTTGCTTATGCTGCTTACAAAAACTTCAAGGTTTATTAGATGGATGTCAAGTCAACATTTCTAAATGGTGAATTGAAGAAGTGTATGTCGAGTAACCCAATGGATTTCAATTGATTGATTAGGGAGATATGGTTTGTCAGTTGAATAAAGCATTGTATGGACTCAAGCAAGCCCCAAGAGCTTAGTATGCTAGATTGGACAAGTATTTGTTGAAGCTTGGATTTAATAAAGGTACTACTAATAGTAATTTGTATTTCAAAATTGATCATGATAAAGATTTGATTGTTGAAGTCTTCGTTGATGATATTATTTTTGGATGAGATGATAGTTTGTGCATGAAGTTTGTTGATGAGATGCAGAGTGAGTTTGAGATGTCTATGATTGGAGAAATGAAATTATTTTTGGGATTGCAAATTACTCAACTAGATAAAGGGATCTTTATATCTTAGTCCAAGTATGTGAAAGAATTGCTAAAGAAGTTTGGTATGGAAGATTCAAAGCCAGTTGGTACACCCATGGTGACCAGATGTAAGTTGTCACAAGATGATGATTCTCCTAAAACAAATCAGACTAGATATAGATCCATGATTGGTGGATTGCTCTATTTGACTCAAACTAGACCTGATATCATGAATGTCATATGCATTGTTGCAAGATTTCAAGCTGATCCTAAGGAATCTCATGTGATAGTTGTGAAGAGGATTTCTAGGTACTTGAAGGGGACAATTGATTTTGGCCTATGGTATCCTAAAGAAAATGACCATACTTTGAGTGCTTTAATTGATGTTGATTGGGCAGGAGACGTGAATGACAAAAAGAGTACTAGTGGTCATGCATTTTTCTTGGGAAAGAAGTTGATTTCATGGTTAAGAAGCAGAGTACCATTTCCTTATCTATTATAGAGGAATAATACATTATTGTTGCTAACAATTGTACTCAAGTATTATGGATGAAGTAGATGCTGAAAGATATCAGAGTTGTGTATGATGAACCTATTGCTATATTTTGTGATAATTCAAGTGCAATTAACATTTCTAAGAATCTGGTGCTGCATTCAAAGACCAAACATATATCTATCAAGTTTCACTTTTTGAGAGAGAAGGTGAGTAAAAAGGAAGTCAGATTGGAGTATGTGCCCACTAAGGAATAGATTGCAGATATCTTTACCAAGCCCTTTCCTAAGGATAATTTTAAGTATCTCATAGGGAAGCTAGGGGTGATTACCCCTCCTAATCATAATTTAGATGCATTGACTTGCTTCAGTCCATGCATTTCATAGTCATATCTTGATCCAAATTGATGTTGTGGTGGCTACTACTTAGGGGGAGTAGTCAGATGTTCAAAAATGTGGTTCAAAGGTTGTGTGGAGAAGGATAATGTGCATCTTAGTCATTGATGTCAAAGGGGAAGAAGAGTCATGTGAAAAAATGTGAAAGAGTTAAGGAGAAAAGAGTCAAAATCTAACGGGGAGAAAGTGCTAAGAGAAACTTGCATTGATGGTGTTTTTCGCATCATGTGTTGCCATCAATTCCAAAGAGGGATATTGTTGGATATTGCTGATATGTGGTTGTCATTGATGTCAACACTATTGGCATTAATGCCTTTAAGGCTGTATATGTCGAGGATATTAAGAAAATTGTAATAAAATAAGTTGCAGGTTGTTGGTGATGCAGTAAAGTTAAGTGTAGCCATCATGCTATTGGTTGCTTAGTATATTGATGATAAGAGGTTTTGGATTAAAGGGTTTTTTTTTTAGTATATCTAGTTTATCCATGTAAAGTTTTGGAGGTCCGCATGAAGATTTGATCAAGTTATGAATATTTGTGTTCTGATAGTTCTTCTGTTGCTTCAGTTGGTGTTCTTGAAAGAAGATGATGCGATTCTAGTAACTTGAGTTGTTGTGGATGCTTCTGTGGTGATTCATGATGCTCATGGATGTTTCTATATCGTGCTTTATTTGTGTTGTTGATCCGTGTTGATCGTTGTGCTCGCGATTGGTGATTTTCTTCTATGTGTTCATGTTTTTCATAATCATGTCTGACAGGGTGATTGTAGTGTGTTGTGGATCTTTGAGGCATAATTTTTGAAGGTGGTTCGTGTTCGAGGATGTTGTTTTGGGTCTTCACTATGTTTTGGCCAACATTGGTTGGTGCGCATTGAAAATTGTTTATGGATTGGGCTGACAATTTGTACATGTTTTATATTTTGTTAAAGCCGACATGTAGTTGATCTTATTCTTAGTCGCGAATATATATGTTTGATTGTTTATACCATTTTAAGATAGATGAGTGCAAGTGGTGTGTGATTCTTGTGTGTGAATAATGTTCAAATATTTTGAAGGAAAAATTAAAGTGTGAAGAAGAGTGAGCAGACTGCGCTTAACCAAAACTGTAATCAGGCATTAGCAGATGCTATTTTCTTAGTTCAAAATCTTGCAGATGTAATACAATTTTTTTTGTAAGATAGTGTGTCTTCCTTTGGGTAGTAAGCCTTTTTATATTTGAGTAGTGAGATCTAGGTAGTGTGTCTGAATGCATGTGCATTCCCATTTATAATTCTTTTATACTTTTATAGAGTATAATCTTGTGGACTAACCTCCACCATGGTTTTTCCCCTAACAGGGTTTCCACGAAAAAAATCTTGGTGTTATGTGTGATTTGATGTGGTGATAGTTTATGCTTTCATGTTTATATATTAGATCTGAGAATACGTTTAATTTGTATAATTTATGTGACAACCGATTCACCCCCCCTCTAAGTTGTTTGCCCTTGTGTTGGCAACATACATAATTTTTGCACTTTCCAATAAAGAACTGACATTGCTGGCATTTTTCTTACCAAATTATGGCAGTTGAAGAACAAAGTAGGCCAATAGTACTCGGCATGCATGATTTTCATCACAATTGTCTTCGCAGAGAAGTGACCACTCGCGGGTCTGCTATGGAACTCATTCAAGATTCTATTTTCTTGAGCTTTGTCTATGCATTGGAGAAGTACACCATCAAATTTTCTTTTGAAAAAAACTCCTTCAATCAAAACATAACCCCCACCCTGTAGTTTGTAAAATCTCCTTTTGTGCAACATGAGATCAACCATATATCTTCCTGACTATATGAAGTTAGTTTTGTCTTCAACCCATGAATTTGAAACTTCAAACTAATTTAACAAGACCTCCCCTGAAGCATCTTATTGGGATAAGGGTGTTTCAAAATATTTCTCTTCTATTGGAGCTTCATTTTCCTTGGCTAAATATTCACAAAGTCCTTTCTCGTGGACTACTTTGGTTGATCGGATCTCTACATCATACTATGGGATCTTCGTAATCTAGTTTTCTCTTTTTCTAGCAATTTATCCTTCCATTATGTATTCCCACACACTCGAATGTGCTACATATATCATTATTTTATTGCTTTCTATCAAATGCCAAAACTTCTTAAGACCTTTGATGATGGCAAAAAATTTATTTTCAACCAATTTATATTTGGCCTCATATCCCTTTAGGGTCCTTGGGTGGAAGGAGATGGGATAATCTCCCTTCCCTTCTTTATCTTTATGTGTTAGCACTGATGCTATACTACGTTCACTTCCATACACATACATAATGAAAAATTTGGAGACATTTGGATTCACCAACACCAGAGCCAAGGAGATACCTTCCTTGATCTTTTCAAATGATATTCTCCCTTTCAAAGTCCATTTGAAGGCTTGATCCTTCTTTAGCATGAGAGTTATGGGTCTAACTAATCTAGAAAAGTATGATATGAATCTACTGATGAAGTTTATCTTTTTGAGGAAAGATTGCACTCCCTTCTTATTTATTGGCAGGGGCAGCTCTTTGATAGATTTTACTCTCTCTAGATAATGGAAATCCCTTCTTTGGACACAATGTACCCTGGAAGCTTACCTTGCAAGACTCCGAATACACATTTTTAGGGTTCAAGGAGACCCCAAACTCTTGACACTTCTAGAAAAATTTCTTTAGATGATCAAAATGATCCTCCTTTGATTTTGAAAATATCGTGAGGTCATCCAGATAGATAAGTATGATCATATTTATCAAATCTTTGAAAGAAACATCCATCACATGTTGGAAGGTAGCTTTGGCATTTGAGAGGCTGAATGACATCTTTGCATATGCAAATGTTCCCCACTTTGTGGTGAAAATTGTTTTGTGCTAGTCTTCTTTCACCCAAACCTGATTATAACCTGAAAAACTATCAAGCAATGAAATCATATTTGATCCTGCAACTGTTTGGAGGATTTTCTCCATAGAGGGAAATGTATAATGATCTTTTAAGGATGCCTAGTTCAAATCCTAGAAGTCTACACATAGCCAGATATATCCATGCTTTTTCTGAACAAGTACCAAGTTCGAGACCCAAGTAGAATGCTTAATTGGATATATGATCTTGGACTCTATAAGCTTTTTCAACTCTTAGGCTATGATGGAATCTACTTTTGGGTTAATTGGCCTCTTCTTTTGGTGGATAGGCTTAACTCCAACTTGCTCAATAGTATGTTGAATGATATCATAGTCGTATCCCTTTAGATCATCATAGGTCCATGCCACTACTCCGTCATGTACTTGTCATAGAAAGATATCAATTTGTCTTTATCCTTTTGAGGAACATCCTTGCCAATCTTCAACTTTCTACCATTTCCAACATCAAGGTATAAACAATCTCTTTTTTTGTGACAAACCTTCTTTTATCATTCCTTGCATCATCACATTCAAATAGGTTCTCCAAGGTGATTAGCCATTTTGGAAGCTTATTGATCCTCAACTGAATGATATGGTTTTCGTAGGCCTCCTCGATTCACAAACACGTCAAATTTCTAGATGAACATGGAAATTTGAGCATCACTCTCAAACATTTTCCAATTCTACTCATTATTTAGAATACCTAGCCTAATAATGATTTGGACTGAATGTTTATTAGTTTTCAAGTCTGTCACTAGATCAAAATGAGATCCAATTGTTGCCAGTTGTTCTGCTCCAACATTCTACTATCGAGGGGCCATCTGGATGTTGGAAGCATCAAATCCTTCAATCAAGTCTCAGACTCTATTTTGGTAAGAATGCATGAGCACATTCTTTGTGGCTGAGGTACCTCACAATTGATTTATCACCAGCTCTTAATCTTTGAAAACTTTTAGCTATTTGATTCCCATTAGCTCCATAAGGCTTAATCCTCAGACTAGAAATTCATACTTAGATTCATTATTTATACAAGAGAATTGAAAACAAAAATATTTGAGAGTTCACTCTCTGATAAGATAAATTAGGCAAACATTGGATCTTGAACCAACTTTGCATCTTGCACCATCAAAATGCAAGGTCCAAGGATCATAATCATGACTATGGAAATCTTTAGGATCCTCTTGAACCTTAGTCACTTGGGGAATGACTTGATTCCCATCATATATTACATAAGTTCCTAGACTAGTAGCATGAAAATTTCCAAAAGGATAAGTCTCCATGAATTGATTCAAAAGAAACTCTTCCTCAACACTTCTATTTTCAATTACTTCTTCATCTTCTAGCATCTCTACGTAGTACATCTTGTTTCGGGTGAAGGAAGCGCAAGTCACCTCAAAATTCATTAAGGCTTCATCTGCTACGTGCTTGGGGTGTAAAGGTTCCAACAACACTTTCATTTTAGCTCCAGGATTTTTCCTTAAGATGAGATGTGACCAATCCAAGGATAAATATCCTCTGATCTTAATTGTGAAATCCCATGAAAAACATAACCTGAAGATAGGGGGAATCTCTATTATCACCACTTCCTGAAGAATGGTGATGCTAGGACAAGAATATAAGGTCAAAGAAAGATTTTTAATTAGGCCTATGGTTTGGAATTTATTCCCATCTAATTGCATAACTCCTCTACATTGTTGAGAAAATGTCTCTCAAACTCACTGGTATAACCCTAGCTTTGTCACCATCCAACTCAGAATTGCATAAGTGTTACTTTCATGCCTGTACCGCTATACCGCTAGGTGCTTGTGAGAGAGGTGCAAGCTGGCAGTATTTACCACCATCCCATGGGAGCCTTTTAGCTGTCTGGCGATAGTGCGGTGTGTACCGCTGCCTCACAATGGTCTGTTGGTGGTTCCTACGATAGCATGGGGAAATATTTGTATCCCACAGTTCTGCCTTTACCACGGTACCATTGGGTGGACTCAAGAGGGTTGCAGGCTGGTGGTGTTACCCTCCATCTCGTGGAGGTTCTCTTGTAGTTGTGTGGGATGGGGGTATGGCGATAGGTGACCCTCCATCCTATGATAGTTGTGCGTAGGGCTTGCAGTGGTGCAGTTAATGGATATGAATGGTGTGGTGGTCAAACAACGATGAACGAATGGTGTGTTAACATGTGGCATGGATTCATTTGTTTATTTCAAATTTTTGTTGTGAATCAACAATTCATTGGACCAACATTTATAATTTGAAGCTGATAGTTGTAACACCAAATAACCATGTAACTGCATTGTAAATTCTAATTTCTCATTGGTTGGAAAATTGATACTATGACATGGAGTTGTTTAGCTGACCTAAAGGATGAGAGTTAGCCGACCTGAAGCATGAGAGTAATATTTATATATGAACAAATGATTTATGGCGATAGTATGTATCAATAGGATTGAATTGACTGTGGGTTGAAGTGCATTTGGTTGAAGATTAGAGTGAATGTAATGCTACTGGAGTGCTTATGTGATTTGACACCTGAAAGAGCATAGATCTGCAACTTGTATGTAATTGTTTCATTACTGTAATACAAGTGATCTTGCTTTGGTGTGTGGGTTTTTCTCCTGTAAGGGTTTTCCCACGTAAAATATGGTGTTCATTTTATGTGAATGCTTTTTGTCTATTCTATTATGTGCATCTTAAATGGACTAATTGAAAAGTTTTAGAAACTTTTTTGTATCTCTCTCCTATGGATTGGCATTAGGAAGACGTATTCTACACTGTGCTTTCTGAAGGAAAATTTTGAAGATGGGGGGAATATCTATTAGTACAACTTCCTAAAGAATGATGATGCTAGGAAAAGAATATAAGGTCAAGGAAAGCTTTTTAATTAGGCCCATGGTTTGGAATTTCTTCCCATCTAATTACATAAGTCCTTTTTCTAGGGCTTTATATTTTAGTTTCAAGGCATCAACAATTTACTTGGGCATGACAGTGTTACTAGCACTGGAATTAATCATGGAATTATGTAATAGTTTATCTCCTACAATCAATCAAAAAAAGGGTATGGGTTTTGGTTTCCCTACCTCTTCCTTGGTGGCCTCTTCTCTGGTATTCATGTATGTTGCAGATTGTTTTCCTTGCACTACAAAACCTAGTCCTTTACCTCATGCCTAAGTGTGTTCTAGAGTTATGCCAACTTTCGTTGGTCTTTCACTGACTTCTAAGGCCTCCCACAATAGAGAATTTTGTTCCACAATAGCTATAATGTCCCATAGAGACACATTGGTGTGGGACCTTCTTCAATTGTTTGACCAAGTTAAGTGATGTGAGAGGTGGTATATTTGGCTTATAGGAGAATGCCTCTTTTAGTTTTTGAAAGGGTTGAATCAACGCAAGTGAACAAAATATCCTCTCCACAACTGCTTTAGGCTTCTTCTCCAGGGACATACCTTGCATTTGAGCAGTGAGCATGTCACTCTCTACTCTGAAAGACTGGTAAGCATATACAATTGCATCCGGTGAGATCCCCTAGCTTCTTTATTCTACCACCTTCTGTTGGAGGTTACCTCTCGAACAATTCTGAGCCATAAGTGTATCATTACAGGGGAAACACCAAGCATTTGTGTCATCCGCAAAATTGTTTTGGATGATGACCAAGTCTCTATTGGGCTATGATAATATGGTTTTTAGTGGAGTGGGAATTTTTCATGACCAAACCCTTCAGCGTAGTAAATATTTCATAATTTACATCATGCGAGTAAATAAACATGCTAACAAGACGTTGCAATAAAAAAAATTCTTTTCTTTATTACTAATACATGAACATGATGTCATATCAAATTACAATAAAGATTCCATTTCATTATAATAATTTCACAAGTATAGGTAACAAGAACACATACCTTAACTAACATATCTCCAATGAGCTTTAGAACAAATAGTAGTAAGATGGTCCAGGATCTTCCCTTTCAAATCTTGGTTCTTTAGTCACCTGTTGTGGAGGAGAATCATAACTCATGCACTTTTCCACCAACCACAGAATTATAATGCGGTTCCCCACACATCTATCATTCAATAGATGGCCCTCCCTTCGATGAAGAAATTGGTTGGCTAACCAATACTGTTAACCAACTGAGCATAGTGTTGTGTCCTACACAACTAGAACCTTGTAACCTACAATTTTGAACTAGCATAAAGGATCACGATGAACTAACAGTGTAGTCTCAAGCATCACGTATTCTAAGTGGATGTTGTACATTGCACTACTTTGGAAAAAGTGTTCTCATTCAACACTTCAAACGAAGGTCATCTATCATAAACACTACTTAGGGCCAATTTGACTTAAGGCTATCTTATACTACGCATAGGTGTGGTCCTTCATTGGATAATTTGTCATCCCAAACTAACCTAAAACATACTAATCTACTAAGTAATTACACAAGATAGGTATATCCTTCAATGGATAGTTAGTCATCCTAGATAACCTACCTTCAAACAATCTACTTACCTAAAAGTATATTAAATCTTCTCCCATACTGGATAATTTATCCTAGGAGTAAACAAAAGCTTCCCTAGTTAACTTAATAACTTAGTTGGTGCCATTAACTTTAATTGTGCCTTCATTTCAAACCTACTATATATTAACTAATGTTATCGGTATTCTCCTTATATGGAGATCATGCAACATACAACTAGAATGCATCTTTATCTTAAAAAAATTTACTTCCTATACTCAAATAGTAAATACAAATCAAGTAACAATTCTCTTCCTATGCATAGACATATAATCCAATTCAAGAATTACTAAATGGATAACTATAGAAGTAGATAGTAGAAGAATATTCCTTGCTTGAAGTTTATTTTTCCATAGAATGTTGATGACGCAACAAATTCTAGTACCTTAGGTATATGTCAACTCCCTCTCAAGAATTCTCTTTTCCTCACACAGTTTCAAGTATTTAGAACAGGTAATTACACAAAAGTAATTAACAACTGGCATATATTCTAGTATAATACGCTTTCTCAAATAGCCACTCAGGAATGATGGAAAGCTGTTAATTCTTACAGCTGGTAAAAATATATGAAGCTCAGAAGTATAAAAGATGGAATTATGAACTAAGTTTTGATTCTCAAAGAATGAGTGCAATCAGAAAGAAATGAGTGAATGTGTCCAAAATGATTGAATCACATAGAATGAATGCTCAACAATGAAGAATGGTGGCTATTTATAAAGCCCCAGCCCCAAAAGGAATGTACTTTTCCACTACTTGAATTATGAATAATTCAACACAGTATGTGGCCTAATTTCACTCCCTTACTCAGTTTCACCTTGGTGAGTTGGCTTCCAGTGATTGAAAGGAGAATGGAGACTAATTCAATTGCACATGGTAAATTTTACTGAATTGACACCTACAGGTTTGTTTTCTAGATGTGGCGCCAATTTCATAATATGGCGGGTAGGATATTTATAGTGAAAAAGTACATTGGTGTTCTATGCACACATAGCCTATTATTTTGGCTTAGTTGATAGATTCTCTATTGAGGTGCATTTTACCAATGACTTGGTCATTGCCTGTGCGTTCTACGTGCATGATGCAGGGCACACAATTTCCTCCTACGCCGTTTATTTCTTTTCTTTGTTTCAAAGTTCAAATGATAGCAAAATAAGTATTTCAATTTAATAAGATTGAAGAATAACATATTTCAATTTTCCTTTGTCAAGGATAAATATTTTGATTCATTCGATTCCCATAGTTTGATGATTTAATATTTAGTTGAATATAATATAACCCAATTTCCATAGTTAAAAGATTATTATCAAATCAATATGGGAAATAATTTGATTTACCATTATGAGTCAAAAAGAAATATATATATAATTATAGTTTAAAATATATTAAACATATATATATATATATATATATTTAAATACCCGAGTATTAATCCATATATATATATATATATATATATATATATATATATATTTTAATATAACTATAATATATATAATCTTTAACATGTAAATACATATATATATATATCGTGAGCCAATCAACATACGTCTGATATATTTATACATATATATATGTGTGTGTGTGTGTGTGCGTGTGTAAATTCATAAGGAAAATAATATAATATTATTAATATCCACAAGACAGATACATAGGTGAACATCACTCATAAGGCATATAGAAGAAGACAAGACTCCTAATGAAACATACATGCTATGGATGACTTAACTATAACCAACACAAACTGACTCAATTCACTCAATCTATGGTGATGTGTGTGTATGCTTAGTTAGTTCACTTTACCGGTTAACTGACCAAGCTCCTCTTCAGAGTGATACTTCCCCTCCCCCTAGAGATTGAACATTAACCTACAACCACTAACACATACCTTCAATAGTTATTTTTTCACAACAGTAAGCAACATACATAAACATCTTCAAATTTACAATAACTATAATTCAATAACCACCGATTCACATATATGCAGTATTTCACCATGACTAACATTAATTGAGATAACATCAAATGAGATAACATTCATATTGAAACAAAGGTATAAGCATCATTAATTCATCTCTAGAATTCACATCACATTCACATTTACCCTATATAGTACTAGTAAATAGTAACTTCATGATTTTGGGGTGTAACATGCTTCCCCCCTGTGAATCATCGTCCCCGATGATCTATAGCCTTTATCATATAGTCAAAGTTAAATATAGTTTTACTTACCATTCTCGAAATACGTAAGATTTATAAAACATTCATCCTATGTAGCAATCTTGTCCTTCGTGGACCTTGCTTTGAGTGTCCTCACTATCACATAGGGAAATTCCATATGCTTTACACATACTTGCTCTCCCAAAGAGCTTTATTACTCACACACATCCAAGATATAATAATAGTTTATACATAACACCTAAATCATGGTGAATGGAAATCATTGGTCCATGAATTTATCCTTAATATAATCTAATTAGAAAAGGAATAATGATGTATTTCACCTACACTGTGGGTATTATCCTTCTCCTTTTTTATTTACACTTCTAGACAACTCATAAACTGAGTCCATCCGCCACTTACACATCCATTTTCCTTACCATATAGTACTTGTTCTTGATTACTTGTCCATCTTGAGTATTACATTACTTTTGGACACCTCTCAAATTCTGACACTACTTTTTACTTAAGCTTTGTATCGACAAAGTTTCTTCGATCACTTCGATCAATCAAGTCTATAGTTTACCCTATTTCCAAGCCTATTTAATAGAGTTTCCAACCTTCTTTTCCAAATAATGGTCCAAACTTCAATGTTAGAAGTTTATAAATCATTCATGATTTAATCTACCATTTTTGCTCATTTGACTATAATAATATATTGCTCATTCGCTCATTTGAATGTTTCATAGTATGATAATGGTTTACAAAACCCTATCAATATTTTCTAAACTGAAATAACCTCTTAGGATTACTAAGCAACTACTTGCCCACAATATATTACTTAGGATCAAAAATCCTAAAAGTCAAGTTCCAAAAAATGTTGGGTTACTTTGATGAGTTTTGTCCATTAGAACATTATGTTCTACTAACATAGACAGATTGATCTTGTATTCTACCACTTTTCTTCTATAATCATAAGAGAGTATACTTGTCCTACCCATGTTGATATCCGATCTTCATTTCCTGACATATTGGACATTACTTTGCCACATTTTGTGTAGCTTCTTACTCTATCTTTTATGAGGTTATAATGGTTTCTCATCTGACAATTCCCTTTGTTGTTCCGATGTCCTAACTCTAACATTAATTTCCTCATTCATTCCCGAATCTTCCAAAACATGGGTACATAGGTTCTTTTATATCCAATAATAGTCTATCTTTTGACTAAATGAAAACCTATTTTGATCTCGCACTACCTTTAATTCCCATGTAATAATGGTTATAAGTTTTGTGGAGATAAATCCCATTTATCTTAGGACATCCATATCGTGGATTTCTTCTATTCTCAATTATTTTCAAATATGTATTCCATATTTTAACTCAATCTAATTTTCCTTGATAATAATTGTTACTAATTTTGAGTATTAATCCACTCTCTTCCTTCCCCCCTTAGTGTTTCCACATCTTTTAATCTACTCAAAATTGAACTCCTAGTAAACACTTGTTTCTTGAACTGATTTTTATCATTGTTGGCTTTCCATTGCCTTCTCTTTCCTTAATGGTATACTTTTCCCAAAAGCTGGATTCATCATTGTTTTCTATCTCATTGATTTCAATAGCTTGGATAATCCAATGAATAAGCAACAACTAACCTAGATTACCACTTTAGGTTTTTTTCTCATAATCACCTTTCCAAGTGACTTTATTCCAATGCTTGGAATCATATTTTCTCATAATTTTTAGAGATACCAAATTTTTTTGGTCTCTTTTCCTTATCTTAATCAAACTTCAATAATCTTATTGATTTTGGTTGGTGGAATCGTGTCCATGTCGTTGATTGCTTTGTTTCAGACCATTCTAGTCTTTTTCCTTATTCCTAAGGTGTTTTGACTCTTTTTGTTGTAATATCCTATCTTTACACAAGAATTAGGTTCATGTCAAGAGTTCTCCAACCCTTGTGGATACCTCTTTTTTTGACTTCCTACTTTGATCTAATTAATGCTGACATTGCATACACATAGATTTGTATTGTTTTCTCAAAATTCAAGAATTCTTGACTCTTTTCAATTGTAGATTTCTACAATTAAGGGTTTTTATCATTCCTTCTTTTTATTAGTCATATAACTATTTTGTAGGATAATGTATATACTGGTTATTCTTCCTAACCTTCCTACATATCCTGATTGCATAAACTTCCACAATCCTAGGTATTATCATAAGTTGTTGGTTTAGGAGTTCCTACTCCAGGGATAACTCTTAACTAGTCCCAATTTACTCAAGTTACTAGGGATATCATCTACCTTTTTACTTCCATAAGTTCTTTTCTCTTGCTTTTGTGGCATAATAAATTTTCAACCATTATCTTCTAATAATGTTTACGTGTTGTTGCGTAATGAGCTCATAGGTTTCAGTGTAGAACTTGGTAGCTCTGATACCACATGCCACGACCAAACCCTTCAGTCCAATAAAGATTTTATAATTTTTATCATGTGAGTAAATAAATGTGCTAACAAGACGTTGCAATAATTTCTTTTCTTTTCTTTATTGATAATACATGAACATGATACCATATCAAATTACAATAAAGATTCCATTTTGTTATAATAATTTCACAAGTACAGGTAACAAGAATACATACTTTAACTAACATAGCTCCAATGAGCTTTAGAAAAAATAATAGTAAGACGGTCCAGGATCTTCGCTTTCAAATCTTGGTTCTTTAGTCGCCTACTATGGAGGAGAAACATCACTCGGGAACTTTTCCGCCAAGCATGTACTTATAATACGGTCCCCCGCACATCTATCATTTGATAGATGGCCCTCCCTTCAATGGAGAGATTGGTTGGGTAACTGATACTGTTAATCAACTGAGCATAGTGATGTGTCCTACACAACTGGAACCTTGTAAACCTACAATCTTGAACTAGCATAAAGGATCACAATTAACTGATAGTGTAGTCTCAAGCATCACATAGTCTAAGTGGATGTTGTACATTGCACTACTTTGGCCAAAGTGTTCTCATTCAATACTTCGAATGGTCATCTATCATAAACACTACTCAGGGCCGATTTGACTTAAGGCTATCGTATACTATGCATAGGTGTGGTCCTTCACTAGATAATATGTCATCCTAGACTAACGTACAACATACTAATCTACTAAGTAATTACACAAGATAGGTATATCCTTCAATGGATAGTCAGTCATCCTAGATAACCTACCTTCAAACAATCTACTTACCTAAAAGTATATTAAATCTTCTCCCATACTGGATAATCTATCCTTAGAGTAAACACAAGCTTCTCTAGTTAACTTAATAACTTAGTTGGTGCCCTTAACTTGACTCATGCCTTTATTTCAAACCTAGTATATAGTAACTAATGTAACCGATATTCTCCTTATATGGAGATCATGCAACATACAACTAGAATGTATCTTTATCTTAAAACAATTTACTTCCTATACTCAGACAGTAAATACAATTCAAGTAACAATTCTCTTCCTATGTACAAATAGATAATCCAATTCAAGAAGTACTAAATGGATAACTGTAGAAGTAGATAGTAGAAGAATATTCCTTGCCTGTAGTTTGTTTTTTCCACAAAATGTTGATGACACAACAAATTCCAGTACCTGAGGTATATGTCAGCTCCCTCTCAGGAATTATCTTTTCCTCACATAGTTTCAAGTATTCAGAACTGGTAATTACACAAAAGTAATTAACAGTTGGTGTATATTTTGGTATAATACGCCTTCTCAAATAGCCACTCAGGAATGATGGAAAGTTGTTAATTCTTATAGTTGGTAAAAATATATGAAGCTTAGAAGTATAAATTATGGGATTATGAACTCAATTTTGATTCTCAGAGAATGAGTGCAATCAAAAAGAAATGAGTGAATGCATCCAAAATGATTGAATCACATAGAATGAATGCTCAACAAATACTAATTAAACAATGAAGAATGGCGGCTATTTATAAAGCTCCAACCCCAACGTATTCCTTCTAAAAAGGTATGTAGTTTTCCACTACTTGAATTGTGAATAATTCAACTCAGTATGTGGCATAATTTCACTGCCTTACTCAGTTTCAACTTGGTGAGTCGGCTTCCAGTGATTGACAACAGAATGGAGACTAATTCCATTGCACATGGTAATTTTTTCTGAATTGACACCTATATGTTTGTTTTCCAGATGTGGTGCCAATTTCATAATCTGGTGGGTAGGATATTTACAGTGAAAAGGTCCTTTGGTATTCTATGCACACATAGCCTATTATTTTGGCTCACTCGACAAATTCTCTGTTGAGTTGCATTTTACCAACGACTTGGTCATTGCCTTTGTGTTCTGCGTGCATGATGCAGGGCCCACGATTTCCTCCTACGCCATTTATTTCTTTTGTTTGTTTCAAAGTTTAAATGATATCAAAAGAAATATTTCGATTTAATAAGATTTAAGAATAACATATTTCAATTTTCCTTTGTCAAAGATAAATATTTCAATTCATTCGATTCCCATGATTTGATGATTTAATATTCGGTTGAATATAATATAACCTGATTTCAATAGTTAAAAGATTATTATCAAATCAATATGGGAAATAATTTGATTTCCCAAGTTGAGAATTAATTGGAAAATAATTCAATTTCCAATTATGAGTCAAAAAGAAATATATATAATTATAGTTTAAAATATATTAAATATATATATATATATATTAGTTATACATATACATATATATATATATATGTGTGTGTGTTTTTTAATATAACTATAATATATATAGTTATATATGTGTGTGTGTGTGTGTGTAAATTTGTAAGGAAAATAATATAATATTATTAATATCCACAAGACAGATACATAGGTAAGCATCACTCATAAGGCATACATAAGAAGACAAGACTCCTAATGCAACGTACATGCTATGGATGACTTACCTATAACCAACACAAACTGACTCAGTTCACTCAATCTATGGTGATGTATGTGTATGCTTAGTTAGTTCACTTTACCAGTTAACCAATCAAGCTCCTCTCCCTAGTGATACTTCGCCTCCCCCTGGAGATTGAACATTAACCTGCAACCACTAACACATACCTTCAACAATTATTTGTTCTCAACAATAAGTAGCATATATAAACATCTTCAAAGTTAGAATAACTATAATTCAATAACGATCTAATCACATATATTCAGTTTTTCACCATGAATAACATCAATTGAGATAACATCAAATAAAACAACATCAAATGAGATAAAATTCATATTGAAACCAAGGTACAAGCATCATTAATTCATCTCTAGAATTCACATCACATTCACATTTACCCTATATAGTACTAGTAAATAGTAACCTCACAATTTTGGGGTGTAAAAAAATCAAAATAATTTGGTTCGAAGATTGTGGCTAGTTATTTAGTCTAGCACCTCCTTGGTACTGATTTTGTTGAAATGGTGGGCTCCTTCCTTGATAGCCTTGAAAGGGAGGTGTTGGCCTCCTACAATGATTTAACAACTAGGCCTTTACTATCGTGATTCAGAGATTGGACATCTAACCTGAATAGCTATTTGAATCATCATGAAGGTGCATTTAACTTATCAACCTAGGGACATGAACTTGAGATGGGTCAGCACAGTATGTGCACTAGGAACCCAAAGTAGCTATTTTCATTCTACAACTAAGACAATGTTGAAAGTAAATTGCTTGGAAAGGAATAACATAAATGCTAAACATCAACCAACAACCATACTAAGCTTGAAATGCATGACAAAAAATAAAATATGAACAAATATGAAACTAATTTATCTGCTTTGGCTGCATGAACAGTCACAAAATGGAATTCTAGTGGTTGCAGGAATAGTTAGCGCCATATTCTTAACTAATTACTGAACATAAAGTAATAACTACGCTAAAATAAGATAAAGGACAAATTGCTCACCAAGTGGGTCCCCTTGGATGAGTATCCTCTACTACTAATGAAAACTCATATGCACAAACTTAGAACTTCATTTTATTCATCAGGAAACATGAGTACAATAGAGCAGTGTAACTATATCATTGAAAACTAAGAATGCAAGTACAATATCAAATCATGCAACCTTCTGAGAAGGAGCATCTGATCCTTATTTATACTAACAACTAAGCAAGGTAGTCAACTCCATGAACTAGGAGGACGCCATTTTAGGGAAAGCAGAGAAAGTGGAGTGGTGATTACGCGTGCATGGAATCTGGTTAGACGTGCCTACCTTAACACATATTTAGCACAAAGTAATGCCTACATTTTTTCAACAACATTAAAGTCCACTACAAGGCGGTTACATTCAATTTTCATGGGGAATATCCTGCCGTCGACCTCCTTTGACCTTTGAATGATTCCCTCGTTGGACGTTATGGTGCATGCCCAACTAGTGGTGTCTTTCTCACTTTAGTATCCTCAAATTATATCTGCATGGCAATGCTAGTATGCACAATAATTGCATATCTATAACTGCATTAAAGAACATCCATTAACCACATGCAAAATTAATATAGAGAGTCCATATAACATGCCAATGTCATTAAGGACTTGCAGAAATAAGATTAAGCCCAATGTCTATAGTTTTGAGGAAATATCATAAAAAATATCAATACTTAACATCAAGGTCCATGACAACTTTAGCAAATAAATCATAAATTCTACCCAAAATTAGACCATAAACTAGACTCATCACTCCCCCAACCTAAGATTTTGTTGGTCCTCTAGCAGGGGAAGGTTTGTTCTTCTGCCTGGTCAATGCTCTGAAATTTGCAACTAACAACTATCCTACATTAGTGTTTGCAGTGTGTGAATCAGGGTCCCAATAGAATCCTCTCAATTTTTCCAATCTACTCCATCTTTGTCTCTCTATAGCTATATCATAGTGGTAAAACATGAAGTTTGGTACAGGCCACATCAAAATAGGTGGCTAAAAAGTCAAGGGAAGCCAAAATCGTCCCTTTGTCCTTCCAATTTGAATATATCTATAAATTCTTTTGAGTGTTGTATCATAGTTCTAGATAGAATGAGGCTCAACTTGTTTTAGCTCATCAGTTAGGTTGTTCCATCTTTGTGAGAGGTATCTCTTCACAGTTTCCTCTTTTGCTTTTTCCTTCACCTCATATTCACTATAGACTGCTTCTATCCAAGGCATAATCCTATTACTATAGCTAGGTTTGAAAAAAATTCTGTGCCATTCCCTGTAAATGTCCCTTGGGTTTCTTGATTCAACCCTGATGGGAAGAGGGATGTTGGATTCCAATTGTTTATAAGCCCCATATTATTGTCCCCAACTGATCTCATTTTGCACCTAGAACATGAATTCCCTTAATTGGACATCCCCAACATACAACAGTGGATTCCAATCATGGTCTTGAGTCACAACAAAATTATGTAAATAAAACTCACACACCAAATTCTTCATTTTAGGGGAAGCAATTCGATAAGCATTGAAAAATTCAATAGGAGTCTCAATGGAAGGGTTCAAACCTGAGACAATCATTTCCAGCTTAAAAGAAATATATTTCCCCTTCAAATGTAGAGCATAGACCCTTAGAGGGGTCTTGCACTCTAAAATATGTGGTACCAAGGCTGCCATATCATCCACCTTCTTCTTCAAGGTGCCAATTTTTGCATCCATGTCTTCAATATCCTCATCTTTCTTTTTAATTTCCTTCTTCAATCTGTGTTTCTCTTCTTTCCATTCCTCTTATCTTCTTTGCATCTCTTTCCATAAATGCATAGCTACCATGTGCATTGAAAAATCAAGGGGGTTATGTATTCCTACCAACATTTTCCCTGGTACTGATACTTGCTCTCCATATAGTACTAATTGCAAGGATTCAGGCTGTCCGTCAATTCTGGATATAGAAATATTGATTGTTCTCCCAATTCTTGTTGCAAGACCTCTTGTTCTTGTTGTTGTTGTTGTTGCAGGATCTCTTGTTGCATGATCTCTTGCTATAGGAAGTAGTTTAACCACCCACAGTTTCTAAATTCAGTTAGATAGGGTGCATCATGCAGTAATACATCATGCACCTTGGGTTCATTTTGAATTAACCCACCTCCCATTGTCTGCAATCAAATAATCACTCTATGGTTTCCTTCCTAAAATTTTTGTCTGAAAACAAAATTCACCTTCCTGCAACACTTGCTAAATTTCTAATGTCAATATTGACTGAAATTTCCCTTTCTACTTTACCTTTTGTTTGCAACTGGAGATTATGATAGTGTCAATAATGGCAAGGAGTAATAAAGGAAAGCTATGATGGAGATAAATGGAAGCAATAGTTGGTGTCACCTCACACATGCAAGTCATCCTCTCACTCAAATTTCAAATCAACTCAATTTAATTTTTGCTGGCGTAGACCAACATGGACTGACACGTGGGAAAAGTATTCATATTTTTTTTCCTCCCCCCAACATAAATTTAGGCATGTGTCCTCACATGTGAGATGATGATTTGACAGGTGTAAGGAATAATGGCATGCTATGGTAAACATCCATATTAACGCACAACAATTAAATGAATGCATTTAAGGACAATTAAGATATAGCAATTAATGTGCACATACCTTAATGTGTGGATGATTCATTGCAAAGATTGTGGAGAAAGTACCATTCACCTTTTTAGGAAATAAGTTGAGAAATTAATGAAAATGAGGTAGAATGAGGTGGAGTGGAATGAAGTGATGTGATGGAAGAGAGAGAAAGGAGAAGATGGATGGGAGGATGGGTGGATGGGTGAATAAATGGACTTCCAAAAAAGTGGAATTCTTTATTATGACAAGTACATACCTTAATTAGCTATAAGGAGGGACACTAGGTCCACTTCCTTCAGTTGCAGGAAGCTCAGGTGCAACATGCTGAGTGAATTGTTGCAGGAACTCCTCCTTGGAAGTTGTCTTGTGATACAATCTAAGGCGATGACCATTGAAAAACAACTTGAATCTGACTGGGTCAATAGTAGTGAGTTGAACAACACCATAGGGAATACTTCAGCAACCTCATATGGTCCTAGCCACCTTGTCTACAATTTTCCAGTATTGTCTTGATACCTTGAGTCATAGAGTAGTGCCCAGTCACCTAGCTGAAATTTCTTGTTCTTGATGAATTTTTCATGCCACTGGATTCTCTAATTTTGCACTACCTCTATGTGATACAAGGCTGCTCTCCTCATCTCATCCAAAGCATTCAGCTGCATGATTCTTTCTCTTTGTGCCTCAGAGATATCTATTCCCAAATCTACTACAGTCCTAAGAGTCTTATGTTCAAATTCAATGGGCATCATGGTTGTCTTTCCATATAGCAACTCAAATGGAGTGAAACCTATATTTTTTTTCTAGGTAGTTCTATAGGCCCAAACAACTTCTGGTAATCTATTTGCCCAATCCTTTCTATGGATAGCTACTGTTTTGGTCAGAATAGCTTCAATTTCTTTGTTGATCACCTCAACTTGGCCATTGGCCTAGGGGTAATAAGGAGTAGACTTTCTGTGTCTTATGTTATACTCATTAACTAGTGTTGCAACAAGGTTTGATATGAATTAATCCCCTTGATCAAACACTATCTCTCTTGGAACTCCATACCTTGTGAAAATCTCCTCATAAAGAAATTATGCAACCTTGTTATTTCTTGCATGCTTCATGGCCTTAACTTCTACCCACTTTGTTACATAATCAGTGCATACCAAGATATAAGACTTACCATTTGATGGAGGGTCAATGGGTCCTACAAAATCCAATCTCCACTTGTTAAAGGGAGTGATTACTACCTGAGGGTAAAGTGGAATCTCATTAGATTTGGTTGGTCTACCCATTCTTTGACATCTATCACATTTTTTTGTATACCTTCCTACATCCTTGTCAAGTGTTGGCCAGTAATATCCTATGTTCAAAATCTTCATTGTTATCCTCTTGGCTACAAAATTTCCTCCACATGGTTCATTGTGACATGCATGTAAAATTTCATATGTCTCACCTTCTCTAACACATCTCATGACATAGTCTAGTCCAGTATAAGAAAAACATCCAACAATCCATGAGAAAGGAAAATATTTTTCAATGAGTGCCCTTCTCTCTTTTGGAGAGAAGTGAGGAACCCTACTTGTGACTAGATAACTAGCTATGTTAGCAAACGAGGGTGTTTGCACACTAATGGAGAATAGATGCTCATCAGGAAAAGAGTCATCTATGGCTTGATTATCCCCTGATGTAGTTAGCCTTGAAAGAAAATCTGCAACAACATTGGCCTTCCCTGGCTTATCCACAATGGTTATGTCAAATTCCTGCATCAAAAATAACCATCTTGCTAGCCTACCAAAAATCAGAGGTTTATTCATGAGATATCTAATGGTTGTATAATCAGTGTGCACAAAGATTTTTTAACCTGTTATGTAATTCCTGAATTTGTTCAGGGTATAGATCACTGCCAACATTTCTTTTTTCTGTCACTATATAGTTGAATTCAACTCCCTATAAATTTTTGCTGACAAAATAAATGGCATTTTCAATAGCTCCTTCTTTCTGTCCTAAAATTGCTCTTATGGCATAATCTGATGCATCTATATGGATGTGGAAAGAAAGCTCCCAATTAGGTCTTCTGAGTATAGGAGCATGAGTCAAGGCTACCTTCAAATCAAAAAATCCCTTTTCACAATCTTCAGTCCATTGGAACTCAACATCTTTAGTGAAGAGAGTATACAATGGTGCTGCTATTTTACTAAAATCCTTGATGAAGCGCCTATAATATCCTGCATGGCCCAAAAAACTCATAACATCCTTCTATTTTGCAAGTGTGGGAAGATTTGTGATCACCTCAATCTTTGCAGGATCTACTTGAATTCCTTTGTGAGAGATGTAGTGTCCAAGGACTACACCTTCCTGCATCATCATGAAGCACTTTTCACTATTTAAGGATAGATTTTGATCTTCACATCTTTGTAGGACTCTCCTGATATTTTCTAATGCCTGATTGAAATCAGCACCATAGGTGGTAAAGTCATCCATGTAAATTTCCATGCAATCAAGAGAGATATATGAAAATATGCTAATGACTACCCTTTGAAAATTTGTAGGTGAATTGCATAAGCCAAATGGGAGTACCAAGTAGGCATAGGTCCCCCATGGATAGGTAAAGGTGGTCTTCTCTTGGTCCTCTGATGCAATTTGAATGTGGTTGTAGCTGTTGAATCCATCTAGAAAAGAAAAGTATTGCTTTCTTGCAAGTGAGTCCAAAACTTGATCTATGAAAGGTAAGGGAAAATGGTCCTTTTTGGTGGTAGCATTGAGTTACCTATAATTAAAAAAACTCACCATTTCCCTCCTTTTTTAGGCACAATCACCAATGGAGACACCCACTAGCTATCTGAAATAGGGTAGATAAATCTTGCATCTAGCAATTTTTGTAGTTCCCCTTTTACAATTTCTCTCAGTGCAGGGTTAATTCTTCTTTGTGACTACCTTACTGGGGTGCAATCATCTCTGATGTAAATTCTATGAGTGAAAAGATTAAATTCCAATCCCTTCATATCATGATAGTCCCACACAAATGCATGTTGGTGGGTCCTTAATAAGTTTGCCAATAACAATTGTTGTTCTTCACTCAGTTTGCTGTTAACATTCAAATATTTTCCTTTTGACACCTACACTTGTGTAGTTAACTCTATCATGGTTGCTTCATTAATGCATGGTACCTTGAGTTCATATGGAAGAAATGTATGAGACATACCTCTTGCTGCAGGAAGTCTAGCTACAGGAAGAGTGGCTGCAAGAAGAACGTCTACAGGAATAGTGGCTGTAGGAAGAGCAGGCAAAAGTGTCTTGACTGGAGAAACAAAATGAGAAGGTGATGCTTCCTCCACTTCACAATGGTTCTGAATGATGTTAGTCAATACTTCATCTTTTTCTTGAAGTTGCATGAAGGAGCTTTTTCCTAACATCATAAGTTGCGCCATAGAATTAACTTCCTCAGCTTCTTCACCAACATGTGGCCATATGGGATTATCCTCATCATGGAATGTCTAACCAGGAGGATAAAGAACAAAATTTTTGGTGCTCCTCTCATAAGAAATGGCCATGTAACCTAACTGACATCCAATATATGCATCTGCAATTGCTAACCATGGCCTTCCAAGAAAAATGGGATATCCACCTAGTGTAGCTTTAGGAGAAATAATCATGAAGTCTGTTGGGTACTCCCAAGAGTCTAGAATTACCACAAGGTCCTCCAATATACCATCAGGCTTAACAGTAGAACTATCAACAAACGACAATATAGTAGGAGTAGATCTCATGCTTGCAACGTTTAGTTGCTGCAGGATGTCCTTAGTCATTAAATTTATTGCTGCCCCTAAACCAATCAAAGCATTTTTTATTTGAATCTCATTTATAACAATTGCAACTACAGTACTATCTGGGTCATTGTACTTAGGGACAATCACTTTTCCAAGCATGATGTCAGCTAGCTATCCCACCACATGAACTGTAGTTGGGTCATTCTTCTTCCTGCCTGGCTTCTTGAGGCATGCTTCCTTGATTGTCTTGCCATAGATTGAGACATACTTTATGGCCTGAAATAGAGGTATCTGGACACATATATGCTTCAACTGATCCAAGATGTCAAAGGTTGTGTCCAATTTTTCTTCTTTTTTCTTCACAACTTTCAATCTCTGAGGAAATGGTGGTTCTTGTTTAGTCTGCTTGACTTGGACTAGTTCGGGATTTTTAGGTGCACTTGGCTGAATGAGATCATTCAGAGGTTCCTCTTCCTCTTCCACAGGAAGCTCAGTGATAATGAGATTGAAAGAGGTTGGTAAAGTAGTTCCTAAAGGCAAGTGGATGTCACTTACAATTACAACATATGCAAGGAATTGATTTGAATCAGCAGAGCATATAGGTTGTTGTTGTGGTTTGCTATTTGGATTAGGTGCAAGGATAACTTTAAGAAACCCCCCCTCGGCGAAGGTGTAAAATCTTGGTGAATCTTTCCTTTTATTTAAAAAAAATATTAATTTCCCTTGTGAATCTATGCACATTATTAAAAAAATTTATAAAATCTTGGCGAATCTTAATGAATAATTGGTAAAAATAATAATCACAGTGGCGAATCCTAGCAAATAATCACTAAAAAGATTAATTACAATGGTGAATCTCTCCTTTTAAATTTTTCTAATGATTGTTGATTTACAATAGTGATGTAAAATCAACAAATGAAATTGTGCTACATGTTGACACATCACTCGTCCATCGCCTTTGACTATCACACCAAACTATCTGCCATTCCTTGTGGTCTCTACCAAGACAAACGTACACCACTTGTGCAATTTTGGAGAATCAAAATGGGAATCTACAATATTCGCAACAAGTCTCCCAAAAAAGACTTAAATATTTAACTCCCAACCTCCAAGTCGGCATCCAAGTCACTGCCATACGCGGTCGTCACCATCCACGCAGACCAGTCCCACCATCCATTGGCTTGTCTCCTAGTTAGAGAAACCACAAACTTCATGACCTCTAGTCAGAGGTTAGGAAACTCCAAGACGCTGCGAAAACAAAGAAGATTGACCAGTCGGGAAGTTAAGAAACTTTTGAACACCGCGACAAGGTTCCAAGGTTAGAGAAGTCAGCGATCCCTCGACCAACACACTGTTGCCCGGTTTCAAACTTCCAAAACCTTGTGACATCGGTTACAAGGTTCAAGTTTTGGGTGATAGGCTAACAATGAAGACCATTAATTAGCTTTTTAATTGAATGGTTGCAGGTTGATTCTGTGACCTAATACGCATGTGCCTTTTAAAAGGATTGTTGAGGCCCAAAATTTATTTTGGGCCACATGATTAGGTTTAATCGTGTGGACCAAAACAAATTTTGGGCCTCAACAAGCCTTTTAAAAGGAATGTGCGTATTAGGGCACAAAATCAACCTGTACCCATCTGATTAAAAAGATAATCGATGATTCGATGACAATAAATAAAAGCCCTATTCAAGGGTAAAGTATCCCTAAAATTAAATGTTAATTTATTATTGTGGTGATAGTGCCCCAAAATTAATGGTAGTAATATAGTATTATTGGCGAATTTAATTAATATTTGTAATTATAGTATAAACTACTGGAGAATCGGTTCCAATGACACATCATTTATAGAGGTGAATTAATTGAGACAAAATTAATTTTTTGTAAAAACCCCTGGCGATTCAACTTCCTTTTTAACTTGTACTATTAGCCATTTCTGGAAGTCCTGATTTCAATTATTCGCCAATTGGCGAAGATTCACCACTAAAGTTTTCCCTGATTGGGTGTGGGCTGAGTTGGTAGCTAAGTAGGTTTAGGTGGATTTGAGCTTGAATTAGTAGGGGGAGACATTATAGTAGTTTGTTAGGGCTGAGAAGGTGTCTGCATGTAACTGGTTGATTGGGTATTCCATTGATGTCCTCCCCTCCATTGATTTTTTTGCTGCCAATTTCCTGGAGGTGGTTGCCAATGCCCTTGAAATTGCTTCCAATTCCCCTGAGGTTGTTTCCACTAGGGTGGAGAGTTTTGATGATTGATCCAAGCATTTGGAGGGTTACCCCAAGGCTGTGGTGGATATCCTCCATTGGTTACTAGATGAATAGCAATTGAAATATGGCCCAACATAAGATAGTGGATCTAGTGGCATACCTTGTCTTGGAGCCCAACGCCTCCTTTGTGCAACATAGGAGACTTGGTCTTCTTCAATCTAGATTGATTTGAACTTAGGTGGAATCTGCTTACTTTCAATATTAGCTACCATCTTGCATCTACAATCCTTCTTCTTTTGTCTGCAATGGGGGCAATACTCTACCAGCATTGCCTCTGCCTCCTCTTATTTCTTCTTAGCCTGATGTGTATCTAGCTGATTAGCTAGATTGTTTATAATGTCTTGCTTGAAATTTGTCAGCAAGTGTGTGATCTCCATTCTTGAAACTCCACTGGCAAATGACTTACCCATAGAGGATTGGTAAGCTCTCCCTTTGTTTGAAGCTACCCTAGAATAGTTATGGCATATTTTCTTGATATCCTCCCAAGGAACTTGGGAGATATCTCCTCCTGGCATCAGGTCCAAGGCATCAACGTAGCTTTCATTAATTCCTCTTAGGAAAATCAACTTTTGTGATTCTTCGTTGAGGGTATGATGTGGAGATTTTTGTAAGCAGAATAGAAACCTTGAAATGTAATCCTCTAGGCTCCCATCTTCCTTTTGCTGCATCCTGAAAATTTCATCTCCTCTCATGCCACTACCCCTACAATATTCCTTGTATTTCTAAAGGAACTTTGTTTTCATGTCCTCCCAAGTTTCCATAGTATCTCTTCCTAGGCTAATGAACCATCTTAATGCGACCTCTTTCAAGGTGGTAGGAAATAGCTTAAGCCTACGAGTATAAGTGGTATAGTCATAATTCCTGCAAAGTATATCAAACTCAAACAAGAAGGTATCAGGGTATTTTGTAACAAGTCCATAAAACTTAGGAAGGGTTGAAGCAGGGATATTTTTGAGATTGTCAATTTCATTCTGATGGGAAATGGGGAAAGGGAAAAGCTGGTTGGTTAGGTCTATTTCTATTTACATCGCCCATGCCTACTTGATGTAGTTCCAAAGCAAAGGGATTCTCAAGCTGATTTTTGTCTTCAGAGGAAACTTCAGAGCTAGTCATATTAGGAAATGCATTAGCGAACATGTGTGGATCTTCTTCTTCTTCTTCTTCTCTTGGCAGGTTTTGATATTCAACTAGCTAGAATGTATTAGGATTATTAGGAAGGAATCTCCCATAAGCATCTCTTCTCCTTTCTCTATGTATGCGGTATCAACTCAATATCAGCCAACTCACACAAAGAATTGGTGAAGAATAAGGGGGGTCATTACTTCCTAAATGAGGGGTATACTAAAAACAAATTTCAGAAATACTACAGCAAGAAAAACTACCAATGAATCCAAAGAACTCCCTAGTTCGATACCATCCTTGGAAATGATGCCAAAAATGTTGGCCTCCTACAATGATTTAACAACTAGGCCTTTACAGCTGTGATTTAGAGATTGGAAATCTAACCTGAATAGCTATTTCAATCATCATGAAGGTGCATTTAAATTTTCAACCCAGGGATGTGAACTTGAAATGGGTCAGCACAATATGTGCACTAGGAACCCAAAGTAGCCATTTTCATTCTACAGCTAAGTAAGACACAATAGTGAAAGTAAATTGCTTGGAAAGGAATAATATAAATGTTGAACATCAACCAACAACCATACTAAGCTTTAAATGCATGAAAAAAATGAAAATATAAACAACAAATAGGAAACTACTCTGTCTATTTTGGCTGCAGGAACAATCACATAATTGAATTCTAGTGGCTGAAGGAACAGTTAGTGCCAGATTCTTAATTAATTACTGAACAAAAAGTAATAACTAGGCTAAACTAAGCTAAAGGATGGATTGCTCACTAGTGGGCCCCCATGAATGAGTATCCTCCACTACTAATGAAAACTCAGATGCAAAAACTTAGAACTTCATTTTATTCATTAGGAAACATGAGTACAATAGAGCAGTGTAACTATATCACTGAAAACTAAGAATGCAAGTACAATATCAGATCACACAAGATTTTGAGGAGTATCTAATCCTTATTTATACTACCAACTAAGTAAGGCAGTCAACTCCATGAACTAGGAGGATGCCATTTTAGGGAAAGTAGAGAAAGTGGAGTGACGATTACACTTGCATGGAATCTAGTCAGATGTGCCTACCTCAATGCAGATTTAGCACAGCTGTAACACCTACATTTGCTCAATAGCATTAAAGTCCACTACAAGGTGGTTACATTCAATTTTCATGGGGAATCTCCTGCCATCAACCTCCTTTGACCTTTGAATGATTCCCTCATTAGACGTTATGGTGCATACCCAGCTGGCGATGTCTTTATCAATTTAGTATTCTCAATTTATATCTACATGGTAATGTTAGTATGCACAATAATCGCATATCTATAACTGTCTTAAAGAACATTCATTAACCACATGTGGAATTAATATAGAGAGTACATATAACATGCCAATGTCATTAAATATTTTCAAAAATAAGATTAGGCCCAATGTTTATAGTTTTGAGGAAATATCATAAAAAATATCAACACCTAACATCAAGGTCCATGACAACTTCAACAAATAAATCATAAATTCTACCCAAAATTAGACCATAAACTAGACTCATCAGGAGGTCTTGGAGGTGTCATTTGTTGATGCTTTATATTAATAATATCATTGGAGAAGGTCCATAATAGTTTTTTCATGTCATTTACCTCCATGACTAATGAAGAGGAAGTAGAGGTGCTTGCCTACGAATTAGGATACACATACATAAAAGGAAAAGGTGCAAAAAAATTCTAGGAGGGACTTCTTCTTGGGACTGAGCTGATATTTATGGGAACATTGACATCGATGGTCTAAGTGAAAGTTTTCCAACATCAATCAAGTTATTCTTAGCTCTCACTGCTAAATCATATGCATTTGGCAACATGTTACCCCCAACCAACTAGATCATGGATACTGTCAGAGTTGAAAGCCTTCAAATAGAAAACAAATGCCATATTTGCAAGTGATTGAGTAGTTACTGGGAGTATTTTCCAAGTTTTGTGAAACATGGTAATAAAATCTATGATGACCTCTTACAGTGCTCTTTTTATTGTTATCAACTGCTGCAACAAAGATGAGCGATCTCCCTTTTTCAAGAAACGCTCAAAAAACTAGTTTTAGAGATGATCCCAAGTATCGATAGAGTTAGGAGCTAGAGATCTATACCAATCTTAAGCCTTGCTCTTGAAGGAGGCTACAAATAACCTGAGCGCCATGCTTTGCACTATGATATTGTGAATAGTGCATACATCGGTGACATCTTGAAGATGCTTTGTCGATGTATTGAGATCTTCCCCTAATAAACTCAGGGAGCACTTTTAGAGAATTTGTAGGAATCAAATCCCATGTTGTAGGAGGAACAAGAGAAATGAGTGTGCTACTGTTATTCCAGGATACAAAGTTTATGGTATTCTGAATGGCCATAGGAATTTGTGGTTGAGTCTATTGCATGATAGGACATGTAGCTCTAGCACGGGCTATGGTCACTAAGGGAAGTAGAAATAAGTTTCGATTTTGGGCTATTTGTGACCTTGTAACTGGCCTCTGGCTCATACACCTTCTTGCAATTAGAAATTAAAATGGTCCCATTGGGTGTGAAAAAAAAAATTGTTGATCCTTAAAACCTATGCTTTCAAGAAATATCCTTATGGGAAGTTCAATGGATGAGGGACGAATTGTGCTCCACTGAACAACCTTCGAGGTTTTAGAAGCTGACTCTTCATTCTTAGTTGGGGAAGGAAAGAGAAAGAAGGAAAATAACATAAGAAAAAACTAATCTAAGGCAATGTGCCAAATATTTTACAACATTTCATGTTTCCCTCTCAAATAACTAGAAGTACAAAAATCCTAAGAAACAAGCACAAAGTGTTGTAGACTCTTCTTTATTGAAAAGAGAACAAAATGCTTAAGGCCTAGTAGGCACAAAGCATAACATTCAAATATTTTCATGAGAAGCACCCATTGAGGCTCACTAGAGTATAATGTGACTTGATTATTCTACTAAAACCTTTAATCCCTTGCCAATATTGCTCACTAACAAGCATAATGCAATATCTAACCAAACAACATTGTAGAAAATAAAAGAGTACAATACATGATCCAATAATCCACAATCTAATGCTAGATACCATAAAAGATAAAACTCATAATAATTAGTCATTAAAATCCATTCATAAATGACACACATCATTGAAGTTAACATATACAAAAATAAAATGCATAGTAAAGGAGAACTAGGCACAATTTGATATGTTCTGATTTCTATTAATTAATTGGAGAAACACAAAAATTCCAAGGTCTATAGAATAAGATTTTCCTTTTGACTGATATTCTCTAAGTACTCTTTTTCCAAAGCGCCCATAGGCTTATATAGAGCAGAATCCTCAGGAAAAGAATGCAACTGAAAATATTCCCTCGACTTGCTGCCCATAGATCATCATCATGGAAATCATTCCAATCATTTCTTTGACAAACATTCTGCTCCTGATCGCTCGACTATGCTGACACCTAGATAATCCATCATTTCTATTATAACTACCTGAATGAGATAGCTTTAAGAAGCAATGGCATTCCCATCCTTGATCTTTGACTCGTGGTGCCCTCCAATGCCCCTCCATTGTTAAGACAACCTATAACACACTTTCAACTCACCATTGGGCTCAAAAAATGCCTAGGCTTCTTCCCTGCTAACACGTGGCACCTTCCAATAGAGTTTGAGCCTCCTTTCACATTTCCCTTTTAAGAGCTCCATGCCCTGGACACATGGTGTGTAGGTAGGATTTGATGAAGCTTTCCGTTTTTTGACCTTCAAGAAACTTCATGGTGTCAACACGTGGCACTCTCCATTGGACCTCTTCTTCTAACAAAAAAATCCTTTATAAAGAACATGTGGGGCCACCACGTGGCACCTTCACACGCCTTTACAAGAATAAAAGGTTGTCGTTGTCCGCCTCCTACAATGATTCAACAACTAGGCCTTTACATTTGTGATTCAGAGATTGGAGATCTAACCTAAATAGCCATTTCAATCATCATGAAGGTGCATTTAACTTGTTAACTCAGGGACATGAACTTGAAATGGGTCAGCACAGTATTTGCACTAGGAATCCAAAGTAGCCATTTTCATTCTATAGCTAAGAAAGACATAATGTTGAAAGTAAATTGCTCAGAAAGGAATAACATAAATGCTAACCATCAATCAACAATTACACCAAGCTGACATTCATGACATAAATGAAAATTTGAGCAACAAATAGGACACTACTCTGTCTGCTTTTGCTGCACGAACAGTCACAAAATGGAATTCTAGTGGCTACAGGAATAGTTGGTACCGAATTTTTAACTAATTACTAAACAACAAGTAATACTAAACTAATACTAAACTAAAGGACAAATTACTCACCAAGTGGGCCCCCTTGGATAAGTATCCTCTAAAACTAATGAGAACTCAGATGCTCAAACTCACACCTTTATTTTATTCATTGTAAATCATGAGTACAAAAGAGTAATATATTTGTATTAGTGAAGAATGCAAGTACAATATCAAATCGTGCAACCTTCAAAAAGGAGCATCGGATCTTTATTTATACTACCAACTAAATGACGCAGTCAACTCCACAAACTGGGAGGATGCCATTTAGGGAAAATAGAGAAAGTGGAGTGGCAACGGTTATGCATGCATGGAATCTGGTTAGACATGCATGCCTAATTGCAGATTTAGTGCAGCAGTAACGCCCATGACTGCTCAACAACATTAAATTCCACTACAAGGAAGTTACATTCAATTTGCATGAGGAATCTCCTGTCATTGACCTCCTTTGACCTTTGAACGATTCCCATGCTGGATGTTATGGCGCATGCCCAACTGGCGGTGTCTTCCTCAATTTAGCATCCTGTAATTAAATCTGCATGGTGATGTTAGTATGCACAATAATTGTATATGTGTAACCACCTTAAGGAAAATTCATTAACCACATGCAAAATTAATATAGACAGTCCATATAACATGCCATTATCATTAAAGGTTTGCAAAAATAAGATTAATCCCAACGTCTATAGTTTGAGGAAATATCATAAAAGTATCAACACTTAATGTCAAAGTCCATATAACTTCAACAACTAGATCACAAATTCTACCCAAAAATGAGACCATAAACTAGAATCATCACTCCCCCCAACCTAAGATCTTGTTGGTCCTCTAGCAAGGGAAGGTTGTTCTTCTACTTGGTCAATACTCTAAAATTTGCAACTGACAACTGTCCCACATTAGAGTGTGTTGTGCGTAAATTAGGATCCCAATAGAATCCTCCCAATTTTTCCAATTTGCTCCATCTCAGTTTCTCTACAACAATATCATATTGGTAGAACCTGAAGTTCAGTACATGCCACATGAGGATGGGTGGCTGAAAAGTCAAGGGAAGCCAGAATCACCCCTTTGTCGTTCCAATGTGAATATATTTGTCAATCCTTTTAAAATTTGTTGCATAGTTCTAGATGGAATGAGGCTCAGCCTACTTGAGATCATCAGTTAAGTTGTTACATCTTTGTGAGAGGTATATCTTCATGGTTTCCTCTTTTTCTTTTTCCTTTGTCTCATATTCACTATAAATTGCTTATATCCAAGGAATTATCCTATTACCATAGCTAGGTCTGAAAGGCATTCTATGCCATTCCCTAAAAATATCCCTTGGATTCCTTGACTTAGCCCTAATGGGCAGAGGGATGTTAGACTCCAATTGCTTATAAGCTCCATATTGTTGTTCCCAACTAATCTCATTTTGTACCCAAGACATAAATTCCCTTAATTGGACATCCCCAACATACAATAGCGGATTTCAATCATGGTCATGAGTTACAACATAATTATGAAAATAAAACTCACATAGAAAATTCTTCATTTCAGGGGAAGCAATTCGATAAACATTGAAAAATTCAATAGGGGTCTCAATAGAAGGGTTCAAACCTGAGACAATTCTTGCCAGTCTCAGAGAGAGATATTTCTCCTTCAAATGTAGAATATAGACCCTTGGAGGGGTCCTACATTCCAAAATCTATGGTACCAAGGTTGTCATATAATCCACCTTCTTCTTCAAGGTGGCAATTTCTTCATCTCTCTTTTGAATTTCCTTCTTCAATATGCATTTTTCCTCCTTCCATTCCTCTTCTCTTCTTTGCATCTCTTTCCATAAATGCATGGAAACCTTGTTCATTGAAAATTTAGGGGGGTTATACATTCCTACTAGCATCCTCTCTGGCACTAATGCTAACTGCAAGGATTCAGATTGTCTCGTCAATTCTAGCTACAGTGGTACTGATTGTTCTCCCAATCCAGGTTGTTTTTGCAGGGACTCTTGCTCTTGTTCTGGCTTTTGCTGCAGGATCTCTTGCTATAGACCTCTTGTTGCAGGAAATCCCGATTTTCCTCATACTCTTGATTTTTGATTTGTTTTGCAATATTGGAAAGATCAACCAATGTTATGTTTATTGCTACCTTAAATATATCTTCCTCCTCGACATTCTCTTGCCCAATTGGAGCTTCTATGTACCCTTGTGATACTTCTCTAGACTTAGGGCTTTCCTACATAGGCATACCAAAGGCTGGCCTGGCTGGTCTTGCTTTCCTAGGAGGGATCTCATGTTTTTCTTTGGCTGTAGGATGAAGAGTGTCAACCTTTCTCTTCTTAGATCTTGGCACCTATTACTCTACTGACTACCTTTTGACCTTTCCTTTTCCTGTTTCTACTTCCCTCTTATGTGCCCTAGTTTTCATTAAAATGCCAAGTGGAACATCATCATCAAAGTGAGGAGAAGAACTTTCTTTGTCTGAGTGCTCTGTCCTAGAAAAGCTAATTTCTATGGTTTCTTCTGTTGTAGGAGGGTTTACACTAGGGCCTACACCAGAGGTTGAAGCACCAAGAGTGGCTTCAGCCATGCTCAATCTCCTACTAGACCTATGGGGTTGACGTAAAACCCGAGGTTACAAATGCTCAGGTCTAATTTGATCAATTTTTATGAATTCTTCTCATGCCATTCTAGATACATCATGCAGAGACTTCTCAACTAGCAATTTAATCAGACAATGGTGGGAAACAAAATTGTCCCTACCTTTTTGGGTCTCAGCCACCATGATTGAGAGAAGGTTGTATAAAATATTTGACACATTCATCCTCCTTCTGTGCCTCATATGATTCAAAAACTTGAAGTGCACAGAGTGCAAAATTTGACTGGAAACCTTCATAGGTGATGTATTTTATGACATAAACAACTATCTACTTCCATGGCTCAGGCAAAGACATTCTCTTTGCACCCTGTTTATTTATGCTCAATGGAGGGTCATTCGGCTCTGTAAATTCGACCCTAGTCGATCTGGCATCTCTGGAAGCAGGGTAATTTTCACCATCAATAGGTAACCTTGTAACTTCTGTAATTCTTTCTTCAGTTGCTATGACCTCCAGCCCTTTCACCATGGCCTTCCCTTTAGATAATGTCTGGGTGAATTCAAGTGTAATGTCTTCATCAAAATCATCCAACTTCAAGAAGTAGTCAATCCACCCACAGTTTTTGAATTCACCTAGGCAAGGTGTATCCTGCAGTAATACATCGTGCACCATGGGTTCATTTCGAATTAACCCACCTCCCATTGTTTGCAATCAAACAAAAAATCTATGGTTTCCTTCCTGTAATTCCGTCTAAAAATAAAATTCACCTTCTTGCAACACTTGCTAACTTTCGAATGCCAATGTCGACTGGATTTTTCTTTTTCTAACTTATCTTTTGTTTGAAACGCAGCTTGAGATATGAAAGGGTCAATCATGGCAAGGAAAGAGTAATAAAGGAAAGCTATAATGAAAAGAAATGGTAGTAGTAGTTGGTGTCACTCACACATGTGAGTCGTCCTCTCACTCAGATTTCAAAACAACTCAATTTAAATTTTGCTGATGTAGACCAACATGGACTGACACGTGGGAAAAATATTTACATCTTTTTCCTTCCCCCCAACCTAAATTTTGGTATGCATCCACACATGCGGAATGATGATTTGACAGGGTCAGGAATATTGGCATGTTATGGTGAACGTTCATACTAACGTACAACAATTAAATGAATGCACTTAAAGACAATTAAGATATAGCAATAAATGTGCACATACCTGAATGTGTGGAGGATTTGTTGAAAAGATCATGGAGAAAGTACAGTTCACCTTTTTAGAAAATAAGTTGACCAATTAATGAAGATGAGGTGGAATGAGGTGGAGTGAAGTGATGTAAAAGAGAGAAAGGAGGAAATGGATGGGTGGATGGGCGGATGGGTGAAGAAATGGACTCCCACGAAAGTGGAATTCTTTATTATGACAAGTACGTACCTTATTTAGCCAGGAGGGACACTTGGTCCACTTCCTTTGGCTGTAGGAAGCTCGGGTGTTGCATGTTGAGTGAATTGTTGAACTCCTCCTTGGAAGTTGGTTTGTGATACAATCTGAGGTGGTGACCATTGGCAAGTAACTTAAATCTGACTGGGTCAATAGTAATGAGTTGTACAACACCATTAGGGAATACTTTAGGAACCTCATATGGTCCTAGCCACCTTGTCTACAATTTTCCTGCATTGTCTTGATATCTTGAATCATAGAGTAGGGCCCAATCTCCTGGTTTGAATTCCTTGTCCTTGATGAATTTGTTGTGCCACTTGATTCTCTGATTTTGCACTACCTCTGTGTGATGCAAGGATGCTTTTCTCATCTCATCCAAAACATTTAGCTGCATGATTCTTTCTTTCTGTTCCTTAGAGATATCCATCCCCAAATCAGCTACAGTCTTAAGAGTCTTATGTTCAAGTTCAATGGGCAATATGGTTGTCTTTCCATACAACAACTCAAATGGAGTGAAGTCTGTAGTTGTTTTCTAGGTGGTTTTGTAGGCCCAAACAACTTTTGGTAACCTATTTTCCCAATCCTTTCTATGGATAGCTACCATCTTGGTTAAAATAGCTTCAATTCCTTTGTTGGTCACTTCAACTTGGCCATTAGCCTGGGGGTGATAAGGAGTAGAATTTATGTGCCTTATATTGTACTCATTAACTAGTGTTACAATAAGGGTTGATGTGAAATGAGCCCCTTGATCAGTCACTATCTCTTGTGGAACTCCATACCTTATGAAAATCTCCTTGTAAAGAAATTTTGCAACTTTTTCATCTCTTGCATGCTTCATGGCCTTAACTTCTACCCACTTTGTTACATAATCAGTGCATATCAAGATATAAGACTTACCATTTGATGGAGGGTCAATGGGTCCTACAAAATCCAATCCCCGCTTGTCAAAGGGAGTGATTACTACTCGAGGATAAAGTGGCATCTTAACATATGTGATTTGTCTACCCATTCTTTGGCATCTGAAACATTTTTCTTATATACCTTCTTGCATCCTTGTGGAGTGTTGGCCAATAATAGCTTGTGTTCAAAATATTCATCGTTGTCCTCTTGGCTACAAAATTTCTTCCACATGGTTCATTGTGGCATGTATGAAAAATGTCATATGTCTCATCTTCTCTCACACATCTCCTCATGACATGGTCTAGTCCAATATAAAACAAACATCCAACAATCCATTAGAAAGGAAAAGATTTTTCAATGAGTTCCCTTCTCTCTTTTGGGGAGAAGTGAGGTGGAACTCTACTTGTGACTAGATAGTTTGCTGTCGGCATACCAGGGTGTTTATACACTGATAGAGAATAGATGTTCATCAAGAAAAGATTCATCTATAGTTTGATAATCTTCTGATGTAGTCAGCCTTGAAAGAAAATCTGCAACATTGGCCTTCTCTGGTTTATCCACAATGGTTATGTCAAATTTCTACATCAACAACAACTATCTTGTCAGTCTACCTCTGATCAAAGGTTTATTCATGAGATACCTAATGGTTGCATGATCAGTGTGGACAAAGATTTGGTAACCTGTTATGTAATGTTTGAATTTGTTTAGGGCATAAATCACTGCCAACATTTCTTTTTTTGTCACTGTATAATTGAATTCAGCTCGCTTAAAAATTTTGCTGACAAAATAAATGGAATTTTCAATAGCTCCTTTTTTTACTAAGATTAATCCTATGGAATAATCTGATGCATCAGTATGGATGTGGAAAGGAAGCTCCCAATTAGGTCCTTTGAGTACAGGAGCATGAGTCAAAGCTAATTTTAAGTCATAAAATGTCTTGTCACAAGCTTTATCCCACTGAAATTCAACATCTTTAGTGAGAAGAGTATAAAATGGTGCTACTACCTTGCTGAAATCCTTGATGAAACACCTATAATATCCTGCATGACCCAAGAAACTCCTAACATCCTTCTGTTTTGCAGGTGTGGGAAAATTTGTGATCACCTCAATATTTGCAGGATCTACTTGAATTCCCTTGTGGGAGATGTAGTGGCCAAGAACTACACCTTCTTGCATCATCATGAAGCACTTTTCACTATTTAAGGACAAGTTTTGGTCTTCACATCTTTGTAGGACTCTCCTAAGATTTTCCAATGCTTGTTTAAAATCAACACCATAAGTGGTAAAGTCATCCATATAAATTTCCATGCAATCACGAGAAATGTCTAAAAATATGCTAATGATTTCCCTCTGAAAAGTTGCAGGTGCATTGCATAAGTGAAATGGGAGTACTAAGTAGGAATAGGTCCCCCATAGATAGGTAAATGTGGTCTTCTCCTGGTCCTCTGATGCAATTTGGATCTAGTTGTAGCCACTAAATTCATCTAGAAAAGAAAAGTATTTCTTTCTTGCAAGTGTGTCCAAAACTTGATCGATGAAGGGTAAGGGAAAATGGTTCTTCTTAGTGGCAGCATTAAGCTCCTTATAATCAACACAAACTCACCATTTCCCTCCTTTCTTGGGTATAATCACTAATGGAGACACCCACTAGCTATCTGAAATGGGGTAGATAAATATCGCATCTAGCAATTTCTGCACTTCCCCTTTTACAATTTCTCTTAGTGTAGGGTTAATTCTTCTTTGTGGCTGCCTCACTTGGGTGGAATCATCTTTGATGTAAATTCTGTGTACAAAGTTTAGTGTCCAATCCCTTCATATCATGATAATCCCACACAAATGCATGTTGATGGGTCCTTAATAAGTTTTCGAATAACAATTGTTGTTCTTTACTTAGTTTGCTATTAACATTCAGATACTTTCCTTCTGACACTTGTACTTGTGTCGTCAACTCTATCATAGTTGCTTCATTAACACATGGTACCTTTAGTTCATATGGAAGCAATGTATGGATCATACCTATTGCTGTAGGAAGTTGGTCTGCAGGAAAAATGGTTGTAGGAAGTGTAGCTACAGGAAGAATATCTGCAAGAACAATGGCCATAGGAAGAGTAGGCAGAAGTGTTTTAACTAGAGTAGCAGAATGAGAAGATGATTTTTCCTCCACTTCACAATGGTTCTGAATAATGTTATCCAATACTTAATCCTCATCTTGAAGTTGCATGAAAGAGCTTCTTCCTAACATCATAAGCTATGCTACAAAATTAACTTCCTCGACCTCTTCACCAACATGTGGCCATACAGGATTATCCTCATCATGAGATGGTTGAACAGGAGGATAAAGAACAAAATTTTTAGTGTTATTCCCATCTAAAATGGTCATGTCACATGACTGAAATCCTATATATTCATCTATAGTTGCTAACCATGGCCTTCCAAAAATAATGGGATACTGACCTAGTGTAGCCTTAGGAAAAAGTATCATGAAGTCTGTTGGGTACTCCCAGGAGTCTAAAACTACCACAAGATCCTCCACTATACCATCAGGTTTAACAGTAGAACTATCAGCAAGCTACAGAATAGTAGGAGTAGATATCATGCTTGCAACGTTTAGTTGCTACAGGATGTCCTTGGTCATTACAATTATTGTTGCCCCTAAATCAATCAAAGCATTCTTAATTTGGATCTCGTTTATAACAACTACTACCATAGGACTACCTAGGTCATTGTACTTGGGGATAGTCACTTTTCCAAGCATGATGTCAACTAGCTATCCCACCACATGAACTATAGTTGGGTCTTTCTTTTTCCTACCTGGCTTCTTGAGGCATTCCTCCTTGATTGCCTTGCCATAGATTGGAACATCCTTTATGGCCTGGAATAGAGAGATCTAAACACATATATGCTTCATCTGATCCAAGATATCAAAGGTTGTGTCCTCCTTTTCTCCCTTCTTGGTAACTTCCAATCTCTGAGGAAATGGTGGTTCTTGTTCAGTCTACTTGATTTGGACTGGTTCAATATTTTTAGGTGCACTTGGCTAAATGATATCATTTAGAGGTTCCTCCTCCTCTTCCACAGGAAGGTCAGTGATAATGGGCTTGGAAGGGGTTGGTAGAGTAGTTCCCGAATGCAAGTGGATGTCACTTACACTCACAACATATGCAGGGAATTGATTTGAATCAGCAGAGTATGTAGGCTGCTGTTGTGGTTTGTTATTTGGATTGGGTGTGGGTTGAGCTGGTAGCTGAGTAGGTTTAGGTGCATTTGAGCTTGAATTAGCAGGTGGAGGCATTATAGCAGGCTACTGAGGCTGAGAAGGTGGCTGCATGTAACTAGTTGTCTAGGTAGGCCATTGTTGTCCTCCCCTCCATTGATTTGTTTGCTGCCAATTTCTTGGAAGTGGATGCCAATGCCCTTGAAATTGTTGTCAATTCCCTTGAGGTTGCTACCACTAGGGTGGAGAGTTTTGATGATTGGGCCAAACATTTGGGTGGTTACTCCAAGACTTTGGCGAATATCCTCCATAGATGGATGGATATTGGGGCTGCCATTGGTTGCCAGATGAATAGGAATTGAAATATGGACCAACATAAGACAGCAGATGTGGTGGCATACCTTATCTTGCAGCCCAAGGCCTCCTTTGTGCAACATAGTAGACTTGGTCTTCTTTAATCTGGATTGGCTTGAACTTGGGTGCAATCTGATTTCCTTCAATATTGACTACCATCTTACATTTGCAATCCTTCTTCTTTTTTGCAATGGGGGCAATACTCTGTCAACATTGCCTCTGCCTCCTCTTGCTTCTTCTTGGCCTAAAGTGTATCTAGCTGAGTAGCTAGATTGTTTATAATGTCTTGCTTGAAGTTTTCCAGCAAATGAGTAATCTCCATTCTTGAAACTCCATCGGTAGTTGACTTACCCATGGAAGATTGGTAAGCTCTCCCTTTTTTTGAAGCTACCCTAGAGTAGTTTTGACATATTTTCTTGATATCTTCCCAAGGAACTTGGGAGATATCTCCTCCCATCACGTCCAAGGCATCAGTGCAGTTTCATTGATTTCTCTTAGGAAAAAATAGCTTTTGTGAGTCTTCATTGAGTGTATGGTGTGGAGATTTTTTTAGGAAAAATAAAAGCCTTGCAATATAATTTTCCAGGATCTCATCTTCCTTTTGCTGCATCTTGAAAATGCCACATCCTCTCATGTCACTGCCCCTGCAATACTCCTTGTATTTTTCAAGGAATTTTGTCTTCATGTTTTCCCAAGTTTACATAGTATCTCTGCTTAGGCTCATGAACCATCTTAATGCAACTTCTTTCAAAGTGGTAGGAAATAGTTTAAGCCTATGGGCATCGGTGGTATAATCATAACTCCTGCATAGTATGTCAAACTCAAACAAAAAGGTATCAGGATCTTTTGTGACAAGTCCATAAAACTTGGGGAGTGTTGAAGCAGGGATAGTTTTGATGTTATCAACTTCATTCTAATGGGCAATGGGGAAAGGAAAATCTGGTTGGTTAGGTCTGTTCCTATTTGCATCACTCATGCCTGCTTGATGTAGTTCCAAAACAAAGGGGTTCTCAAGCTGATTTTAGTCTTTAGGGGAGACTTTAGAGCTAGTTAGATCAAGAAATGCATCAACAAAGGGGTGTGCATCTTCTTCTTCTTCTCTTGGAAAGTTTTGATATTCAACTAGCTAGAATGGATTAGGATTGTTAGGAAGGAATCTCCCATAAGCATCCTTTCTCCTTCCTCTATGCATGTGGTATCACTCACTATCAGCCAACTCACACAAAGTATTGGTAAATAATAAGGGGGTTCATTACTTCCTAAATGAGGGTATACTAAGAACAATTTCCAAAAACACTACAGCAAGAAAAACTACCAATGACTCCAAAGAACTCCCTAGTTTGACACCATCCTCGGCAACGGCACCAAAAATGTTGGCCTCCTACAATGATTCAACAACTAGGCCTTTATAGTCATGATTCATAGATTGGACATCTAACCTGAATAGCCATTTCAATCATCATGAAGGTGCATTTAACTTGTCAACCTAGGGACGTGAACTTGAAATGGGTCAGCACAGTATGTGCACTAAAAATCCAAAGTAGCCATTTTCATTCTACAACTAAGAAAGACACAATATTGAAATTAAATTGCTTAGAAAGGAATAACATAAATGCTAACCGTCAATCAACAATTACACCAAGCTGAAATGCATGATAGAAAGGAAAATCTAAGCAACAAACAAGACACTACTCTGTCTGCTTTGGTTACAGGAACAGTCACAAAATGAAATTCTGGTGGTTGCAGAAATAGTCGGTGCCAGATTCTTAACTAATTACCAAACAACAAGTAATACTAAACTAAAGGATGGATTACTCACCAAGTGGGCCCCATTGGATAAGTATCCTCTAAAACTAATGAGAACCCAGATGCTTGAACTCAGAACTTTATTTTATTCATTATAAATCATGAGTACAAAAGATTAATATATCTATATTATTGAAGAATGTAAGTACAATATAAAATCATGCAACCTTTAGAAAAATGAGCATCAAATCTTTATTTATACTACCAACTAAACGAGGCAGTCAACTCCAAAAACTGAGAGAACACCATTTAGGGAAAACATAGAAAGTGCAGTGGTGGCGGTTATGCATGCATGGAATCTGGTCAGACATGTATTTCCAACCACAGATTTAGTGCAATAGTAATGCCCACAACTACTCAATAACATTAAAGTGCACTACAAGGAAGTTACATTCGATTTGCATGAGGAATCTCCTGTCATCGACCTCCTTTGATCTTTGAATGATTCTCATGTTGGACATTATGGTGCATGCCCAACTGGCAGTGTCTTCCTCAATTTAGCATCCTCAAATTAAATCTGCATGACAATGTTAGTACACACAATAATTGCTTATCTCTAACCACCTTAAGGAACATTCATGAACCACATACAAAATAATATAGACAGTCCATATAGCATGCCATTATCATTAAAGGTTTGCAGAAATAAGATTAAGCCCAACGTCTATAGTTTGAGGAAAATATCATAAAATTATCAACACTTAATGTCAAAGTCCATGATAACTTTAGCAACTAGATCATAAATTCTATCAAAAAATGAGACCATAAACTAGACTCATCAGTCGTCTTGCTAGAAAACATGCCATGCTAACATGTGGCACCTTTTGAGAGCCAATTAACAGAGAATTTAATAAAGTTCACGGTCTTGCTTAGAATAAAGTCGAAACCAAAAGAAAGGCCATGGGTCATCTCAAAGCATGAAAAAATTACAATGAAAGGAATTTACAATGAAAGAGCTTGACCGTGAGCTACTATTGATTAATCTACACCTTTGAATGCTTTGAGGGTTACCTCTCCCTCAAAGGGCTTTGAGAAGGAAGTTATCTTGGATTCTAAGGAAGATGAGCTTGACATGGTCACATGAAAGGTGTTGGATACTCTACCTAATCCAAAATCTCTAATTGAGTTGGTAGTTTGCTCCCTCTCACAAGATATTGAGAGGGAAGCTTCCTTGGTTTTAATGTTGGTTGAGGCAGAACTGGACCAAGGACTAGAGGTTGATGGAAAGGTAAACCTTGGGATGTATTTGGTAAGAGATAAAGGTGAGTGTGAAACCCATCCCACATTCAAGAAGGATAGTCTTTAGGGGATTAAGTTAAATGAGGAACATAAGAGGGTTGTTTTGGAGTCCTCTATTGAGGAACCTTTTATTGTGGGAAAAGGTAGGAATAAGAAAATATCATCACTCACTTCCTATCTCCCAAGGAGTGATCACTAGAAACCATCAAAAATAAGATTTTGGATTTGACCAGAGGGGCCAAGGTAGACCCTTATCCCAAAAAAATATAGAAAAGGAAGAGAAAAAATGATATTATTGAGGGGATTTATAAAACCCTTTTTGATATGTGCTCAAAGAGCACCTCAAATAAGAATTTATGAGGATTATATCATGGAATATTAGGGGGCTAAATTATGCTCACAAACATGACCTCCTATCCAATATTATTCAGGATCATAAGCATGATATTTTTCTTATTCAAGAAACTAAAATTTAGTGTGATAAAGTGGAAAAGATTAAAAATCATTTTTTCAAAGATTGTGGTTTACATGGGAGAAGTTTTGATGGTGCTTCGAGAGGGATTGCTATATTTGGAACCTTGGGATTGTGATAGGAGTAGCTCTGATTGAAGACTCCAATCACTTAGCTACTCAGTTCTATCATTTGAGGGATGATACCTCCTAGATCATATCAAATGTTTATGCACCTAATAGAAAAAATGCTAGAAAAAGGTTGTAGAATAAAAGTATTTTGAAACAAACTTTCTAGGAGACTTCTTGGCTGGTTATGGGGGATTTTAATTCCCCTCTCAAGAAGGTTGATAAAATAGGAGGATCTCAAACTCCTTTGGATATTAGAATGAATTTTATGGAGTTTATCCATGATCATGCACTTTTTGACTTAGATTTACATCCAGTTCATCTTACACTAGCTCTAATCATTGTGTGGGTGTGGACCTCATTCAGGTTAAGTTGGATCATGCTCTTATATACATGGATTATTTTTTGAACTAATTTTGAAGGAGCGGATTCACTACTCCCCATTCCCAAGACAAACAAAGTCTAAAGGGAGCAAATTTCCCTTGGTTACCTCAATGACAAAGGTCAAAAGATAGGATGGAAAATGAAGGAAAGGTAAATCTATGTTTTTGAGTTTTTAGGATGGAGGACTTCAAGAATCAAGTGAACAAACCACAAAGGTTTTGGGAAACATACTAACTGGCTCTTTGACAGAGGATGGTAGTGCGGGATACAGATGAGAGCATGGTGTGCTATCATCTCAAGGACGTGTTGGCATCTCATATGGACAGAAAGTAGATTTTGTGACCAAAATTCTCAGGGCTTTCTAACAACTCAAATACTAGAATTTGAAAGTTTAACAGGAAATAATAGAATGCTAGAAATGCATAGAAAATATAAACAAGTACAATAAAAAGAATACTTTGAATGAAAGATAAACTAACTAAAAGTGAAATGACAAGTAGGAGAGAAGAGATATCCAGCTCACAGTAGGTCCAACCTCTGCAAGCTCCACAAGAACAAGATCCTACACACAAAAAAAAGAAAATGTTGGGGCTTCTTTTCAAGGCTTGCCTTGGTTGAACCCTCGCTTTGGTGTTTCCACCTCCGCGGACAACTAGATAGACCACAATGTAGAAATAATGATAAAGAAAGCAATAGATAAGATGTATGGAAATGCAAAGACAATCAATATGCTAACTATAAAGATGATAATGAAATGAAATAAATATCACCCTCCCTAATACAAGCTTGGAGAATCCAAGAGGAAGGATGACAACTTCTAGAAGGCAAGACAATCATGCAAGAGTGATGTAGAGCTTGAAACCTGCAAGAATAATGGTTTAGAGAGAATAGAAGAGTGATAGAGAAATAATGAAGTGGAAGAATGAGAGTGAAGTGAGTAGAATGACAAGAATGAAGATTAGAGTTGAATGGAATAGAATTATAGGTTCAAAATGGAGGTTTGGAGGCAAAAGAGCCATTTTCGGGCAGGTCTATAGTTGTAGGGGGTGTTACACTTCACGAGTGACTGGAAATGTAACATCCCAATGTCCACTGACCTATGAATTTTTCAGGGACATTCGAGTGGCATGTAAATTTCTACGTGGTGTGGAAGTATCCTACTCAAAATTCCCTCCACCGACAGAAAACAACAAGGTAGAGATGGGAAAAAAAGGCTTAGAACGTGGGATTTAACATTATCAATTTTATAAGGCTAAAGTAAGGGTGTGTTATGGGAAATTACACTAGGGTGAAATTTTATGTCATAACACTAATATTTCTCTCTCAATTCAAACTTGTATTGGTTTAGACCATTTCCTAATTTCTCCCTCAATTGATAGTTTGGGTAGAAAGAAATGATTTCCCTTTAGATTCGAGAAAAATTGGTTGGTACATCTAGATCTTAAGGATAAAATAAAAGAGTGGTTGAAGATTAGAGTCAAAGGATCTGGTATGTTCAGGAGGGATAAAAAATTGTCCTATGTTAAATATAAGGTGAAAAAATGGAATAAAGATTATTTTACTCAATTTTCTAAAATAAAGGAAACCATTAAGAATAATTTGGATGAGGTTCAACATGAAATATCTATAAAAGGTATGGATACTTTGCTTCAGATTCAAGAAAATGATATTTTATACTACCTTCATGATATTATATTTGAGGAAGATTTTTGGAAACAAATATCTATGAAAATCTAGTTGAAAAGTGGAGATTGGAATACTAAGTTTTTCATCTCTCCTCTCTTAAGCACAAGGTGACTAATAGATTAAATACTATTTAGACCCTTGAATTTTTTTGGAGGAGGAAGGGGAAATCTAATAGGTTGTTATAGAGTTCTTTAATATCCTTTTTGATGATTCAAAGCAAGATCGTTTGCTAGGAGATAAGATTGGTTTTCTTCTCCTTTGAAGGTAATAAAGCACTTGGTTCAAATGGCTTTCCTCTCTTCTTCTTTTAATCCTTTTGGGATATAATGGTGATGGACATTGTAGTTGTTTCAAAGGAGTTTTTTGGGAGTAGAAAATTATTGAAAGAGTTAAACTTTACTTTTTGGTCCTAATTTTGAAGTGCTCTAGGGCTAAATATTTTGGGGATTTTAAGCCCATTAGCTTGTGAAATTCGATATATAAGATTACATCAAAGGTTTTGGTGGCGAGATTGAGGTCTATCCTTGATACAATTTCAATTCAACAAAATGATTTTGTTAGAGAGACAAATTTTGGATTCTATTATTTTGGTGCATGAAAATATTCACTCTCTATCTATGAATAAGGAAACAGGGTTCTTCCTCAAGCTTGACTTAGTTAAAGCTTATGATCGGGTTATTGGATCTTTTTAACCAAAGTTTTTACTAGTTTTTGCTTTGCAAGTGTAACGTTGAAAATGGTCACCCTTGACAATTTTACACTACCTTGACACCCTATTTTTCTCATAACTTTAATTATAATAAAAATTTACCAATTTTGCAACCAGATTAATAAAAATATATTTAATTCCCCATCATCCATATAAATTCTTGCTAAAAATTAGGTCTAGGACACTAACAGCATTTTGCGACATTCAATTACATCACTGTCCTCAAAGAAAAATTTGAATGTTTGAAATTTTAATTGGCAAGCTTTTATGATTTGAAAATGACCCTAGGTCGGCCCCTACCCAAAAGGATTACTTAAAATGCATATAAAAGCATGTTTTCCTCTCATTTTGAGCAATTAGAAGGAAATTTTATGATGAAGGAAACAATTTATGAATGGAGAGAAAGTTGAAGATCCTAAGATCAATGAGGGGAAATCAAGGGCATATTTATGAATATTATTGCAATGATTCAAGATTGAAGCATCATGTCAAAGTATATGTGAGTTCATCTTTTCATATTTTCATGTTTGTGAAGACTAACCCTTTTTTGTAGGTCTTCAAGCAATTCAAGCAATTCAAGTAAGCAAGATCCAATACCTTGAGGTGATGTGTATGAATTTAGTCCTTCAAGGAAGCGATTGAAGGGTGGTGAGTTGCAACACTATGATTTCATCATTCCTTCCTATCAATTATCATTTTATCATTTACATTGCCATTGTGGAAGTGGAAAAAATAACACGAGGTTTGACTAAGGCAAGCCCCTAAATGACACAACCCTTCCTCTATCTTTGAATGTGCGGGTTTTAGGTTTGGAGAGGATTGAATGGAGTTTGAATATCATTTATCAATTTTTGCATTCAAAACCCTACACCTTGTCAACTCAAAGAAACTCACCTATAAAATTATCTGACAATGATCCAACAAATTTGTAGGTGGGAATCAGAAGCTCATATTCGACATCAAAGGACCGTGAAAACAGATCTAGAATAAACCTACAAGGAAAGAGATTCCCTTGGGTGACTATGTCCTCTTATAATGATTGAATCCAATTTTTCAAGATAGGTACACAACACTTTTTCCTTCCCAGATCTGCTTGCAAATCTTTGCTTTAGTCTATCAGTTGTTGAGATCTTACAATTTTCATATTAGGGCACATAGTCTAATTAGGTTAATCAAAGAAAATAAATTCCTATCCATTTTCAAGGATCAAATACAAGTCTGGTTGACTCACCTTCATGGTTGAAATTCAATCTATCACCTTGTTGATTTGCATCCTAATGTACCTTTGAAAAAGGAGCAAAATTAATCATGGGCTTAGACATTAAACTTAGGGTTCCCTTTTTATTTTTTATAGTAAAAATTTATATATCTCATTATCCAACTCATCTCCTCTCCTAAGTTCTCAATGATTATAAGTGGTTTCCCCTCAAGATTCTATAAAATTTATAGAGGGGTTAAACAAGGGGATTTTATTTACTATTTCTCTATGTCATCATGGTGGAAGATTTGAGCAGATATATCCAAGGAGCTGCTAATGTTGGTTTTGGAGGCTAGAAAGATTAAGCCTATTCTGCTTAATTATGAAAGGGCTTCAAGTCATAAAATTAGCCTCCCTAAAAGCACTATTTTCTTCATGAACATGACCTTGCAAAGACACTTGAGGATTACTAGAATTATCCAATGTAACATGGGAAAATTTCCTTTAACTTATTTATGGTTTCCACTCTATAAAACAAGATTGCAGATTCTTTCTGGTTAGGGATGTTGGAAAAATTTCAATCTAAACTTATTGGTTGCAAAGGTGCTTTGCTTAGTCAAGTAGGTAAGGTCCAACTTATCAAAGATGCCCTTTAAAATTTGTCGACGTATGCCATGAGTTTGTTTAAAGTTCCTAGTAAGTATATGGAAAATATTGAGCAAATCCAAAAAAGGTTCCTTTGTGCAAAAAGTGGGGAAAGGAAAAGAATCCCTTGTTGTCTTGGGACCAAGTTTGTAGACATAAGAAGATGGAATGTCTAGACATTAGGAAAATAAATGAATTCATTTTTTCCTTGTTAGCTAAAAACTATTGGAGACTCATTTCTGAACATAACTAATGGATGAGTATCATGAAGAATAAATATTTTTTGGCTTTTAGAAATTTTAGGGAGGTTTTGAAAGACGTGGATCTCCCTGCGAGCTCTCGATTTTGGAAGAATATCCTAAAATCTATGTTTATAATTGTCAAAGGTACCATATGGATTTTTGGAAATGGTAAGATAATTAATTTTTGGGATGATTTACGATGCAAAAATATTCCTCTCAATGCTTATTATTGGGCTTAGCCTATTAAAGATCATTGTATCAGAATCTTTGGTAGTAGTCTAATTGACTATCTTCATGAAGGGAGTTGGCAGAACTTTACTACTTTTGATTTGAGTCTAGTCGAGTTTCAATGTTGCCTATCCATCATTAATTTTCCTTCAATTCTAGTGGATGAAAGATTGATATGGCATATCTCTTATGATGGTTTTTACTCTTTTTCTTTGGGCTTCAGGCTTCATGTTATTATTGGAGCAGTAGGCCCCTACCCTTTTTTTGGGTAATCTATGGAATCTGGTGCTTATTCCAAAGATTAACATCTTTTTTTGGATTCTGGTCTAGGATAAAGTTCTTACCATTGAAAATATGTGTCACCAAGGTTTTTCTTTTCCTAATGGGTGTTCCTTATGTGAATGTAATCTAGAAGAATCATTTCACATTTTCTTTGACCACAACTTCTCTCATAACATTTCAGATGAGATTTTGTCCCTTTGGAACCTTAGTTAGGTTTTCCCCAACTCCTTTGAAGATTTTTATGTTCAGTGGAAAGATCCTTTTGAAAATCTATCCCATAAATGTTGTGGTATCTTATCTCTCCCAGTGCATGGCCTAGGGTTTATGGAAGCGAGAAATAATAGGGTTGTTAGAAATGTGCACTTGGAGGAAGCATTTTTGGTTAAAATTTTAAGAGCCATTAAAGAAAATTTCTATGTTGGGGTTTCTAAGAAGACCTCAGAGGGACCAAAAAATAGTGTTTCTATTTATGATTTGTAGGTGGAAATGAAGTGGAATCATTTTTTTGATATTTCTATTCCTTTTATAAATATGAAGAGTTCAAAGAAAAATGTGGTGTAGAGATTCCAGTGGATGGTGAGGATCAAAGTTAATTTCGATGGGGTGGCCAAGGGAAATCCTAGGTTGACAAGAAGTGGGGGAGTGTTAAGAGATGAGAGAAGTAGGTTTATTTGCAATGGCACTCCCTTTGGGTATTCAGACTAACCACTATGTTGAAATTGTGGTGGCCTACAATGGTCTCAAATTAACTCACTCCAAGAGATATAAAAAAGTTTAGCTTGAAGGGGATTCTCTCAACATTATCCAATGTCTTGAACAAGAAAAATGTCTTAGTTGGTTGATTGAAACTTTCATTAGAGACTCTCTAAGCATGATCAAAACCTTGATGAAATAATCATATCTCATATATACTATGAGGGAATAAGGTTGTTAATGTGTTTGCTAATGTGGGCGTTAACTCCCAATCATTAAAACTCTGGGATGGGTACGAGGTTCACTCTATCATAGACTATGAATGCCAAGAGGGTTATTAATGATTGATTGGATGTGGTATTTGTTGGTTGTTTTTCAAGAATTAAGTTGATCTTTAAGGGAGCCTATGGACTTTACCCTTTCCAATTATTAACAACTTGAAGGGATTGGCCAATGAATGAGTGAAAGAAACGACGCTTTTCTCCTACACTTTGGGCTCTACAAAACCCAGGAGGGTGATCCCACAATGTATTTAAAGACCTCTGCACCTAATATCTAAATAAATTGTAAATAACAGATGAATTCCCATATGATCACTCAACAAATGAAATGTATCAAAGAAGTTGGCTACTCCTTAACAACACTCAACATTTAGAGCATGAGAATGAAGAATTTAACACAAAATGATAACAGTTGTAACTCATTTGAAATATGTTTTTATAAGAATTTGATTTTCTATTGAATGGACCAACACAATGTAACATGAACACTTACTTAGATCAGTGCCTCATCCTAGGAATGAAGTTAATATCAAAACCAATAAAATATGATAACAATTTAACACATAACATCATTTAAGCTTTGGCATGATTGCATTACCGTACTTCAACATTATATTCTCAACCATAACTTCTTACTGATATCCTATTACTCAATTTACATAAACCTATAGCTTCACTCAAACATTTGCATTAATTCTTTGAATTAACAAGAAAGAACAAAACTACACATCCACTAGAAATCAATGGAGACAAATAAGATAATCCTTGATTATTGTTGTGCCCTTAGCACACACGCCCCATTCGGAATGGGGACCCTCTTTTCTCTCACCTTGTCGGGTCATTTTTATCGCCACCTTGTTTTGCGTGCCTCCCTTTTTGATGTCTCTGATGGTCAATGTTACTTTAAGGTCCCACCATAAATTGACCATGCCTCCACCTTTTAGTTTTGTTGCATTCTGGCGCCTCGTAGAGTCCCTCTGGCAGTTTGACCCTACCAACAGCCTCGGGCCCTTCCGGGCCCAGCCGTTCGGGATCCCCTCACTGGGTTTCCCCACTGGAACTGCCGTTCCCAGTGGCGTCCGCTCCGCATCCTTCCGGACCTCGGGATCCAAATCCCCGTCCGCCTTCTGCCAAAAAACTTGTTGAAATTTTTCGAGCGGCGTCCCGCCCTCTGGGCCCCGGATCCCGGAGTTCCTCTTCCGAGGTTCCGACCTTGTTTCGCCGTCCGTGACAGTGAACTCCCTGCGGTGTCCTGCCCCCGGGTCCCACCAACTTTTTTGCCGACCGAACTCTGTCGGAGTCCCTGACTGCCGTCGGGTGTTTCGGGCCCGACCATCCAGAATTCTATGATGTTTCCGCCGTCCGTGACGGCGGATATTTGGTGGAAGTCCGCCCTCCGGGCCTCGTTTCCCTCTTCGCCGCAACTGTCATGACCGACATGAAATATTTACAGCGGCCACCGTCCGGCGTCCCCCCGGCTGTCGGGCCCCGGTTCTCCCACCATCGTCACCGACTTTTGAATCCACCAACTTTTTCGCTACCGTACCTGCATTAAATACAAGCATTAATGGTGGTTAGAGGTATAAAATACCCACTTCGACCCATCATTATCATTTCAGAGGATTGCAGAGCGATTGGAGAACCTGCGATTTGGAGCCCACCATCTTCGACAACATCACGATTGTCACCCTCAACATTATTTCGTCAACCGTAGGTGGATCCAACATCTCCCCGCGTCGTGTGTTCAAGGTAGGCCATCCGTTCGCCCTCCCGAGCATTATTTTGGTGGTTTCTAAGGATTTAAATGAAAAAAAAGTCGTTAAGAGGGCATAAGGTCAGAAAACATGAAATTGTGCACAAAACCCACATGTTAAAAACATGAGAAACCCTCTAGGATGCCCTCCTCGCCAATCTGGAGTTTGTCCTTGCCGCGACTGTTCTTCGCGCAGGGAAAACATCCTCCTCAGCCCCGAGACCGTGCTTCGCCGTATGTTAATAAAAATTCGAACAAACCTGCCGACAACAATATCACCCTTCGGGCCCATCTCGTCGAACTTCCCCGTTCGGAAGTCACCCTGGATGCCACTATTTGAAACTGCAAACTCTCCCCTGCCTCCCGATAGGCGGGGCCTGACCTTCTCCTCGCCGCAAGAACTTCATAGTGAACATACGTCCTATGGGTCTCTCAGGCCCGAGAACCCAGGGTTCCTCGGGTGTTTTGCCATCGTCCACGGCGAATCTCGCTTGGCGTCCCGCCCTGCGGACCCCACCTTCCTATTCGTTGTTGGCCTTTGACGGCTTAACTCCTACTATCCTTTTGGTTTCCAGGCTTCGGTCTTTGGGTTTTCGTGCCTCATTATCCGCCGTCCACACAACAAACTCTTTCGGACCCTCCGTGCTCTGGGCCCTGCCTTTTGCTCCGCTGTTAGCTTTTCTTTTTGCATCGGCATCCTTCGGACCTCTCGGGCCCTGGTGTCCGGAAGTCCATCCCTGGAAGTCCGCCTTTCTTCTGCCATCGGGGAGATCTTCGTCGTCTACCAGAACCTCACACGACACACCCTTTTCCTTGGCGATTCCACCCTGTCATTTTGATCTCTGGGCTCTAAAACCTCGATTGCCGCTGGGATCCTGCATGAACGACTAGCGTCCTTCACCTCGCCGAGCCCCATTGTCCGAGACTCCTGTCCTCGCCCGCCGATGCAAACGAGAAAATCTTGCCTGGCGTCCCGATCCCCAGGCTCCGCCCTGTCGATTGCCGCCGAACTCAAAATGAAAACCATCCCCGGGGCTCTTACTGCCGGACTTCACCCCCCGGACTTCGGTCGAATGTTTACCTTCCCAAATGGCGAAGTTGGGATGCCTTCCCGGTGTCGCCGGCCTGAACTCTCAGAAATGAAATGACATACTGCCAGCCACCCTTTGGCCCTATGGGCCCTGGGACACGGAGTTCCATCTCTGGATTTCCGTTTGTTGTCTGTTGTTCCAAACTGCTATCTCCCGACAACTTTCCATCCTGGGACTTCCAAGTTCTCTTAAATTGATCCAAACGAGCCCAAATTTGAGATCTAACTTTGACCCACATGCTGAATTTCGGTCCTCTTCATCGTGAACCTCTTGAAATAATGAAATTTGACCAAAGGGAGTGCTCGGGAGCTTTTCGCTCTGTTTTCCCTTCCAAACAACATTCCTTCCAGGGAAGTCCGGCCCTCTGGGCCTGAATTGTCTAAATGCCCTTAATCAAAAGATCAATAACATCTAGAGATGAAAGTTCATAATATGCTTGATTGATTATTTGAAGTAAATATTGTTTTCAAGATGTTGACTAACATAAATGCTTTTGTGACCTATTGTGCTGACTTTGCCCTTGCTTGCAGAATATATGGAACCAGGTGCAGGACCTTCAGGGGCATCTGCCGAAAAGGACAAGGGTAAGAAGACAGGAAGGACTCCTCGGGGGAAGGAAGACAAAGACCAAATGAAGTACCAATTCTAGGGCGAGCCGCTCCACTCAAAAGTCACCACAGACTGGAAGGAGATCACAAACACCAACATTGGCCAAGTGGATATTGATGAATTCACGCAAAGAGTCAGGGTGAATCCAACGACAAAGAATGCAAGATTAATAAGACAGAGTGGAATAGCTAAGGCTGCTCGATTCCCTCCATCCCTCATGGCGCCCGAATTGGTCATGGCTTGTCGGGAAGCATATCAGGCCGACACAAGAACAATCATTGATAAAGAGGGAAACATTCTTGTTGACATGTCGCCTAAGGGTATCATAAAGACATTCCACATTCCCACATTCCAACAGATGGAGGTCCCCACATTAGAAGAATGCCAGGCGGCGTGGGATGATAATCTTGGTGGATGTAAGAAGTCAATAAATCTACATTGGCTTAAAGAAAGATAAGGCAGTGCTGCAAAATTTCTTCAAGAACTCTTCCGCAGTGATTTCCACGAGGATTACCACGACCTGGTAACCATGTTGAGCAGGGTTATGGGCCTTCCTGTGGCCACCTACTTTTAGGAATGGATGGCATACTTCATTAAGCAGATCCTGCGTGGGAACGAGGACGTTACAACAAAGGTTTCGTTCTACTGGGGAGGAATCATAAGCAACTGCTTCCATGAGAAGTTTTTCAACGTAAATAAGAGCTCCAAAGTTTATATGACTTCCTACCTTGTCTATTCCTTGACGGATCAAAGACAGTACAACGGGTTGTTTGTGGCACTTGATCAGGGGCAGAAGCGAGGACTGAAAGCCCTTGATAAATATCTACAGCTCCAATAACGGAGTTTCAAAAGGGACTACTGCAGAGTAAACGATGCCTTCATTGGCCATGTTATCAGATTGATTGCCGGAGACTTCGAGAGAAGAGTCTCCCATAGTGCCAGAGCGCTTTTGAAGAAGTATGCCTTCCTCTATATCCAATATCTGAAGTTCACGTACATCTGTGCCCAGGGCTTTACTGAAAGGCCGAATAGATTGCCTTGATATCCCAATGATCGAATCATCCTCCTGGAGCTCTCTCGGCAACTCCAGCACCTGCAGGCAATCTTTAGCAGCAAGCACATAGCAGGGATCTCCTATCCTATGACCCTTGGCTAGGGCATGTACCGATTACAGACTTCCCAGTGTGCTGGTAACTCTGAAAAGGAACTGAAGGATTACCACTTCTACCTACACACTGCTCGCCCACGGATGGATCCGCATGGCCACGTCAGGAAAGCGTTGGGGCCGACATATGCCCATCTTCACCACATTGAGGATTTTTGGGCCGACTTCCAGGATGACAAGGAAGTGCGCGTAAGACACTACATGCGAATAACTGTACAATTCGTAAGGAGGGTGCAGCCATTCCCCGTACCGGACCAAGTCGAAGAGGACGAGTCCACCATAATGCATCCCAGGTACCCTGCAGTCGCCAATCTACCAATACCATCAATTCACTGGGATGAACAGGAAGTTGATGACCCAGACACCATAACCTAGCTAATCTTGACTCGTACCAAAGAGTGGATCGATGGGCAGGTGGCTCATTTAAGGTGACAGGGAATAATCTTGACTTATGAATGGCTCAAAAGCGAGCCGAGTGCCACAGAGGATGTTGCTGCCACCACCTCAACTGGCTGGACCTCCAAGTCTTCTCTAGTCACTAGATCTAGGAAAAGAAAAGGAAATGAGACCGAGCAGTCCCCAGACCCCAAGGTCCATACAAAGAAAGAAACGGGAGGCTCACCTCCCAATATGCTCAAACAAGCAGGGAGTACTGCAGAACAACCTTCGACCCAAGAGAGGAAAGTAGAAAGTGCGGATCAGTTGCAGCCTCCCTTGGCTCTCCTTGCCCCTCCTGTTGCACCACCCACCTCCCTGGCTATGGTCGTCGCTTCCCTGTCGGTAGTGGACATTTCTATCCATCTTCCCCCTTTGCCTCTAGCCGAGTCTATGATAGTTATTGACTCCTCTTCCGGCGTGACTACTCCCCCTTCCTCTGCTACCATGTCACCAATCACATTGATCCCTCTGGCAACAATAACCGCACCTGTTCCCACTGCCACTATGCCCGAGGCTCTTTCAAGGCACATGCAGAACCTTCCCCCCGAGCTTTCTCAGATCTTGATGGATCCAACTCTCCAAGCAGCCCTTGCGCAAGTCCTTGCAACTGCCCGAACTTCACAACCACCGACAGGGCTACCAACTATGGAGGCTACAATGCTAATCTCAAAGGAGTTGGAGGAACGAGAATGAGAATCCTCGAAGCCTGTTGAGGAGGAGGCTGATGAGTACCATGAGCACCCAGAGTATGAACACTGAACCATTGACAGAGTGGTTTATGAGGAGGAAAAGAAGGGCTCTTCCGAGAGTGGGGATGAGGAAGATGGCTCGGGTGCTAGGGAAATCATTCAAACATTTGATGATGACCTTGAGGAGGAAATGGCACAACAGCTGAAGGACATTGGGGTAGAGGCAGAAGGGTCACCCCATGATGAAGAAGGGCAGCCACCAGAAGAATAGCAGCAAAAGGATCTAACTGAGGTTGAAACCAATGTTGTCAAAAGCCCCGAGGCTGAGGGTACTAAGGAGAAGAAAGAAGAAGAAACAAGAGAAGAAAGTCTCATCCAGCAACCATCCCCCGGACTGCCTATCAAACGCCTCGTATTCGTCCATGACTCTGATGAAGAGGAGGATGCTGCCAAAGAGAAAGGAGAATCCCCAAAAGAAAAGGGAGCGGAATTCTTGGCATTGACTGAGAAGGGCGAGGGTGACTGCGATTCACCCAAAGGGAAATTTGTTGTGCCTGAGTTGTTGGAGAAGTAGCTCGAAAGAAAAACCTCTGTGCTGAAGGACCCAAGGGTGAGGTTAGAGGCCATCTTGGCTTGAGCCCAAATCATGATGAAGAAGGAGATGAAGCCCAAGGTCCGATCTAGGGTAACAATGGATGCTTCCGGCTCTCGAGCGGCACAAATTGCAACACCCACGATCGGCCAAGCTGGGGTAAGTTATAACATCTCTACCATTGACTTGGGAACCACCACCAGAGAGTAGAAATTCAAGCACCTTGAGGAGTTGGTGGCTACAGTGGTGCATCTGATAAAGTGGGATAAAATCTCGAAGGATGAGCTCAAGGTGCAGGTCGTAGCATTAATAGATTACATATAGTAATGGTCTTCAGTAGACAACCTGCCTACCACATCCACGGCCGCATCTCAGCTGCTTTCCAAGGAGCAGATCAACAAAATGGAAAGAAGAAAGAACTTGGAGAAGACCACAGAGGACTGGTTCTAATGAGTCTCATACGTCGAAAACATGGGAATTAGCCGGGCTGTGCGAACAGCCAACAAGTTCTTGGACCTAATGTAGTCTCTGAAGAGCACAAAGAAACTCTGCACCGATTTCCCTGCGGCCTACGACTCTACCTTCCCAAAGATCGAGGCTATCCTTCAATTGCCTGAAGCCACGTGGAAGAAGAAGCTCGCATTTAAGAAAGAAGATCACTGGCTAATAGATGTATGGCGCTGAGACTTTGACAATTAGAAGGAGAGGTTGGAGAAAATCATGAGCAAGGTGGATCCGGACATTGAATGGATCAAAGAAATCCAAGCAGAATGCGCCTGATACCTTAAGCTGATGACAGACTATGATATGCCCACTGTATAAATAGATCTGGAAAAGATAAAACCCTACTTCTAGGAGAAGATGAAGGATGGGATGGCTGGAGAAATCACAACGGAATTCTTGAGTTTTGCTACCCACACCTTCGATCAATCGAAACTATTTAGAGACCAAGGCTCAAAATATGATGAGGATTGGAAAAGGCTGGAAGAAAATGCAAAGGAGTGGAGCTACTAGGCGCTGCGATGCGAAATCATCGAAATAGAAAAACTCCAGGCGGTCATCCTCAACTTCATAGAATACACAGCTTTTGAGGGACAGGAGGATAGCCTTGCTAAAGATGAAGAACTTTCTGAAGAGTACCTACAGTAAAAACAACAATCCGCTAAATGACAAAAGAGCTACAGTGCCATTAGCAAGAAGACGAAATAGGGTAAAGACAAAATATAATTTTTAAATTGCTGGATATTGGTGGGTAAGTGAAACCTTATTTTTTAATGAATCTTGGCCATTCATTGAATCTTTTGGGCACTATAAATAGGGCTCTTATCTCATTTGCATGGAGGGAGTTGAGTTGTAAAAACATGTTGCAATAATTTATAAGGAAAGACATTGACTTGGTGTATTTTATTAGTTTCTCTCATGTTACTTGATTCAATCTCCAATGTTAGATGTTTGACTTAAGTTTTATTACTGTTTTAGTTAATTGTCTTCTTTCTTTGGATAGATTTATAAGTGTTGTTAGGTGATTATGAAAATTCCTGCTATGTTGATTCTTTTGTCCATACTTTTTGCTGTTTGCTGATGGTAGATAGCTATGCAAAGTTAGCCTGGACTTGAATTCAAAGCTGCTCCAAAATATTTATCTTTGATTCATGTATGTACATGGTGAATAGAGGGTGAAATATCTGCAGACCTTAGAAACACAATTTCCATGATACTGTGAAACCCCTGGTTAAGTGGGATATTGTTTTGAGAAATTATCCATTGCTGGAACTCCATTGTCACTATTCATAGTTAGTTGCAGACTTAGGAACTTTCCCTCTTCCTTGCCTTTTTTTTTTTTTAATAACTGACCTATGCTAAGGCTCATTACACATTGTAAAGCCAAATCTAACAACAAAATGGAGTCCAAGACTTTTTTTTGAACCTACAGCCAATACATAACAACTTTCCATCTTAAGAACTCCATTTCAAGATCCAACTTCCATGCTTTGTATCCCTGCTTTGCATTTCTTGCGTAAGACTGCCTTGTGATTCCAGGAAATCACATCAAACAACTTAAATATCCCAAGCACTGTCAAGACCTGGCATTAGGGACCTTGGGATAGTGTTCTGCAATATGATTGTGGAATATTGTCTTTCAAAAGAGGTAGTGTATCTACGCACTGCCTGTGTTGAAAAGTGCATTAAAAACACATCAATAGAACTGGTGCTAGGGGGAGGGGTGATGGTGGAAATACTAAGTTAAGGGTTAAAGGTGAAGCTGGATCGAATCAGATCATTCTCCCCGGAAAGATTTCAAAGAGTTCTACGGTCAACACCAAACAAGGGAGAATTTGAAGAATTGCAGCCTCCTACGAGGGCAAAGCAAGCTCAAGGAAGTAGCGTTGCCTCTTCCTCTTCCTCCATTCCATCCACCTCCATTCCACCCTCACCTTCATTTGGCTGGCCTTTGTCTTCCACCCAACCATCTCAAATTGCATTTGCACCTCCTGTCTCTGGCAGCCAGGGGATTGCTCCTCTCCCGGCCCTTCCAGCCCAGGGTACAGTCCAGTCGGCCGCAGCTCAAGTGTAGTCCCGGATTGCTATTGTATTGCAAATATAGCCCCAAATTGTCATTTTCTAACAGCAGATACCACCTCCGCCACCTTCCATGGCTTGGTTAGCACATAACCCTTCGCCGATACATTTCGCTGCCTACAATGATATGCCCAAGAATCCAGAAGGTTTTTGTTCGAAGTTCTATCCGCACAACCTACAAAGAACAGCTGAGGAGCATATCAAAATATTCGAGACAGCGATTACCGAAATTCAAGTTGACCACGAGGACATTACATGCCGCCTCTTTCCGCATTTGTTGGGGGAAGAAGCCTTCTATTGGTACATCAACCTACCGAAGATGATCCATCACCTCATGGACTCTAATGAAGAATGCCTTCCTGCAAAAATACAAGATCCCCATCAGCCCTTCAGAACTTTACCAGCAGTTCATGTCTATTAGAAGGGAAGTCAACAAACCTATTGGCTCCTTCAATGACCACTTCCATTAGGCCTACACAAGGCTTCAGGACCCGTACCTTCATAATGATGTTGCGGCTCTCCCGGTCTACTATGCAGCATTAGACAACCTCACTTCAACTTTGGTAAAAAAGATGCAACTGCTGCCCGCCTTATTGGTGGCGGCCTATAAAGAGGCTGTTGTCGCCAGTGCAGACTTGGGACAAAATATCTCCATCCCGCTGCCTTCTTTGGAGCCAGTAGCTCACCCGATGCAGATTCAGGGGCTTAATCAAAGGTTTTCTCATCAAACCCCTCTTATGAACCAAGTACCTCAATTGCCTATAGTACCACATCTAGGGTAGCCATTGAATTATGTGCTTCCCACACCTTCCTATTTGTAGCCCCAGCAGCTGTATAACTATTCTCAGGCTGCTCCACAATAGCAGGCATATTCCCAGTAACCCTAGGCGCCATTGTACCTATCGGGACCAGAGTTTCCTCCAGCCTATCAGAATCAGTTGGCAGCTCTGCCCGCTTTTCTCCAAAATCCGGCGTCGTCACTTGGGAACGGGACTGAGAAAGACAAGTTAGAGGAACTGACTGAGATGATAAAGAAAATGTCCACAGAAAAGACACACCTAAAGAACTAGAATAACCAGTTACAGGCCTTCCAGCGTAATTTCCAAGCCAATCTTAACTGAGACAATAGGGACAACAGGGACAATCAAGAAGTAGGCACTTCCTCTAGGCAGAATTATGATAAGGGGCAAAACACCAATCATAATGCAGAAAAGAGACCCTTTCAGAGGCAGAATCACACATGGAACACTAGGCCCAACAATGATGGTGTCCCTCTGCCTTTCGATCAACCGAAAAGCAATGAAAAAATGACCAGCGGTGTATACCTTGCCGAGGTAGCCTTGTCCGGATGGTGTTGAATTCATAAAACTAACAGAAATTCTGAGTTGGATTGTCCTGAGTTCCAGACAGCTGCTAAAATCTTCCAGGTGGAGGTGCAAAATGTAGTCGACAATGCCGGCTGTAGGGACATCATTCCATCCGAGCCATATGATTCCTCATGTCTTGTGGTTAATCAAGCGCCATTCCCGCGAGGTGACCGCAACTAGCCCGAAGTCGAGCCTACTCCTATTGAGGATGAAGAAGCACAAGAGGTAAGTAATGAACAAACTTTGGCTCAGCTCTTTGATTTAGTAGATAATGGTCCAGTAGATGAAGACGAACTATTTGTAGATGAGGTCCACATGTTCCATCAAAGGTCGACTCCCTACTTCCTTAGGTATAGATAGGCGGGTGGACCCTTTACAACTTCTACCCCACCAAACAATTTTGCCACTTCGCCTGATCCTAATGCTAGCAATAATCCTGGGTTTCCTCACATACCTTCCCAATACCTCAACAAGAACGAATCTCAAAACTAGTCACAAAATCAGCCTCAAGGTCAACCCCAAAATCCCTCTGAACAAACGAAGGCCCAACCTCCTAGTTCTGCCATAGGCCAAACTTTTAGTTCAAAAATTGAACAAATGGGTGAATATGTAGCAGAAGAGTTCAAGAAAGTAAAAATTAGCTTATCAGCCTTCGAATTGCTCAAAGTCCCTGCTGTAAGGCGTGCCTTCTTTAGGGTTCTTAATGGGATTCCATCCTCCAGTATGACTCCAAAAATGTCAGCCAAAAAAGTTACCTTTGAAGAGTCTGGGAAAGAACCGAAGATATAGGATAATACCAGAAAAAGGAAGGATGTTCCCGTAAATCAGTCGGCAAGTAAACAAATTGAAAAGGAGCCAAAAATAGCTAATAAGTAGCTTTCCAAGGACCAGCTATTCAGTCAAACCAGGGATATGGGAAATGATAAGAACAAAGGTCAAATAACTCACATGGACACGCCTACGGGCATCTTCCAGGGGAGACCGGAAACTCCCTATTTCCTGACCACCATTAGGATCTTTGGGAAGAACCTACACAACTGCATGCTCAATTTAGGAGCGTCTGTTAATGTCATGCCCTTGATAGTATGCAAGGCTCTTGGCATCACTCCCACACCTTCAAGGAGGAAGGTGACCTAGTTGGACAAAACAGAGATCAACATCATAGGTGAAATAAACCGTATCATGATACAGATTGCTATAGACCTGCGGATACAACAGGTCATTGATATTCAAGTGGCTAACATTCCCGATGCATATGGAATCATCTTGGGAAGGGAATTCACCAAGGCACTGAATGGATATACCGCCATAGACCTTTCTCACATGTGGCTACCATGGAAGGGGCTGCCAAATCAAATCCGTATCGATCGTGAACCCCGTATGAAGTACATAATCATGGAATACAATAATATTAACGAGGTGTTGTTTTCTGAGACTGACCTGGGGAATTATTACCCTTTCGCCTACCAAAATGAGGTCGAGCTTCAGGAATAAGGTACGGACGAAGTGTTACTGGTGCTGTGTAGTCCTTTGACCGGTTCTGCACGAATACTCCTGGACACAGAAATATTGATAGAAGCCGATGATGAGCCTGATAAGGACGACGACTGGGGACTACTCAGTGGTTTTCAGGAATTCATTGAAAAGTGTGCAAGGGATCAGCTTAGCCTAGGGACCCAAATGGATTTACAAGACCTCTTATTACCAAATTGGTGTAGGGTTCACAATGCTGCCCACTCCGAGTTTGATTGTTGCTTGTGTCAAGCAGCAGTGGCGCATATTAGAAAATCAGCTACTCAAATAGAAACGCCAAAGGAGACACCAGCAGAACCACCTGTTGATCATTGCATCGAACCAGAAAATTTCCCTAAAGTCACAGGGCCAGCCACCCAGCTGAAAGGGAAAAAAAGCTTAATCAGTCCCCAAGACAAAGAACCCTCTGCATGTTGGACACTCCGATTTGACGGATCCAAGTCCAGGCAAGGAGTTGGGGCTGGGTTCGAACTCATCAGCCCAACGGATAAGACATTTCTCGCTGCTTACAGATTGCAGTTCTATTGCACCAACAACGTAGCAGAATACAAGGCCTTAGTCTTAGGCCTTCTCATGGCCTTGAAGAAAAATATAAAAATGTTGGAAGTCTTCGGGGATTCCGAGCTCGTGGTTAAACAGGTTAGGAAGTTGTATTTCTGTCATGATCAGAGACTTACAAACTATAGACATAGGGTCTGGAATCTCTTGGAGGGCTTAGATGCATTCAATATACAACTGATCCTTCGTGCTTAGAATCATACAGCTGATGCCTTGGTTCAAGCAGCCAGCACTCTACAACCCCTCTTTCTGTCTAGGCTCAAGAAATTCAATGTTGAGCTAACATCCATGCCATCGGTCCCAGATAATGTTACCCACTTACAAGTCTTCAATGATGACAAGCATATCCTTCAATTCATTACAAGTCCTAATGTCTTCGTAGCTCAAATAATTGATGAGGTTGATTCACAGGAAACCAAAGTGGAAATAGAAGGGGTTATTAACCTCAAAACCAACACGATCCCCAGGGGTATGGTTCAGTTAGAACGCCTATTTGACTTGGACCAGATCAGAGATCAGGATCAGCAAATGAAAAAGGAGGCCATAAGCAATCAGTGCGATGCTCACAACCTTGGGACAGCCAAGGGGATCAGGAATGTTTTTATCGGAAAGGTGTGCACACCAGAGGAAAAGAAGGGAATCACAGATGCGCTGCAGAGGTACCATGATGTGGTGGCATGGAGCTACGAAGATTTAAAAACTTATGACACTTCTGTCATTACACACACCATCCCTCTTAAGATAGAAGTGAGGCCATTCTGCCAGTAGTAGTGCCCTATCAATGTCTTGCTGGAACTTGTCGTTTACAAAGAGGTACAAAATTTGCTCTCAGCAAGAATCATTTTTCTGGTTAGGCATTCCACATGGGTGGCCAACGTGGTCCCAGTCAGAAAAAAGAATGGGGAGATTAGATTGTGTGTATATTTTTGCAATCTGAAACGTGCCTCAGAGAAGGACAACTATCTAGTACCTTCGTTGGATGAGGTGCTGCAGATCATCAACGGCTCCCAGATGATGTCTTTCCTCGATGGATACTCCAGGTATAACTAGGTAATGGTACAGTACGAGGATTGTCACAAGACGACGTTCACCACTAAGTGGGGGACGTTCGTGTATAGGAGAATGCCTTTTAGGCTCATCAACGTCGGTGCCACTTTCCAACGCACCATAGATATCGCCTTCAAGGACTTAATTGGCAAGTGCATAATCATCTACATGGATGATTTAATCGTGTTTTCTAAAAGGCGGGGTGACCACATCTTCGATTTATGAAAGGTATTCCAGAGATGCAGGGAGTTTGGGGTTTCCCTTAACCCCAAGAAGTGCATTTTCAGAGTGACTGAAGACAGATTACTCGAGTATATCATCTCAGAACAGGGAATCTCTATAGACCCCAAATGTATCGAGTCCTTACTCAAAATCCCGCCCCTAGGAAGCAAGAAAGAATTAAAATATTTATTTGAAAAGATCAACTTCGTCCACAAATTCATCACAGGTTTCGCAGAGATTGTTAAACCTCTCAATGCTATGCTCAAACAAGACGCCAAAGTTGAATGGACACCCGATGCCAAACAATCTTTTGAAGAAATCAAACGGGCCATCTCTGAGGCACTTGTGTTAGTTAGCCCAAATTATCTGAAGCCTTTCTACATCTATTCATTTGCTTCAGAGCATTCCTATGCTAGCATGTTGACCCAGAAGAACGATAAAGGAAATGAGCATCCGATCACCTTTATGAGTGCTCCCCTCAAGGATGTTGAATTGCGATATCACAACATTGAAAAGTAGGCATATACTCTTATTAGAGGGGTGAAGAAATGTAGACACTATATCCTACGCAATAAAGTGTTTGCCATTGTCTCTGACCTAGCAGTAAAAACACTGCTTATGCAAAATGAATTAGGTGAAAGAAGAGCTAAATGGGTCACCTTGCTCCAAGAATATGACATGGAGATCCAACCGATGAAGCTAGTGAGAGGGCAGGCACTCACCTGCATAATTGCTGAAACAGCTACAGAAGCTGGACCCGAATTCACTGTGCAACAATACCAGCTTAAAGATGTCTCCCCCAGAGAGTGGTACCAGAATGTCGTCTACTATTTTCTGAACCATAAGTGTCTGCCGCACCTGCAAGGAGTCCAAAAGTAGGCCCTGAGATTGAAAAGCAATGGCTACATTCTACAGGGTTCCATTCTCTATAGGAAGAATCATGAAGGAATTTATTTAAGATGCCTTGGCAAGGAAGAAGCAGATCAAGTCTTAAGAGAGTTCCACAACAAATTTGGCACGGGCCATGGTTTTGGTTCTTCCACAGCACATCAGATATTGAGGGCAGGGTATTATTGGCCAACCATCTTCAAAGATGCCCATTTCCATGTTTGTTCATGTCACACATGCCAGACCGCTGCCACCAGGAAAAAGAATGTTGCTATCCCACTGTAGCCTATGCTGGAGGTAAGGCCATTTGCACAATGGGGTCTCGACTTCATCGGTCTGGTAAGCCCTCCATCGTCTACGGGACACAGGTACATTCTTACTGCTACTGATTACTGTACTAGATGGACGGAAGCAATAGTATGTAAGCAATGCACAACTGAAGTAGTTACTAATTTCCTAGAAAGCTTCATTTTGAATCATTTTGAATGTCCGTATGCTTTGGTATGTGATAATGGACCTACGTTTGCTTCATTGAAATTTGCTAGTTGGGCGTTTGACTATGGGATTGCCCTTAAATTCTCATCTAATTACTACCCCCAGGGCAATGGCCTTGCCAAGTCTACAAATAAAAACTTGATTACCGTGATAAAAAAACTGCTAGATAGGAATCCCAAGGGCTGGCATACCCAACTCCATTTCACCCTTTGGGCTAATCACACTTGCCACAAGGCTGCCCTTGGTGATTCCCCGTTCCAACTTGTTTATGGCCTAGAACCTATATTCCCCATCCATCTGAAGATTCCTACTCTTCAGTTCATCAACGATTTTTATGAGGGAGGAGATCGTAGGGAAGCTCGGCTAGCTGAGCTCTTGCATTTAGAGGAAGTCTGAGACCGTGCAATAGAAAATTTTGCTAAACATCAGGGCGTAGTCAAAAGATGGTTCGATCACCGAGCCAAGATCAAGGCCTTTAGAATTGTAGATTTGGTCCTGTATTGGGACAAGGCCCATAAAAAGAAAAGGGGACACAACAAATTCGACAAGCTCTGACTTGGCCCCTTTCAAATAGCTAAGATTTTGGGAGACAATGTCTTCTACCTAAAGACCCTAATTGGTGAGAACGTCCCGTTGCTAGTCAACAGGCAGCACCTGAAGCATTACTTCCAGGCTTGAGCTCGTTCAATCTCATTGTTGTAAATACTTGTACATAGGTTATGATAGTTTATTTTTTAGCTTGCTTGCATTTTGTTTGCGTCGCTCTTTTGTTTTCCCCCTCCCGACAGTTCTGTTTCAAAAGTTGTTTCCCGGCCCTTTGTGGTGGCCATGCTTGCTCGGCAAGTGGTTTACTTTGCTGTCTGTTCTTTGTGTTATTTGGCTAAACATTCACTCTTGATTATCAGTCTTTGAAAGTTGCCTGTGAATGATTTCCTTGTTTGAATTATGCTCAGAACTTGACCCTTGGCTGGATCTTCTTACACATCTCGGAGCTTGCACAAAACACAATAATCGTTTCTAAAGGACTGTGCCATGGTTGTTATGACACCCTAGTGAGTGAAAAATCTCAAGTCCGCTCCAGTGACCACTGCAGTCTCAAACCCATCGTAGGCTTCAATGCTTACCCAGTCAAACTGAACGATAAAAGAGAAATGAACATTGAAGGGAACATCAAAGCAAAAGAGCAAAAGAATTCTAAAAAAGGGAAATAAATGACCGTATGGGTGTTCGGGTAACTCTACCAGGGCTATAGACACCCGACCGGCAGTAGAGCAATATCTGTGAGAATGCAGCGACAACTCCGTCGGGGCTATGGACGTCTGATTGGCAGTGGAGCAATGTCCAAGTTACTTTTGGTGTTAGACGATTTATGTAGCTCACTCGGTTGACTTGGTAACCCTGGTCACTATCCCGAGGAAATGAATGAACTCACTACACACACTTCTGAGATGTCTTGTATGCTGACCCAATTAAGGATCTCATCCTCTCAAATTCTTCTTTGGAAGCCACTCCTGGTTTGCGAAACCAAAGATTTTGGGTCCTAAATGAATATTTATCCTTAGAACGCTCGGGAGCATTCTCCAGTGGAGTCGCCGTTTGTTGTGCCCTTAGCACACATGACCCGTTCGGAACAAAGACCCTCTTTTCTCTCGCCTTGTCGGGCCGTTTTTGTCGTTGCCTTATTTTGCATGCCTTCCTTTTTGATGTCTCCGATGGTCAATGTTGCTTTAAGGTCCCACCATAAATTGACCATGCCTCCCCCTTTTAGTTTTGCTGCGTTCTAGCACCTCACGGAGTCCCTTTGGCAGTTTGACCCTGCCAACGGCCTCGGGCCCTTCCGGGCCTGGCCGTTCGGGATTCCCTCATCGGGTTTCCCCATTGGAACTGCCGTTCCTGGCGGCGTCTGCTCCGCGTCCTTCCGGACCTCGGGATCCAAATCCCCGTCTGTCGTCTGCCAAAAAACTTGTTGAAATTTTTCGAGCGGCGTCCCGCCCTCCGGGCCTCGGACCCCGTAGTTCCTCTTCTGGGGTTCTGACCTTGTTTCGCCGTCCATGACAGCAAACTCCCTGCAACGTCCCATCCCCCGGGTCCCACCAACTTTTTCGCCGACCGAACTCTATGGGAGTCCCTGACTGCCGTTAGGTGTTTCAAGCCTGACCATCCAGAATTCCGTGATGTTTCCGCCGTCTGTGATGGCAGATCTTTGGCGGAAGTCCGCCCTTCGGGCCCCTTTTCCCTCTTCGCTGCCACCATCATGACCGACATGAAATATTTATAGCGGCCGTCGTCCGGCGTCCCCCCGGTCGTTGGGCCCCGGTTCTACGCCACCGTCGCCAACTTTTGAATCCACCAACTTTTTCACCGTCGTACCTGCATTAAATACAAGAATTAATGGCAGTTAGGGGTATAAAATACCCACTCTGACCCGTCATTATCATTTCACAAGATTGTAGAGCGATTGGAGAACCTGCGATTTGGAGCCCACCATCTTCAACATCACGATCGTCACCCTCACCATTATTTCGTCAACCATAGGTGGATCCCACATCTCCTCGCGTCGTGTGTTTGAGGTAGGCCATCCGTTCGCCCTCTCTAGCATTATTTTGGTGGTTTCTAAGGATTTAAATGAAAAAATAGTCGTTAAGAGGGCATAAGGTCAGAAAACATGAAATTGCGCACATAACCCATGTGTTAAAAACATGAGAAACCCTCTAGGATGCCCTCCTCGCCAATCTGGAGTTTGTCCTTGCCGCGGCTATTCTTCGCACAGGGAAAACATCCTCCTCAGCCCCAAGACCGTGCTTCACCATCCGTTAATAAAACTTCGAACAAACCTGCCGACGATAATATCACCCTCCAGGCCCGTCTCGTCCGACTTCCCCGTTTGGAAGTCACCCTGGATGCCGCCATTTGAAACTGCAAACTCTCCCCTGTCTCTCGACTGGCGGGGCCCAACCTTCTCCTCGCCGTGAGAACTTCATAGTGAACATACATCTTGTGGGTCTCTCGGGCCCAGGAACCCAAGGTTCTGCCTCCGGGGTTCCCCAGGTGTTTTTCCATCGTTCGTGGTGAATCTCGCTCGGCATCCCGCCCTGCGGACCCCGCCTTCCTGTTCGCTGTTGGCCTTTGACGGCTTAACTCCTGCTATCTTTTTGGTCTACAGGCTCTGGTCTCCAGGTTTTTGTGCCTCATCATCCATCGTCCCCATGGCGAACTCTTTTGGCCCCTTCGTGCTCCGGGCTCTACCTTTTGCTCCAATGTTAGCTTTTATTTTTGCATCGACGTCCTTCGGACCTCTCCGGCCCCGGTGTCTGGAAGTCCGCCTTTCTTTCGCCGTAGGGGAGATCTTCACCGTCTGCCAAAACCTCACAGGACACACCCTTTTCCTTGGCGATTCCACCCCGTCATTTTGATCTCTGGGCTCCGAAGCCCCATTCGCCACTAGGATGCTGCATGAACAACTAGCATCCTTTGCCTCGCTGGGCCGCGTTGCCTGGGACTCCTGTCCTCACCCGCCAATGCAAATGAGAAAATCCCACCTGGCATCCCGATCTTCGGGCTCCACCTTGCCGATTATCGCCAAACTCAAAACGAAAACCATCCCCGAGGCTCTTACTGCCGAACTTCCCCCCCTATACTTCTGTCCGATGTTTCCCTTCCCAAACGGCGAAGTTGGGACGCCTTCTCGGTGTCGCCAGCCCGAACTCTCAGAAATGAAATGACATACTGCTAGCTGCCCTTTGGCCCTCCGGGCCCTAGGACCCGGAGTTCCGTCTCTGGATTTCCGTTTGCTATCTGTCGTTCCAAACTGCTATCTCCCGACAACTTTCTGGCCTGAGACTTTTGAGTTCTCTTAAATCGATCCAAACGAGCCCAAATTTGAGATCTAACTTCGACCCACATGCTGAATTTCGGTCATCTTCATCGTGAACCTCTTGAAATAATGAAATTTGACCGAAAGGAGTGCCTGGGAGCTTTCCGCTGTGTTTTCCCTTCCGAACAACATTCCTACCAGGGAAGTCCGGCCCTCCGGGCCCGAATTGTCTAAATGCCCTTAATCAAAAGATCAATAACATCTAGAGATGAAAGTTCATGATATGCTTGATTGATTATTTGAAGTAAATATTATTTTCAAGAAGTTGACTAACATGAATTCTTTTGTGACCTATTGTGCTGACTTTGCCCTTGCTTGCAGAATATATGGAACCGAGTGTAGGACCTTCAGGGGCATCTACCGAAAAGGACAAGGGTAAGAAGACATGAAGGATCCCTCAGGGGAAGGAAGACAAAGACTAGATGAAGTACCAATTTCAGGGTGACCAGCTCCACTCAAAAGTCACCACAGACTAGAAGGAGATCACAGACACCAACATTGGCCAAGTGGATATTGATGAATTCATGCAAAGATTCAGGGTGAATCCAATGACAAAGAATGCAAGATTAATAAGATAGAGTGGAATAGCTAAGGCTGCTGGATTCCCTCCATCCCTCGTGGTGCCCGAATTGGTCATGGCTTGTCGGGAAGCATATTAAGCCGACACAAGAACAATCGTTGATAAAGAGGGAAACATTCTTGCTGACATGTCACCTGAGGGGATCACAAAGACATTCCACATTCTCACATTCCAAGAGATGGAGGTCCCCACATTAGAAGAATGCCAGGCAGCATGGGATGATAATCTGGGTGGATGTAAGAAGTCAATAAATCTACATTGGCTTAAGGAAAGGTGGGGCAGCGCTGCGAAAGTTCCTCAGGAACTCTTCAGTAGTGATTTCCACGAGGATTACCACGACCTGGTAACCATGTTGAGCAGGGTTATGGGCCTTCCTGTGGCCGCCTACTTTTAGGAATGGATGGCATACTTCATTGAGTAGATCCTGCATGGGAACGAGGATGTCACAACAAATGTTTCGTTCTACTGGGGAGAAATCATAAGCAACTGCCTCTATGAGCAGTTTGTCAACGTAAAGAAGAGCTCCAAATTTTATGACTTCCTACCTTGTCTATTCCTTGGCAGATCAAAGACAGTAAAAACGGGTTGTTTGTGGCACCTGATCAGGGGCAGAAGCTAGGACTCAAAGCCTTTGATAAATATCTGCAGCTCTAGTACCAAAATTTCAAAAGTGACTACTACAGAGTAAACGATGCCTTCATTGGCCATGTTATCAGATTGATTGCTGGAGACTTCAAGAGGAGAGTCTCCCACAGTGCTAGAGCGCTTTTGAAGTAGTATTCCTTCCTCTACATCCAATATCCGAAGTTCATGTACATCCGTGCCCAGGGCTTTACTGAAAGGCTGAATAGATTGCCTCGATATCCCAATGATCGAATCATCCTCCTGGATCTCTTTCGGCAACTCCAGCACCTGCAGGCAATCTTCAGCAGCAAGCACATAGCAGGGATCTCCTATCCTATGACCCTTGGCAAGGGCATGCACCGATTACAGACTTCCTAGTGTGCTGGTAACTCCGAAAAGCAACTGAAGGATTGCCACTTCTACCTACACACTGCTCGCCCACGGATGGACCCACATGGCCACGTCAGGAAAGCGCTGGGGCCGACATATGCCCATCTTCACCACATTGAGGATTTTTGGGCCGACTGCCAGGATGACAAGGAAGTGCGTGCAAGGAACTACATGCGAATGACTGTATAATTCGTAAGGAGGGTGCAACCATTCCCCGTACCAGACCAAGTCGAAGAGGACGAGTCCATCATAATGCATCTCAGGTACCCTGCAGTCACCAATCTACCAATACCATCAATTGACTAGGATGAACAGGAGGTTGATGACCTGGACACCATAACCTAGCCAATCTTGACTCGTACCAAAGAGTGGATCGATGGGCAGATGGCTCATTTAAGGCGACTGGGAATAATCTTGACTTATGAAGGGCTCAAAAGCGAGCTGAGTGCCACAGAGGATGTTGCTGCCACCACCTCAACTGGCGGGAGCTCCAAGTCTCCTCCGGTCACTAGATCCAAGAAAAGAAAAGGAACAGAGACCGAGCAGTCCCTAGACCCCAAGGCCCATACAAAGAAAGAAACAGGAGGCTCACCTCCCAAAAGGCTCAAACAGGTAGGGAGTACTGCAGAACCTTTGACCCAAGAGAGGAAAGCAGAAAGTGTGGATCAGTTGCAGCCTCCCTTGGCTCTCCCTGCCCCTCCTATTGCACCACCCACCTCCCTAGCTATGGTCACCACTTCCCCGCCGGCAGTAGACATTTCTGTCCATCTTGCCCTTTCACCTCTAGCTGATTCTATGATAGTTATTGACTCCTCTTTTGGTGTGACTACTCCCCCTTCCTCTACTACCATGTAACCAATCACATCAATCCCTCTGGCAACAATAACCGCACCTGTTCCCACTGCCACTATGCCCGAGGCTCTTTCAAGGCACATACATAACCTTCCCCCTGAGCTTTCTCAAATCTTTATGGATCCAACTCTCCAAGCAGCCCTTGCGCAAGTCCTTGCAACTGCCCAACCTTCACAACCACCGACAGGGCCACCAACTATAGAGGCCATAATGCTAATCTCAAAGGAGTTGGAGGAACGAGAACAGGAAGCCTCGAAGCCTGTTGAGGAGGAGGCTGATGAGTACCATAAGCACCTAGAGTACGAACACCGAACCATTGACAGGGTGGTTTATGAGGAGGAAGAGACGGGCTGTTTCGAGAGTGGGGACGAGGAAGATGGCTTGGGTGCTAGGGAAATCATTCAAACATTTGATGACGACCTTGAGGAGGAAATGGCACAACAGCTGAAGGACATTGGGGTAGAAGTAGAAGGGTCACCCCATGATGAAGAAGGGCAGCCACCAGAAGAATAGCAACAAAAGGATCTAACTGAGGCTGAAACCCATGTTGTCAAAAGCCTCGAGGCTGAGGGTACTGAGGACAAGAAAGAAGAAGAAACAACAAAAGAAGAAAGTCCCATCCAACAACCATCCCCGGGATACCTATCAAATTCCTCGTGTTCATCCATGACTCTAATGAAGAGGAGGAGGATGCTGCCAAAGAGAAAGGAGAATCCCCAAAAGAAAAGGGAGCGAAAATCTTAGCATTGACTGAGAAGGGCAGGGGTGACCGCGATTCACCTAAAGGGAAATCTGCTGTGCCTGAGTGGTTGGAGAAGTAGCTCAAAAGAAAAACCCCTGTGCTGAAGGACCTAAGGGCGAGGTTAGAGGCCATCTTGGCTCGAGCCCAAATCATGACGAAGAAGGAGAAGAAGCCCAAGGTCCGATCCAAGGTAACAATGGATGCTTCCGTCTCTCGAGCGGCACAAATTGCAACGCCCACGATCAGCCAAGCTGGGGTAAGTTATAACATATCTACCATTGACTTGGGAACCGCCACCAGAGAGCAAAAAGTCAAGCACCTTGAGGAGTCGGTGGCTACGGTGGTGCATCTGATAAAGCAGGATAAAATCTCAAAGGATGAGCTCAAGGTGCAGGTTGCAGCATTAACAGATTACATACAGTAATGGTCTTCGGTAGATGACCTGCCTACCACATCTACGGCTACACCTCAGCTACTTTCCAAGGAGCAGATCGACAAAATGGAAAGAAGAAATAACTTAGAGAAGACCACAGAGGACTGGTTCCGACGAGTCTCATATGTCAGAAACATGGGAATTAGCTGGGCTGTGTGAACATCCAACAAGTTCTTGGACTTAATGCAGTCTCTGGAGAGCACAAATAAACTTTGCACTGATTTCCCCATGACCTACAACTCCACCTTCCCAAGGATCGAGGCTATCATTCAATTTCCTGAAGCCACGTGGGAGAAGAAGCTCGCATTTAAGAAAGAAGATCATTGGCTAATGGATGTATGGCATCGAGACTTTGACAACTGGAAGGAGAGGTTGGAGCAAATCATGAGCAAGGTTGATCCGGACATTGAATGGATCAAAAAAATCCAGGCAGAATGCGCCCGATACCTTACGCTGATGACAGACTATGATATGCCCACTGTACAAATGGATCCAAAAAAGATAAAACCCTACTTCCAGGAGAAGATGAAGGACGTGATGGCTAAAGAAATCACAATGGAATTCCTGAGTTTTGTTGCCCGCGCCTTCAATCAATCAGAACTGTTTAGAGACCAAGGTTCAAAATATGATGAGGATTGGAAAAGGCTAGAAGAAAATGCAAAGGAGTGGAGCTATCAGGCGCTGCGATGCGAAATCATCGAAATAGACAAACTCCAGGCGGTCATCCTCAACTTCATAGAATACACAGCTTCCGAGGGACAGGAGGACAACCTTGCTAAAGATGAAGAACTTTCTGAAGAGTAGCTACAGTAAAAACAACAATCCGCTAAATGACAAAAGAGCTACAGTGCCATTAGCAAGAGGACAAAATAGGGTAAAGAAAAAATATAATTTTTAAATTGCTGGATATTGGGGGGTAGGTGAAACCCTATTTTGTAATGAATCTTGGCCACACAATAAGAATTAATCTTGACCATTCATTGAATCTTTTGGGCACTATAAATAGGGCTCTCATCTCATTTACATGGAGGGAGTTGAGTTGTTGTAAAGACATGCTGTAGGAATTTATAAGGAAAAGGCATTGACTTGGTGTATTTTATTAGTTTCTCTCATGTTACTTGATTCAATCTCCAATGTTAGATGTTTGACTTAAGTTTTATTGCTTTTTTAGTTAACTGTCTTCTTTCTTTGGATAGATTTAGGAGTGCTATTAGGTGATTATGAAAATTCCTGCTTTGTTGATGATTCTTTTGTCCATACGTTTTGCTGTTTGGTGATGGTAGATAGTTGTGCAAAGTTAGCCTAGATTTGAATTCAAAGCTGCTCCAAAATATTTATCTTTGATTCATGCATGTACATGGTGAATAGAGGGTAAAATATCTGCAGACCTTAGAAGATATCACAATTTCCATGATATTGTGAAACCCCTGGTTAAGTGGGATATTGTTTTGAGAAATTTTCCATTGCAGGAACTCCATTGTCACTATTCATAGTTAGTTGCAGAATTAGGAACTTTCCCTTTTCCTTTCCTTCTTTTTTTTTTTTGAATAACTGACTTATGCTAAGGTTCATTACACATTGTAAAGCCAAATCTAATAACAAAATGGAGTCCAAGACTGTTGTTTGAACCTACAGCCAATACATAACAACTTTCCATCATAAGAACTCCATTTCAAGATCCAACTTCCATGCTTTGTATCTCTGCTTTGCATTTCTTGCGTGAGACCGCCTTGTGATTTCAGCAAATCACATCAAACAACTGAAATATCCCAAGCACTGTCAAGACCTGGTATTGGGGACCTTGGGATAGTGTTCTGCAATCCGATTGTGGAATATTTTCTTTCAAGAGAGGTAGTGCATCTACGCACTGCCTATGTCGAAAAGTGCATAAAAACACATCAACAATTATATTATTCATAATTCATGAAACAAGTACATAGGAGAGAAAATTACTTTGAATTTGCACCATTTTATATTATATTGCTAGTATTGCTATCAAAATTACATATTCATTGATAGACTCAAACCTAAGACAAAACTCTAAAAATGCTCAGTATTCTTTACAATTTTCTTTATGATCAATTACAGGACAATGAACCTCGTACTTCTAGACTTGAATTCCTTCTTATAGAAATAGAGGATCAAACAAGCTTCGAGCTAGAAAGTACACATGTCACTATTCAATTGGACCGAACGTTACAAAATACATTCCCTTTACAGTTATATTTGCATTCTCAAATGTAGGGAAATAAAAATTATTTTCATTTGTTGTTGCGGATTATGTCCCACCTTCCAAAAGGAATCTTTGAGCTGATTTGACAATATCCACATGCTCAAAAATATGTCCACATACACCAAGTTAAAATGAAAGAAAGCATAACGAGTATAAGGTAGAAAAAGACAAGAAACTCGTCCACATCTGCAACCTTGTAATCAATTTCAAATTGGAGAAAAGATAATATTTTTTTCTATACTTTAGCAAAAGCCTAATCTGTACTAATTCTGGGATATGCATTATGCTTCTCCCATCTGTTATTCACCATGGTTGCAAACTTAAAATGAAAATTGTACTCACCACTTCACAATCGTAGCTCAATATTCTAATACATCCAAGTATTTATCCTTCCAAGCTTGGAATTCCTCTTATGTAGGCCAATCGAACTTTATGATATCATCAACTTTCTGCCTATAAGGTGAATACTTAGTGAGAACCTGGATTGCCTCTTTATCAAATTCTTCCAAGACAACGCCTGCATGAGCCAGCATATCCATATTCTTCTTCAACATACTCATATAATTTCCTTCACAAATCAAAGCACCTTGTTGTGAAATTACTTCATTTGTTTATTTCCTCTAGTCTTGCAAGGTTTTAATGTTTCCATCATCTTTTAATATGGAAGGGAGGAGACCAAGATGCATTTCATGAAAATTGTTGATTAGATCCCTTATCTTTGCATCCAAAGACTTAATATTTCCCCTGAATTCCTGAATTCTCCACACAGTCTGGATGGTAGGCTTAAGTTTGTCAAGCTTATTTATATCATGTTTGGCTCCCAAAACCATCATCCTCAACTCCTGAAATCTATCTTGCGATCCATGTTTCCATGAGAGGAATTGCCAATTCTTTATCAATATCAAAATTGTTCATTACATCCTTCATGGTAGGATAGTTAGCATGAATGCTATTTAATCTATTGTTGACTCCTCTATTTAAATCCTCCAAAAATGTAGTGACAATTTTCATATCGCTAACAAAAATCTCACGATCATGATTGTCACATTTTTCTTCATACTCTTTCAAGAACTAGAGTAGTTCTTCCTTGCTAACCTCTTCTTCCTGTGGTGCAATGGATGTTTCTAGCTCCTCCACTAAAATGGGCATAGTTCCCATATTATAGGGAACAATTTCCCATGAAGAACTTATTGGTGGTGTGGAAACATGTGTAGGCTCATGTGAAGAAGTAGGAGAAGTAGCACCAGTTCCCATTGGATCACTATGTTGCAAGTTCTGCATTTTTTCCTTCAATAATGCCAACTCAGTTTGTAACTACATGGTGTGTTGCTGATTTTTCCCATAATCCGCCAATAAATCATTGTATTTCTTTCTAAATTCTTCTTTCTTAGAAGTCATTGATTCCACTGTTGCTTTTGTATATTGAGCAACACTGACTGACATGGTGGCAGCCTCAATAGCTGATGTATCAGATACCCTCTTTATTATCAGGCCTCCCCTCTAATATGAAGTTGGCTCTCCAATGTCATGATTTTTGGTGTTGGGAGCTAGGGACCATATAGCTAAGGCATCCCACTTCTCATTGAATGTAGATCCTTGCAGTCCTATGGTAGCCTCCTCAGAATTGTAAAGAGGTTTGTCACATCTTTTCACCGTGTCAAATACAATTGCAAAGGCTAGGTCCCATTCTGGAAATAATAAGATACCACTCTTCCTCACTAGCTCTCTTCCCTCAGATGCATTCATTCCTTGAAATTTTTCTTTCATTTCTTTTATAACCTGTGCTTGAATGGTTGCATCCAGTAACTCTAGGTGGAGACTTCTTTGCTTGGGCACATTATTGACATGCTCATCCTTCTTAGCTCTATAGGAAAACTCCATGAAAGCCTTATATTTAACAAAAGAATCATCATCAAGGAATTTTTTACATGTCTCAATCTTGATATCATCAATATTATTTATTCTAGTTAGGTCAACCTTGCTCAACCTTAAACCCAATTGTTGTGGCATTATTTCTCTTGGTGGGGAACACATTCCCCATTGCATTTCTTCCTTTGATACCCAAATTTCATCAATATATTCATGATCATAATCTACTAATCCAACATGTTCAACTCTTTGCTTCTTTCGATGTGGTGATCTTGGTGGTGATGAATTCCTAGGTGGGGAGTCAATTTCAACAATCTCAGGTCCCATCGACCTAGGGGGAGATAGTGGAAGCATCTGTGGAACTGGTGAAGGTTCTTTTTTCTTCTCTTGTTGAGAGGAAGCAGTAGTTGTATCCTTTCCCTTTGTTTTATTCTTCCTCGTGAAAACAATCATTTTATGTTCCTTGGGAGGTTGATATGTTGGCCTTTCCTCCATGACAAGGATCTCTCCTCCACTTTTCTCCTCTTCAATAGGAGCTTTTCCTTTGTCTTGAATTATCTTCTCACCTTTTAGTTGACCAACCATTGTCTCAAAATTCTAGACCATATATTCCATCCTTTGTATCTCATTGGGAATTTTTGTGAGAGCAGTGAATTCTAGATCCTTCTCCCTTATTTTTCTCTACATTTTATCAAAAGCTATCCACTTTTCTTTTCTATCTTTCTACTTTAAAATATCAAAAATGTTCCGGATCACATCCTCGGGGAAATGGAAGTTATTGATAAACTTTGAACTCCTATTTATTATCTTTAACCAAGCCATAAATCCTTCAGGATCATTGGTCCTTTCCCCTGCTCTCCTCATGCCCAAAGGCTTGATTATGTCATTTATTTTATCCAAACTTCCTTTGATCATCAGAAAATTAGAAAATCATGTATATGAGGGAAAGAAAGTTCCCTTTACCTAATATTTCAAATGTTTATTTTCCACATCTTCAAGCTACCATATAAATTCAATAAATCCAACTCTTTCTGGCACATCCTTAGGAAACAAGTGGGGCGAAACTAATGTACCATATACTCTCAAAATTGTATAAGTGGGATAAGGAATAATATCACCCCAGTTGTGATCAACAACTAATTCAGGTATCCCATCTTTGGGCCTCAAGAGATCATACAAGGCCTTGGGGATCCTTGGAATGTTCATAATCAAAGCCCTCCTCAACTAGGAGGCAAATAGATTCTCAAAAACTACATAGTCAAATTTTCTATCATCCTTGTCCAAGATAGTAGCCCAACATTGTATAGGTAATTCCAAATTACCCTCAATCCTTTCCAGTGTCATATCTTGGCCAAAATAACTTGCACCCTTGAATAAAAGTATGTGCATGAATAATGAGTACCAATTGAATTTGACTCCAATTTCTCCTTTCTTCAATCTCACCAAACCTTCATGAATCCTTCCTGCAAGGTATCCCCCATAATGATACATTGTGCAGTATTGTGGGTGTTGTATATGTGCTTCCATGTACATCCAGGCCATGTGTATACCTATGACTAGGCCATAACCAATGATTTGATAGATAGAATAGAAAGTATTTTGAAAATAGGACACAAAATAGCTAATTGGGTAGACCTCCTTATCCAATGGGCCCAATGTAATCCTTTAGCCATCAACAGATGCCAGAAATTTTGGCAATATTGAGATCTTGAATGAGTTTCTAACCTTTTTATATTCTTCCCTAAGAACTTTCTCATCAATTTGAACCATATCCTCACTCCACTCAATGAGTTGGAAAACTTTTGCAATTTCTTCCCTTTTGATTTTGACCATATCACCTCCATCAAAAGCTCTCATAGTGTTAGGGTTAGAGATGGCAGATATCTAACAATTAAATACAGATTTAAATAATAAACAGAGAAACCAAAATATGCATAGAATAAATCATAACAAAGAATTTAACATGGTTCACCCAATCTGGGCTACATCCACCAAACCGCAGCCATCCAATACTTTTATTATCCAGTGTAAAACCTATTACAATCTTGTGAATAATCGCGTTTTTCATCATCCTGAAATACCCATCCGAACCCTTTTTAACAAGCTTAGAAGCTTCTAGATTTTAGGGTTCTACAAAATCAGATTTTTCTTTTTTTCATTGACTTTTCCCTTTTTTTTATTGATTTTCCCTTTTTAGTGATCGGGGGCCAAGGTGTATAGTATACCATGGACTATACAGTATAGCATGATTAGGCCACATACCAACAATCTCCCACTTGGAGACTGATCAGGCTCCATACCAACACAATCTCCCACTTGGAGACTGATCTTGGATGACACTGCTGCAATTACAGCTCCCACTGGAAATAAGTACCTTGGACCCTGCTGCTTTGTTATACTTGAATTCAACCTTGAAGACCAACTAAAGCTGAAGAGGAGCTCAGCTTCTCCATTGTCACCGCCTTCGTAAAAATATCTGCTCAATTGACATCTGTATGTATCTTGTCCAGCTTAACCTGTCCATCCTCCAACACTGACCAAATGAAATGATATCTCAACTGGATGTGTTTTGTTTTAGAATGCAGAGCATAATTCTTTGCAAGATGTATAGCACTCTGGCTATCTGTAAACAAGTAATTTCCAGCCTGTTGTTTGCCCAACTCATCCATGAAAAGTTGTAGCCATATCATCTCCTTTGCCACTTCTGTTGCAGCAACATATTTTGCCTCTGTGGTGGATAAAGCAACCACCTTCTGCAATTGAGAAATCCAACTCACTGTTGTCCCACCAACTATAAATACATAACTTGTGGTACTCCGCCTGGTATCTATATCCTCTGCTAAATCTGAGTCAACATAGCCTTTTAAATCAGTATTAGAGCCCCCAAAACATAAACAATTATTGGATGTACCTCTCAAATACCTGAGAATCTATTTTACTGCATTCCAATGCTTAGCTCCGGGATGACTCAAATATCTGCTAACAACTCCTACAACATGTGCAATATCCGGTCTAGTGCATACCATGGCATACATTAAACTGCCTACAGCTGAAACATATGGTACCTTGGACATTTTTTCTTCCTCCTCTTGTGTCTTTGGACACATATCCTTAGTCAATGTAACATGACTAGGCAAAGGTGTGCTGACAGCTTTTGCATTCTTTATATGAAATCTCTGCAACACCTTTTCAACATAATTAGCCTAAGATAAAAACAATTGTCTGCTTTTTCTATCTCTACGAATTTTCATACCAAGGATTTGTTTTGCTGCCCCCAAATCCTTCATAGCAAAAAATTTTGTTAACTGTTGTTTTAGCTCACTTATGTGATCCATGTTAGACCCTGCTACAAGATGTCATCAACATACAGACATAAAATAATGTAGCTATCATTATCCAACCTCTTAAAATAAACACAATTGTCAGAATTACACCGACTATAGCCTTGCTCAGCCATAAAACTATCAAATTTTAAGTACCATTGCCGAGGTGCTTGCTTCAAGCCATATAAGCTTTTCTTCAATCTGCACACTAGATTCTCCTTACCTTTGACCTCAAATCCTTGTGACTGGTCCATATATATTTCCTCTTCCAAATCACCATGGAGAAAGACTGTTTTAACATCAAGCTGTTTTAAATGCAAATCTTTAGCAGCCACAATACTTAAAACAATACGAATAGAAGTCATTTTAACAACAGGAGAAAAAATCTCATCAAAATCAATACCCTTTTTCCGTGCAAATCCCTTTACAACTAATTTGGCTTTTAATATTTTCTTACCTCCATCCTCCTCTTTCAGCCTATAAATCCATTTGTTCGGTAAAACCTTTTTACCTGCAGGCAACTTGCATAATTCTCAAGTCTGGTTTTTCAACAAGGAGTCCATTTCTTCTTCCATTCCATGCTCCCACTGAACCTTGGTATCCACCTGCATAGCTTCATCATAATATTCCGGTTCACCAGCATCAGTTAACAAAATAGTATACAAAGAGGGAGAGAATCTTTCTGGAAGTCTACTTATCCTTGAAGATCGTCTAATAGGAGTTTGTGGTATTTGTTGTTGCTGTTGTTGCCCAACATGAAAAACCACTGAAACATCATTGTTTGGAATATCATCCAACACTATATAGTCATCTTCTTTATTCTCATGCTGTAGCAACAGATCTTTGTACAATACTTTCTCATTGAATATGACATCCCTGCTTCTCACAATTTTCTGATTTTTAAAATCCCAAAGCCTATAACCAAATTCATCAATGCCATATCCAACAAATACACATTTCTTTGATTTTGCATCAAGCTTGGTTCTATTTTCAGAATCTACATGTGCAAATGCTTCACAACCGAAGGTTTTGAGAAAAGAATAACTCACATTTTTACCTTTCCATGCTTCCTCTGGGATACCACAACCCAAAGGATTAGAGGGACCTCTGTTAATTAAATAAACAACAGTGTTTATAGTCTCTGCCCACATTTTTAAAGGCAGCCCAGCATACAATTTCATAGTCCGTGCACGCTCCATTATTGTTCTATTCATGTGCTCAGCCACTCCATTTTCCTGTGGAGTCCTTGGAACCGTTTTCTGCCTACGAATACCATTAGAGGAACAATAATCTTCAAACTCTTTACTGCAATACTCACCACTATTATCAGATCTGAGATATTTTAACCTTTTACCTGTCTCATTCTCAACCAAGCTTCTCCATTTTTTAAAAGTTTCAAATACATTAGATTTTTGCCTAAGAAAATAAATTCATACCTTCCTAGTTGCATCATCAATGAATGTAACATAATACAGAGAGCCACCGAGAGAAGATACCTGAGCTGGTCCCCATACATCCATATGCACAAGCTCCAATTTCTCATCTTTCTTTTGCTTTCCATCCTTGAGAAAACTAACTCTCTTTTGTTTTCCATAGACACAACTTTCACAGAAATCCATATTAACACATTTTAGACCTGGTAAAATATTATTTGAATGTACTTTCATACATTTTGCACTCATATGCCCAAGTCTATTATGCCACAGTGCTGATTCAGAGTCCACATCAACTGTATGATCTACCTGTTGAACTGCAACAACTGTTCCTGAACATTGACCTTTTTTCTGTAACAATTAAAGTAGAAGGAACAGTATGACCTGTACAAAGATATAAGGTGCCTACTTTCACACCTTTTGCTACCACTAAGGCACCTTTTGTGACCCTCCAATTTTTATCACTAAAAGTAACAACACAACATTCATCATCTAGTTTCCCTGCTGAAATTAAATTTTTGCTTAACTTTGGAACATGCCTTACCTCACGTAGTAGCCAATGATTCTCATTCTGCAACTTAATCTTGATTCTTCCCTTTCCAACAATCTGACAGGGTTCTTTATCTCCTAAATAAACCAGCCCAAAATCCCCTTGGACATAATCAACAAAATAACTTTAATAGGAGTAAGCATGAAATGAAGCCTGTGAATCTAACACCCAAGAATCATTAGCATTATCAAGGGAAAGAATCAAAGCATCCTCATCAGATTTATTACTTACCACATTTGCCTCTTTACTTCCTTCTTTTTTGTCTCCTTCTTTACTTTTTCGAGACCAACAATCTTTCTTCAAATGACCCGGCTTACCATAGTACCAGCAATCCTTCTTGTTTCTAGATTGGAACTGTTGATGGTGTTTTCTACACAGCAACAACTCAGACAAAAAATGATATTCTATCTCTCTTGAAAGATAATCTTCAACAATAAATTGTTGAAAATCACCCCAAGGTCTCTCAGGTGTCAGGTCATGACAATGCATAAACAACTCAGATAATATGTGAAAATACTGGTAATCACAAAGGGCCTTACAAATGAACAATGCTGGAAGTGAATTTTCATCATATGCAACGATATAATGATGTTTTCAATCCTAAAACTAACCCATATTCAAAATAAACAACAAAAGAGATAAAGGTTTAGAGAAATTTTTAAATCTAAACTATTTCTAAGACTAACAATGCAAATGATAAACACTTGAAATTGACCAATCCCAACGAAACCAATCTCTACTTGACCAAGATAAATCTACAATCTTATAGAAACAGTGCAATCTTCTAAGGTTTTAAAGATTTTCAGATCATGAACATTCACCCAAGACAACCCAATTGCAGTTGAAATGAATAAATCTCCATAATTGAACCAAACACAATGAATAGAAAGGTCCAGGCTAACTTTACAAAGCAACTAACAATTAGCTAGCTGCAAAAAGTATGGACCAGGGATTGTTGCAAACACTTCAAACATTAAATCATGAACATCATTGAATCGGATCTAAATCTAAATCTAATAACCATGAGCAAATTTAAAAAATAGAATTATAAGAACCATGCAAGATAATTCAACACAAAAGAGATCACCAGAAAATCACAATGCGCTCAATTGTATTGAATCACCAAACTCCAGCAACAATTCCAATGTTTTGTTACATCACTTGCTCAGAAATTGACTAGCTTCTACCTCTACTTTACTGCTGAATTCGCTCTTTATCAAATCTTCTCATAATCTCTCTCCCCTTTTACAAATGAGGCACAAATGCCATTTATAGAAAACCCCAAACATGTCAGCCTAATTAGATTTTACAATAATAACGAGCCCCAAAATAGGTCGGCCAGGAGAATTTCAAAATAAGATAAGATTTGCATTAAATGCATGAATATTATTCATGTCGGCCTACGATCTCCAACAAGATCAAATTCGCGTGTTTTCCAGAAAGTCCTCCAGTTGTAGACAGTTTTGGCACAAATTCTTAGGCAGGTCCCACTTTGAAAATTTAAATTGAATATTTTCAGATTTCCCTCTTTGGCACGAATCCATGTGCAAGTTCCCCTTTTAATATTTGTTTAGTCCTAAAAAAATAGATATCATCATTAATAGCCCACATGTCCAAATTAAATTCGAATAAAATCTTGGCCTATAAGAAAAACTTACATTTTTATAAGGAAACTTTCCATTTTCAGAATTTTTTTCATTTTTGAAAAATTTTATTTTCAAATTTTATGTTTTTATCTCAAGAAATTTTATTTTCAGCATCATTTTTAAAATTTTTTTGGAAAAAATAATTATTTTCGGAAAAAATTCCATTTCGGGAAACCAGACCAAGGGGAAAATCCGGGAAAATCTAGGCCAGGCGGATTCCAGACCAGAATCCGGAAAAATCCGGTCAGACAGGATTCTAGGAAAATCCAGGTCAGGCGGATTTTACTAAATAAGGAAAAAAATTCAACAATAGATCATCAAAACGAACCAAGAATACATGAAACATCGTGTAATATATCAAATTAAACATGGGGTGTTGAGCATTTATCATCAAATTCATCAACTTAATCCAGTATTTCAATTTGCACAAAGCCTGACAGAGAATCCATAAAAATCCGGGTGGACTGGATTTCCGCGGATGGCATAAAATTTTGGACTTTGGCACATACCCGGAAAACTGAAGAAATCCGGGAAAATCCGGGTCGGGCGGAAAATCCCGAACGCAGGCAAAAACCCAGAAAACTGAAGAAATCCAGAATTTTCATGGAAATCGGGAAAATCCGGACAGACCGGAAAATCCCAGATTGGGGTAAAAACCCAGATTTTTGCACAGAGCCGGACTTTGAGCAGAATCCGGGAAAATCTGGATAGACCGAAAAATCCCGGATTGGGGTAAAAACCTGGATTTTGCACAGAACTTAATTTTTTCAAAGCACAACATGGGGGAAAGACTTGGACAAGCAAGATGAACATCTAAGGACCTCCAAAGGCAACCAAATCAATAAAATTAAGGGGCCAAAAGACACCAAAAGCCAGAGCAAAAAAAGGGTCCCCACTTTCAGTGGGGCGTGTGTGCAAAACTACACACCAAGGACCTTCTGTTCTTTGATTTTCCTCGTGACTTCCCACGATTTCCAGAATCGTTTCCTCTCCTTTGTTCTACCCCTGCTTTCGTATTCAAAACATTGCCGATGTGGATGTTCCACATGGCTTTTCTTAATTTCTTCGCTCAAAATAACACCAACAACATCATCAAACTTCAATGTATTTGAACCAGAAATAGAATTGCTAACAACCATTACCAAGCTATTCCAGCTTTCAGGAAAAGAACAAAGAATCAAAAGAGCCCTAACTTCTTCATCAAAGTTTACTTTTACAAAATTTAATTAACTGGTGACCGTATTAAACTCATTTAAATGATCTGTAACTAACCCACCTTCTACCATTTTCATATTAAATAAACGCTTCATAAGAAATACCTTATTCGAAGCGGAAGGCTTTTCATATAACTTCGCCAGGGTTTCCATCAACTCTTGAGTTATCTTTGCTGTTGTAATATTGAACACCGCTAATTGTGCCAAACATAGACGAATACTGCCAAGAGCCTTTCTATCCAAGATCTCCCAGTCCTCATCTGACATTGCTGCAGGTTTCTTGGTTTTCCCTTTCAATGGCCGCCATAAATCCTTCTGATAGAGATAGTCCTCCATCTGCATCTTCCATAACTGATAGTTCTGCACATTAAACTTCTCAACCTTCTTACCCTCGTCTGCCATTGCTCCCACTCAATCGTGAGACTCCCACTCGATAGTGAGATCTTCCTACAGACGATAATCGAAACACAACCTACTCTGATACCACTTGTTAGGGTTAGAGATGGCAGATATCTAACAATTAAATGCAGATTTAAATAATAAACAGAGAAACTAAAACATGCACAGAATAAATCATAACACAGAATTTAACGTGGTTCACCCAATCTGGGCTACATCCACCAAACCCAGCCATCAATACTTTTTATTATCCAGTGTAAAACCTATTACAATCTTGCGAATAATCGTGTTTTTCATCATCATGAAATACCCATCGAACCCCTTTTAACAAGCTTAGAAGCTTCCAGATTTTAGGGTTCTACAAAATCGGATTTTTCTTTTTTTCATTGATTTTTCTCTTTTTCAGTGATCACGTGAAAAAGTAGGAAGAAAATTTTTCTCAGGGGCTGCCGCCCTCGAACCCCCGCCCGGGGCCCAGCCTGGCCCCAGACCCCGGCAAGGACAGGGGGCCGAGGTGTACAGTATACCATGGGCTATATAGTATAGCATGATCAGTCGCCACATACCAACACACAGTCCTTATGACTTGATCGTGGTTGGTGGCCACTGCTTTCAATAATTCAACGTCCTTATAGAAATTTGGCACCACTAATTTTCCCAAATCAAAATTCCATGGGTTTCCTATTGGAACACCACAGTTTCTCTTCCTAAACTAGGCACTGAACAATTCCCATCCAATGAAGGGCAGTGTAGCATCCCTAATTTTGCTATGCTTGTCAATCAAGCCTTCTACAACTTGTTTCCCTTGGAAAAGTGGTTGACCCTTATGTTTTTCAAAGGTCGAGGGTTGTAACTGTTCAATTAAGTATTTGACTATAGGTCTAAGAGGCAATTTTGACCATGAGGTCTCTTCGTTGGATGAGGATGCTTTTACTTTTGGTGCCATGATTCTAGGGTTTATAAACTAGGTTTTCTTTAAACAAATTGAAAAATCTATGACTTATGCATGGGTTTGACTCAAAAATAATAGAACCAAACAAGCTAATTACTTCAATTTGATGTCAAACCTTAAAATAAATGCATCAACAGTGAAACCCTAATGACAGAGCGATTGAGCGAGTGTAATCTAACAAGTTCTAATAAATTTGAGAAGCAAGTGTTTTTACTTATTGTTTTGCAAGATGCTCGAAAACCCTAATTTCATTACCAAAAAAGCTTGAAAAACACAACATGAGCTCCTTGAATGTGCAAAATTCCTTTAACAATCTTCAATTGTTCTCTAAAATAGGTTTTAATGGCTTTAAAACCTTCCAATTTAGTATCTTTGTATCTTGTATGCCATTATGGTTCACTCGTGTGAACCAGAATGGCTCACTCAACCTCATATTCAACTTTGAATATTGGTCATCGATCGCACAGTGAGATGGACCGATGGATGATCTAGATGAATTCAACAACATTTGAAAAATTTGACTGTAGATCTCCACTTGCATCGACCAATTAGAAACAAGTCGTGTGGACCCAAGATCCAAGTTATCCATGGGCTCCACCATCTCTACCAATGTTGGGAAAATCCACGTGTCAGCTTCCCTGCTTCTACGTTGGTCCTAACTCGTGTGTAGCTTTCAGCAACAGGGAGGCGGGGAAGGGCTCAGATTTAATCTAGAGTCTCAAACATGTGTGCACCTTACATCTCAAGCCTTCGGCTATGTCATAAACTTCAAACACAATGAATGGCCCAGATTATAACATCTCATTCATTTGTAAAGCATCTGCATAGAAATCCCTTTTAGTAACACAGGCTTTACCATCCATACCCCTACATTGAAATATTTCATTAATATTTCCACCTTTTCTAATGTTTCTTCTTTCATTTAGATGACTCCACATAGCACTTTCCCGCTTCCTCATTGATAGATGCGAGGAAGAGGTGGGTCCCCCATGGGATGGCAGGGAGCAGTCAGGATTGACCCATGTCACCCATCCTTGACCATCGATCTCATTAAAATGGAGTGCCTTCTTCCTTCAAAGCCTGGCAGGTCCCTCTGACTAGGACACATGCCATCCGCCCACTGCCTCGTGGCATTATTTTAATGCAAAATAAAATCAGACGGGGAAGCTCGAGAAATGACCAAGATGTAGCCACGTCATTTAATCTCTATAGTTGATCTATTTCAACCCGCTGCATGCTAACCTTCAAAAATATTGGGCCCACCATTGCAGAGGTGCATGTGGTGCTTGCTTGCCAGCCCATGAGAGTATTTTAATAAGAAATAAAACTAAGTGGGGGCACAGGGAGTGGCCAAGATTTGATTGTGGTGATCCAATGGCCTGCATAAGATTTTCAATTATGCATATGCGCATGTTAGTTCTTAAAAAAGGGCCTCTGCAAGGTGAACAACGGGTAAGGACATAAAAACTTAAGGACAAGACTTTAGAACAACACTTGAAAAAATTAAACTCGTACTTAGGACCAAATGACAAATATTTAATAATTTGCAACTCGTAAAACATAACGTAATGTTTTAATAAAGTGAAGGGTAACAACTGGGATTGCTAGGACTTAGGGGCTGGTAACAGGATGGGTCAAAAAGCCTAAGTCATGACTTGAATGACTCGGAACCGATGACAGGAATTCAACTACAAATCATAAAAATTTCAAAGTATTTTTTGGAAAGGATTTTAGAAACTCAAAAACCCTAAGGCATGATAATAAGCGAAACCCTAAGCCCTAGGTTATGAAAAGCCCAAATTTTGCAGAATTTTTGAGTGGAACACAAAGCATTTTTAGTGGTTCCACCACTGGCTCATGTTGGGGATGCCTATTCTTCTAGAATAGAGAGATCCCAAAATCTTGGGTTGAAATAGACCAATCACAGAGAACGAAAACCAAGAACTACCCAGATAAAGTAGAAAAACCAAACCAGACGTATCCAAAGAAAAGACACCTATGTACAGAACCTACAATGTACATGGAAGAAAACATATTTTAAGAGAAGTATATCTTGAAGAACTATCCATGTATTGGTAGCCCAAGAATTGTACCTATTAAATCTTGTAGGAAATATGAATCTTCACCATGAGTGTTGCAAATCAGATAGGGGTTGAGCCACAATGCCTCAAACTTTCCATGTTTTCCCTTATCCTCAGATCTTGCATTCAACATCAACACAATGTCTCCCACTTGAAATTTTCTTGAGGATGTTTTCTTTTCATGCAAGTTCTTGACCTACAGTTGCAACTTAACATTTCTTTTATGAGCATCTCTCCTTGTTTTGTCCACTTCCATTAATGCATCAATCCTATGTTGCATCTCATCACATGTGTCTTCATCATACTCTTGGAAAAACTTATACATCTTCATGAGGTTGTTTTGGAGTAACCTAGTTTCAATTCCATATACTAAGTCAAAAGGTGCATAACCAATGGCCTTCTTGACAATCACTCTATCTGCCCATAAAGACAACCTTAACTTAGAATCCCAAGATCTTTTGTTCTTCTCAAGGATCCTCTTGATAATCTTCATCTAGCTTTTGTTGCTTGATTTTGCTTGGCCATTACCTTGAGGGTGGCATGATGAAGAGTAAGACATTTGAATTCCATGTTTTGAGTAGAAGTCTCTGAATTCCTCATATTTGAAGCACATTGCATTGTCTGAAACAATTTTTTTTAGGTACTCCAAACTTGGTCAATATATTATCCATTAAGAAATGCATGACTACTTTGCTTGTTGCTCTTTTTCTTGTGATGGCTTCCACCCACTTTGTAAAGTATTTTGTGCCCACAAGAATCCATGAATGGCCTCCACTAGAATTATCAAATATCTCCCCAATGAAGTCAATGCCCCACTATTAAAATGGTGCTTGGAATGTAACTGGTCTGAGTGGAAAATTACCTAAGAATTTTAATTTCCCATAAAACCTTTGGCATGCATCATATGCTCTTACCACTTTGTGTACATCCTTAAAAACTGTAGGCCACCAGAATCTAGCTCTTAAAACTTTATGAGCAATGGCTTTAACCATGTAATGTCCACCACATACACCATTATGCATCTCATTCAACAATTCAGAAGCCCTGGCTTTATCAACACATTTCAACATAACACCTTCCAGGTTTCTCCACCATAGTTGACCCTTTATGATCACATACTTGATGGCATGCAACTTGAGAGTTCTTTTCTCATTTTTAGTTAATCCCTTAGGGAATTGCATTTTTTGCAAGTAGTAGATGACATTTTTATACCAATCACAACCTTCCATGTCATAAATGTATGATCTATCAAAATCATCTTCATGATTTATTTGATTGGCATCTAGGTTTACTTCAGCCATTAACTTAGCCAATCCCTGACCTCTCACCAATTTGTTGATCTGGATGTCAATATTAAGATCTTGAATTTTGTTTATCCATCTGCATCTTCTACCTATGACCTCTTCTTGGGTAATGATGTCTTTCACAGATCGACTTGGAACATAAGCAATGACTATTTCCCCTACAAGATAAGTCCTGAAGTTCTTCACAGCCTTAACCAATGAATATACTTGTTTTTCTAGTAAATCATACTTTGAATCTACAACTTGAAGTGATTTACTAAAGAAGGAAATAGGTTGTTCAAAGCCTTCTTGATTCTTTTGTAGCAAGACTGCAACAATGGTGTGAAATGATGCAAATGAGAATATTTGTAATGGTTTGGAATAATCAGGAGTCCTCAAGACTGGAGCCTCCTTAATTGCTTGTTTGATTGCTTGAAAAGCTTCACTTGGCTCTTCAATCCAATCTACCTTTTCACCCTGTTAGCTCTAAAAAATGCAGGTTTGAACCACAAGAGGTTGCCAAGCTCTCACAACGTTTCAGGGTAACAGACAAGACCAAATGATTTGAACCTTCTTCTCTTTAGGTGCTGCTAGACTTAGGTGGGTATACCTATTTGAATAAAGTAGACTTGACCTCTGTTCATTTCCTAAAGCAATTTACCCACACTGGAAAATGGGAGTGGATAAATGAGTTTTATTTTGGTATAAATTGTATAAGCAATATCAAGAAAAAAATATAATGTGTTCATATATAAAAAAAAATGAATGAAATTAAACAATGAAATGGTAGAGACTAGTGCCTTATTGGGTGTACGGAGTCAAATGATAATCTCAAATGAATAACTTATTTTTGGCATATACTCAAATTGTTTGGCATATAGGTTTAAGTTTATAACTAGTATAAACATGCAAGAATGTGATCACCAAGTTCTTTTTAATATCCAAATTAGATTCCCTAATTACTATGATTGACTAAAAGGATTTAATCTCTCCTTGAAAGAACCAATTAATCCAACCATACAGATACAACAAGTGTGCACTGATAAACTAAAAAAATATACTTGATATATCAGTTTAAATAATTAGAAAACATCAACCTTGGAGACAACTTCAACAATACTTTCAATTAACACAACAAACAATTGATACCAGAAAAATGTCACCACATCAAATGAATTCAATTGAAGTCTCCATTGTTTCAAACATGCATCATAGTCTCAAAACTGTAAAAATTATGTATCCTACTATATTTTTTACTCCCTTTTTGTCTCCTTTCATTAGCTGTCAAAAATGGGTATTTATATATCAGTATCTGAAAGAACACATCCTTTCATATTCAAAACTCGGCGATCTGTTGTATTCGGGCTTTTACCAACATTCGCTAAACACCCACTGAGACATCCTGCAGTCATACCAATGTTCAATGTCTCACCGACTACCACATATCACATATCGCTTTGAAGTCATGCAGTTTGACCAACGTTCTAAGTCTCCCTGATGTTTTATCCCTTCGGTCCTAAGAATATTGTAGTAATTCTCGCCGATGCAAACCTATCATTGTAACTTTGTGAGTCGGGAAGATGCTTCCCTGATTACATCGTGCTTTGCCGAGATTTCTCCTTCGGTTCATTTTATGATCACTGAGAATTAACAATTTTCCTGTTGATGGAAGCAACACTCAGTATGACTCTCTTAGCTCTCACCGATGAAGCCAGTCTCACCGAATCCAATTTGTCCAAATATACCGCCAAGTCTTAATGTAATCTTGTCACTGTGACATAGGGGGTCGGTAGGACTCCATGACTACATCCCGATGACAATGACGAAACCCATCTTTGCTTTATCGGTAAGACCAAGTGAACACTTCGGGACATTACACTGACGGCTCTTGTCTCAGCGACATAGTTCTTTGTGCTTCATCGGTAAAACACATATGTGCTTGCTATGACCTATCTCGCCGATATGTCTCTATTTCTTCGATCAGTAAGACACAAATAGGCTTGATATGACTCACCCCGATGCATACTGTCTTGCCAATAGGATCTTTCTTTCACTAAGACTATGAATTCTGTCTACCTGACGTATATTACCAAATGAAATTTTATCAATAAGACAATCCTAATCTCTTGCCAATAGACTGCAAAAAGACATATGTTAGTATAAAATGATTTATGGATCAGTGAGACCTGCATCATGTTACGCCGATATGGTTTACACATTCAAATGCTTAGGGCCAGGTGAATTCTATGGGACCAAATGATGAAAACAAACTACAGTATGGGAAAACATGTTATGCAAAGCGGATGGTATGGGCTTCTTTGGAAACTCATGGGTACAGATAGCCATAAAATTTTCCAAATTTTACAGTTCTAACAATGGCTCCATCTGGGGATGAATGATTGTGAGATCATTGCAAGGATCTAGATTTCTAGCTGAGCAGACCAAAATTTCAAGGTTATGGACCAGTGAGTAGGATAGAATCAATGGAAATGGAGATGAACATGACCCTATACTACTGTACATGGAAAGATTTATTTTAAATGAAGGAATTTCAGGATTGTCCATGTATTGGCAATTCCTGTTCCTTTTATTTCCTAGACTACTGTGCATGGAAGAGAAATTTTGAGAGGATTGTCAAGAGTTGTCCATGCACTGGTAGCCCTTAATCCTCATTATTCATTTGGAAACAAAATCAGACTTCATTTTGGTAAATGATGGCTCAAGGCCACCCAAAAGAAAGGCCCATACTTTTCTCTGTCATAAATCTTATTCTGATTTGAACTCAGTGAACTTCTATTGAAATTATTCATGTCATCCTCCTTGCTACTCTTGTTGTCATAAAGATACTTGCAACTCTTTCCCCCATTCCTATCTGGGTCTTGCATCATGAAATGATATCCTTGCTGATTTGAAAATTGAAAACATTCTTTATTCATCATATTAATGAGATTAATCTGCATAGGAAATTTGCAATCATAATGCAACCAAGGAATACAACTTTCATGTACATGATGAGGGAAAAAATCATGATCATCTGTGTCACTCATCTCAAGATTCGAATGCTTCTCACACAAATCTAAATGCTCTGTCATATCAACACTGTTTGAGATAAATAAATCTGAAACATTTTGCACATCTTCCATATCACCATTTGACACTGAAATATGATTCATATCCTCAATATCATGCATATCTGAACCAATCAAGGCTGGACCCCTATCATCCTTGGCATGCAAATAAATGTCTTCTCCACATGAGTTAGAAATTTCTAAATCACGCATCTCTTCTCGATCAGCTTCAAAAGTTTCTCCATCATTTTGAGAAATGCACATGGAGTCATATGAATCATCACACAAAGTACTTTCACTATCAAAGAAAATATAGGCGAGACACAAGACTTCAGAATCACCTTCATGTGCACATCTCTGGTATTCAAGAGTTAGCATATCTAAAATTTTCTCATTGCTGAGTGAACATGTTTCTTCTTCCATATCTTCCACTATTTCTCCCTCTTCTTGATCCCCATAAGAGCTAAAAATATCTCCTTGTTGTAGATCAATATTCACATGATTGTCCTCAAACTCTTCTTCATTGTGGCATGATACATCCTTATCATGGAGTGGATTCAAAAACACAGAGAAATCATTCTCTTTATTATCAATTGTGTTCCTATAGTTCTCAGTTGCAGCTGGAGGTGTTATTTGTTCACTGTCAAATGGACCCGCATTTTCCATTGCTTCTTCTTGATCACCACAAGAACTGCAAGAATCACCCCATTGTAAGTCAAAATCCACAGGTTCATCTTCACAATCTGAATATTCATTGGATCCCTCATAACATGTACTGCTTTCCCTATCACAATCTGTTATGCAAGAGAGGTCTCTTGTATCTTTATCTTCATCATGCAGGCTATCATATGAATCATTCTGACCTGCACATGTCTCATCTTATATTGTCTGCATTGTTTGATCAATTTCTCTATACTCATCAGAAATACAACTATTAGATTCAACATTGATAGTGTTCTCATACCTTATCCTCTCCATGGCATCAATAAATTTATTCACTTGATCAAAAGCATGCTATATTGATGATTCTGGCCAATAAGTTGATTCAGGTTTCCAAACTCTTATGAATTGTGCAACAAAAAGGGCTCTTGTAGGCTTACAATTAGGAAGTAATTGCATACAAATATTTATCACCCTGTTGTATAGAGAGCTTTTATCTTCTCCTTCATATCTCCTTATGTTAAGAAACGCATCAAAGGGGTAAATTCCACATTCTGATTCTGTGATGGAATCTTGGCTTTGAGTATGTACGTACTCATCTTCTTCCTCCTCAAACTGCTGATTTGGATATACATTTTGTTGCAGGTTTTGATTGAAACCTTCATGTGGGTTGGGATTGTGTTGCATTTGACATTGATTATATTGATAGCTTACCAATCTTTGTCCAAGAGGGACTGGATAATCATTTACTTGCTTTGACGATTGTGGTGAATGAATACCTTATTGTGAATAAAGTGCATTACCTTCATTGTGAAAATTCCCAATTGTATTATGAGGCACTTGAGGGGTCCAATGCCTGTTTGCACTTATGTATTCATTCTTATTGCAAAATTCTCTTGATTATAATAGTTGTTGTTTCAATTGTAGTGTTTCTTTGTCCAATTGTAGTCATTTTTTCAATTCTTTAATTTCTCTTATAAACTGCTGCCTTCTAAAATATTCTTTTGTTCCATACACAAATTGTCTATCCATTCTTCATCAAGTTTTTATAAGAGTCGCCACCTACTTTTCCAAAAGTAGGAAAATGATTCTTTTAAAATTATTTTTGATTTTATCCCCAACGGAACCATCTTTTCTAAAACTTCTCAAATTATGAATCTTTCTTCAATGACTCTATATGATGATCTTCAATTGGATATCCTGCAATAATTCCCCAGCGGAGTCGCCAATTTGTTAGCTCTCAAAAACGCAGGTTTGAACCACGAGAGGTTGCCAAGCTCTCACAACATTTCAGGGTAACAGACAAGGCCAAATGATTTGAACCTTCTTCTCTTTAGATGCTACTAGACCTAGGTGGGTATACCTATTTGAATAAAGCAGACTTGACCTCTGTTCATTTCCTAAAGCAATTTACCCACACTGGCAAATGGGAGTGGATAAATGAGTTTTATTTTGGTATAAATTGTATAAGCAATATCAAGGAAAAAATCTAATGTGTTCATATATAAAAAAAATGAATGAAATTAAACAATGAAATGGTAGAGACTAGTGCCTTATTAGGTGTACGGAGTCAAATGATAATCTGAAATGAATAACTTCTTTCTAGCATATACTCAAATTGTTTGGCATATAGTTAAGTTTATAACTGGTATAAACATGAAAGAATGTGATTTCCAAGTTCTTCTTAATATCCAAATGAGATTCCCTAATTACTATGATTGACTAAAAGGATTTAATCTCTCCTTGAAAGAACCAATTAATCCAACCATACAGATACAACAAGTGTGCACTGATAAACTAAAAAAATATCCTTGATATATCAGTTTAAATAATTAGAAAACATCAACCTTGGAGACAACTTCAACAATACTTTCAATTAACACAACAAACAATTGATACCAGAAAAATGTCACCACATCAAATGAATTCAATTGAAATATCCATTGTTTCAAACATCCATCATAGTCTCAAAATTGTAAACATTTTGTATCCTACTATATTTTTTGTCAAAAATGGGTATTTATATATTAGTATCCGAAAGGACGTGTCCTTTCGTGTTCAAAACTCGGTGATCTGTTGTATTCATGCTTTTACCAACGTTCGTTAAACACCCGCTGAGACGTCCTGTAGTCATACCGATGTTCAATGTCTCACCGACTACCACAAATCACATATCGCTTTGAAGTCATGCAGTTTGACCAACGTTCTGAGTCTCCCCGACATTTTATCCCTTCGGTCCTAAGAATATTGCAGTAACTCTCGCCAATGCAAACCTATTGCTGTAACTTTGTGAGTCAGGTAGATGCTTCCTCGCTTACATCGTGCTTTGTTGAGACTTCTCGTTCGGTTCATTTTTTGATCGCTGAGACTTAACAATTTTCCTGCCGATGGAAGCAACACTCGGTATGACTCTCTTAGCTCTCACCGATGAAGCTAGTCTTGTAGAATCCAATCTGTCCAAATATACCGCCAAGTCTTAATGTAATCCTGTCACTGTGACATAGGGGGTCGGTAGAACTCCATGACTACATCCCGATGACAACGACGGAACCCATCTTTGCTTTATTGGTAAGACCAAGTGAACACTATGGGACATTACACTGACGGCTCTTGTCTCAGCGACATAGTTCTTTGTGCGTCATCGGTAAAACACATATGTGCTCGCTATGACCTATCTCAATGGTTGTTGTCTCGCCGATATGTCTCTATTTCTTCGATCAGTAAGACACAAATAGGCTCGATATGACTCACCCCGATGCATATTGTCTTACCGATAGGATCTTTCTTTTGCTGAGACTATGAATTGTGGCTGCCCGACATATATTACCAAATGAAATTTTATCGGTAAGACAATCCTAATCTCCTGCCAATAGATTGCAAAAAGACATGTTAGTATAAAATGCTTTATGGATCGGTGAGACCTGCATCATGTTACGCCGATATGGTTTACTCATTCAAATGCTCAGGGCCAGGTGAATTCTATGGGACCAAATGATGAAAACAAACTACAGCATGGGCAAACATGTTATGCAAAGCCGATGGTATGGGATTCTTTGGAAACTCATGGGTACAGATAGCCATAAAATTTTCAAAATTTTACAGTTTTAACACACCCTTCTTCAACATTAATGATATCAAGTTTCCACAATCCATCATGTTTTTGCTAAGTGATTTTTGTATTTGATTGTGTTTAATTTTTTTACATCAACGTTTCAGATCACACTTTGTGATCCATCATTAGGATGAGAGCAAAGAGTACAAGGAGAAAAAAATGGAAGTTGCAAACCAAGATCAAGCTTAAAAATACAAGGGAGAGAAACGGAGGGGTGCACGAGGGCCAAGATAGAAAAGACAAAAAATAAAAAAATAAAGAAAGAAGGAAAGTAATTGAAAAGATGTCAAAAATTAAGTCAACCAAAAAAACCAACTTAGAGTCAACAAAAGAAAGTATAAAACAAAGAAAGATAAAAAAAGAGGAAAACCTAAAAAACCTTAGAAAGGAATAAGAGAATAATGATAGAAGGAAACACCACTATCTAAGAAGACACAAAAGACTAAAAATAAATTAAGAGAAAACTAAAAGAATAATAACCAAAAAATTGAACTAAGGATTGGGGAACAAGAAGAGAAAGACAAAATATTAAAAGAATTAAAACTATCACAAAGAACACCTATAAAAAACTAAAAAAGAAATACAACACAAAAGCAATAATAAAAGATAAATGAAAAGATAAGAAAAAAGACAGAGCATGAAAAAAGGACCAAGATCAATAATTAAAATTTGTAATAAACCTTGTCAAGAAGTTAATCTGACCAAAGAAAGACTAAATACCTTTCACATTCTTTGGTTGGGGAATCTTGTCAATGGAAACCACCCTCTCAAGGTCAATTCTCACACCTTCTTTGGACACAATATATCCCAACAACTTTGCTTCAATAACTCCAAAGGCACAATTATTTAGGTTAAGTGAGATGCCAAATGCAAGGCCCTGATGAAAATCTTCTCCAAGTGCATATAATGATCTTCAACATCTTAGCTATAGGGTGAGTAATCTCAAAAAAAATTGTAATAAACCTTCTCAAGAAGTTAATCTAACCAAAGAAAGATTGAATACCTTTCACATTATTTGGTTGGTGAATCTTGTCAATGGCAACCACCCTCTCAAGGTCAATTCTCACACCTTCTTTGGACACAATATGTCCCAACAACTTTCCTTTAATAACTCCAAAGGCACACTTCTTTGGGCTAAGTGAGATGCCATACTCTAAGGCCCTGATGAAAATATTCTCCAAATGCATACAATGGTCTTCCTCTTTCTTGGAGTAGGTTGTTAAATCATCCTGGTAGATTTCCAAAAACAAGTCAATGAAATTAGAAAAGGCTACATCCATAGCCCTCTGAAAGGTAGCACCAACATTGGTCAAACCAAATGGAATTCTGACATATACATAGGTGCCCCCTAGAGTTGTAAATGTAGTCTTGTACTACTCAAACTCCTTCACATTAACCTGGTTATAACCAGAAAAACCATCCATTATAGACAATAATTGACAACTAGTCACCTTTTGCAACATGGCTTCCATATTTGGCAATGGTTAGTTATCCTTTACTGATGATATATTCAAATTCCTGCAATCAACACATAATCTTATATCACCATTCTTCTTCTTGACTGGCACTAAGTTTGAAACCCATGATGAATGCCTAATAGGCTTGATGATGCCAACATCCCTTAGCTTTACTAGTTCCTCTTGCATTTTTGGAGCTAAGTTTGGATTGATGGGTCTTTGCTTCTAATTGAATGGCTTGACATCTTCTTTCAGGGGAATCTCATGTTGGAAAAGTTCCTCCTTGTATGCTTTCAAGTCATCATATGGCCAAGCAAATACATGTCTATATTTTCTCAACAAGGAAATCAACATTGCCTTGATCTTGGGTTTCATCTTTTTACCCACATAAACCTTTTTAGGGGCATTTTCAGTCCCCAAGTTTACTTCTTTTAAGTCCTCTAGATGGGTAGCAGCTATTTTGGTGTTGCTTTTGTCCTGATTGTTAAAGACTCTTTCTAATGCCACAATGAATTTGGGGCTCTTATTTGTCTTCAGCTGGATCACCTCATTGCCAAAGACTGTATCCTTACCATCTATTTTTCAACAAAACCCCCAAAGTCAATCTCTTGACTCTCATACTCACCAACACACTTCAAAAACCTTAAGATGTCTTCATTGTCATTGAAGACTTTCCAGTTGTGCACATTATCAAGGATTGATAGCCTTGCTTGTACCTCAACCTTGGAGATACCTATAAAAGTTATGTCATTAGGCCTAAGTGCAATGTTTGCAAGCAAATCTGCCACTTTGTTTTGACCTCTTTCTATCCAGTCAATTCTTAATGCATCAGATTGTTCAATTGATCTTCCCATACAACATTCCTATACTGTTTTAACCTCTTATTTTGCATGCATATCGGGATCTCACTTGGGATATTACTAACTCAGAATCACCTATCATCATTAGTTTCTTTATCCCATGTTTCTTTGCTAGCCTCAATCCTAGTAGCAATGCCTCATACTCTGCCACATTGTTGTGCAAACAAAAGACAAAGTGAAAGAACACTTAAGTGTGTTGCCACTAGGTGAAACCAACAATATACCTGCACCCGATCCCTCTTTGGAACTTGCATCATCAAAATACATCTTCCAAAGGCCATCTTTATCAGATAATCTTGTAATCTCATTGTCTATGGGTGCAGGTCACTTGTCACTTTCTCTTGATAACTCTTCCACCTTAAAATCACTGATGTCAGTATCTACAAAATGAACTATTGTTGAATAGGACAACTAAGAGGGGGTGAATCAATTTTCACAAATTTTAACCTTTAATTCAATCACTAGAACTAATACTTAAAACTGCTTAAATGATTAATCATCAAATGCCAATGCAGAAACTCAAATCCAACACATAAACACAATAACACCAAATTTACATGAAAAACCCAATGAGGGAAAAACCATGGTGAGGATTGACTCACACTATAGAGAATATCAAAACCGATTACCAAAAGGCTCACTGCCTGAAATAAGGACTCACTGTCCACAGGGCTACAACCTAGAGATACAAAAGATGGCTCACTACCAGAATGCAAAATTTATGGCTTGCTACCAAAAGCATGAACTGATGGATTACACCTTCAATGTGCAGGGTTCAGTTCCACTGAAGCTTAGAATATGAAGTACTACCATACACAATAGTCACTCAACAAAACTACACTAATCACAACTAATAAAACATTTAGAATCTGATCTTCTTTCAACTTTCTTCCACACTCACACACCCACTTCTCACACTCATTTGTTTGTCTCTCTTTTTTCTCTTTAAAACATCTCTTATATATACAATTATATCTTAATCATCAATTAGGTTGGCACCATATAAGGTTAACATATTTCTTATGTCGGCAAAACATCCATAAAGCATAACTAGTCTACATAATATATTGCATATGTCGAGTTAGCCTAGATCTTCGAATATCGGAATCATAGCTTGTCTCATGGTAGAAACCAGACCTAAAAACCAACACACCAGACCAACCAACATTCTAGACCACATATAATGGTCACTTCGATAGGAAATAGCTTTCGGGAACTATCTTATATATTTAGTATTGTGTTGAAATCAATGACAACTTGTTGGCATTAATGACAACCATTTGATGCAATCCAATTTCCAACAATCTCCCCCTTTTTCATTGATGGCAACACAAGATGTGAAAAGCCAACAACAACAACAACAACAACAACCTTGTAGTTCTTCCCTTTGATAAGCTAAAATGATTTTCATTATTTTCACATGCTTTCTCTCCCCCTCTGACATCAATGGAAAAGAAAAAAAAAGATCTATCTCCCTCTTACTTCAAAAATAATCTTCAAAAATGGTATAAAAATGGTTCTTTACCTCAATCCTTCTTCCCTTAAAATATCTTCTTGTATTTTTATTTTAGCTTCAGAAGAAATGTCTTTCAGGAATCCACTACCAACTTGATGTTAAAACAAATACTGTTGTTCTTTGCTATCGAATCAATTGTTTCTAGAAGAGTATCTGGGATAGTGATGTTTTGTTCATTTTCCTCAGCTTCCACCTGAAGACCGGAAAGTTGTTACAATCTTTGCTCAATTATTTCTTTAACTTTCCAAAAATTCTTGTCAATACCATCCCTCTGTACCACAATGACTGCAAGTTCAAACTATAAGGAATTGATCCTTTTCTTCTACGCTCCATCCTTGTCATTAAGAATATCATATATTTTTCCAATAGAATCCAACTCAAACTCAATAGCATCAATTTTTGCTATATAGTTTCTGATAGAGGTAGGCCACCGAAGATAATATGTATACACACTTTTTACATTCTTGATGCATGTTTTCAATTCATTTGTGCTCTTAATCAATCTCTTCTGTGCATTTCCACATCTTTCTTCCATAACCAATTGAATCTCATATTTTCCTTCTATTTCACTAGGTGATTATGCCTTTAGTTTGTCTTCGATCTGCTCAATCAATACTTCTGATAAAACACTTCTCAATTCGCTTAGATCAATATCATTATGAATTATGTAAATATCCAAAACATCTGTGATTGCATCCCATTCATATGATGGTCGTGACAACCAAACATCTCTAATCTTCTTCAATCCATCAAATTTCCCAAGAATCTTCAACACCTTCTCCTTAGTGAAATCTTCTTCATCATCATTTGTTGATGCCAGAACAATTTCTTCTATATTCTTTTCTTCCTTTTCTTCTTTCTTCCCTTTAGACTTCAGTTTCTTTGTTTTCAGAGGAGAACTTGAGATGATTCTTCTTGATTTTATCTTTCAAAAGGAGGAACCTGCCTCAAACATTACAACTAGACTGGGAACCATGCCATAGCACCATACATTTATTTTATTTTCGAAGTATTCTTTACAAATCTTTTCCTTTTCTGCTAGACATTTTAGATACATGTAGACCTACTTCCCAACTGGTATAACTGACTTCCACACAACATTCTCTTTTAATAGTAATGATTTTAGAAAATACATCATCAAACATATAACCAAAGATCCAAAATGAAAAGGGTAATTTTCATTCTTTGGCATAGTAATATTCTCCATTAATTGATTCCTTAGTAACTCACACAAGTCAAAATCCTCATTCTTTTACCCCATTTAATGTGTAACATAAACAACAATCACCAAAGTAGAGCATTCCCTATTTCTGAAATAGATCTTATATAAAATTCCATATGCCACATACCTTATCATAGGGTTGATTATAGTGTGAATTAGAAGTTCCCTTTGATCTCCTATTACTCCAGTTAGGGCTTCGACCTCTTTGTTCTTCACTGATTTATTCACTAGAATGGGTCCATTATTGCACAATCCTATTATTGTTGCAATTGCTTCCTTTGTGATCTCATGGGGTTTTTCGAAGATCACCTGATCACCGTGAATTCTTCTTAGGATAATCCAAACAATGTCCACATTTGGAAAGTATGGAAATTCACTCCAAATGTCTAAACCCTTGTGCCCTAGATTCTTAACCTTTTGCATTTTCTCAACTGAAAGGGAACCCTCGAGATTTTGAATCTTTTCATTATTAAATTCATCAATTTGTAACTTACTTAATTTTTGCAATTCGTTGCTGCATGGATTAAATACCACCATTTCCTTCGACTCCATTATTTCTACCTTGTTCTTCATACTTTTTCTTAACACCTTATTTTTTAGTTGCACTTTACTCCTTAGCTCGTTCGATTCATAATGTGAAAAGTGACCACTCAATCATCCTTATTTAACTTGTCACTTTTAGGGTTTCAACATAAAAAGGTAATTTATTGCTTATGACTTCATCATCTACACTTCACTTTGTCAATACCTCCTTCTCTACCAATGCTGTCAGATCAATATTGAAAAACAGTGTAAGCCAAGAAGGGCTCTGCATATATCCTAATTTGAATCTTTTCTGCTAGAATTTTCTTCAATTCCTTCAAACTAGAGATTCACATCACTTATCCTTGTGTCATCATATGATACCTCATATATCAGGGGTTTGTTAGATTCTTCTGTGACTGATCCCCCTGAAGCCATTACTAGGTTTAGTTCTTGAAAGAGGTATCTGCACCAGATGCAGATACAAGATTATCTAATTCGTCCTTGTTCTCAGGTTCTTCCTCCTTTCTCTAAATTTTTTCCATTTCTTTCCTCACTTCTTTAGGATCCACTTTGTTCACCGACATGTTTTTATATTTTGAATTAGGTTTCTTTCAAACTTTTCTCTTGTAGAATTTTGAGATATGTCCTAATTTGTTGCAAATGTAGCACTTAGCATATCCAAGATCAAATGAATTTTCTTTTATCTTTATCCTACATTGATTATCCTTGTGTCCAAAGACATTGCATGTGTAACAATAGCCTTGAAAAGATTGAATCCTTCTATTTATATTAAATTTGTTCATCATCATTTGGCTTCTACAATTGGTAGCTCTATGTCCAAACTTGTTGCACACAACATTTTCTAGCAAAGAATCCAACATTCTAACTTATTCTATTTTGGTTCATCCTACTTTTGCATTCTATTGATTTATGTCCATATTTATTTTATGAGAAACAAAAGCCATTAAAATATGAGTAAAAATATGAGTACCTATGAGCATTAGGTTGTCGAATGGATATCCTTCTGGTATTGATCATTCAGTTTTTGTTTTGATAAGTATTGCCTTGAAATTTCCTTTGATTATTCATTTTGTTGAGAATGGGTTTAGTGCTTTTTCTTCTTTAAGTCCTAGACCACCTTTATCCTTTGCAGGTTTCTGAGATGAAATCAACCCATCAATCATTGTAGAGCTTGTCTTGAACCTTTCTTCATGAGCTTTCACTTTTTCCAAATCATCTTTTAGGGTTACTACTTGTTCAAGCATATCACATTTTTCTATCTTCTAATTGATAGTATTTTTCAATCTTTCTTCCTCTGTCTTGCTTTGTTCAATTTCCAATTTCAGATTCTCTTCCATCCTTTTGCTTTCTTCAAGTTCCATTCATAGATTCTTAATAGTCTCCTTTGCTTCCTTTAGTTCCTGGTTAACTTCTTTATGTTTCAACTTGAACTTCTGGATCTGATTCCTTAGTTTTTGAATGCATTCATCTACTTGCTTGACATTTTCTTTCAGATCTTCATTTTTAGATTTTGTATCCTCTATTCTTACTTCCTCATCCAAGTCAAATCCCTTCACCATTTAGTTCAACCTACCAAGATCTCCTTCAAGTTGTTAAACTCATTCCAAAGGACCAAGCTCTGATACCAATTGTTGAATAGGACAACTAAGGTGGGGGGGGTTAATCAACTTTAATATATTTTAACCTTTAATTCAATCACCGGAACTAATACTTAAAATTTCTTAAATGATTAATCATAAAATGCCAATGCAGAAACTCAAATCCAACACATAAACACAATAACACTAGATTTACGTGGAAAACCCAATGAGGTAAAAACCACGATGAGGATTAACTCACACTATAGAGAATATCAAAATCAATTACAAAAAGTATCACTTCCTAAAATAAGGACTCACTGTCCATAGGGCTACAACCCAAAGATACAAAAGATGGTTCATTGCCAAAATACAAAAGTTATGGCTTGCTACCAAAAGCAGGAACTGATGGATTACACCTTCAATGTGTAGGGTTCAGTTCCACTGAAGCTCAAAATATGAAGTACTTCCATACCCAGTAGTCACTCAACAAAACTACACTGATCACAACTGATAAAGCACTTAGACTCTAATCTTCTTTCAAATTTCTTCCACACTCTCACACCCACTTCTCACACTCATCTGTTTGTCTCTCTTTTTTCTCTTTAAAACATCTCTTATATATATAAGTATATCTTAATCATCAATTAGATCATAACCATATAAGGTTAACACATTTCTTATGTTGGAAAAACATCCATAAAGCATAACTAGTCCACATAATATATTGCATACACTGATTCGGCCTAAATATTTGAATATCAGAATCATAGCTTGTCTCATGGTAGAAATCGGACCTTAAAACCAACACACCAGACCAACCAACATTCCATACCACATATAACAGTCATCTTTGATAGGAAATAGCTTTCGGGAACTATCTTATATATTCAGACCCGTGTTGACATCAATGACAACCTGTTGACATTAATGACAACCATTTGATACAATCCAATTTCCAACAACTATATCATCCTTAGGAGCATGCTCAATCATATGTGGTACTTTTGGTTCTCTAACCAATTTCACATATTTACCATCAATTGGGAAGGTAGCATAAGACATATCACATTGCATACTATCCCCCATGGAAGCACTCCATTTTCTAGACAACAACATTCCATAGTTGGGTGGGATATCTACTACAACCACACTCATTTTGAACTCCTTTTCTGGGAATGTAGCTAGTCTGTAAGGAATCTCATTTATTACACCAATCACAAGGACTTCCCTTGAATCCATAGCATAACATTTTCCATGGGTACTGTCAACTTTTAATCCCATTGCTTCCATGATATTAGCTGGAATTATATTATTAGATGCTCCATAATCAATCATATAATTCTTCAAAAAGTTTCCATCAACAATCAGTGTAAGAAAAAATGGATCTATGTTTCCAAGACAAGCCATTACTAAATTTCCTGGGAAAATATGAGGGATCTTAGTGATTACTCCATCAACCTCTTTATCTTTCTTTTCTTTTTCCTTTCCACTCGCTCTGGGCAGAGTAGACACCACTAGTTCATTATAGGCTAAAGTAGCACCATTGATAAGGGCTACTGCCTTTAGTTTATGCTCATCAATTCTAATCATCTCAAGCAAAGGAACAAATTTTTTTACTTGACTAAGCAACTAAAACATATCAATAGGAGTATATTTAGGAAAATCAACTAGAATCAAACCTTGTTCAGTATTAGTCTCCTTCAGTTGATCACTTGTTGTTTCAACTTTATGCTTAACATCCTTCTTTGCAGATTCAAAATTTTGCTTTTGTGCTTTTGTCTTCATAGCAGGAGATTGGCTTCCCCATCTGCTTTTGGTTTATCAACTTTCTTGGCCAAAATTTTGTCTCCCCTACTTTCCTTGGCTTTAGGTCCATCCACTTTGCTATTATATTTTTGTTCTTTTCCTTTCACATTCTGCTCCTTGATGAAGAGGCCAACAGGCTACCTTGGGGACCACCCATTGTTCTATTTCTTAGATGATATGAACATCTAGCTTGTGCAACCAAGGCTACTGCATACCTTGTAATTTCTTCATCTAAAGGTCTCCTTAAAGACACATTATCTTCAGTTGCGTTCAATGCATACACTTCATTATCATTATCATCACCTTCATTAGAAAGAACTTGTTGGTGATATGTACTAGCTATATGTCTTTGGTTGTCCACATCAAGTTCATGAGACTCTACATTAGACAAGCATTCATTATCAGCAAAGTCAAACCTACTCATGATCATATTTACTTCAACATCATCTTCATGAGACTGATCATAATATTTTGGCACACTTTCTTCAACTTCAACCAATTTTGCAACGACACATTGGTGAGGATAATGTGGTAAATGACAAACCATGCACCAAGTGGTCTCATTAGTGAAAATTTCAGATTGTTTTTGCAAAGGATCAAGTGCGACCTGATCTTGTTTACCTCTTTGATTGTTTGGGACTGGCTTTCCATTTTGTCAGTTGGTTTTGTAAGGGTAATCTTGAAGCCTTGGGGGATTTTCACTCTTCTGAAACTGCTACTTATTGTTCCTAAGCCCCTTTTCATTCTTAGTCACAATGTATTTGATATCTTTCAAAGTATCCATCACTTGATCAAATTTCTTATCATATGTAGGATTTGAACCAAAATCCTTTCCGTGTTTATCTCTTTGATTGTTTGGATTTTTCAAAATCTTCACATCATCCCTTCCCACTTTTCTAGAAGCTTTCCTATTTCTTTCAATGCGAAAAGAAATCCTGAATGCATCCCTCAGAGTTTGAGGGTCTTTATCTCTTAGGCTATAGGCCATTTTGGTGTCAAATTCATTGAAGTAAGTAACAAGGCATACTGAATCATTCAACCTCAAATTTTGTGGCAGTCTATTCATAGATTTCTGAAATCTAATATTGAAATCAACCACAGTTTCATTTTTTCCTTTGGTGATATTATTAAACTCATTGAGCATAAACTGGGGTTAGTCTTATCTCCATATTTCTCTCTAAAAACTCTCTTGAATTCTTCCCAAGAGCCAATGCTACCATCAGGTAAGCCTTTGTACCAATCTCTAGCATCCTTTGTCAAAGATTGCATGAACAACTTCATGACCACATCTTCATGCTCCACCTCATAATCATCCAGCATGTTTAGAAAAACTCTCAAATGATCCCCACCAGATATTACATTATTACCAGTGAATTTTCTCAACACAATCATGATGTCATTGTCAATGGGATTTGGGTATCTAGGAATCCCATCAAAACACAATTGTCTATACCTCTCCAATTGCAAAGGTCGCCTATGAAATTGGTTATCTCTATCCTCATTATTCTTGTTTGCTTCTCCACTTCCTCTATTGTGATCCACATTTTTGTTAGTGAATTGATTGTGAGTAGCATCATTACTACTATTTGTGTTCACATTCTTAGTATTAAAAGTGGATTACTCAATATGACCAAAAGTTTTTGCATCACTTGTTGTGGACTAAGAAGGATCTTGTGAGCTAGATGCCACAACACCTTCTATTAAGCGTGAGGTTTTCAAGAAACCCAACTTTATTTTCATCTCTAGATTAGTAGCCATGATTTCCATCTTCTCTACTTCTCTTTTGAGAGTCTCATTTTCTTTTCTTAATTGGTCCATCTCAAATTCTGATTTTTGGGGAATGGGAGGCTTCTCAGATATGGATTTCTCATTTATAACCAAGTCCTTTATAGGTTTTTTTCCTTTTGCATTTGGTGGGTTGAAAAAATTCTCATTTGGATGTGAAGCAATATCACTAGTAGCTTTAGATTTGGTTCAGTTGGTGGTGTCAACATTTTTTACAGGGCCATCTTGATTTTTCTTGTCAAGGACCTCAAATACAATAGGACCCAAGTTAATTGGTTCAGGTTCAGCTCAATTCATAAAATCTCATTTGGTCTAATTGTCTCATTAGGTTTTCCCTTTCAATCATGGCATTCCTAATATGTTCTTCTCTTTCCCTCTCCTTAATTTTCCTTATCTCAGCCTTAATTTGAATCTCTCTTCTGAGAGTACTAACATATACAAAAAATTCTTCAGAATCTGGGAGGGTAATCTTTGAACCTGAGTGTGCTTCCAAATCTATTAGGTTTTGGGCTTCATTATTGGTTCTGGTTAACAAGTTAGGTGGCAAAGAAGAATATCCACCAAATGCAGGAGGGATAATGTCACCAACAACAATAGAATGGGTAGAGGAAACATTTTGGTGATGGATTTTACTTCTACTCCTACTTTTCCTAGGTCTAGACCTATGGATACTTGTCACAGTTTTATTATCACAATCATCTCCTTCCTCACAGTCTAATCCTATAAGATTTTCTTGAATTTCACGCCTACTAGTACTCAGTAAATGAATTTTATTTTCAGAAATGGGGTGGGGAGTAGACTTACATGTATGTGCATCCTTAGCTTGTAAGGATGGTGGAACCCACATATTTGAAAGTTCATCCTTTTGCACCCATTTTCCCATCTGCTTGGGAGTCTTGTGAAGATCGCCTTCCAACTTTTCTTTTGGATGCTTCTTCATGTAACCTTTGGTCTTCTTCATCTTTCTTCTACAACTCTTTTTTTGCAATACCTTCTTAAATTCTTCAAATAATGCACACTGGTGTAGAGACTTCAGAGTCACCACCCAAACTTGATTGGGAATTGTAAATAATAAATGATAATCTTGCAAAACTTTAGATGAATTGCACAAATTTGGAAGTATAGAGAACTCCTAAGACCATCCTCAACACACTAATTGGAGAATTTGCACGGGCACACAAGGACTTGACAATTTTTATGCAAAGGACCTTCAAACTGATAAATGGTGGGATAATTCAACAAGCTTTAGGAATATTTGACAAATATTTGCAACATTTAACACCCTACAAAAAATATATGTGACTCTAATCACAATGCTTAGACAAAGCATACTAGGACAAGCATATTTTCATACAATTTTCCCCACCAGAGTCGCCAATCTGTTGGTTTTTTTTCAAGAACCAAGCTGATCTTCAAGAGATCCTATGGACTTTTCCCTTTCTAATTATTAGAAACCTAAAGGCATTAGCCAATGAACTAGTGAAAGCAACAATTCTTTCCTCTTGCACTTTGGGCTCTACGAAACTTGGCAGGGTGATCCCATAATGTATTTAAAGACATCTACACCTAATATCTGAATATATTGTAAATAACATATGAATTCCCATATTATAGCTCAATAAACAAAATGTATCAAAGAAGTTGCCTACTCCTTAACAACACTCAACATTCAGAGCATGAGAATGAATAATTTAACACAAAATGATAACAATTGTAACTAATTTGAAACATTTGTTTATAAGAATTTGATTTGTTGTTGAATGGGCCAACACAATGTAACATGAGCACTTATACTTAGATCAATGCCCCATCCTAGGAATGGAGTCAATATCAAAACCTATGCAATCTGATAACAATTTAACACAACATAATTTAAGCTTTGGCATTACTGCATTACAGTATTTCAACATTATATTCTCGACCATTACTTCTTACTGATATCCTAGTACTCAATTTACATAAACCTATAGCTTCACTCAATCATTTGCATTAATTATTTTATTTAACAAGCAAGAACAAAACCACACACCCACTAGAAATCAATGGAGACAAATAAGATAATCCTTGATTATATTATTCATAATTCATGAAACAAGTACATAGGAGATAAAATGGCTTTGAATTTATACCATTATGTATTATATTTCCAGTATTTCCATCAAAATTACATATGCATTGATAGACTCAAACCTAAGAAAAACTCTAAAAATGCTCAGTATTCTTTACAATATTCTTTGTGATCAATTACAAAACAATGAACCCCGTACTTCTAGCCTTAAATTCCTTCTTATAGAAACAAAGGAGCAAACAAGCTTTGGGCCAAAAAGTACATATGTCACTATTCAATTGGACCATTATGGTGCAGAGCAAGGTGATATAGACTTCAAATAACCAAACCAATCTGTTCTTCAAGTTTGCAAACCCCAAAGAGGGTTGAATCCTACAATTCTCACCTACTTGCTTGTAGGTGTCCAATCTACCTTTTCTTTCTATATCTTTTAGAGAAGTCCTATAAAGGGCTAAACCTTCACACCTTCAAGCACCCATTTTATTGATAGTCAACATATCAAACTAGTTCCCCAAATTGTTTTGGAACATTCTTCTCAAAACTGACCTGCAACGTTGGAATTAGGCCTAAATAGGCCACTTTCACAAAGGAAGTTTCCTCAATTTGCCTTGAAAACTACTAAACTCATCACCAATAGACTTCCCAGGTCACATAGGGTCAGATTCATCCACTTGTTTCATCAAAACTTCACAAAAATTTGTTGTCCTATCAATTACCTATCAAAACTAAGCCTAGCACATTGAGATGCTAGACTAGGGAATGTGCAAAATCACCACAAACCCCATCACCCTACTCTACAACTACCAAAAACACAAAAATCACTCCTACTAGGCCCATTCCACCAAGTTTCATAATTTTCCTATGATGGAATGGCCTTCTTTTACATGATTTTCTTCAAAACCCTAGAAACCCTTACTTTACAGAGAAACTTACAGAAAAATTATTGGCTCTCCCTCAAAACTTGATGAAAAGCAACAAAATTTGAATCAAATGAAATCTAACATGATGTCCTAACAATTCACATTGGTTTTATATGTTAATGATGTTGTACGTAACCGTACTGAGCATCAAAACTTTTGAAAACACATAATTTTCACACAAAAATAGAGCAATAGTTTGTTATTCACCAGAAAAACCCTCAAAAACCATACCTCAAATATTTTTGAGGATTTTAAACATATTTTTCTCCAAATCCAATGATCCCCAACTGAATTTTGAATGGGGTGACCGTTCACCTTCAACTACCAAACAAAAATGACTAAGTTTCCATTGCAACTTTTACAACTTTTCATTATTGTTGACAACTTTGCAAAACACTAACATATGACCCTATATGACCCCTATTACATTTATTTTGGTCTAATTAGACCTTATTTTCAACATCCTAAACCAAAACCAAAAAAAGACTTCAAAATGCAACAACTAGCCAAAATTTTCAAAGGTGCTCCTACACCATACAACCGGGGTGGAAAAGATTTCATCCTCCTGATGAAATGAGCTCTTGAACTAAAACTCCACACTATTTTATATCCTCTTCTTTCATTCATTGAGCATCTTCATTTGGTAGGCCATGCCATTTGACCAAGTATTCATTGTACATTTTCTTCCTAGTCCTCTTGATCTCCCTTGTGTCTAGTATGCTTTCAAGCTTCATTGGTTGGTTGGGGGGTAGGTCTTTGACCCACTCATCATCTTCAACTCTTACAGCACCTACATCATCACTTGGATCCACAATACCCTTAAAAGGATAAATATCAACAACATTAAATATAGGTGAGATAGCAACTCCAGGAGGGAGTTCTATCTCATAAGCATTTTGTCCAAATTTGTGCACTATCCTGCAAGGACCAATCTTTTTCATCAACAACTTGTTATATTTTCCTTTAGGAAGCCTCTCTTTTCTAAGATGTGCAAGCACCATGTCCCCAAATTTGAACTAAACATCCTTCCTTTTCAAATTCTCTTTGACCTGATCATGTATGTCCTTCATAGCTATGGAAAAATCCTCCCCTATTGCACTTATTTTCTACATATCTTTCAGATCTTCGAGTTCATATATTCCTCTAGGACTCATCCCATAGACTACCTCAAATGGACTCCTTCCTATGCTCCTGTTGATAGAATCATTGTATGCATATCCTACTTAAGGAAGTATAAGGTCCCATGACTGACCATGCTCCTTTGTTAGACACCTTAACACGTTCCCACGTGACCTATTTACAACCTCAGTTTGGCCATCCATTTGTGGATGGTAGGCTAAACTGAATTGCAGATTGATTCCCAACTTTTTCCACAAGGTCCTCCAAAAATGACCTATGAATTTTGAATCCCTATCAAAAACTATAGTCAAGGGAAGTCCATGAATCCTTATAATCTCCTTGAAAAAAAAACTATCTATGTGAGATGCATCATTTGTAGTCTTGCAAGCAATGAAATGGGCCATCTTGCTAAATTTATCTACAACAACATAAACACTGTCATACCCCCTTTGTGTCTTAGGAAGACCCAAAACAAAGTCCATACTTATTGACTCCCATGGACGGTTAGGTACAAGCAAAGGTTGGTATAAACCAGCATTGGAGCTTGATCCTTTGGCTCTTTGACATATCCTACAACTCTCTACAAACTTCTTAACATCCACATACATCCTTGGCCAATGATAGAACCTCTTAACCTACTCTAAAGTTTTATCAAATCCAAAATGCCCACTCAAACTACCACAATGCTTCTCCCTTATTAAATTTTCCCTCATGGAACACTTAGGCACACACAACTGAGCCCCTTTAAATAAAAAACCATTTTGCAACACAAAATCTGAATAGACACTGTGAAAAGCATCTTGAAACAGACTACAAATAGCAAATGCATCTTTAAAGTCATCATCATGCTCATACATAGCTTTTAGTTCTTTTATCCCCATGCTTTGGAGTTGTACCTCTTGCACCATCATAGACCTCCTTCTCAAGGCATCTGCAACCTTATTTTCTTGTCCTTTCTTATGTTTGATTTTAAATGTATAGGCTTGCAAATACTCCATCCACTGCATGTGCCTATGATTCAACTTGTCTTGGGTATTCAAAAATCTTAAGGCATGATTATCTATAACTCCTTTGGTAAGAGATGATTTCTCCATTTCTTGAGAGAATGTACCATGGCATAGAGCTCAAGATCATATGTGGAATACTTCCTCTTGTCATCATTTAGTTTATCACTAAAAAAGACAACCGGTTTCCCATCTTGGCTCAAAACTACACCTATAGCAGACCCGCTTGCATCACATTCCACAGTGAACACCTTGCCAAAGTCAGGGATTATGAGAATAGGCTGTTGTTCCACTCTAGTCTTCAAATATTCAAAACTTTTATCTGCTTCTACAGTCCAATGAAACTTATTCTTCTTCTCACCCTTGATGGTATCAATCATTGGTGCACAAATGTGACTAAAGTTCTTGATTAACTTTCTATAAAAACTAGCTAACCCATGGAAGCTCCCGACTTCTCCAACTGATGTAGGTATTGGACAACTAAGTATAGCTTCTACCTTTGTGGGATCCATCTTCAAGGTCCCCTCTGAAATGACAAATCCAAGGTAGACAAGTTCCTTCTTCATAAACTCACACTTCTTGAGATTGATCATTAGCTTCTCCTCATTGAGTCTATTCAAGAACTTATCAAGATTCTCTAAATGATCCTCTTTTGTTTTGTTGTATACAAGGATATCATCCAAGTATACCACCACAAATTTTACTATGAAGTGCTTTAGAACCTCATTCATCAGCCTCATGAATGTACTTGGGGAATTTGATAACCCAAATGGCATCACTAGCCATTCATATAAACCTTCATTGGTCTTAAAGGTGGTCTTCCACTCATCTCCTTCCCTTATTTTGATCTAATGATATCCACTTTTCAAATTAATCTTAGAGAAGTACCTTGCACCTGCTAAACTATCCATTAAGTCCTCCATCTGGGGCATAGGAAATTTGTACCTAATAGTGATCTTATTTATTTCTCTTGAGTCTGTACAAAGTCTCCAATCTCCATCCTTCTTAGGTGCCAATACTGTAGGCACAACACAAGGGCTTAAGCTCTCCCTTATCATCCCTTTGTCCAACAAATCTTGAACCTGATTTTTGATCTCCTCATTCTACCTAGGTGTCATCTTGTATGTTTCTTTGTTTGGCAGACTTGCACCCGATATGAGGTCAATATGATGACTCACATCTCTGATAGGAGGCAGTGAACTAGGTAAATCATTCACTCCTATGTCTTCATATTTTTCTAACAAGGTCTACACCTCCTTTGGTATCTCTTCTTTCTTTGTTGTTGCATTAGAGATAGGCTTACCAACAATGACATAACCAATTTCTTCATCCTCTAGATCTTTCAAAAACTCCTCCTTAACTACCATCACACTTGGCCCTTCATGAATTGCACCATTATCTTCTTGCAAAGGTGAAAGAGTGTATGACACTCCATCCTTCTCAATTACATACACATTCTTGTGCCCATCATGCTTGGCCTTCCTATCAAATTTCCAAGACCTTCAAGGAGTAGGTGGCACACATCCATTGGAACAATATCACAAAGGATTTTATCTTTGTAAGCACCTATGTTAAACTCCACCCAAACCTGCTCATTTACAAGCACTTGTTGCCCCTTATTGAGCCATGAGATCTTATAAGGTGTTGAGGATTCCTATTCATTTTAAGTTTTTCTACCATCTCTAATGATACTATGTTATTTGTTGAACTAGAATCAACTATTACTTTGCATACATTTCCCTTAGATTTGCATGTTGTAAAAAACAAAGCCTTTCTTTGAGGGGATTCCTTGATGGTTGGCACCTTGATTAATTTCCTCTTGATCATTAAGGACTTTCTTACCTCTGGAATAGCATGGATGGAAGGTGAATGTACACTTTCTTCATCGTCCTCTTGCACTAGTTGAGTCCTCCTTTCTCCACTATGAGAACTTGCGCTTGGTTTATCTAGGCACTTCCATGTAGGATGTTTGAATTGATTGTAGTTATAACACCTTCCAAAGAAGGTATTATACACTATTTTGTATCTCATTGGGAATTTTAGCTAGAGCAGTGAATTCTAGATCCTTCTCCCTTATTTTTCTATGCATTTTATCAAAATCTATCCACTTTTCTTTTCTATCTTCCTTCTTTAAAAGATCAAAAATGTTCCTGATCACATCCTCAGGAAAATGGAAGTTATGGATAAACTTCAAACTCCTATTTCTTATCTTTAACCAAGGCATAAATCCTTTATGATCATGGGTCCTTTCCCCTTCTCTCCTCATGCCCAAAGGCTTGAGTATATCATTTATTTTATCCCAACCTCCTTTGATCATCACAAAATTAAAAAAGCATGTATATGAGGGAAAGAAAGTTCCCTTTCCCTAGTTTTTCAAATGTTTATTTCTTGCATCCCCAAGCTGCCATATCACTTCAAGTAATCCAAATGTTTCAAGAACATCCTTAGACAAGAAGTGGGGTGAGACAAATGTACCATATAATCTCAAAATTGTATAAGTGGGATAAAGAATAATATCACCCCAGTTGTGATCAACACCTAATTTAGGTCTCCTTTCCTTAGTCCTCAAGAAATCATGCAAGGCCTTGGGGATCCTTGGCATGTTCATAATCAGAGCCCTCCTCAACTTGGAGGCAAATTGATTCTCAAAAAATACATAATCAATTTTTTTGTCATCCTTATCCAAGACAGTAGTCCAACATTGGACAGGCAATTCCAAATTACCCACCATCCTTTCCAGTGCTATATCTTGGTCAAAATAACTTGCACCCTTGAATAAAAGAATATGCATGAACAATGAGTACCAACTGAATTTGACTCCAACTTCTCCTTTCTCCAACCTCACCAAACCTTCATGAATCCTTTCTGCAAGGTACCCCCATAATCATACACTGTGCATTATTGTGGGTGATGTATATGTGTTGCCATGTACATCCAGGCCATAGGCATACCTATGACTAGGTCATAACCAATGATTTGGCAGATAGAATAGAAAGTCTTTTGAAAATAGGACACAATATAGCTAATTGGGTAGGGCTACTTATCCAATGGGCCCAATGTAATTCTTCGGCCATCAACAAATGCCAATTTTTTTGGCAATATTGAGATCTTGAATAAGTGTCTAACCTTTTCATATTATTCCCTAAGAACTTTCTCATGAATTTGAACAATGTCCTCAATCCACTCAGTGAGTTGGAAAACTTATGTGATTTCTTCCCTTGTGATTTTGACCATATCAATTCCATCAAAAGCTCTCACAGTCCTTGCGACTGGATCATAGTTAGCAGCCATTGCTTTCAATAATTCAACGTCCATATAGACATTTGGCACCACTAATTTTCCCAACTCCAAATTACATGGGTTCCCTACTAGAAAACCACAGTTTCTCTTCCCAAACCAGCCACTGAACAATTCCCATCCAGTGAAGGGCAATGTAGCATCTCTAATTTCACTCTGCTTTTCAATCAAGCCTTATGCAACTTGTTTCCCTTGGAATAGTGGTTGACCCTTATGTTTTTCAAAGGTTGAGGGTTGTAACTATTCGGTTATGTATTTGAGCCTTAGTCTTATCCCTTGGATGAGGATGCTTTTACTTTTGGTGACATGATTCCAAGGTTTATAAACTAGGTTTTCTTTCAACAAACTAAAAAACCTACAACTTAAGCACGAGTTTGACTAAAAAACAATAGAACCAGACAAGCTAATTGCTTCAATTTGATGTCAAACCTTAAAAGAAATGCATCAACAGTGAAACCCTAATGACAGAGCAATTGAGTGAATGAAATTTAACAAGTTCTATGCAATTTGAGGAGAAAGAAAGTGTTTTTACTTACTATTTTGCAAGACACTCAAAAAACCTAATTTTGTCACCAAAAAAGCCTGAAAATTGTAGCACGAGCTCCTTGAATGCATAGAATGCCTTTAATGATCTTCAATTGTGCTTTAAAATAAGTTTAATGGCCTTAAAACCTTCCAATTTAGTAGCTTCGTGTCTTTTCCACCATTATGGTTCGCTTGCACAAACCAGAATGGCTCACTCGACCTCATACTCAACTTTGAATACTAGTCATTGATTGCACATTGAGATGGGTCGATGGACGATACAAATGAAGTCAACAAAATTTGAAAAAGCCAACTATAGACCTCCACTTGAATCGACCAATCAGAAACAAGTCATGTGGACCCGAGATACAAGTCATCCATGGGCTCCACCATCTCTACCGATGTTGGGAAAATCCGTGTGTCAGCTTCCCTGCTTCCCCATTGGTCCTAGCCCGTGTCCAATTTTCAACAACAGAGAGGCAGGGAAGAGCTCAGATTTAATCTAGAGTCTCAAACATGCGTGCACCTTACATCTCAAGCCTTCGGCATGTGCATAAACTTAGAACACAATGGACGGCCCAGATTATAACATCTCATTCATTTGTAAAACATGTGCTTAGAAATCCCTTTTAGTAACATGGGATTTACCATCTATACCCCTGTGTTGAAATATTCCATTAATATTTCCACCTTTTCTAATGTTTCTTTTGTCGTTTGGATGACTCCACATACTTCTCAGCGAGAGAATGTGGTGTTAGAATCGAATCACTGATGCAAGATGAATACCAAACGCAAAGATATGAAGAACCAAAACAATGTTAAAGAAACCTCCTCTCAGAAATGCATTAAGAGAATCCATTATTACAAAGTGATCAATCCTTATGAAGGAGATCAAGAAACCCTAAAAGGGAAACCCTAAATGAAACCCTAGTGTGCACACTTAATAATTAATAATTAATTATTAAATGTGCCTAAGTTTAGCTTAAGTAATAAAGAGGAATAAGTGACTTAATTAATTAATCAAACATGTGATGTAATTAATTAAGCATAATAACTTATTACTCTAACACCCCCCCTTAAGATGAACTTAGGAAGAAGCTAAAACACTAGAATAAGATGCATGAAAGCAAAGATGGGTCCCGGCAACGAGGCCTGATCAGGTACCCATTTACAAATGCAATAATGGAGTGCAGGAAAAGGAACCAAGAACATCGAAAGTGCACAAGAAAGCACCTGCAACTGAGAAAGTGGTGTGCAAAATAAAGCACACATACATGAGACTGGAATCATCTGGATTCACTGTTGTCGTGGAGGGACACTCACCGGACAAAGGTGTGATGGCAAAACAAAGGCACTACACAACCCCCCATGGCACTTTATAATACAGTGCGAGTACAAAATATGGCACAAAGTGATGTGCAAGAAACCCAATACAACACAAAAAGGAGTAGAGAAGGAAAAACCCAGTGGGACAAAACCCCCCCTACAATGAGATTACATGCTGCAAGAAACACTGGAAGAACTCTGTAGAGTAACACTGGAACTTGATATAGGCAAGCAAGGAAATATTCTTCTGTATACTACTGAAACCGGATGAGAGTCACCGATTGACTCCACATAACCGATTAAAGCAACAACCCCGCTGGCGCTACCTTTAACACTCAAAAACTCCAAACCGGAACAACTCGAATCTATGATGCAAGCGCTGACATGTCTATACTTACCGAAACGGCGTAAAGATGCAAGATGCACTCTCCTAACCGCCAAAATATCAAGTAATCGCCAAACAACCCATCGGGCCAAATCTGGACTAATTGATAAACCTGGGATAGATATAGAAAAAGTGCATGACAGCAACCTAGAGCTCCTCAATACCTTTCTGACGCTTCAAACGAGGCAAAAAATGGAGATCGTGGCAAAAAGTTATGAGCTCGAAAGCATAAAAATTACATCTGACTTCAAACAGCAATAATAAATGCATGAAACAGTAAAAAATACTGGAAAATAAACAACACTACTGAAAATGCTCGGAACCAGCTTCTATATCTCAGTTTGCCCGGGATTAATATCAGATGCCTGCTATGGCCAAAAGAAAACCGCCTTTAGGGCAACCAAGAGGGCAAAGAGGGGTCTACCACCGACGTCACCCGTCATGATTTAAATTTGACGGCCACCGGGCCAGACAAAAAATCACCGCAAAATGAAAATTTTTGGCCCCGTCCCGTGGAGCCGCACTGTAATATCGGGCGGCTCTTGTCAGCTGATCCCCGGTCTTCCATATGGCTTGGTCAAGCGCAGGGTTTGATTCGGGCTCCTGGCCACCGGGGTAAAATGACCAATCACCGGGCGTAATAAGCCCTTGGGGCTACTGACGGCTGGAGCAGCGAGCGGGCAGGTAATGAAAGCAATGGGCACCGGCATGCAGGTCAGTCATTGCGGCGGGCGCGACGCGAAATTCAAATAAAAATTTTCAATTTTTATATTTTTTGGAAATTTTTGAACAAACGCGTCTTCGATTCAGGCTGCAGTCACGGCCCCAGAGAAAATTTTGCCTCCCGACCAACTTGCACCAAAATCGACGATTTGACAGGCGTTTCTAGGGTTTTGGAATGCTGCGAACGCGATGGTGACGTCCGTTTGAGCCCATTGTGAGCAAAAAAATAGGCTACCCCCAGATCTTGCAGAAAAAATGCCTGTGGAAACCCTTGCACCCAAACTCACGAAGAGGCCATATCTTCAGATCACGAACAGGCAGCTGCAGGTCTGGAGCTCTGATACCATGTTAGAATCCAAGATCACCTGCATGCAAGATGATACCTGTCACATGCAAAAGATATGAAGAACGAAAAACAATGTTCTCAGAAAACCTCTCTGTGAAAATGCATTAAGAGAATCCATTATTACAATGTGATCAATCCTTATGAAGGAGATCAAGAAACCCTAAAAAGGGAAACCCTAAATGAAACCCTAGTGTGCACACTTAATAATTAATAATTAATTATTAAATGTGCCTAAGTTTAGCTTAAGTAATAAAGAGGAATAAGTGACTTAATTAATTAATCAAACATGTGATGTAATTAATTAAGCATAATAACTTATTACTCTAGGGGACCCCCAGGGATACAGGGATCACCCATCCTCAATCATCGATCTCATTAAAACGGAGTGCCTGCTTCCTTCAAAGCCTAGTGGGTCCCTCTAACCAAGAGACACGTGTCATCCACCCACTACCTCGTGACATATTTTAATGCAAAATAAAATCAATCAAGGAAGCAGGGAATGACCAAGATGCAGTGGCATCATTCAATCTCTATCGTTGATCTATTTCAACCCATTGCATGCTGACCTTCAAATATATTGGGCCCACCATTGCAGAGGGGCATGTGACACTCGCCCACCAACTCGTGAGAGTATTTTAATAGGAAATAAAACTTAGTAGGGGTATGAGGAGTGGTCAAGATTTGATCGTGGCGATCCAATGACCTACATAAGACTGTTAATTTTATGTGTGCACATGTTAGTTCTTAAAAAGGGGCCTCTACTAGGCGAATGATGGAAAGGGACATAGAACATAAGGACAAGACTTTAGATCAACACTTGAAAAAATTAAACTCAGACTTAGGACCAAATCAAAAATATTTAATAATTTTCAACCTGTAAAACATAAGGTAATGTTTTAATAAAGTGATGGGTAACAACTAGGATTGCTAGGACTTAGGGGCCGGTAACAAGATGGGTCAAAAGGCATAAGTCATGACTTGAATGACTAGGAACTGGTGACAGGAAGTCAACTACAAAACATAACAATTGCAAAGGATTCAGACTTAGGATTTTTTGGAAAGGGTTTTAGCAACTAAAAAACCCTAAGGCATGATAATAAGTGAAACCCTAAGCCCTAGGTTATGAAAATAACCAGATTTTGCAAAAAAAAATAGTGGAACACAAAGCATTTTTAGGGGTTCTGCCAGTATTAATGATTGCTAGATACCTCACACACTTTCTTGGTCCATCAATAGTCTTCCCCCTTCATTTTGAGTGGTGTTTCCTGAGAATTTACTATTTCGACTTGTATTGTGGACACTTAAACAATATCAATAGTAGAGTGGATGAGATGGGTGGAGAAAGGAACCAAAAAGTTTGGAAAATTGTTGACGGGGGCTTGGTTTCCTACATGGAGAAGCTTCACGACCACAACCCTGAGGCTACTAAAATGTTCATCAAAGACTAGAAGAATAGAACTTTAAATGCATTTGGGAGGGAACTAGGTATTAATGAGGATGTGATTTCCCAAATCATAGGCCTCACGACGAAATGGAGAAAAAATTTCAGGCATAGAAAGGAAAATGATGAGGCCTTGAACCAGTTCTTCAAGGGGAATGAACGTAGAATTTTGGTAAAACTTTCATCCTAGGGTTATGATTGACTATAAATTAAACAAATTTGGGTAGAGGTTGCATAAATTATCATGAGGTACATTATCCTAGATGTTAGATTTATTACCATTTGTGGTGTGCAATTTATTTTCCTTAAATCATTTTCTCCATAAAATGTTTGTTTTCTTTCCCTACTTTCTTTTGTCTTCTATGGACCATGCAATTAAGGAACGTTGAAAAAACCTTAAGCTCCATGTGTTGCACTAAGGGTTAATCTTATTAACAATGGAGTATATGAGATCTCAATCCCCAAAGATTGAGTCTAAGGGAAAGCTTAATGTGAAAAGAAAGCAAAAACCCATCGTAGTGCATTATTCAAACATGAGCTCTGACACTAGTGGAGAAGAGGAGGATGATGAGTGGGTTGAAGAAGAGAAGGGATATGCCTCTGTTGAAGTGTATTCTTTATTGTTGTCATCGTTGGAGGACAACCCAAAGAAACGAAAGAGCACTAGGAAGAAGAAAACCCCTAAGAAGAAAGTCATAATGCATATTTCCTGGTTTGAGGGATCCCAAATAGGGGATGTGATCAAGGGGGAAATACTAAAAGTACGAGGATGCAAAAAACCTAAAGACAAAAGATGGTGGAATAGAAAAAAGGAAGAAGATTATGGATGATAAGACTAGAATGAACCCCTTGCCAAAGGTGGGCAACAACAAGGATGGTCAGGGAATTGATAATATCCCTAATATTTCTAAGGACTTTACCTACTTACATGTGAATAGGGATGAAATATATGATTTTATAGGCCTGGAAAGAGAAGGGGTGGCAAATCAATGTAAATTGTCTAAATGGTTTTTCCTCAAAATAAATAAAATCAATATCAAACTCAGAGCTTTGCAGGAGCAAATTTATAACGAGGAAAGTGATAGGTTTGAGCCAGGGGATAATGAGGTGGAGGACATGATGGATAATATAGAGAAAATAATTAATGATTTGAAAAATGAGTTTGAGAAGAGGATGACTAACCTATAGGATAAAATATAGGATACTAATCTAAATCTAAAAAAAGTTTTAAAAATAACCACTATTCCATAAAAAATAGTGCAGAGAGGATTATAATTTTAATGGAAAAACTTAAGGAACTAAGAGAAGAACAAGTTGTTGAGAGGACTTCTGAGGGGATAAGGAAGGAGGACCAAAGTAGCAAGGATAAAGGCAGGCATTTAATGCAAATCCATACAAAGGGGTCTAGCTCTAGGACTAGAGGAAGCAAGAAGAAATTGTTTGAGGAGGAAAAGAAAGAGTTGATGGGCTTGGCTAATATTCACCAGAACTTCTACAAACAGTAACTTGAAGTAGTTGATACTCTGAAGAAGATGAAGTGGAGGTTTGTTCTACTTTTTGTTGTTTTTGTTGTTTGGATGTGCCTTTACTTTTAGTAGCATTTTGTAAGTAGGGTTTTAGGTCCCTTCAAAACTTGTTTTACCTATTAATAAAAAACAAGCAACAAATAGATTTTATTTTGTGTGATCTTGGATTCGAGGTATCACTCTTTTGATTCCATGATTTTAAAATATTTTTTCGTCATGCTTTACCCATGCACACCTTATGTTGAAATCATTGTGATTCAAAAAGTGCATTTTTGAGACCCTTGGCTTCAATAGGGTATTCTTGAATTTTTATTTTTTTGAAGTTTGGATATTTTTCCATTGAAATTGGGAGTTCTGGAAAAAGCTTGAGTATATTGAAAAAAATAAAATTGAAAATTTGCATTTTCTTGTGCATTATATTTTGTAGGAATAAAACTTATGAAAATGAGATGGGGAATCATTTGGGCCTATGTGTTCCATATTTAGACCTTGATTTTTGTGCCATATATTTTGTATGTATATGACTATGTGGCCATAGGATGTGATGGCTCTAGGTTAGGATGGAATGGACTCCCATGACTCATTCACTTGTATGGTAAGCCATGATTTGGAAATAAGGGGCTAAGATAAAACATTAATCAAAATGAATGGAATTACACAATTAAAATATTAACAAAAGTTATCCCTGAGATTCATTCATATGCCCATGACGATACATGGAAGTACTATGAAGGACATTAGGTTAGGTTACTATTGTAATTGAGTACACCCATTGAATGAGGGTGTACTAAAACTCCATGTGGTTATTTATACCTGTGATGACACTCCATCATTGGATCCTTGAATAACCCTCTCCTCCTTTGTATGTTGGGTTACATATCCAAAGTTTTCATGTGATCCATAATATATGCTTGATTGGTGTGTTCTTCCCACTTTTACATGTAGATGAATTCTTACATGACATGTTGATATCCCATGTGCATGCATTGGTGGTGTTGGTATAATCATGTGTACTTACTTGGTATTATGTATTTTGATGTTATTGGTATGCGTATGTATTGATTGATTGATGAGAGTGTATCCCTCATGTATTCTTTGCTTGGAAACTTTATGTATGAGTTATGATTTGGATGTGTTGTCCAACCACTTATTTGGCATGAGGGTTGTTGGACTACCAAATTGTTCTCTTAGGTCATAGTGGTGGACCTAAGTGTTCCACATGATTTGGTGGTGTTAACCACCACTGGGGTTCATAGATTGTTCGAAGTAGCTAAGAGAGCATATGAGGGTTTCATGATTGTGGATGTGGTGAATTATCACAATGTTATTGAAAATGCATAATTCAAGCATTTAAGTCATTGTATGTAAACTTGTAAATATGATTAAACTTGGGATTTGGATTGTACTTGACCTACATATGGGGTGAAAATTATATCATTTATTTTAGGAGTACTTGGTCTTGGAGTTGGATGTATATAGTATGTGTAATGAAATTATCATGTTTAGCTATGTGGCAGAAAAATGATTAGAAAACAATATTTATTTTACCTATGGAACTAATCAAGTATTTAACATAGTCGTGATTATTTACTTGTTTAAGAACATATGTTGCAATTGGAGTTTGAAATTTTCACTGTTTTGAGTAAATGTCTCATTTGCATGCCTTGTCTTTTCCTTAGCATGTGCAAAGAATTTGGAGATTGAGTTTATTTAGTCATTAGTCCTTGGAATTTTCTCTTGGCCAATTGTGAAGAGCCTACATGAGTACAGATTCTTGACCTAATTTGTTTTTGTATATCATATAAAACAAGAAAATTATGTTCTTTTGATTGCTATTCTAATTTGACAATTTTTGACTTGTATTTTTGCTCAATTACAAACCTACTCCAAAGTCTTGAAGTTCTATAGGGATTTACTACTAACTTGTAGATCTCAGAGGGAAGGTTATAAACTTGCTCTATAGTCTTAAAGTTTCTTAGATGGTTATGTGGACTTGCAAAACTTAGAGGTAGTGTTATAATTTGCCAAATTTTAAACCTATTGTAGAGCCCAAAAGTTCCACAATAGTTGGTGTGGACTTGCATAACTCAGAAGCAAGGTTGCAAAACTACTCCAAAGTCCCAAAGTTTCACAAATAGTTGTTGCAAACTTGTAATTTGTAGCTATGCAAACATGCTCCAAAGTTCCATAAGCAAGGATCACAAACTTGCAAGGATTGGCGGGAAACAAGCATTTTGCACAATACAAAGTTGTTCATGACCTCCAATGTCTCACAAGTTGTAGACTTGTGGGGATTGGAGGTGGGCTTACAATTTGTAGGTTGCAAAGCTACAAGAGGACTCTAAAGTTTCACCTAACCTACAATTTTAGTTGGAAGCTTTACATTTAGCTAGTCATGTTTTGAGCTTGTCATAAAGTAAGTTTGCAATGTGACATATTAATGTCATATTTTAACACAATTTTTTTGTTCATCTAGTTTTTGTTTGTTAATGTCTTGGGCAAAAGCCTAGAGCATTACATGAATAGATAACGAAATTTATATTTTCAAAAAAAAAAAAAAAAAACTTAGAAAGATGATTATTTATATATAAAATTTTGTACTTGTATGACTTCGATATGATCCGAATTAGTAATTGTATTTTAATTAAAGTCATCCATGTGAATTGGAGGGATAAGTTTGCCACATAAAAGGCTTCGTTCTAAACCCCTTATGTTGAAGCCCTTGACACATGTAATAAGATTGCTTGCTAGGACACTAAGCGATAGTTGTTCATGAGACTTCGTAAATAATAGCAAAAGTTTGATCAAGGGCGGGCTAGATTTAAACCCTCTACAAGATTTAAGCCCCTCTTGCATTGAAACCCACATAATTTATTCTAAAATTATAATTTTCTTTTTAACCCATAAATAAAATACAACATTGGGAGTGAATTCTTTAGCCTTGGCAGAATGCTCCAACATCACTAAAACTTTGACATAATTTCCAAAATAAACTCTTAAATTATTTGCGTTGATTTGTTTTATTTTCAAACAGTTTTATTTTTAATTTTCTACCTAATACCCCTTTTAAACACTTCATTTACTAGAACAAATGAACTAGTAAAAATAATTTCTTGATACTTCCATTAAATTATTTAATCACTAGCATGCTGCACTATTTCACCTAATTTCAATCTGCACGAGGCCATTAAAAAAATGTTGATATCTAAGTTACTTCAACATTAGCAACGAGTACTCACAAGAAGTGAATAGCGATTACTGAAGCATGGAAGTATCAAAAGATGCAATCTTGTTCTATTTAAACGCCTTTATGTCCAGTCAAGGAATGCAAAATATATAACCATTCTTCCTCTCGAACCGCCATCAAGCTTGATCGAAAATGGTGTTCTCAGGAGTCACAGTCAAGCCTTTTCATGCCACAGAGTTGAATGCTCACACATCAAGCTCAGCAAGCTGTCAGTCACCATTCTCCATCTAATATTCGCTGAGTTTTCCTCCTATTAATAATATCTCCATGATGCTCCATTTTAACCTTTGTTCCCTTGCATCTTGCTATCATTGCGTCGGCAGGTAAAAGAAATCACAGACAATACCCTGTACACAGACTCAAACATGTACTTATCCCTAACTTCTACATCACACATATATGAAAGTCAAATATTTAATATGCCAGCACTCTCAGTGTCCTTGTTTTATCTACTTTTTTGCAGGAAGAGAGGAGGAAGTGGGGGAGGAAGAGGAATTGAATGAATTGGAGGGCGAGAATACAGGGAACTGAGCCTGACGTGGGCTGGTAAAATAGGGGTAATCGGTATATCCTTTCACCTGATCAGAACTGTAAAAAGTAGAGCGGTCATATTTGGTGAGCTTAACTTGCAGCTCAAAGCGGCGAGGAAGGTCAGGATTGGATATAAAGAGGCGCCCAAACGAGATCATGTCAGCTTTTCCGTTGGCCACGGCGGCAATGGCAGTGTCCTTGTTGAATCCCCCGCTGCTCATGAACGCGCCTCGGAAGGTCTCTCTCAGCTGGCTGCAGAGGCGTCTCTTCTTCATCTTCTCGCCCTCGTCCTCGGCGTCTTCTTCTTCTTTGAGGCCTTCGCGGGTGAATCGCGGCTCGGTGATGTGGAGATAGGCGAGGGGCTCCTTGAGTTCGTTGAGGCGTTGGACGAGGAAGAGGCCCAGGGCGACTGGATCAGAGTCCATGGCGCCCATGTGGTCGATGATGGGGGAGAGCCGGATGGCCGTGCGCCCGCCTCCGATTTCAGCGCTAACGGCTTCCAACACTTCAAGGGCGAAACGGCACCGATTTTCTATTGAACCGCCGTATTCATCCGTTCGGTCATTGATTCCATTTTTCAGGAATTGATCCACCAGGTACCCATGAGCGCCGTGTATTTCCACACCGTCGAAACCTGCAGTACAACGAAAATCATCTCAAATACTGTTTTTTCAAAAACAAGTTGTCTGAAAATACCGATTTTTGGTGCTTTACCCAAAAAAAGTCTCCTCCGTTGTGCAGATTGGCTAGGGCTCTCAAAGATGGCCCAGTCTAACTTTGAGAGCACGCATTATGTATTCAATTGATTCTTCTTTTAATTATGCAGCAGGGAATGTTTAGGAACAGTACCTACTTAATCTTGTCCTGCCCTGCCCTCTTGAGATTTTTAAGATAATATTTGTGCTGAAGGGCATTTACATGGAATTAAAAACTTTTCGAACTTTTCTTCTAATATGATTGGGCACTTTCCTTTTCATGGTTCACACTGTTTAAAAAGCATTGAATGTTTTACAGGGCAGGACGAAAAAGCGAGAATGTGTTTAGAGGAAAAGAAGCTTTTGAATTCTCTCGTCAACACCTACCCCCTCCATAGACCACTAGGTTAAATATTCTCTCAGCAACAACGACAGTGGGGATTATCTCCTCCCTCCATAAACGATTAGGTGGGCATCATGATGGGGATTTCGATTAAAAAAAAATCAGAATCAAATCCAAAAACAATTCATCATGTGGAATTTTTTTTTTTTAAAAGGAACAAATCCAGAAACAATGCATCATGTGCAAATTATGTCTACAATTAGGTAGGTGAGAGATTAAAATGGTTAAAAAAAACCGTTGAAAACAGAGTTCTTCCTGTCTGAGTACTCCAATGGTTTTCGACCAACCACATGCTTCATTTATGGTGATATTCGAAAACTAAGGTTAACCAACATTATCATTTGTGAAAGCAGGAAAATGTCAACCAAAATTTTATTCATCTTGCAATGTCAGGGTGGACCGATTAATATACTCTTCTATTCAAGCTTATTTGGCTTATGGGATGCAATTTTTTTTATAAATCTGACACTGATTAACAGTCAACTACCCAGGAAGATACAAATTGTAAATTTTCCTGATTTTCAGCAGCCAAACTGGAAGATAGTTATTGTATATATTACCGGTGATGAGCAGTCAATGGGGAAGATTTCCTTGATGAACAGGACTGTTAACCGGCAGCCAAAAGAAATCAGTATCATATATTCGTCCTAATGGCATCATCATATCATTATGCGAAATCTTAGCTTCATCTTTATCTGAATGTGAGGAAATGAGAAAGGTGCGACAAAAGAGAAAACAGATACTATCCTATGATAATTAAGAGTTGAGATTTTCAAATCCATACTCTCTTCATACGCTACCATAAGAAAGAGTACCATATCAATGCCATATCTGCTCAAAACAAGGCAGATGGGCATACCAAGGATCCTGACCAATAAATGTAGAATTGCCACCGAATGCAAAATCGTCCATACGACCTGATCTAATAACCAAAAGGAAAAATGGGAATTGAAGAGATACAGAATTGTTTGGAATTCTATACCATATGCCATATTGTATAAATGAAAGTTGAAAGCAACAGATAAAGTTGTGATTAGAGTTTCAAATAGGTAATTTCAGTCATAGATTTGGCTGACAAACTACTATGCATTTGGGACCTGGATCTAAAAAGAAATCAATAGAGAAGCTATGGCAGGTGTCTGACCTCACACAATTTGAACTCCCTTCTGTTATCCAACCTGATTCGTGGAGTCCCTTGTATTATAAGAGGATATTTCGGGAAGAAAAAAAACCTGAAAGGTCTGTAGGGAGACCATAAACATAGCATTACACCAATGATCACCTAGAAGGCTTATACAAGACAATAATACTGAGTTTTGGTAACTTTTAATTGAAATAGAAAACAAAAATTGATGAATAAACACCAAGACAATCAAATTCAGAAATAATATTCAAACAACAAAAATGGTGTTTACCCACTACTCAAGCAATGTGGAGTAACCGAAAACTTTGCACAGCCTTCTGAAATCTTGAATATAACCCATATGACCTTGAAGTAAAAATCTAGAGTATTTGCTTAGTTTGTCAGGGTCTTTCTTCCATCAAATTGATCCACTCCATTGTGAAAGCCCTGACGCTTTTACTGCCTTATGCTTAAATCCCTAGTAATAATGTTATATAGAATCCCAGCTAAGCAGCTTGAGCCTTGCAACAATGGCATAAAAGATGCAAAAAAAACTGTGAAAATTTTAATGCAACCGACTCACTCCTCAACATCCTAATAGGTTTGCTTGAAATGTATACCTGCTAGCATGGCATTTCTGGCTGCTAGTCTAAATTGATTAACAATTCCAGGAATTTCTGCAGTCTCCAGAGCTCTTGGCTTTGAGTAATCTCCTCGCGTCCCATCCGGCATCAAGATGGACCATCCATCTACTATTGCTTTGTCTGTTGAAGATATTGGGGCTTTACCCTCCGGCTGGTAAACTGTAAAATACAAAGACACTTTTGTAAAAAACAAAATAAATCCAGTCATATTTTGCAGCTAATACACCAAGATAAAACACAATGCCCTCAACAAAGAAACTAAAGCATTGAGTAGAAAGAGAGGAGAAAAAGGCCTTCATTGTCAAGTTCCAGGAAATAAACAAGGCTATTTTTACTGCCCTCCTTCTTTCACACCTGTATGTGATGCCCTGCCCACGTGCCATAACTGACAAAAGATGATCCCACCCTTTTCATGAACGGCATCCACCACTTTCTTCCAGCCTTCCACCTGCTCAGCTGAAAATATGCCAGGGGAGTTGGGAAACCTGTTCACAAATTTACATACACATAAATTATTTCCCATAAACCAATAAAGTCTTGAACCTAAGACCTCCTGTTAACATAACTGAGACGGTTTACTTCTGAGCTACCAACAAAAATTTATTTCTCACTGACTGACGCTAAATTTGTAGAAAGTTAAAATAGTAAATTACCCGATACCATCTTTGGCTACGGCTGCAGCTTCAGAGATGAGAAATCCACCGCTAGTTGTTCTCTGAGAATAAAACTTAACGTGGGCTGGCTGGGGAACATGATCCAGCGCTCTGCATCTTGTCACAGGCGCTAAAACGACCCTATATTTTTCACACAAAAAACATAAGCCTCTTGAAAATCCAGTATAATTAAAAAAACGGTGACCTCAGAAAGTGGGTACCTGTGAGAAAGCTCGAAATTGGCAAATTTCAAGGGCGACAGAATATGAGGCTTTGAATCCTGTTGCTCTGCACTAACTGTCTCATCAGAACTCGATTCCGCGCTGGGTTTCTCTGCCATTGGAAGCTTTTGAGAAAAGTCTTCTGTAGCCATCTGGATATCGGATGAACAAGTTGGAGATAATTTTGATGGACAAATTGGAGGGATCAAACCTATTATATACGGTGTGACAGCATAAAGTTAATGAGCATCTGGATCAAATCAATCCACTTGTGTTTAATGACTCATCGATTATATGATTTTAACTGAAACACCAATTAGATTTTGGTGGGCATCGTGGCCGTCACTTAAAAACAGGATAATCTCTTGTTTTTAGTGGCCGACATGCTAATAAGTATTAAATTTAATAAGAAAAAAAGGTGTAGTAAAAACTGTCCATTGATATTTTGACAATACTACCTCGTGAGATTTACAGTTGTATTGTTGTTTATCCTGTGTTGATTATGCATTTGCACGTCGACTAACAACGTTAATGGCCATTTTTTAAAAGTTATTTTGGTCTCTGGTATATCTAGGGGGAGGCAACAGTTTGGGAGTTGGGATCTGGCTGGACCTACTCCATTGAGTTCACCCTGAGACTAGCAGCCCATATTCCTATGTTATTGGATTCTGACTGATCTCCCTTTTTTTTTTTTTATGAATTACATGCTTTGAGGAAATAAATCGATAGGTTATTATTACAGGTCAATAGGCACGTGGATATTTGTATTGAAATAGATTGTATTTTATAATAATAAAAACTGTTGAGTAGTGATTACTCTTTCTTATTATAAAAGATTTGTAAGTAGGTAGAAACAATAATAATTATTGTTAATAAACTAATAATTGTTTTTAAGAAGTTAATGAATGTTGGTGTATTATATTATAAATGTGATTTCTTTCTTTCTATGAGTTTTAATATCATCGAATAAATAGAAATTTAATACATAAAATCACCAAAGGTAATTGTAAAATTATGAGCTCCAATAACACAAAAGTGGTTTAAATCTTCTAGTCAAATTTTGAAATCCAAATCTCAAGATGAGTCCACAGGTTAAAATAATATATTCTCATCACCTATCATAAGTTGCCATACTAGAGGCGGAGGGTTTAGCTCGATTGGTTAAAGCATCTTGTTGTAGGCAAGAGGTCACGAGGTTTAGTCTCCCCCCAAACCTGTGGTATTGGAGGGCGTGTCGCGTCAACATCATCGGTCACGTGAAAAAAGTTTACCAAGCACACTATAGTTTATAGGGGGCTACTTGATACCTGTAATCTAAAAAAATTTGTTGCTATACTCACTAACTTGGTTGGTCCATTTTGGCTTTCTTATTTCCATTCAAAGATGTTGTATGGCATGTCATAACATGTATCATAAGTTGATCAACAAGTGTAACTCCCTCTTACATGTTATGGATGCTCTTACATTCATGATGTGGGAGGCCTAAATTTCAAAGACCATAACGTTATATTTGAAAAACCAATTGAGCGTTCTTTTCAAATTAAAGTTTGAGAGATATCCATGTCACCATACTCTACTTGCTTTGGTTAAGGTTTGTTTCAATGTTTTTGTGATGCCAAAACCAACCTCTATATCCAAAAAATTAGATATTTGTTTTCTAACCCCAAAAATTGCACTTATGTGTTCCTATCATTGAGATGCAAAATTGAGACATCTTTCTTAACATTTTCCCACTTGTCAAACACCATGCAAGAGCAAAGGAAATATCAACAGTGTCAACTATATGTTAGAATCCAAGAGGCCCACAAACTTACTACACCACTTAAACTTCTCTATGTTAACTAAATTTGTCAAAGGACCCACAATTCTCCAAAGTGCCAACCTTCTTTGGCATCAACCTCCTATCCCACAATAAAAAAATACTATATGTCAATGTGTTTTGTTTGCGCAAGAAAGGTTAGATTCTTTGCCAAGCCGATGACACTTTGACAATCACAACAAACTCTAACTATTATATGATGCAACACACATTCCAACATAAAATCAAAAGTTAGGTAGGCTCCTTACAAGCATGATTTGTTTCACTATACTCTACCTCTATTGTGGATAATGTGATCCTAGCTTGTCACTTTCTCATCCAACTCGCTACACCACTGAATAAGCTAAATGCATAACCACTAATATACCTTTTTCTATCAACATCTCTTGCCTAATATGAATCCACATAACCTAAATATCTAATGAGCATTTATATCTTCTAAGGTCTTTCCTTCCTAATAACATATGAAGTAATCTAAATTACCCCACAAATATCCTTGGACCCTCTTCATTGTTACCCAATGATCCCATCTAGAATTAGCCACAAAATGACTAAAGATGTTAGGATTAGAAGGCAAATATCTAATAGTTAAATGTAGATTTGATCAATAAAACAGAGAAATAAAACACATAGAAAAATTATAGCAACAACAAGACAACATAGAGAATTTAGCGTGGTTCACCCAATATGGGTTACATCCACAAAATCGTAGCCATCAAATGATTTTATTATCCAGTGCAAAACATATTACAATGCCGCGAATAATGCCCTATTGCAACTCCCATCCCAACCGCTTATTACAAGCTTTTTAGAAGCTTCCAAAATTAGGGTTTTACAAATGTTTTTTAATTTTGTTGGTGATGAAGCAAAAAAATAGGAGAAATTTTTTTCTTGAGGGTTGTCGCCCCCGAGCCCTCACTTTTTGGGGGTTGTCACCCTCGAACCCTCGCTTTTTGGGGGCTATTACTCCTGAACCCCAGTGAGGATACATGAAGAGTGTATAGTATAGCATGATTAGTCACCACATACCAACAAAAGACTCCCAAGTTACTTGGGTAATATTTGGTTTGATGTAAACCATAACATATATAAGGCTTCCAAACACACTAGAACATGGCACATTACTCAGGTCCTCCATCTCTACAAATATTGAAGGACATTGCTCAACTAATTTAAGATTTGTTCCCATAAAAATAGAAACACCCATTGGTTTTGTCAGCAATGCTAAAGAACAACAAAATAAAGTTAACAAACATTCTCTAACTCAACCAAAGTGTTATGTTAGCTATATCCCATCTAATCTTCATCCCTAATATAAACTTAATAGCTCCTAATTCTTTCACTTTAAATTATGATGAAAGTTATGATTTCAAATCCTCAATGGTACTCTTGTTATTACCAAATAATATTCCATCAACATACAAAGTGATTATGTGAACACTAAATTAGGAATGGAACTAATATTATAAACAAGTTTGGAATCATAATTTAATTTTCACCTCCAATTAAGAGTGATGAAAATTCAAAATAACAAATAAGAAAATATGATCAAATTTCATTATTGCAAGTCGATTTGCTAAATGGGTAGAATCTAGTTGCTTGAAATATGTGCATCATGTATCTATTGAAGATAATTGATTTATTTTCATAGGATAATGCATCAATTTATAGATTTTTGGTAGGAAGGATGGACATACATGATTCAAGGATGAGATCTACAATGGATATTCAATGAGAGCACTTTCTTAGGATCAAGGAGAAAATAGATGGTTTGGATTCCATTTGTTTAGAATTAATCGCTAAGATTGCATTTCCTAAATATAATTGTTTGTTGCAACTCGAAATGGAAGGGAAAATTGGTCATTTATTTCTCAAAATGATGGAGGGAATATAGCTAAAATAAATAAAAAATAATTATTATATTTAATTATTCATGTGAGGTGGAAATCAAAGTAAGTAAATAATTAAATATTATTTAATTAGATGTGATATTGAATTAGACTAATTAAATGATATAATTATTTAATTAATTGGCAAAAGATTATATTAAGTAAATAATATAATTAATTAGTGGTGATGAAATTTTAGGTTGGAATGATGTTATGTGCCTATAGATAATAATAAAATGGCCATCAACCCATTTATAATAAATGCAATGATCAAATTTAGACCTAATAAATCCCAAACCAAAAACATTAAAATTAAATTTTGCGTACCACATTCTAGGAGAATATTTGAGACCATAGAAGAATTTATTCAACTATAAATCTAACCCTTCCTTACCCTTTTCAATTTAACACTTTGGCTATGACATATAGATTTCTTCCTCCAAGTCACCATACAAAAAAAGCAGTCTTCACACCCATTTGCTTAACCTCAAGATCAAATGCAACAACATAAGATAACACGAGTATAATGGATGTCAACTTAGAAATAAGAGAAAAATCTCACCATAGTCAATTCCCTCAACTTGGGAATATCCTTTTGAAATGGTGAAAAAGTGGTTTGGATGCTATCATATGGTTTTGGACATAGAGCATACCCACTTTTCCAATTTCATTCAAGGATAAACCTTGAGATTTCAATGCAAGGGAGAAAGAGATCTTGCTAAGGGTTGTCCTAGGGGTTGAATATGATCTAATAAGGGGTTCACCAGCAAGTTTAGACTTGGAAAAGATAATGAAATGCAAAAATCCTAATTGAATGTAAGGACCTACAAAATGACTTAGAAATGCTGAAAAAATAGAACATGAAAGTAATGGAATGAATAATGTGCACTTGGAAATCTAGAAGTGGCTAGAAGCTACTCTGAAACACTGAAAATTTTGACTTTTTGACCAACTGGGACTCATTCGCCAACCTGGGTGAATCAGTCCTAGATCAGGGTTTCTGCACAGGAACCTATTTCAAGAAAATGGGTATCTGAATCTGCAAACAGATCTGAAAAACACCTATAATGGGACTTATTTTCCACTTGTGGAGAATTAGTCACATTTCTCTTTTTTAGGAATTAAAAACTATGACCTATGCTCCAACACCTGCTCTTTCCTTTCCAATTGAGTTCTGAACCCGTATCTGTGAAAACACCTACAAAACATAATATAGACTTGATTTGCTTATGGGGGTTTTCCTTGGTCAAACCCCTAGTTTGGTAATTAAACCTTGATAGAAATAATGAAATGTGCACATAAAAACCCTAGCCTTAAGTGTTTCTAAGACTAAGAAATCTAAAACATGATGCAATCCTATTCTAATGTGCAAGAACAAGATGCATGAATGAAACTTGAATGATGCAAGACTCACTTTAGTAGATCTCTAAACGCCTCAAATGAATCTCAATGATGCATAAACCTTCCTTAGGTTGAAAGTGTAGACATGGAAAATTGTATCGATTACACTTGATCCTGATTACTAACACCGCTTCATCCTAAATCATCTTCTTTAATAATCATTTAATTAAATATCCCTTATTTGATTAAATTCATCGCATTCTGCCTTTTAATTAAATAAATCATTGTTTATCTAATTAAGTCATCATCTCTTGTTAATTAAATAAAATATTTTATTTAATTAGCTTCTATAGTCTCTATTTAATTGAATAATTCATTTTATTTGATTAAATCTCTAAAGTCATTCTATTAAATTAAATCAAACTTTATTTAATTTAATCTAACATCATCTCATTTTTAATTAAATAAATTAAAATCTTTATTTAATTAAGTCTAAATCATATTCCTCTCATCTTGATTTAAATTAATCCTAAAATCTAAATCAAAATGGTCAAATCAACTAATCTCCTTTTAAATTAATCAAATCTTGATTAATTTAAATCTTAATCACCTAAATCCTCTAGATTTTGCAACTTGCTCAATAAATCATTTCTTTTGATTTATTAAATCTTCTAATTTCTCTCAACATGGCATCAAAAGGGAATATTCCTCCAAATTTGAAAAATCCCTCCAAAGGGTTTTGTCCTTCCAACAAGGCATTCAATACCTCTTACATGTCCTTATGCATTGAGCCAAGTGACATTTAATTCATTTATTTCTCCCTCCAACTTGTCATTTCATAAATTTGAAATTCCACCTAATATCATTTATTGGCACATTCATCAAAATGTGCTCCACCTTTGTCCACTCACATGTTGACAAGTGACACTTGGTCATTGGTTGGTGTTTGATCTCACATTCATCCATTTTGCCTCATCCTCCATCACTTTAATCTATAAATAAGAAGCTCTCATTTGGATTTTGGATCCACAACTTCATTGCAAAATCACTATTTTCATATTTAGAGCTAAGTTCATCCATTTCATCAAGTGTTCATAGTTTTCATGGTCTCATAGCTAGGTTATGCCAAAATTTCATCAAGGAGCTTCAATCACCAACAAATCTTCATCAAGCTTACAAGGGATTGGGAAAGGGCCATTTTTCACATCAAAATGGCACCAATTCCCCCATGGGATTAATAGTTTGCTTGCTTTAATAGGATTTATTAGCTTTCTTTGTTGTGTTCATTTATTTCCTATTTTGTGCATTGTAAATGAATTCTATGGGGAATGTTGATTTAAATTGCAAGTGAATCTAATTGTGTGATTATTTGTTGTTTTTATGTAGGTCTATAATTGATATTCACATTTTGGCGCTAGAAGGAGGGTGAATCTGAAGATATTAACACATTTTTTTGAGAAAAATTTGTTGTTTTCTTGACATTTTTGTGTCTACAGGAAACTGCATCGCTATCAGTCCAGCAATACCATACAGCGACGCTACCAGTCCAACGGCACCATACAACGATGCTGCAAACTCCAAACTCCATCGCTGAGGTCTTCCCACCCAAAAATTCAAATTTCCAAACTGTGACGCTTGACCATTTCTCTGTCGCTAGGATTCCAAATTCCAAATTGTGTTGCTTGCTTAGAATAGTGCCACAATCGCGCTCACTGGTTTCTCTGTAGAGTGCCACTATCAGTCCTAGCAGCACCATATAGCGTCGCTGACCTTTCTAAACTACGACGCATATGTGGTTTGTGTCACTAGGGTGGGGTAAAAGATTAAATTTCAATTTATTTTCACATTTTCCTTTTTGCCTTTGATCATTTTGAACTATTAACCTATTTTTTTCCTTTGTGTTCCTTGGACTAATCAGTTTTTGTAGGTGGAGGCAAGGAAGGAGCAAGGAGAAGTTTGAATTATGACATCATTTCTTTATTGTATCAAGTGTTTTTAAACACTTTTGGAAACAATTATAATTCCAAATTTAAGGACTTTGTTTTTTCAAGCTTTTAGGACTCAATAGATTTCAATTTGGGTTTAAAAAGAACAAGACAAAAGGATTAAAAAGAACCTTAGACAACTTACTAGATTTTGTTTAAGGTTTAACAATTGAACAAACAACTTTCACTTTTCCTTTTGGTGCTTAAAAAGAATCCAATAATTGCTTTGAAGGATTAAAATGAACATGTGCTTCTTTATTTTGTAATCTCTTATCCAAAATAATATCATATAAAAGACGTATGTGCTTCTCTCGCGCCTCACGACAATATTGAGAATCAAAAGGATTTTTTGTGATATTAAGTTGTATAAGTGATTACCTCCACACTTCAATTTGGGATTCTTAAAATTGAACAAAATCTTGCGAGTGTGAGTGGAGTATATCGCATATGTTCTCTCTTTGTTTTTCAACAAAGATCGATCGAACTACGGATGCACTTACTCGTTTTTGTCTATCTTTAGAGGGTTTTCCTTGTGGAAAAAAGTAATCATCCAAGGGAATGACCCAACCGGGAACATGCTAAAGCCAAGCGACTTCCAACTGGTATATAAGTGTGGGTTTTTGAGGAAAGTTCAAGTATCATGAGGATTGTTTTGATAAGAAGGGTAACAATGGTCTCTTGTCGCATGGATGATCCCCCACAAATGGAATGCCTATATTAAAACCCTTTGTCTAAAAGACCAAAATCCTTAAATCTATTTGTTGGTGCAAGAACGGTTGTTCTAAAGCCACCCCACATTTTTACAGCTTTTAGTAGAGATGAGAAGTATGCCATGGGATTTTCATGGGTATTGATGCTTGGTTGACCTAAGAAGCGAGTGTAGTGTAAGGGGGAGCCTGTGTGGTCAAGCATCTAATCATCCGCTGAAAGTAGGCGTAGCTAGATTTATCCAAGTGGGGATTCAACAAATATTGTCTCAATATCCATAGGGTTGTGCATATTATTGGAATCAAAAAACTTTTCTTGGATCTCAAACATTGGAAAACAAACATTTAACATGATCATCAAATTTCAAACCCTTTAGGAAGCAAATATCTTTGACAAAATTCAAGTGTTATTGTTTTCCCTAGGAGTTCTATCCTTAGAGGCTTCTAAGCATTTAAATTTGCATCTCAATTTTCTCACTAAATTCAATAATAGGGAACCTTTGCCTTAATTTCCTTGATTTCCACATAATGGACCTTGTGGGATGAGAAGAAATTGGGACATTGGACATTCAGTTTGAAAACCTAATCAAGAATTATTTGTGGTAAAAGGAAGTCATTAAGCAAAGCTAAGAAACAATTGAACCCCACACATGTTCTCTTCCAAATGATTTCCTGAAAGATCAAAATTCAAAAACCAAAGTCCAAAGGTCTTACTCAAAAAGCGCACAAGAAAAGGTTATCTATGCTTTATGAGTTTAGAGAAAGATTGACCTTCAACTTTTACAAATGTGCATCAAGAAACAATCAAAATTTGTATTCATTTTATTATTGTCAAAATCCAAGTCTCTTTCAAAGGTTTGAGTATCTCACTTAGGAAGTATTAACATGTTCTTCAACACCTTGGTCTAGTAAACAAAGTCTCTCTAAGTCTCTTAGGATCAAAATCAAAACTTTCATCCATCCTTCAAACACCAAAATCCAAATTCACCTCACCAACAACTCTTGAAAATCTTGAAAAAATCCTCTATGCTAAACTTTGGGCAAATCCTCTTGAAATAAAAAATCGAAACAAATCCAAATCATCTTGTTTGACTATGTGTGTATAGATGAATCCTTCTTTTCACACTTAGTCAAATTATCATCTTGTAGACAATTTCACTCTAAGACAACATCTAACCTCTCAAATTTTATGAGTTCATTATCCCAAATCAAAATCAAAATCAAATCAAATCAATCCAAAATAAAAAAAATCAAAGCATCAAATCCAAAGTCCTAAAGTTTAGTATCCCCCTCAAGGTTTCCTAAGAGTTCAAACATCCACCAATCCTCCATCCTTCATTATCACCCTCATCATTCTTTTGATCCTCATTGTCTTAGACTTTCTTTTTTGTAGCTAAATATTAGGTCAATCCAAAGAATTAGAGGCTCATCTCTTACATTCATGAAAATTGATCCCTATTTTATGGTTCAAACTAGATCTCAACACAAGAACATGGAAATGAAAAAAGAAACATCAACTTCAAGTGACCTAAGTCAAACCACGTCCAAAATCAATCTTGTTGGGTCTAGCAATCCCAGCTCAGATTTCCTCTATCATCACAAAATCCTCAAGAGGAAGGCCAAGTGGAAGACGTCACCAATAATGTCTTAGGGATGACACAAGATGAAATCATTGAAATGGTTCAAAATCTTGAAACTCATAGAATTGTCAATACCATGATGAGACTCAATCTCTCCCAATGCATACTTGAATTAGCTAAAGAAGGGGCTAAACCCCCTTCCGATTTTGATGTAAGCACTATTGTGGAGAAGCCTCTTGGGATCATGCCCCCAATCTCATCCACACCTTTGTTTCAAATCATCACTCAAAGCATGCTCCAAATCACAACATCCATTACTCCAACTCAACCAATTGTCAACAAGGGGCGCCAATTGCTTCAGGAATTACAAACACACCCCCTTGTGAACAACCAAGATTTGGATGCGAACACTATCTTGGGTCAATCCACCCCATTAAATCAGTTACACCCACATGTTCAGCTCACCTTTCAAGACCCCAATGACCCATCATCATCTTTTCACATGACACCGACATACCCTCTAAACACACAAACCTCTCTCCCTATGACTTTGCAAGGAGGAGGTGGGCTATTTGGACCAGGGGGAATCTTTGACCCTTCATCTTCATTTCCTCAAGGGAGTACACCACCCACCTTTCCACCACTTCCACCTTTTCCATTAACATCCACACCACCTCTCGATTTGGGGTTACCTCCACTCAATCTAAGTCAAAACAACCTCCCGATCATCAATCAAAACATCATGCCAAATCCTCCAATCTTGCCATCGATATCACAACAACAGATGGCAACCATCCAAGCAACCAAAGCAATCACAACACCATCCATAAGAATGGTCTCTCAAGGACCAAGCATATCAATTAAACCATCCATCACCCAAATCCCCACCATCAATACAACAATACCTCTCATCACAACAACAAACACCATTCCAAATCCACCGCGACCACCTCCAAAATCAAACACGACGAACCCATATAGCATCAAGTTGCAAGCAGCTCAACAAGCTGCCTATCAAAAGGCACTTCAACAAATTCAAAATCAACAAGCTTCCCAAGCTACTTAGCAAGTGCAAGCAGCCCAAGTTGCACAGGAAGTGCAACAAGCACAACAAGCACAATAGGTTGCTCAAGCTTAGGACTTATTACAACAACAACAAGCCGCTCAAGCCACACGAGCTGCAAAAGCTGCCCAACGGGTGCAAGCTCAAGCTTAAGTGCAAGCCCAATACCAAGCTCAACAAGTGTAGGCGCAAGCTCAATACCAGGCACAACTACAAGCATATCAATAAGGCTTGCAACAATACCAAGAGCAACAAGAAGCAGTATTACTATCCCAACAACAAGCGTTGTTGGCACAACAACAAGTGTTGTTGGCACAACAACAACATGACCAACAACAATAAGACCAACAACAAGAATTGTTAGCGCAACAACAATAAGACCAACAACAAGCATTGTTAGCACAACAACAATAGGACCAACAACAAGCATTGTTGGCACAACAACAAATGCAGGCATATCAACAAGCCTTGATCACACAATAGAGCTTGGAACAAAATCCCACCAACATACCCAATACTCCACCCATCACTCAAATACCTCAACCACTTCAAAACACATTCACTCCACCTCCTGATCTGCAAGATGATGTAACGTCACAAATCAAACTTTTCTCACAACAAGTGCTCAATCTCTAATCAGGGAAAACAACAAAGACACCAAGCAACTTGTGTCCCTATTCGTTCAACAGGAGCCTTGCAATGGTACCATTCCCAAAGGGGTTTGAAATCCCTAAATTTGACAAATATCGTGGGACAGGAAACCCTGAAGATCACATCAGGGAATTCTAGGTACGTTGCATGGAGGTCACATATGATGATACATATCTGATGTGGCTATTTCCTCAAAGTTTGGCTAGTCCCACCATGGAGTGGTTCTCCCACCTTCCTCCTAGTATCAAAAAGTTCCAAGAGATCATAGACGCATTCATAAAAAACTACACCTTCAATATCGGTATGGATGTTTGTCTAGAGGAACTATCTATGCTTAAACAAGCTAAGGGGGAATCATTCACTTCCTTCTTACAAAGATGATGATCCAAGGCCAATAGGAGCAAATGGGCATGCTTGAAGAACAACAAGTTTGCACCATCATTACCAATCTTGAGAAAATCTTGGCATTTCATCTTAAGGTACAATGTATCACCACTTACGACCAACTGATCCCCAAGGCACTCAGCATCGAATGAACCCTTATGGCACAAGGGAGAACACCTACATATCAAGAAAAACAAGAAAATCACCCATCCACTAGCTATAATGAGAAACCTCACATGTGGGAAAGAAACAAAAATGTCACCAATGACGGTGTGGTGGATGCTAAGGTCATAATTAGTGCTCTGAAGCAAAACACCCAAACCTATCAACAACCACAAAACAACAATTGAAAAAATAGGAAAGTTAATGCGGTATCACAACAACCACCCAAAAATCAAGTCAACAATCTAAATAATCAAGGGGGACCACCCCCACGAAACAAAAATCCCCCCAAGCGGAAATACACTGCCCTTAGGGAATCGATTGAAGTAGTCATGAAGAAACTAATAAACAAAAATCTCATCAAGATTCTCACTTATGAGAACTATCAGGAACCCCAAGTGAAACCATCGTGGTACAATGAGAATCACCTTTGTGATTTCCACAAAATCAAGGGGCACACAACAACCAGCTGCATGAGGTTGAAAAATCTAATCCAAGACCTCATTGATGACAAGATCATAAATGTTGAGCAACTAGCTGGGAATTAGGACTTAAAAATATACACGAATATGATACCAGATCATAACCAAGGGAACAATTGTGGATAAAAAAAGTATGCCAATGTGAACCATGTGTATGATCATCTTGTCGTGTCCATTGATGAAATGGTCACTATTGTTAGCATCAGAGGAGCCAAAGCTATTTGTGGAGTCACCACATGTGGTGGCAAAGTCACCATCGTTGGGTCATCACAGCCACCTAGAACACCCACTTCAAATCCAAGAACCATTCCTAATGGCTATAATGTCCTAGACCAACTGAAAAGAACCCCAGCTCAGATCTCCATCATGGAGTTGCTGAAGATATCACCAACACATAGGAAAATCCTAGAGGAAGCATTGGCTTCATCCACTATCTCCGCGGATCTTGATGTTGACCAATTCTAATCTATGATCGGAAATATGACCACCTCAAGCCTCCTAACATTCTCTGATCAGGACTTCCCCACACAACCATCTCATAATCGTGCACTCCACCTTGAGGTCATGGTTCATAAAAATAAAGTCAAAAGGGTCTTGGTGGATGGGGGTGCAGGTCTAAACATTTGTTCCCTCAAATTAATAAAGAATTTGGGATTCTCAGAGGATTCCATTGAAAAGGGTAAGGGCATCACCATCAGAGCTTATGATGATTAGGAAAGAGTGTCTCAAGGCACTATTCAGCTCCCTATTCAAGTAGGGCCAACCATTATGGAAACCACATGCCAAGTCCTTGACCTTAATTTACCCTATAATATCCTTCTAGGGCATCCATGGATCCATGGGATGCAAGCAATCGCTTCCACCTTCCATTGGTACATCAAATTCCCATATCAAAATCAAGAGGTCACAATTAACGGTGATCTTGAGCCCTTTTCCTATTGCAAGAATCTGGAAGCAAAATACTATAAAATTCCCCAAGTCCCAAAGAACGATGAAGGCCCCACTACTCTGTATATAGACCCAGCTACATTAGCCTCCACTTCTGAGACAAAGACACCTGCCATCCCTGATATATTTGAAATCAAGGTCATTATCTAAGATAACGGGTGTGGGGATTACAGAATGAAGAAAAGTGCCTTCGTGATAGGAGAGTTACCTCAATCTCCTAGAACTCGTGGCCAACCCCAAGCAGCTGAAACATTATCCAATACTTTCAAAGCAGACCCCTCTAGATTCAGGTCTTGGGGAGATATAAGTTGGGAAATAGTGGATGAAAGAGACATATCCAGTCTCCTATATCAAGATGAAAGGCCTGTGCCTAATATTTTGATGGATGAAAGCAACAAAGGTCTACAAATGATGCTCGGTATGGGCTATGATAGAAGCAAGAAACTTGTGAAGAATGACAATGGCCTATTTGAATCCCTCATTCTAGAGAAGTGACTAAGAAACCTTGGTCTCAGATGTACCCCTATGAAGGTGACCATACTTGGAAAAGGTTCCTCGGTTAGAAAGGTCAAAACTCCCCCTCAGCTATCAGCAACCTCCCTTCAATTACTGGTATCCACAAGATTACCCTTATACAACTTTTCCTTTGACATAACTGATGTGTAGAGTAGTGATGAGGATCCCATAATTGACTTTCCTATGCTTTTCGAAGATTCCTCCCTGCTCATGATTAGTACCTTTTCTTTTGAGTAAGACCATCAAACCCATGAAATAAACCTAGTCTATCCCTAGCTCATCGATTACGACCAACGAGGACCACCAATTTTGGACACTTTTGAAAATGATGAGGTGCTCTTGGAATTCATGGGATTACAAGATACTATACCATGTGGAGATAACAAGGCTGAGTTTGACATCATACTGGACACACAAGCCTATTACAGGGAAATTATTGAATCCTTTAGTCGCAAAAGTGAAAATTTGAGAATAATCTCTAGGTCTTTGAGTGAAAACCACACTGTGGCACTCTTTGACCCGAAAAAAATAAAGGGCATATCCAACGGTGAAAACCTCTCTGAGGCATTGGAGGATGAAGGATTCAATCTTCCTCTTAGTGAAATTCATCAAGAGAAGTCAGCAGTATTAGCCGAGAGGCACAATCCAGTCAACTTGGGGACAAAGGAACTACCACGCATAACATTCTATGCAGAGTCAATTCTCATAGAAGAACAAGAACTTTTGGCTGCGTTCTTGAAAGAAAGAAAGAAAAAATTTACATGGACCTATGATGACATGCTTGGGCTTGATCTAGAGGTTGTGGTTCATCATCTAGCTATATATCCCGAAGCAAAGCCCATCAAACAAAAGCTTAGGAAGATGCATCCCCAAAAAGCATTGTTGGTCAAAATGGAATTGCAAAAGCTCGTAGATGCAGGGTTCATATGACTAATAGATTATCCAGAATGGGTCTCAAACCTTGTACCTATTTCAAAGCCCACTAGGGGAATTCTCATCTACACAGACTTCAAAGATCTCAACAAGGCATGTCACAAGGATTACTTTCCACTTCTAAACATTGACATGATCATGGATATGACAGCAGGACATGAAATGCTATCATTGATGGGCAGGTTCTCAGGCTACAACCAAATCATGATAGCTAAAGAAGACTAGCATAAAATGAATTTCACTTGCCCATGGGGGACATATTGTTGGAATATGATGCCATTTGGGCAAAGAATGCAGGGGCCATCTATCAGAGGGCCATGAAACTAATCTTTCATGACATGATCCACAAAACTGTGGAAGATTACGTGTATGATATATTGGCCAAATCCAAGAAAAGACAAGATCATATAGCCGCATTGGGCTCCATCTTTGATAGGTTGGAGGAATACAAAGTCAGACTCAATCCAAAGAAGTGTGTCTTCAGAGTACAGTCATGGAAACTCCTCAGGTACATTGTGTCCATGAGAGGAATTGAGATAGATCCTGCTAAGGTCAAAGCCATTCTTGAAATGGAGGCACCTAAAACACTGAAATAGCTAAGGGGTTTACAAGGAAGACTCCAGTCCATTTGTTGATTCATAGCGCAACTAGCAGACAAGGTTGCCCCCTACCCTCATCTACTTCTCAAGGGGGTAGCATACAAGTGGGATGAAAAGTGTGATCAGACCTTCAACAAGATCAAAGAATACTTACTCACATTGCGAGTCCTCATGCCTCCAATTCCAGGAAAACCTTTGATCTTATACATATCAACAACAACGAAAGCCCTCAGTGCTCTCCTAGCATAACATGATGAAAATGGAAAAGAGAGAGCTATCTATTATATCAGTAGAACTATGGTAGGTCATGAACTAAACTACGCCTCCATTGAAAAATCTTTTCTAGCAGTTGTATTTGCAGCACAAAATTTTAGACATTACATGCTAGCCCATTAGATAAAGCTTATCGCAAAGATAGACCCCCTTAAATAATTGCTTTCCAAAGCAACACTTATAGGGCATAAATCCAAGTGGGTTATGATCCACAAGAGCATGACATTGAGTATGTGGAGCACAAGGCCATCAAAGGACAAGCAATTATGGATCAGTTGGCGGAGGCACCGATGTACTTAGAGAATCCATTTGTCTTCGAATTCCCAGATGAATCAATCTTCAACCTAAGTGTAGCAGATCACTAGAAAATGTACTTTGATGGATCCTAAACGTAACATGGATCAGGAGTAGGGATATTCTTCATCACTCCTCAAGGGGATTGCATTCCAAAATCATAAAAGCTATCATTCCCTTGCACAAATAACATAACAAAAGATGAGGCTCTTGTCATAGGGCTAAGAATAGTAGTGCAATGGAAAACAATGGCACTCAAGGTTTTTGGAGACTCACAACTCATAATCAATTAGGTCAACAATGAGTATCAAACAAAGGATGACAAGTTGACTCCCTACAAGAAATTGGTGGAAAGTCTTAAGGAGTTCTTCATTGATATCACATTTGAGCAGCTACCAAGAGCAAACAATAGAGCGACAGATGCAATGGCTACAATCGGATCACTCCTAGAAATCCCACATGACATCCCAAAGCAATAATTCCTTGTAGAGTAGCTTCTCATGCCTGCATTTGAGGTACCAGAGTCCGAATTTGTGTGAAAAATCATTGGTCCCGGTGATCCATGGTACTATTGTCACCTAGAAATGCACCCTATGCAAAGTTATGAGAACTAAGCTTTCTGGTGAAACATGGGATCATTTCAAGGCTATGGGTCACCTGAAGTTGAAATGAACCTCCAGAGAAGGCCGGCTTCCTTTGGGTATCACCTATACTAGCAATTCTGTGAAGGTAAAAATAGAAGGAATGCATACAAGTAATGAAACTAAACTAAACTATTCCTATGGTGATACACTGAGTTAATAAGAAATCATGAAATAGACATAGGAAGGACATACATAGGAAAGCAACAGACAACATTTTCACTTACTAACATAACCCCTTTAAACTCATGCACTATTCTTAACAGGCTTTCTCTACATGCATATCTTAGGAAGGAAAGATGAATTTCACAACCTTAGGTATGAATACAGATTTTTTCAGAAAAACACAGCTAAGAACTTGCATAGTCCAAAATACATAAATGAGAGTAATACAAACATTAACAGTAGCTTCCCAGGTAAACTCTATGTTATATTCCAGATTCCAGTTGAGTTACAAAACATACATTTAGTCAAGGAAGGATTGATAAAAAATCACTAACTCTTTTGAATGCACAATCCGAACCCCTTACAAAAAGGCAAAAAATGCCTTATATACACTAGTGTGTTGGCCCCTTAGGGCTTACAAAAATATCGAGCTCAGAAAGATCTATCCTTAGATATTTTTATTGAATTTAATGTTGTAGCCTGCGTGTCCTTAGTGTGTGTGTCGGTGAAGAAAGGTTTCCTTCAGAGGAACCCTTCTTGATCTTTCTGCAACCACCGTATTCACTTCTTGGTATCGTGTCCCTCTTTGAATTCCCCTCAATCGAGCTGCTTTGAATGCTCTTGAGCTCATGTTGCTTTTCCTTCTGTTAATCACCTTCTCCTGGCACTTGGTTCTGCTACCATGACTTGCTTTGGCTTTCTCTGATTGATTGAGCCTACTCCACGTAGACTTTTTAGGCGGTCAAAAACTCCTTTAGTTAGAATCGCATCTCGGCGAGACATTGGAAGTGTCTCACCGATGCAATTATGTGTCTCTGTAGCTATCGGCATATCATGGAATAGTCAGTGAGAGCTCATGGCGAGATCATTTCATTTGGCAATCTCACTCTTGTCCTCCGGGCTCGAGCTCCTTCAGCTTTTGGTGAGACATCTATGTGTCGGCAAGAAACTACTTCGACGGCTAGAAGCTACATTGATATCTTTTATGTCGGGGAGACCCTTTGTTTGGTCAGTGAGACCTTCTATTTTTTTGGATCTTTCTTCCCAAGCTAGTTCCCCTTCTGGCTCATTTTGCATCGGCAAGACCTTTTGCGTTGCTGAGACTTCACGGCGATCCCATCATCCTTCACCGAAAACAACATCTTCTACCGAGGCCTTTTGCTTTTCAAATACTGTCGGCGTGACCCCTTGTTATTTTTGAGACCATATGCCGAAGGCCCATCTTATGCCGATCCTTTTGCTTTGGTATGACTCACTCCTTCGGCTAGACTACCTGTTTGTCGCCGAGACCCACGCCGAACTCCTCATTCTGCCCGAGCTCCCTTTTGTTTCACTAAGACTTTGGCCTATTGGCCAGACTTCATACCGAGCGTCAGGCGCTACACCGACGTCAAATTTTGGTGAGACTTCATGTGTTCGGCAAGACCTTATGTCGATATGACTTCATTGGCAAGACTATTGGCTTTCGGTGAGACCTTAATCACCGTCGGGACTTAATGGCGAAGGCATCTCCTCTTGGCGATCTCTTTGTTGTTAGTGGGAAATCAGAGTTGGGGAGACCTCTCTCCATCTTGAATGCTACGCCAAAGGCTCCTTGTTGTCGGCGAGACACCACCAGTTCACCAAGACCTTTTGCCAAAATAAATCTCACGCTGAAACCTTATTGTTGTTGGGGAGACTTCACTGGTCATCGAGACTCTCTCCGAATGCTTTGTTATGTCGAAGGCCTTTTAAGTTGGGGAGACTTTGTGACTTCGGCGAGACCCTTTGGCGAAGCTCGCTCGCTTTGCTGATCCTTTTGATTTCGGTGAGACCTCTTCCAATTGGTAAGACCTCCTACTGAAACCCGCATACTTATGTCAAAGGGATCTTGCTTTGCTTTGTCGGCGAGACCCAATGCATTCACTGAGACTTCTCTCTAGAGAAAAGAACTTCTGCCGAAATGAATATCCTCGTCACCGAGACGATGATTGATGTCTTGCCGATAGGGACCCATAGGTGAATCCCATTCGCTGTGACATTCCTGGGGTCTTGGTGACTCTCTCCTTAGAAGATTTTCATGTGAACTTGAACAAGGTAGGCTTCTTTACTGAGTTCCATGTGGCCTAGCATCAGACTCATGACTTTTTCCCTAGGCTGAATGCTTCATTTGGCCTTCTCGAACCTATTAAACATAATTTTCCTTACCTGATTGAGCCTGAGGGTGAAAATTAGGTAACATTTATGGCGACCTTTGCTCGGTATTTTCCTTCTAAACATGAAAACTAGTAGCCTAGGCCTATTCATTGGGCATGGAGTCATTAGGAGGATCAGAAAACAAATAAAAATATTAGTTTTGCACATGACCGCAACTCGCTTGAGATCCATTGGACACAACAGGTTGCCAGAAGAAAAAAAAAGTAGGGGAAAACAAAAGAGAAAAAACTATGCCATCACAACACCTAGGAAATAAAATAATTAACCTGAAGCGCAGAAGCATTTATTGAAAACATAAACCTAAACTAATATATACAAAAGAGGAACCTCATCAGGCTTAAAAACAGTGTTTAAGATGCATCCCATTGACTGGGATAGGGAGTACTTCCCCATCTGTTGTATCCAGTTGATAAGCGTTGTGCTCCTTATAGTCCCTGATAAGGAATGGACCTATCCACATGTTATCGAACTTGGTGTGATGGCCTGGCTTACTTTTTAAAACATCCCATTTCAGCACGAGATCTCCCACCTTGAAAACTTTTTCTGTAGCCTTCTTGTCAAATGTTCTTTTTTGTTTGGAGCTGATGATACTCCAAAGCTTTCATTGCTCTGTCCCTTGATTCTTCAAGTTCCATGAGCTCTGCATACCTCACAGACATGGGGTCCTACCCCTCAAATATCTCTAATTGGTGAACAATGTCAAGAACTGGAAGCTCTACAGACAAAGGCAGTCTTGTCTCTCTGCCATAGACTAACATGTATGGTGAGTTAGCAATAGACCTCTTAGAAGTCACCCTGTCTACCCACAGTGCATGCTTTAGTTTGATGTGCCAGGTCTTTTGTTTATCCTCCATTGTTCTCTTGATAATCCTGATGAGATTCTTATTTGTGCTTTCAACTAAGCCATTACCCTGAGGGTAATTGTAGACACCTAAAAATGACCTAGGTCTGCAAGCTTCATTTTTACCACTTTCGTCCTAGCATAATTATGACATTTAATTATGTCCTTGGTCCACATTCGACTATTGATTAAATAATTCATAATTATTTAATTAAATCATGTCTTGGTTTTCTTCATGATTATTAAATAAATAAATTTCATTTATTTATTAAATACGTCACTAACTATCTTAATTAAATAAATTGATTAATTTATTTAATTAATTAATCTCATCTCCTAAATTAAATAATTAAATTTAATTATTTAATTGCTAATTAATATTCTTCTCATTTTAAATAAATTAAATTATTTAAAATGTCATGTCAATCTTAACTGTTAGTCCTTTTTGATAAATAATCTGAAAAAGATTATTTATTATCTCTCAAAATCTATAATTTGAATTATTTTAATTCAAATTAGTAATTAATCTTCCAAAAATCGAGCAATCAGGCAAATTCTTGATTTTTCAAATCTTATCTTCAGTCCACATCTTATCTCTTTGATTTTTCAAATCTTGCAAATCAGGCAATCTTATCTTCTTGATTTTTTAAAAATCTTTATTTTCTAATTAATTTGTCTCATTCATTCTCCACCGTCGATCCGATTTTATTCTGACCATTCGATTAAAGATTTTTCCTTAACCCTAATTAGGGATTCTCAAGTTTAATCTGGATCATTCATTTTAGGTTCTCATCATTAATTTATCTTGTCCGTCCATTCGAAATGGCATTTTCTATAAAATGCCATCTTCCTCTCACTTTTCGATTACACACACACATATGCTGACATTTTGCATAGTTATTGTAGGCATTCATTTACTTTCACATTTATTGTCATAGGCAATTTTAGTATTTAATATAGTCATTTAATCACTTTTGGCATTTGTTTTAGACATAGGCATTGGCAATAGGCATAGGCATTTAGATTTTGAATAAATCCTTCAAAACTTGCTTTAGTCTTGTCATTTGTCATAATTGCTCATACACGAATCTGAGGGCAACATTTTACGGCAAGCTAGGAGGTGTAACGAAGGTGAAGCATGGAAGAGGAAGACTTATGGTAATATCGTTCCTTTTGTTTTCATCATTTTTCCTTTGTGCATCATTATTTTCAATGGATTTTAGTGTTATTGATCTAACCATCTAACAAATCTGATTTTTCCCTTGATTACATTGGTGAACCCGACTCTATTTTTTCATTTCCGTACGGTTTTTTGTTGTTTTGCAGGTACAGGTGCAGATCGATGCAAGTGTTTTTTTTTTAAACATTGCGACGCATTTGATGCGTCGCAACACATCTGCTGACAGAAGCACCGCAATCGCCTTGGCAAGCCACAACTGACATACCGAACGATGCATTTGATCTTCCGAGCCGCATTCGAAGACCCGAACGATGCATCTGCCCTGTCGAGCCGCATCTGTTTGGTAAAATTTTTCTTTCAGCTTTTCCATTCTGATATTTAGATTTTTGGGTTTTTCTAGTTACTGGTTTTCTGGTTTTCTGGTTTTTCTATTTTTTTTATTCCTGCATGTTAACTAGATTAGATTTTTTGTGTTACTAATCTTTTCTTGTAGCGTGTGGCGATCCTCATTCGTTTGTCGAAGACCATTGCTTAAAAATATTACTAATTCATTGTTTGCAGATTCACATGTCAAAGAAGGAATAAACAAACTTTGTGCTTGTTTTTCTTAGATTAGCAAACATTTGATTTTGGTGCATATAAAACAAACTCATGTCTTCTATGCTTGATTGTGGTTGTGAAATGGTAGGTGAGTATGCTCTCACTTGGTGAAAACCTTGTGATTAGAAAACCAGACCCATCCCAATCTGTTATTTATCCTGACTTGGTATATCGGAGTATCCTCTCCCCTCGCGCTTTTGGGCGATCTTGGGTGTAAAAGAAATGGTTACCAACTCTAGAAATTGGGCCTGCCTGGGGATTTCATCACCCCAACATGACTCAAACTGGCAACGGAGCTAAAGCCAAGCTACCCCCACCGGTATATAAATGTAAACCTTAAGGGAAAACCTAAGGTTGCGAGTGCGGATGTGTCATACGGACGGAGTTGTACTCCCTTAAACCTTGTTGAGCTTAACCTCTTCAGGCTGGAGTGCCACCTTAATGGTGATTAATCTCTTTCCCCATGTATGGCCACTCGAATGGGGGTCCCAAACTAAAAACTCTTGTATAGAAATCCAAAATCCTTCTATTTGCTAGCGCAGCACCGGTCGGTGTGAAGGCATCCACACTTTCGCAGTTTGTAGTAGAGGTGATCAGCTCACCATGGGAGTTTCATAGGGGTTGGAAGCTTGGTTGGCTTGAGAAGAGAGTGCACTATAAGGGAGAGCCCGTGCAACCAAGCTTCTGAATTCACACGCTACAGATATGCGGTTGGGGAAACCCGCGTGGAATCTAGCGAATATTGTCATGGCCTAACCTAGGATCGTGCTTTTCTAATGTGTGTTTGGTTACTTTTTAAAATGTTGTGTTTGTCAAGTGTATTCTGGTTCTATCACAATTCAAACAAAACATTCACCAAACAGATCAAAATTTCCATCAAAACGACAAGAAAATCACTTTGAAACTAAACTGAGTCACATATGTCGAACTGCAACTGATTTTCTGCAACACAACTGCTCTGCTAAACCGCATTTGAAACTTAGAATGCTGCATCTATAGGCGTCGCGATGCATCTTTCAACTTAAAGCTGCAATTGCAAAACCGAATCGCATTTGCTAAACTGTGACGCATTTGCTAAACTATGACGCATTTGCCTGTCAAAATTTTAAACCTCACAATCAAAACCAGAGGTCTTCAAATCATCAACCATTCGTCAAACACTGTCACCAAGAAGACTCTGTCAGAAACCAAACTTGATATTGCTCAAAGTCTTGTCTATTAGTTTGCATTAGTCACCATAGGTTTCATACTTCATTCCTTTTCACTGCATACACTTGGCATTAGATTATCCCTAGGTTCATATTTTGCATACTTAGGATTAGGAAAATATTAAGAACACTTTGCAAAGTCATTGTTGTCGAAATTAGACCCTCTTGGACTAAGTTCTCAAAACTCCTTTTTAGTCATTGTCCTCTTTTGCGAGATTTCTTCCAACTCAAAAGTCTAGTTAGGAAGACTCACTAGTCATTTAGACCTTGTCAACTTGTCATTTGCAACAAAGTCCTTTAGCAGTCAAAATTGAAAACAAAGTTCGAGCTTAGAAGTGCTTAGATAACCTTGTCTTACATTGCATAGACATTGCATATCCTATTCACGAAAAAAACCAAAAACATTAGTCATTCTAGTTGTCATTTTGAAATTAGACTTCACATAGTGTCATACTTGCATTTAGTTGTCATTCCCTTTTGAGCACTCTCATTTATGGTTGAAACCAGACTTCAAAAACAAAAGAGACAAATGGAAAACTTTAGGCAAGATCCCCCGTTTACTGTCAACAATCCTCCACATGACTCAAACTGGACCTTGTACGATCCATTTTCCAACTTAGACAATCAACCTCCAGTGACAACACAATCCTCATCAAATAGTACATTCGAACTCTACTTGCAAAGAGATGAAAATGGTCAACTACTTCAGGAAAACATAGAGGCATTGACACAAGACCTAGAGGCCTATCAGCTTGCTGAAACAATAGCTCGTCAGGATAGAGAAAAATTTGTAGCTATTCTCTTGAGTGAAGGAGCTAAGTTACCACAAGGATTTGATGTTAACACGCTAAATTTGACACTTCATGACCCTAATTCCCACAACGCAAATAACATGTCACATAGTGGTCAACTTTTAAATACTACGAGCAATACTTCCTTTGGGACCACAACGACAATAAATACCACTCCCAACATCCTAAACATTTCCAACTCAATAAATACCACATCTATTGGGGGATCACAATCATCCACAATACCCACAACATCCACAACACTACCCCAATCAGATGGAACCACTCTTGGCTCCTCAACGACATGGGAAAATTATTCCAATCCTCTTTTTACCATGACAGTAAATACCACGGGGGCATCATCAAGTTACCACAATCCCCCCTTGACAACTACATCTACTACCATGAACACAACTTTGACAAATTCGTTCAGTAGTATTTCACAAAATCCTTCAAGAGGAGCCACAGGACGTATCTTTATCCAAGGACAACAACAAAACATCAACACAACAACCCAATCAAATGTCATTGTCTCCCAAGGTCCAAACACAAACGTCCCCCTTGTACAAAACCAACAATTTACACAAGGTGGCCAAATAACACAACCCATGACATCATTGACACACTATAACAGTCATGGTCACAACATCCCCCAAATAATGACACACATGGCTGGGGGACACATCCCAACATACTCATCCAACATTCATACTCATCAACATGCACCAAATCATAACTTCCAATACCAACAACACACGTCATACGTACCGCAACAATCTGTACAGCCACAATACACCAACATTCATGCATACCAGATAGGAACACATGGTGTACCAGGAAATCCAACATATGGAAATGTAAACGGCCCTACCATAGATGAACTAAAAGCAAGAATGAGGGATATGGAGAAAACTATGCAAAACATGTACATTTCAGGCAGGAAATCAGAAATATCATATGACCTAGATGTATACCCATTCGACATAAACTTACATATGCCTGCATTTCCGCTAGGATACGTGTCACCTAACTTCACAAAATATAGAGGCAAGATAAATCCCATTGAACATGTTCGCGAGTTCGCAACCAATTGTATGGATATCGCCTACGAACCAACATACTTGATGAGACTTTTTTCCAAAAGTTTTTCGGGTCAAGCCCTTGAATGGTTTTCAACGCAAAAAGATATCCAGACATGGGATGAGCTCAAACAAAAATTCATAAGAAATTACGTGTACAACATTGACATGGATACCTCTATCACTAGCTTGTGCAATCTCACGCAAGAAGACTCTGGTGAGACATTTATTCCATTCTTTAAAAAATGGAGAAGCCTTGCTAGTCGATGTCACATTGACATTCCTGAAAGGGAAAAAGTTGACATGTTCATCCAAACACTTCTAGGGCCCCTAAAATTCACATTGCAAATACATTGTTGCACAAACGTCACAGAATTGGTCAAAAAGGGATTCCAGATTGAGAAAGCCCTTATTGCAAAGGGAGAACTGAGATATGGTTCCAAAAACATGAACGTCAATCCACCCGCTGACAAAAACAAATATTGGGTTAAAAATAAGCATGTCACAAACAACGGTGTTGTTGATGCCAAGACTGCAAACACTGTAGGTCCTGTATTGGCCCTGAAAGGGGTTCAACAACAAAATAGACCAACAACGACATTGAAACCTCCTCCCAATACTTCTTCAAACAATCAAAGTGGTCAAAACAATCAGGGACAATATCGTCAAATGAGACAATTTCCTAGGGGTCGCACATACACCCATTTGGGTGAACCCGAGTGAACCCATTGAAGAAGTCCTTAAGAAATGCATTCAGCATGGGGTCATCATACTTCCAAAAATAAAACCATATGACCCAGGACAGTTTAAACCAGCATGGTGGAATGAAAATGCACTTTGCGAATACCATCGAGCCAAAGGGCATACAACCTCTAACTATTGACAATTGAAAAACCTAATTCAAGATCTTATCAAAAATCGCACAATCAAAGTAGGTGGATCACAATTCACCTCCAATGCAGATCATACTATCCACAAGAATCCACTGCAGGATCATGGCTCTCATAATGCGTCCACTTCAGGTTCACAAAATCAAACTAACTTCGCCCGAGTCAAGTACGACTATTCTGGTGAACCTATTATAAACAATGTTTGAATTGAAGATGAGTACATCAATACCATTACGGTCAAGAGAGCACCCCAGTGTAATGCTACTACTCACAGTGGAAAGGTCACTATAGCTGGTCCACCTCCCCCTAGACAAGTCAAAATCACAATACCGGGCCCATCGGCTAAACAACCACAACCTGCTTCATCAGATAAACAGCCAAAACCTATCTCAACCCCACAATAGTGGAAACCCAAAAGTCAGTTCAACCTCATTGACCAACTAGGAAAGACTCCCGCACAAATATCTATCCTTGAGCTGCTTCGTATCTCTCCTGCGCACAAAGAAGTCCTAGACAAAACTCTCCTAGAGTCGTCGGTCCCTAAGGACATCAATGTCAATCAGTTTGAAACTATGGTGGGATATCTCACCATGCCACACCACGTCACCTTCTCAGATCAAGACTACTCATCACATAAAACCAACCACAATGACACATTACACATAGAAATTTTTGTCTACAAGCACAAAGTTAGACGGGTTTTAGTAGATGGCGGAGCAGGGTTGAATATATGCTCCCTCAAATTGGTTAAGGCTCTTGGGTTCTCTGATGCATGCGTAGACCCAACGAAAAGCATAGTGATCAAAGCATACGATGACGAGGAACGCTCTTCAAGGGGTGTTATCTCTCTCCCTATCAGAGTGGGACTGGTCATTATAGACACAACCTGCCAGGTCCTAGATTTGGAACTACCATATAGCATTTTACTTGGCCGTCCATGGATCCACGCTTTAAAAGATGTTCCATCTACATATCACCAATGCCTCAAGTTTCCATTTGACGGCACTGAAGTAACCATAGATGGAGACCCCGACCCTTTCCAATATTGTACCAACTTAAGGGGAATCTATGAAAACTGGGTACCTATTAATCGAGAAGCACCTGGCTCCTCATCATCCAAGTATATCAACCTTTCCACACTCATGCCATCATCCACATCCACTCCATCCATGTCTTTCGCCACACCACCACCTTCCACCAGCTCTAAGACTGAATCCACTATCACAATCCAGGACCTTGGCTATGGAGAATTCAAACTGCACACAACATACAACATAACAACAATGCCCAGGTCTCCCAAGGACTATGGTCAGCCATGTTTCAAAATGGAACCTCAGGAAACCTTCAAAGTTCCATCGAATACAGTTTTTATCAAGTGGGGGGACATGAGTGAGGAAGACCTTGCTGACATCACAGGATGGATCTATAAGGATACTATCACATTACCCCCATTACCAGTTCAAATATATGGCAAAGGTTATGACTTCATGAAGGCTAAAGGCTACGATGGTACTAGTGGCCTAGGAAAAGACAAAACAGGCCGAAGGGAACCCATAGAAACTTTTCAAATTCTAAAGTATCTTGGATTAGGGTTTAGATCACTTGCCAATGACGATCGACGTACCTCTGAACTTTTAAATGAGCGAGTACATGCTTCTGACAGTGTCAAGACTACTAGGGAACCCCTCACCTAAACAGACTCCCAAGAGTGGGAATTTGGCTCAGAATGATCCCTAAGTGACTATTGTCTTGATGATTTGTTTGTCGAGTCAGGGGAACTGACCTCTGAACAATGGTTTTGGCAAATATTCAAAATTGAATAGGCACCAAACAGTCAAAATCCTACTACCACTTCCCATGACACACAACAACCATCATCTGAACCCCATCAGTCTAATCTATCCGAGGTATCAGATGACATTGACAACCAGGGCTCTAAAACCTTCACTCCCTATTTTGACAATGAATATGACACTAGTGAAGGAGAATATTGGATAGAGTCTGATGTTGAGTTGGATGATGATAACCTCATCTACAACATCACTCAATCCATCTTCATGTTGTCCGCATCCTCACCCCAATTCACTAGCCTTGATGATGGCATCTCCTTAGTTTACCCTGAATTAGTCGATTGGGACCAACAAGGACTACCAGTTCTGGACACATTTTAGAATGATGAGGCAATTGCCAAATTCATGGGATTACAAGAAGGCATACCCAATGGGGACCATAAATTAGGATTTTCTATTGATTTAGACTGCACCGCATACTTTGGCGAGACTGTCCAGTCCTCTAGTCGCAAAAGTAAAAATAAAGTAAAAAATGAAACGTCTCTAGGTGAAAACCAAAAGGCACCTCTTGACAATAAAATAGTAAAAATAAAGGATGAATCTATGGGTGAAAACCTCTCTGAGGCACCCAAAGATGGAGGATTGGACTTTATCCCCATGCAACAGGAGAAATCGGCCATGCTTATTGAGGACACAATAGAGGATAACATTTCAACTGCAGAAGACCCCAAGATGGTCCTATTTGCGGCATCATTGACTGATGAAGAGAAACCAGAATTTCATAAATTCTTTATAGAATGGAAAATCAACTTTGCATGGTCCTATACTGACATGCCAGGATTGGACCCCAAACTCGTTCTGCATCATCTGCCACTATTACCCAATGCTAAACCAGTCAAGCAGAAGTTGCGCAAAATACATCCCCAAGTTGCTCTATTGGTCAAGGCCGAGTTAAAGAAATTACTGGATGCCGGATTCATAAGGTCTATAGATTATGCTGAATGGATTTCCAATCTAGTGCCAGTGACAAAGCCAAATGGGCTGATTCGGGTATGTACATACTTTCAGGATCTAAACAAGGCATGTCTAAAGGATGACTTTCCTTTGCCCAACATTGACATCATAGTAGACCTAACTACAGGACATGAGATGCTATCCCTCATGGATGGTTTCTCCAGCTATAATCAAATCCACATTGCTCTCGAGGATTAGCACAAAACAACATTTATGTGCCCATGGGGTACATACTGTTGGAACGTCATGCCATTTGGTGCCACGTATTAAAGGGCTATGACCACGATCTTCCATGACATGATGCACAATATAATGGAGGATTATGTAGATGACCTGTTGGCCAAATCAGCAACTAGGAAAGATCATTTGAGGGTACTCGACATAATTTTCAAGAGACTTGAAGAGTACAAAGTTCAGCTAAACCCTAAGAAGTGTGTTTTTGGGGTCACGCCAGGTAAACTATTGGGGTACATATTTTCCCAAAGAGGCATAGAGGTTGATCTGGAAAAGTTCAAAGAAATTATAGACATGCCTCTGCCCAGAGGGATCAGTGAACTCAGAACTTTGCAGGGCAAAGTACAATCTATTCGCCGTTTCATAGCCCAATTGGCAGATAAGTGTCATCCGTTCCAGTACCTATTGCGCACAAGTGTCCCCTTTGTATGGACGGATAAATGTCAAGAGGCCTTCCAGCAAATAAAAGATTACCTACTGTCAACACCAGTACTCATGCCGCCCATTCATGGAAAGCCATTGATTCTATACATCTCCACTACTAGTTCAACATTGGGGGCATTGCTGGCCCAAAATGATCACGAAGGGAAAGAAAGAGCAATCTATTACATTAGCCGCACATTGATAGGCTATGAGTTGAACTACACATACATTAAATGTGCATGCCTCGCTGTTGTCTTAGCATCCCAAAAACTAAGACACTATATGCTCAGCCATTAGACACAACTAGTTGCCAAGATTGATCCATTGAAATATCTACTAAGTCGAGCAGCATTAACAGGCCGGTTGGAAAAATGGGCCATGATCCTAAGCGAGTATGAAATATAGTATGTTGAGCGCAAGGCAATAAAAGGGAAAGTAATAGCAGATCAACTAGCAGATGCACCGATTCAAGCCACTCATCTATTAGTAACTGATTTTCCCGATGAGTCCATTTTCCATGTAGAACCGACATCACCATGGAAACTGTATTTTGATGGGTTCATACTGGTCATGGATCAGGCGTTGGAATCTTGTTTATCACACCACAGGGGGATTCAATTCCTAATTCATTTAGGATCGCTTTCCCTTGTACAAATAACATTTCCGAATATGAAGCACTAGTCATAGGTCTCAAGTTGGCAATCAAATGGAAAATTCAGACACTGCTTGTATTCGGGGATTCTCAGCTCGTAATCAACCAAGTGAATGATGACTATGAAACAAAGGATGAGAAGTTGCTTCCTTACAAGAGGATGGTGGACAGTTTCCTAACATACTTCCAATTGATTTCTTTTCAACAAATCCCTAGGGCACAGAATAAGGTAGTTGACGCAATGGCTACTATCAGTTCTCTCTTGGACATCCCTAAAAATGTGCCACAATTTGAGTTTTTAGTAGAACAACTTTTGATACCGGCATATGATATCCCAGAATCAGAAATGGTTTGTGAACTTGTTGGTCCCAACTCTCCTTGGTATCAGGACATTTACAAATACCTAAAATCTCAAACCCTTCCATCGAACCTGTCCAATAACCAAAGGAAGTCCTTCATTAGAAAATCTGCAAGGTATGCCATTGTCAGTGACACCCTATACTACTGTAGTTTTGACAATACACTCCTTAGATTTCTTGACATCGATGAAGCATGTACGACCTTACGAGAACTGCATGACGGTATATGCAGATCTCATTCGAGTGGTCCTACGCTAGCTAAGAAACTGACGAGACTTGGGTATTATTGGCCAATAATGGAAAAAGATACAATTGAATATGTCAGGACTTGTCGCAAATGTCAAATACATAGTGAATTGGTCCATGCTCCAGCACAGGAACTCCGGCCGATCACTTCTCCTTGGCCCTTCGCTCAATGGGGACTCGACCTCGTGGGTAAGATTCATCCAACCTCATCCAACGACCATAAATTCATTATTACTGCCACTTAATATTTCACAAAGTGGATTGAAGCCATCCCATTGACATATATTACTGGCAAACAAATATCAAAGTTCATCCTCAACTACATCATTTGCCAGTATGGCCTTCCACAGTCCATCATCACTAACAACGAATGTCCATTCAAAAACCAAGATGTACGTGAGTTATGTGAACGATTCCATATCCAACACCACTTTTCATCTCCATACTACCCACAAGGAAATGGCCAAGCTGAGGCGTCCAATAAAACCATTGTCAAAATTCTAAAAAAGACTGTTAATGATGCTGGCCGTGACTGGCACATACAACTTAGCCTTGCTTTGTGGGCTTACCGAACTAGCATTCGTACACCTACAGGAGCCACCCCATTCACCTTGGTTTTTGGTGCTAAAGCCATCTTACCCATTGAGGTCGAAATTCCTTCGCTACGAGTCTCTTTGAAGGGTCTAACTAATGAAGAGGAGTACCGACAATCACGCTTGCACGGGCTGGAAATGCTGGAAGAAAGAAGACCAAACTCACTGAATCATCTCCAAGCATATCAGAACCACCTTTGTCATAGCTACAATAAAAGGGTTATGGTCAGAAAGTTTGACATTAGTGACCTAGTTCTAATGCAGAACCCCAAGAACCAAGCAGACAGAGAAAAGCCAGGAAAATTTGAACCAAACTAGCTGGGTCCCTATATTATCATATCTTCTTTTGGGTCCGGAGCTTATCAATTGGAAACTCCAGATGGGGAACAATTGACAGAACCCATCAACAGTTTACATGTTTGAAAGTTCTACGCATAGCATCAGAGGATGGAGCTGAAAGCCGTAAAATACAAAAAAATTAAAAAATGATAAAAATCGCCACCTTGATGAAAACCTGGCAAACAGGCGTGGTGACACAAAAAAAAAAAATCATGAAAATAGTAAAGAGAAAAATGATTCATTCAATAGTGAAAACCTGGCAAACAGGCACTTTGGACAAGTACCATGGTGAAAACCTGGCAAACAGGCGCCATGCATAATCAATCATTGCTCTGCCATCTACTGCCACTTTGTCTAACTTGGCCTAGGATGAAAGGTATCTTCACCACTATTCTACAAATCACCACCACATCCTACCCGACCTATCATAGTAGCTAAATGATTGACATCAGGTCCTGATGACTGTTCGTCTAACAAGTCAGCAACATCCTGTCCTTATCCCTTGCAAGTGGCCAAGTCTTAGACTTGACTGGGGGCAAAATGTTTATCATGCAACTGCAGTGGATGTCACGTATGATCACAAAAACATTGGCAAAAAGTCCTAAAAAAAGACAAAAACATCACAAAAAGCCCTGAAAAAAAGACAAAAACATCATAAAAAGTCCTAAAAAAAAAAAGGACCAAAAACATTGGCAAAATGTCCTGAACAAAGATAAAAAAATATTGGCAAAAAGTCTTAAAAAAAGAGACCAAAAACATCATAAAAAGTCCTGAAAAAAGACCAAAAACATTGGCAAAATGTCCTGAACAAAGATCAAAAAACATTGGCAAAAAGTCTTGAAAAAAGAGACCAAAAACATCATAAAAAGTCCTGAAAAAAGTCAAAAACATCACAAAATGTCCTAAAAAAAGACCTAAAAATCATAAAACATCTTGAAGAAAACCTCAAAAAAAATCATTAGACCACTCGAAGAACACAAACACACTATCATTTCTAGTCAAAGTCAATCATGTCAAATCAGTCTTCGTCATCTGTCTGAACTACATTGTCTCTGTGCATTTGCTACGTAGGCAAGACTCATGCTTGAGTCCCCGAGACATTAGGTCAATCCTTTTAGGTTTTTCAAAATAAAATCATGACGCAATCTTTTCTCATCAAGACAAAGTCATTGGTCGTGTCGAACTATGAGGTCTCTGATTGTATGACGTAGGCAAGGCCATCTATTGATGAGCCCCCGAGGTTGCACTAGGTCAGTCCATTAGGGTTCATGGCACTACATTGGCACACACGTCAAAAATCTTCAATCAATTTCCACATGGGAAAACTCCTGAAACAAAGTAAAACAATCATTTATTTAGCATGACAATCTCATCAGTGCATCACTCATATCATCAAGGCAATATCGGCATATAGTCAAACACAAGTCAAACTCGGGCAAAGCAAGTCAAATCATCATAAACCGGTCAAACTGTCAAATTTTGGTTACTCTTTAAATGTGTCCTTCTGAACGATAACCTCTGTCATTTACGCCTTAGGATGTGTCCTTCCTAGGCGTCATCATCGTCACTCGACATTTTGAGTGATCCTCTTGACATCTAAAGATCACTCTTCGTGACATCAATATTCTTCAGATGTGTCCTTCTGAAGAATCAACTCTGTCATTTATGCCTTAGGATGTGTCTTTCCTAGGCATCACCATTATTTTGAGGGACCCCTTACGACCATTAGGGATCAAATCCTCTGGTCATCAGCATTATTCAGGATGTGTCCTTCTTGAATTCACCAATTCTTGACATTTTCCAATGTTAATCATAAACTTTAAACATTTCGACATCTCGACATTATCAAATATGACATCTTGACACCAGAACAATGGATATCTAGACGCACTTGGAAAAAACTTGACAATTGTCTTTTAGTTGTTATCATGATATTAGTTTTTTGGCGAGATCCCACTAAACAAGATTTAGAGAAGCAGCGACGTATCATGTCAATTGACACGCATGACTACTAGTTTCTCAGCGATGTCCTGATTTTGGGATTTAGAAAAACAATGACATATCGTGGTAAGGACTCTTTCTTTTTGTATTTTGATAATCATGCTACTAGTTTCTCAAGGAGGTCCTGGAAATAGGATTTAGAGAAGCAACGACGTTTCATGATTTGTCCTTGTCTTTTTTCTGCATGTGGTTGATTATGGCAAAAAGACTGGGGCAAGCACGCTCTTAGTATGAGTCATGATCATCCTTGTCTATGACTATTTGTCTTATGTAATGGTACGACCTTGCACACCTTGATCTATGTCATATCATGGTGTTTGTTGGCCATTACAATAGTTTTCCCAATGATGATTAAGAGCAATAAATATTAAAAGTCCTACAGTAAAGTTTTGAAGGATTTGGTCTAGGAATTAACATGCATTTTCATAGGTCTCATGTCTTCTCTTCTTTGATCTGGTCATCTTCTCTCATCAGCTTCATCGTCTTCTCTCGTCCATCCCGCGATGATATCCTATGACATCCAAAAACATAAGTGCATACATGATCATATACATTGCATTAGGTCCATACATACATCATTCATGGCATTAAATCATATACATAAGCACAAGCATTGCATTAACGTAATCATCAACATTGCATCTTTTACATAAATACATCATGCACATCATTAACATAATCATATAAATAAGCAATGTATCATCATGACATCAAAAATCACAAATAGGCATCATAGGACATACATGGCATCATAAGTCGTACATCATACATGTCATAATACATAAAGCAAAAGCATCACATAACACATGTAGGCCGCATCAAAACTGCATCATCATATAGAATCATCTCAAAAAGGTACAATGTCACAAGATAGAGTCAACGGATATCCCAAAAATGGAGCTCGCAGGCTCAATAATATACATAGTGTGTCAAAATACAAGTATGCCCCTAGGGTAGGCTCTCATCATCCCCTTGAGGTGAGGAATGTGGTGGTGGCAGCTCTATCATGGGTGCTAAAGCAATAGGTGGTTTTGTGGCAGCCTTTGTCTGTGATACCGATGGAACCGCGAGTGACAGTATCATCCTGATGCTGGCAAACATCTGTGAGGTCAATGCTGCTAGACTCTGGGAGGTAGACGGATCTTTCACTGGCGGCTGATCCTGTACTGACCTCTGCGCTGAAACTGTGGAAACCTCTGCCTCTGCCACTGACAGAGCTGCAAAGGACGGTGCCATCTCAACAGTATAGAACATCTGTGAAGTCACTGCTGCTGGACTCTGAGAAATAGAAGGATCTGTCACTGGTGGTTGTACTGATCTCTGCATCGAACCAGTTGACCTAGGACTAGGAGTGTGCTTGCGCAAATGATGGGACCTGTGCCCTGAAGTGTGCCCTGTCGAGGTAGACCCTCTGACACTAGTATGGCTCCTCGTACCACTGCCATTTCCTGACCTATGTTCGCTACTTGTCCTCGTCTGTGATCGGGACAAGGTAGGATCTCGTCGCTCTGGCGGCTCTGCCTGCTCATAGAGAGTCCGATACTGCCCCAGTCTCGTGCTAACTCTGGCCAACTCCCGAGCCATGTCTCTCATAGGTTATGTGCACAAGGTTGCAAACTAAATACACCACTAGGCTACATCCTGCTAGCGGATCACCCCCTGATCCCACTCTACTCGGGCTACCTCCAGAGCTGACTGTAAAGACCTGACCTGTGCCAAGCTAGCGTCCAATCTCTGCTGAAGGTCTACCACTCTCTGATCTGTTGTGGCATCTGGCGGCAACCCTGAAGAGGATGGTATCTCCTCCTCCCCCTCCACCATTTGCCATCTCAGAAGCCTCTCAGCCTCATCCATGGCGTCGTCCTCATCATCATCATCCTCAGCCTCCTCCTCCTGTCCCCTCACATCCTCCTCCTCCTCATGTCCCCTCACCTCCGCCTCCTCCTCCTGTCCCCTCACCTCTGGCTCCTCCTCCTGCCTCCCCTCACCCTCTCCCTCCTGTCTGGGCTGCTCCTCACCCTCACCCTCACCCTCCTCACCAACCTCAAGGATAGCATCTAACGCTACCCTCGCCACTCGTGGGCGCACCCTCTAGACCTATCTCTGTCCATCTCGCCATCGCCTCCTGCCATCTCCACCATCATCTCCGCCTCGGCCTCCATCCCCACCCCTGCCTCCGTCTCTGCCTCCATCCCCACCTTTACCTCCATCCCCAGCCCTGCCCCCTCCATCATCCCCACCCCTCCCTCCATCTCTGTCCCTACCTCTGCCTCTCCCTCTACCTCCATCTCTACCTCTGCCACCTCATCTGGCTTGTGGCACCCACAGAATAACTGACCGCCTGTCAACTGGTGCTGGCCCGTCAGGATCTGTCAAGGGCACTGGTCGGTGTGCCTGATCATATGTCAGCGTCGTACCAGGATCTGCTGCTCCTCCTCTCCAACCCTAGGCCTGGGCTACTAGCCCATCTATCTACTGTTTTGCAAAGGCCACTGGGATGGCCGACCCCCATGCATACTCTCTGGATGACCTGACATACTCTGTTGTCCCCACGGGCACATCCTGCTGCTCTCCGAACTGCTTAAGGACACGTTGTGGGAGGTACATCTCAATGATCAGTGACGTCTGTACTGTCCTACCAATTAGATATCTGTACTGCCTATAGAAGTTGAGGTGCTCGTCCTCATCGTCCCATGCTGCACAGTCTCTGTACTAGATGAATGTCGCCATGGTGTCAATCCTATGCCGCCACCACCCTGTCTCTCCCATATGGGTCTGCTATAATGCGCCGGCATAGTAGTAAGAGTAGGGAATTCCCTCAGCTAGCTGCGGTATGTCAATAGGAGGGAAGAATATAGCAATGTGCTCCCATGCCCAAATCATCATAAGAGTGGTCCCGCAGGAGATACTCTCTCCTCTTCTGTACGCGATGTCATGAAGCTGATGGTAAAGCATCCCTAGCAGGCAAGGACCCCACACATAAACTGTCATGTCTCACCTCATGCCAACTAGGACGTCTCCCCAACCAATCAGAAAGCCATGTCCTCACCGGTCAAGAATCAAGATACCTGCAATCATCGTTGCCAAAAATGCATCGAAGCGCCTGTAGTGCTCCGCCATGAACTCCCATCGGATCTCATAGCCCTGAATTCCTAGTCCAGCACCCTAATCCCGATAATAGGCACGAAAGTTCTACTCGCCATGCCGTGGATCATAGACAATCCGCTCCCCTCGAATAGGAATCCGGAGAATCCGGTAGACATCCTCCAAGGTAATGGTGGCCTCACTTGTCAGCAGGTGGAAGGAACAGGTCTCAGAATGCCATCGCTCACAAAGTGCAGTCAATAATCCCTTGTTCGCCCGAATGGCAGGCATGAATGCAACATAGAATAAACCCAAGCGCATCAATAGTCACCGCTCTCGCGGGCCCAACTGATCAGCAAACCGAAAGGTGGTCAGTCTGCTCTCTCTCATATAAATAGGGGCAAGCTGCCTCTGCAAAAAGATGAACACTGTGTCAGTACCTTTCGGATAATTGTCAGCACCATGAAAAGCAACTAAGGTCATGTAAACATCAAAACAAGTTTTATTAAAGAAATAGGAAAGTGCGTCGCAACTAGGCAGTTGTGTTGCGAAAAGACAACTGCGTCGATCAAAAAATCAATGCATCACGACATAATAATTGTATCTCAACATATCAATTGCATCACGAAAATTAGCGAATGCGTCGCAACATGGCGAATGCGACATGCCTTGGCAATTGCGACTTTCAAAAAAGCAACTACATCGCAAAATGGCGATTGCGGCATTCCGGTGGTCTAATGCGACTCGAAAAGTCGCTTGCGTTGCACGAAATGTCAAATGCGGCACAAACAACCGGTGAAATCAATTTGGTCTTGGCACTTGCGTCGTGACGCATCAAATGCGTCGAACGCGAAGGCAATTGCGGCTTCCGCGAACGCATATGTTTCATGGCGCAAGCTTTGACTAACCTAGAAAGCATTAAATCTCACGCAAAATGATAAAATGATAAAGAGAGTTTAAGGTACATACCGCCGGCTCTGAGCCCTTTGGCCGTCTGAAAGTCCTCACGATCTCCCTGTGGTGCTCTGACACTGGAATAACCATCCTCGCAGCTGCGCCTTTCACTCTGAGCTCTCAAGTTTCGCAAGGTAAATAGTAAAAGTGAATTGACTTTAACCCCTTTGACAACCTATTTATAAGGTCAAAATGGCATTTTTCAAACAAAGTCAATACTGGAGGCTCATTTGAACACCTTTGACTTCCTCGTAAGTTGCTTTAAACATGTCAGAATCCGAAACCGATTGCACCGTTGTTTTTTTGGTCATCAAATTGATTTATCGGGACCCTTTGCAAATTTTTCTGGCGTCAACCCAAAATTTGAAAATTTTCGAGGGGGCAATGATACTCCATACCCTTTTGGGGGCATATTCTTGACTTATTTTTCTTTGTCACAATGCGACAAGCGACATTATGACAAAGAGGGGAAAATGTAGACACCTAAAAATGACCTAGGCTTGCAAGCTTCATTTTTACCACTTTCGTCCTAGCATAATTATGACATTTAATTATGTCTTTGGTCCACATTCGACTATTGATTAAATAATTCATAATTATTTAATTAATTCATGTCTTGGTTTTCTTCATGATTATTAAATAAATAAATTTTATTTATTTATTAAATAATCGTTAACTATCTAAGTCTTTCTTTAATTAAATAAATTTCTTAATTTATTTAATTCCCCTTTAATCATTTAATTCTTCTTGATTATTAAATAAATAAATTTCATTTATTTATTAAATACGTCCTTGTCTTAATTAAATAAATTGATTAATTTATTTAATTAATTAATCTCATCTCCTAAATTAAATAATTAAATTTAATTATTTAATTGCTAATTAATATTCTTCTCATTTTAAATAAATTAAATTTTTAAAATGTCATGTGTCATCTTTTTGTCAAAAGATTATTTATTATCTCTCAAAATCTATAATTTGAATTATTTTAATTCAAATTAGTAATTAATCTTCCAAAAATTGAGCAATCGGGTAGATTCTTGATTTTTCAAATCTTATCTTCAGTCCACATCTTATCTCTTTGATTTTTTGAATCTTGCAAATCAGGCAATCTTATCTTCTTGATTTTTCAAAAATCTTTATTTTCTAATTAATTTGTCTCATTCATTATCCACTGTCAATCTAATTTTATACTGACCGTTCGATTAAATATTTTCCCTAACCCTAATTAGGGATTCTCAGGTTTAATCTGGATCATTCATTTTAGGTTCTCATCATTAATTTATTTCATCCGTCCATTCGAAATGGAATTTTCTATAAAATGCCATCTTCCTCTCACTTTTCGATTACACTCACACACATGCTGACATTTTGCATAGTTATTATAGGCATTCATTTACTTTCACATTTATTGTCATAGGAAATTTTAGTATTTAATATAGTCATTTAATCACTTTTGGCATTTGTTTTAGACATAGGCATTGGCAATAGGCATAGGCATTTAGATTTTGAATAAATCCTTCAAAACTTGCTTTAGTCTTGTCATTTGTCATAATTGCTCATACACAAATTTGAGGGCAACATTTTACAGCAAGTTAGGTGTAACGAAGGTGAAGCATGGAAGAGGAAGACTTATGGTAATATCGTTCCTTTTGTTTTCATCATTTTTCCTTTGTGCATCGTTATTTTCAATGGATTTTAGTGTTATTGATCTAACCATCTAACAAATCTAATTTTTCCCTTGATTACAGTAATAATTTGAGGATGTACTCAAATGAATATCCTATTTGACAACCCAATCAGTTAGTCTTAATCCCACAAATGCAAGGGCGTTATTAGATATGATAGAGTCTGAGACTCAAAATCTGGTGACTATATCTTCATAGAAGCTCAAAACTGAAGATTCTTTTACTTCTTTTAAAGCTATTGCTTCTGTCCACCACGTGAAATAGTCTATAGCAGTCAACACCTACTTATGACCAACACTAGATGGTGGGTTAATTGGCCCAATGAAATCAATACCCCATCTCATGAAGGGTTGCTCCACTTGAGTTGGATGTAGAGGCATAGTAGGCAGCTTTTCCTTTCCTGAAAATAGAGCACATTTGATACACTTTCTTGACCAGGCATATGCATCTTTAAACAAGTTGGGCCAGTAGTAACCAACTCTCATGACTTTCCAAGCAGTAGTTCTTGGGGCAAAGTGACCTCCGACAGCTCCATCATGAAACTCATGAAGCACCTTCTCAATTTGATCGCTATGAATGTATCTTAACAAGACACCATTCAGATCCTTTTTGAAAAGAACATTGTTTAACAGTACATATGGTATGGAATGCAATCTGAAGTACTCCTTTTAGCTCTATTTAATCCTAATGGGCATTTACCAGTTTGTAGGAATTGGGTCATGTCTTGAACCCAATTAGTTATCCCCATAGGCACATCAGCTTGAGCATTCTAAAACTCATTTGTATTAGTAAGCACAAGATCCTTCTCTAATTCAGTTTTACTGTCTGACCCTATAGCAAGCTGCTCACAAAGACCTTTACCTCTAACCAGTTTGGTGATCTTAAAATCTACATCATACTCCATGACCTTGGTGACCCATCCTGCTCTTTTGTCATTCAAATCTTTATTCAACAGAAACTCCTTCACACTTGAGTGGGCAACTAGAATATGAATCCTATTGTTTGACACTAGAGGCTTGAATTTCTTTAGGCTTCTGATCATGGCCAGAACATGTTTCTCAACAAAAGTATACCTCTCCTCATAATCAGTAAGTACTTGGCTAAAGAAAGCTATGGGCTGTTCTAAATTATCACTATTTTTCTGTACCAGCATAACAAAGATTGAACTAGTGCTGCCAACAACATACAAAAAGAAATCCTTGGAGAAATATGGATTTACCAATGTTGGGGCAGACACTAAGGCCTCCTTAATTTCTTCAAAACTGTTCTTGGCATCTTTTGTCCAACTAAAAATTGCATTCTTCTTTAACATGGTTGTCAAAGGCTGTAACAGGTTCGCAACATCTGGGATGAACCTTCTCAGAAAGTTGATTTGGCCCAAAAATCTCTATAGACCCTTCTTATGATTCGGTAATGGCAACTAAAGTATGGCTCCGACTCTTTCAGGGTCAATAGTAATCCCTTGCTTTGACACTATGTGTCCTAATAATTTCCCTTCATGAACAACAAAAATACTCTTTTTTGGATTGAGAAAGATACCAAACTCTCTGCATTTTTCAAAAACTTTCCTAAGATGTAGCAAATGTTCATCAACATTCTTGGAATAAACTGCAATATCATCTAGGTAAATCAGTATAATCTTGTTGATCAAACTTTGAAATGCCATGTCCATGGCCCTCTGAAATGTGGCACCAGCATTGGATAAACCAAAAGGCATCCTTTTGTATGCCATGGTGCCCCACTTAGTTGTAAAAGTGGTTTTGAACTGATCCTCTTCTTTAACCAACACTTGATTATAGCCCGAAAAGCCATATAACAAGGAAAATCTTTCAGAACCGACAACTACTTATAGGATTTGTTCTATAGAAGGAAGTGGGTAGTGATCTTTTAAAGATGCTTGGTTAAGACCCCTAAAGTCTACACAAAGTCTTATTTCACCACTTTTCTTCCTAACCGAAACAAGATTAGAAACCCAGGAGGTGTGTTTAATTGGAAAGATGATACCCCCTTCAACTAGTTTGGTCAGCTCTCTAATCATTAAGGGTTCAAGCTTAGGATTCAAGGGCCTTTGTTTCTACCTTACTGGCTTGGCATTAGGTTCTAACTCAATTGTGTGGTGAGCAACATGAGGATCAAACCCTTTCAAATCTGAATACTCCCCAGCAAAGACATCATAGAATTCTTGACATAAAGCAACAAAAGATTGTCTATCTTCATGTGAACAAATTTTTCCTATCTTAAGGAGTTTACCTTTGAAAATCTCCAGCTCTTCATAATGTTCTTGTTTGATTTGCAAGCCAACTTTACCCTTTTTAAGCTGATCATCAGTATTGAAAATCGACTTTAAGGTAGCAAGACCTTTGGGCAACTTATTCGTCCTTAGCTGTATGACTTGATCACCGTACTGTTGCTTGAGATTTGCTTGATTCATCATGGAGAACTGATATTCTTCGAGCAGGAAAGGAAGGATTTGTTCATCATTGTCAAAGACTTGCCAGTGAATGTTATTATGAGGAATTGACGGTCTGACCACAACCTTCACATATTGCTGCACTTTCTCTTTTCTAATGTCATATGGAATATCAAATTGTGCCCCAATGGTTGCAAGCCTATTAGCATGCTTGTTCTGATTTCTTGGAATAGACACTAAGTTGAAGGCATCAAAATCCTCAAGCATGCTCCACACTCTATTTCTATAAGACTTCAGCATGCCATTTTTAGCAACGTTCAGGCCTCTTACTTGATTAACAATTAGCTCATTGTCCCCATATACTTTCAGGCAGGCTATTCCTCTCTTCCTTGCCCATTCAAGACCTTGAACAAGGCCTTCATACTCAGCAGTGTTATTAGAACATGCAAAAGCAAAATGAAATGCAGAGTAATACCTCTCCCCCTGTGGAGAAATAAACATTGCACCTCCTACTCCATTTTTGCTTCTAGAACCATCAAAATACATCTCCCAAAGTCCACTTTGCAATTGCAGCATCTGGTTTGCACCTTTCTCTAGGTTTGGAATCTCTACATTAGGTTCAAGTATGACGTAGTTACCCATACCAGCATCTCGAATGAGCTCCTCAGCACTATCCAACACATTTTCAACCGCCCACTCATGCAACAGTACATCAGGAACAACTTTTGCTTGAAGTTGTTGAGTGGCAACCAACTCATTGTCAGTAAAAGCAACACAATTCACATTTGCAGCAGAAGGAGCAACATTGATGGGACTTGGGTTATTTAGCTCAATGTGATCCTTGGCCAACCTTTCAGATTTAATGGTAACCTTGGTTCCATATCTTGTTCTAAATAGCATATGTGACCAATCAGCTGACACATAACCACCTATCTTGGTTGTGAAGTCTCTTGATAAGCACAAGGAAAAGAAAGGTGGAAGGTCTATGACACATATGTCTTGGGAAACTAAAAAATTAGGACAAGCATGAAGGGTAAGACTCAAATCCTTAATGATGCCCATTGTATTAACGGAGATACCATCCAATTGGATTACTCCTTTTTCTAAAGGCTGATACTTTAGCCCAAGCTAGTCAGCAATCTACTTTGGCATCACATAGCTACTAGCTCTATTGTCTACCATATAGTTATGAACTAACTTATCACCAATAATAACTGACACATAAGAGGGAGGTGGCTTGACTTCTTTTCCTACCTCTTTTCTAGGCTGCTTATCACTTCCCTGAGTATTATTTGTCAAAACAGTCCTAACTTGACCTATTGGGGGTTCAGACTTATTAGACATTTTCAAACTTGTCAAGGCTGACTGTAACATATCTTTTTGACTTGGGATGACTAATGAATCCCGCATAGACATTGTTACATTTGTCCTTTTCATACTATCAAGAATGTTAAAAGGTACAACTAGGTTTACTTTATTATGTACCTTTATGCTAGTGTGATCAGCTTGTAAGCGTGGTTGCTCCTTCAGTGGGAGTTGTTGATTTCCTTGAAAACCACTAGTCACTTGAGATGTAGATGGTTCAATAGTTGATGCCTTTCCTTTGTTGGTTGCATGATCAAGCTCAAATTCTCTCTTTTTCGCCCTAGTGTTAGGTGCGACTAAGGGATTTTCCACATTCAACCCACAAAATTCTTCACCTTGTCAATTGAGTAGGGTAGCATCATTTGCAAACTGATCCTGGTGTTGTGGAGATGGCTCACTAAATGCACTCTGTTGTGAACTTGAAGCATTATGTACCATAGGTGCCTAATTGATGAGTCCATTTGAGCAAGTGGCTTGATTATGGGGCTGGTTGCAAGGGTAGCACCACTCATAATCAGTCGCTAAGTTGTTTTGAGTAGGAACCAGGTCCTTGACTGCACTAACGGGTGTTGGAGCATAGGCCTGATAAGGCCTTGTATTCATATTTTGTCTTGGGCCTTGGTAATTTCCCTAGTAGGTTTGTCTATTCCCCTAATATGCTTGTTGCTGGCCTGGACTCTGCTGCTGATAAGGCCTACTATATGATTGCTACTTTTCTAAGCTTACAAGCTTGTTACCAAAAGACTACAATAGAATTTTGATTTCCTGCAACTTATTTGGAGAACCAGAAGCAACATTTCCTTGTGTTACAACAACTGGAACAACGACTGGTAGCATTGGCACAACTGGTAGAGGTGTGAAAGGAGGTATTTGCAAAGGAATGTTTGCATGAATTTCTAGAAATATAGGCATTGGAGGCCTAGGAGCAAGTTTACCAGCTTGTATTAAGTTGTTCTCAACTCTGATTGCTATTTCAAAAGCATCTGGCAAAGACACTCCTCCCATTGACTGTATCATGACAGCTATATCACTGTTCAGAGCCCTCAAAAAGTACAAAAATGCATACTCTGGAGGTGGCCTCACCATTGTAGGGATTCTATCCCAAGTTATTTGAAATCTAAAGTTGAAATCATTCACCTGTTCTTGTGGAGCCCTCTTAATTGTAGTTAATTGCTCCAATAGAGACAAGTTATCAGACCTATCCTGAAATTGCTTATGCAACTTATCTCCAAATTCATCCCAAGTTGCAATTGAGCTGACTAGCAGGCTCCTATACCATTGGATAGCTCTTCCCTTTAGTGAAGCAGCTAGTAATCTCACTACAACATCCTCTTGGGTTATATGATGAACTCCGCACAACGAAGCCACATCTCTCATGTGTTCAATCGGAGTAGTTTGCTCTTCCCCTGTAAAAATTGGCAGACTCTTCAAGGCTACCATTGGGATGCCATTGTGTTGTGCCAAATTTAAGGGGCTACCTCTATTGAAAGTGACAAAGGGCTGATTCCTTAGAGTGGCCATTGGAGGTAGCTGAATTGGATTTACTTGTATAGCAAAATGAGATCCCACTAATGGAGGAGTAGAATGAGTTCTTCTAGAATAGATAATTGTTGTTCATCTTTTTTTTGTTGCTCTGGTTTTTCTTCTTGGTGGTGATAGCTACAAATATTCGAAGGGACCTGAGCTACCTCTTGTCTGAACTTTTCTCATAAACTGTAGAAGGCACTAATTTTTGGAGTTCTTCTTTGTGGAGTCTCCAAGTATGCCAAATGACTTCTATAAAGTTTGGGAGTAGCTAGTTGCATACTAAACTAGCAGTTGAATCTTAATTTCTGTCCCACCGGGCGTGCCAGAAACTATTGTCACCTAGAAATGCACCCTACACAAAGTTATGAGAACTAAGCTTTCTGGTGAAAGATGGGATCATTTCAAGGTTGTGGGTCACTTGAAGTTGAAATGAACCTCCGGAGAAGGCCGACTTCCTTTGGGTATCACCTAAAATAGCAATTCTATGAAGGTAAAAAGAGAAGGAATGCATACAAGTAATGAAACTAAACTAAACTATTCCTATGGTGATACACCAAGTTAATAAGAAATCATGAAATGAACACAAGAAGGACATACACTGGAAAGCAACAGACATCGTTTTCACTTACTAACATAACCCCTTTAAACTCATGCACTATTCTTAATAGGCTTGCTCTACATGCATTTCTTAGGAAGGAAAGATGAATTTCACAACCTTAGGTATGAATACATATTTTTTAGAAAAACATAGCTAAGAACTTGCATAGTCCACAATATAGAAATGAGAGTAATACAAACATTAATAGTAGCTTCCTAGGTAAACTCTGTGTTATATTCTAGATTCCAGTTGAGTTACAAAACATACATTTAGTCGAGGAAGGATTGATAAAAAATCACTAACTCTTGAATGCACAATCTGAACCCCTTACAAAAAGGAAAAAAATGCATTATATACACCAGTGTGTCAGCCCCTTAGGGCTTACAAAAATATCGAGCTCAGAAAAAGCTATCCTCAGATCTTTTTATTGAATTTAATGCTGCAGCCTGCGTGTCCTTACTATGTGTGTCGGTGAAGAAAGGTTGCCTTTAGAGGAACCCCTCTTGATCTTTCTGTAACCACCGCATTCACTTCCTAGTATCGTGTCCCTCTTTGAATTCCCCTCAGTTGAGCTGCTTTGAATGCTCTTGAGCTCATGTTGCTTTTCCTTCTGTTAATCACCTTCTCCTGGCACTTGGTTCCGCTGCCACGAATTGATTTGGCTTTCTCTGATTGATTGAGCCTACTCCACATAGACTCTGTAGGTGGTCAAAAACTCCTTCAGTTAGAATCGCATCTCGGTGAGACACTGGAAGTGTCTCACCGATGTGATTATGTGTCTCTGCAGCTATCAACATATCATGGAACAGTCGGTGAGAGCTCATGGCGAGCTTATTTCATTTGGCAATCTCACTCTTCTCCTCCGGGCTCAAGCTCCTTCGGCTTTCGGTGAGACATTTGTGTGTCGGAAAGAAACTACTCTGACAATTGGAAGCTACATCGATATCTTTTATGTTGGGGAGACCCTTTGTTTGGTCGGTGAGACCTTCTATTTTGTTGGATCTTTCTTCCCGAGCTGGTTCCCCTTCGGGCTTATTCTGCATCGGCAAGACCTTTTGCATCGCTGAGACTTCAGGGTGATCCCACCATCCTTCGCCAAAAACAACATCTTCTACTGAGGCCTTTTTCTTTTCAAATACTATTAGCATGACCCCTTGTTATTGTCAAGACCATATGCCGAAGGCCCATCTTATGCCGATCCTTTTGCTCTGGTATGACTCACTCCTTTGGCCAGACCACCTGTTTGTCACCGAGACCCATGCTGAACTCCTCATTTTGCCTGAGCTCCCTTTTGTTTCGCTAAGACTTTGGCTTGTTGACCAGACTTCATACCGAGCATCGGACGCTACATCGACGTCAAACATCCGTGAGACTTCATGCGTTCGGCAAGACCTTATGCTGATATGACTTCATCGGCAAGACTATTGGCTTTTGGTGAGACCTTAATCGTCGTTGGGACTTTATGGCGAAGGCATCTCCTCTTGGTGATCTCTTTGTTGTTGGCGGGACATCAGAGTCCGAGAGACCTCTCTCCATCTTGAATGCTATGCCAAAGGCTCCCTGTTGTCAGCGAGACACCACCATTTTGCCAAGACCTTTTGCCAAAATAAATCTCACTCTGAAACCTTATTGTTGTCGGGGAGACTTCACTGGTCACCGAGACTCTCTCTGAATGCTTTGTTATGCGGAAGGCCTTTTAAGTCGAGAGACTTTGTGACTTCGGCGAGACCCTTTGGCGAAGCTTGCTCGCTATGTCAATCCTTTTGATTTCGGCGAGACCTCTTCCAATTGGTAAGACCTCCTACCGAAACCCACATACTTATGTGGAAGGGATCCTGCTTTGCTTTGTTAGTGAGACCCGATGCATTCACCGAGACTTCTCTCCGAAGAAAAGAACTTTCGTCGAAATGAATATCCTCTTTTTGTCGGGACGATGATCGATGTCTTACTGATAGGGACCCATAGGTGAATCGCACTTGCCGTGACATTCCTAGGGTCTTGGCGACTCTCTCCTTAGAATATTTTCATGTGAACCTAAACAAGGAAGGCTTCTTTACTGAGTTCCCTGTGGCCTAGCATCAAACTCATGACTTTTTCCCTAGGCCGAATGCTTCATTTGGCCTTCTCGAACCTGTTAAACACAATTTTCCTTGCCTAATTGAGCCTGAGGGTGAAAATTAGGTAACAGGTACCATGATATATACACTTATTTGAAAATAGGAATCCTCCTAGTTGACATAACCTTGAACCTCAAAAGATCCTTTATCAAAAAAGCATCCCGTTTTGTCATCCTTAGAGATACCCTTTACCATAGAAGCATTGAAGACACCCTATTATGTTGCTTAAATGTTGAGGAGGCGTTGACTACCATAACCAAGGTACATAACGACATTTGTGGTTCACACTCGAGTGGTATGACCTTGGCCAAGAAATTGCTGAGGATAGTGTACTATTGCCCTACAATGGAAAGAGAAGCACATGACTATGTCAGAAGGTGTTTATAATATTAGCAGCATGGAGACCTCATCCATGCACTAGCTCAAGAGCTCCACCCAATTATCACTCCTTGGCCCTTTTTGTTGTGAGGGCTCAATCTCATTGGAAGAATCACCCCCACCTCATCTAGTGGACACAAGTTTATCATCACTGCCATTGAGTACTTCACCAAGTGGGTGGAAGCCATCCCCATGACTTATATCAATGGAAAGTAGATATCAAAGTTCATCCTGAACTACTTAATTTTTTGTTATGGTGTCCCTCAAGCCAATATCTCAGATAATGGGACACCTTTCAAGAATCAGGATGTCCGTGAGCTATGCCAGAAATTCAAGATCCAACATCTCTTTTCCACTCCATATTATCCCTAAGGAAACAACCAAGTTGAGGCTATAAATAAGAGCATCCTGAAAATACTCAAGAAAATGATCAATGAAGTTGTTCATGATTGGCATCTCTAATTGAATCTTACCCTATGGGCCTATTGAACAAGCATCCACACACCAAAAGGTGCCACCCCATTTTCCCTGGTCTATGGATCATAAGCCATACTACCTATTGAGATCGAGCTCCTGTCACTGAGAATATCATTGCAAAATCTCATCACAGATGAGGAATATCGAGTGTTAAGACTGAATGAGCTAGAGCTACATATGGATGCCTTAAACCATTTGTAGGTGTATCAAAACTGACTTAAGCAGAGCTACAACAAGAAGATTAGGAGTTGATTCTTCCAAGTCAAAGAGCTTGTGTTGAAGGAGAACCAGAAGAATGTTCCAAATCGGGATAGAAAGGGAAAGTTTGAACCCAATTGGTTGGGATCTTTCGTCATCACAACAAGTTACAAGTTAGGGGCATATCAGTTATCAACACCCGAAGGGGAACCTCTGCAGGAGCCCATGAATAACTCCCATCTCAAAAAATTTTATGCCTAATCCTTCGGGGTATAAAACTAGAAAAAAAATAAAATTATAAAATGTCCTAAAAAATGGTCACCCTGATGAAAACTTGGCATACAGGCATCTTGGTGACAACAAAAAAATCAAAAAAGAAAAAAAAATCTGAAAAAGGATTAAAAATAGTAAAGAGAAAAACCGTCCTCTAGTGAAAACCACTTCGGTGGTGCTTTGGGAAAGTACCTTAGTGAAAACCTCGCAAATAGGCACGTTGTGTAAATAAGCACCTTCCATCCACCAGGATCCTCATATTTTCTTCCACATCACCCATCCATCACGCTTCCATCATCCATCCATCACACTTCCATCATCCATTTATCTCCATCCATCCCTCATCTGTATCTGCATCATAGCTTGGTCCTGTGTTCGTATCATGATCCCTCCTCCTACTACTTGGCCCATTCTCAAGGTCAGTTTATCTTGCCTTTATCAGAGTAGTCTATTGCATCACGTTGGGGCATGTTCTCTTCAGATAAGATTCGTGTATTTTTTTGAAGTCCCTAAAATAGAAAATCCAAAAACATTCAAAAAATCAAAAATAGAAAATCCAAAAACATTCAAAAAATCAAAAAATCAAAAACATTCATAAAATAAAAAAAATCAAAAACATTCAAAACATATCAAAATCCAAAAACAGGTCAAAATGATAGTCAAAAAGTCAAAAAAGATTATTTTTTCTAACTATGTCATCTCTGACCTTTGAACGTAGGCAAGTTTGATCTTTGATCATCCCCCGAGACACTTAGGTCAATCCTTTAGGAGTCTGTCACAATAAATTGGCAATCCATCTGCTCATATCTCATCAATAATCAAGTTTGTGTCAGTCAAACTATGTGGTCTCTGCATGTATAACGTAGGCAAGGCTAATCTATTGATTAGCCCCCAAGGCCCCTAGGATAGGTCTTTAAGTTAGTCTCTTAGTCAAAATCTCAGAAAACCCCAAAACATTTGAAATTTTGAAAATCAAAACATTTGCAAAATCTCAAAAAATACCAAAAACAACCTCATAACATTTCAAAACTCCAAAAACATCCAAATATTTGAAAAAATCCATCCACCCCATCTCGCTTTCACCCGCAATAAACATTCACTCATAATAAATGGTTGTCATCTTCACCCTTTGGTAAAACAGTCAGAAACAAGTCTAGCAGGTTAAAAGTGAAAACTCAAACATCAAGGTTTCAAGTCTAGGTTAGTAGGTAAACAAGTTGATTAACTCTTGGTACTAATAGCTCATCATCCAGTTTGTCCCAAATCATCTGATAACATCATGCTCTAGGATGCATCCTTCCTACAATGGACATTAACATCAGGCATCACCGTAGTTTAGTCTTGGCTAGGGGTATTGAAGAACATTAGCTTGTTTGTTTACTTTATCTTTGTCTTTTGGCTTATCTTATTGTGCTCATTTTGATGACCTCTCAATGATGTCCCAAGTGAAGGGATTTAGAGAGAAAGGAATGGGGAAAAAATCATTATCTTTTATCTGTTGTGCTTGTTGGATATTCTTGTAATATAACCTTGGTCATGCATGCTTTGTTTAGGTGTAGGGAGGATGTTTTAAGTGTCTTGTTGACCACATAAGAAGGCTTTCTTTTCTATGTTTTGGTCTGAGATGTTTGGAATATTTGAACTACATTTTGAACAAGGTTCTGCGTGTCAGGTGTGAACAAGAATACTCCTATCTGATTGTCGAGTCAAAGTCCATCACACTAGGTGCAACACTATCCTGTTTCTTTATACCTTGATGCATCATGCCTATGTGTATTATCAAACATAAGGTAAATTTCCCTTTTAAAGTCCCAATTCTTGGTAAGAAAATAATCTTTATCATCATCATTTTCATCTTTTGACTTTTTGGATTCTCTTATTTCTTTTGTTTTATTTCCACACTAACATGGTACCATGACAGTTAATCATAAATCATCCATCCTGCATCCATCCTACATCCACAAACCATCAACATAATGCACATCATATCATGACATATATGAAACACTAATCATCTCACATGCATTGTATTTCATCATTTGCATCATAATATAGATTGGTTATTCTAAGCATCTAATAAACCATACATTTGAATTCATTGCATAAACATAAAAGAAATCATCACATATGCATTATTAACTCATATCATATACATCATCAAAACATTCATTGCATCATCACATATACATCATAATATAATTTATTTTGCATCTGTTACATATAACATCACATACATATCATCCGTTTGCATAATCATATAAGCATTATCATACCATATCATGTCATATACATAAACATCATCATTAAATGCATCATCACATAGACATCATTACAAAAAATCATCATCACATCATATCATGTGCATCATCATGACATCCATAAATGCATCGCCATATCATACATGAGAAAGATAATGAAAAAGAAAAAGATTGCATCTCATACATTTTATCATCATCATCCGTTAAGTGCATAATATAGATCTAATAGTCTAAGAATTTTGCATATCATCACATCTGCATTATCCATACATCATCATAAAAGTGCATAGAAAAGATACTAAAAAAAAGAAATGCATCCATAAATCACTATATCGCATCATAGCATCGTAATAGAAATATGCATCCTATTGCATCACGTAGATTAAAAATCATACATGCATCACATAAGATAGAATCATTACATCACATATAGACCATCACATATAGAAAATAAAAACATCCATCCATAATGCATAAATAAGATAGGACACATCATCAAAATAATAATACACTGTCATGGTACAAAAGATCAGGATCAAGTGTATAGTACAATCACCCACTGGGCTATAAAAAATGAGTCTGTGGGTCTCAAAAGAATAGTAAAAGAGTTAGCCCTATTGGCTACTCCCCTTGCCACCCTACCTCTCCTTGAGACCCTCCAGGGGCATGTATCCAGTCTACTGAGAATAATCTGGGACCCATACTGCCCGAGGTACGACCTGGTGATAGTGCACACGATAATATTCTACCTCTCGGACGGCCTCTCAGTATGCCCGCATGGATACGGTGCTCTAGGAGGAGGATGCATCCATACTCTCTAACTGTTGTCTCTGACCCATCTCTTGTGCAACCTATAGCTCGGTGGCCTGCCACTGCTGAATAGCCTGATCCCGCTCGACCATCAAGGTCAAGACCTGTTGTCTCGACTAGTATCTCTCCACGGTTAACACCTGAATCTGAGCCTGAAGATGTAATATTTGACCATCCCTAGGGTCTGGCTATGGTGGTGGTTGGTCTTGGTGACCATCTCTAGGTGGGGTCCTCTGCCTATCCTGGTCTAGGTGACCATCCATGGGATGATCCTGATGCCCATCTCTAGGGGCATCTCTCTGACCTCTATCCTACTCAGGCTACCGCGGAGGTGTAACATCTCCCCCTCTACCTCACCCTTTGCCACCATCCCCGTCACTGTCACCATCCCTATCCCCTCTACCTCCTCGGCCCCGCCCCCACCTTGCTGACTGGCCTCTCGGTCTCCTCCTCGACAGTAGTGCTCTAGGAATTGTCAATCAAATTGGTGGTCAAAACCAATCTCTGTAGGCCTTCATCGTCCCCAGGTTCACCTATCCCTGATCATAAGGCCATGGCCTAGCCACCAGCTGCCTGAAGCTCTGTACTACCTCGTCTGTTGGGATGGTGCAACCCCATGTGGTCTCCCTCATAGTATGTGCGAAGATGGCCACGTACTGGTCATTAGGATGGTCCTGAGCATCTCCAAACTGTCAGGCTATGTTGTCTGACAAATATCTCTCAATCATAGTATTCTCTCGACCCTCCATCAAACGGTTCTGCCTGGTGAAGAGCAACTGTTGAACATCATCGTACGAGGAAGGCATGCCAAGATAGGGTCTCCAGGTGAAAACGCCATCTCATCGAGGACCCACCGCTAATGTCGAATGCCTGTTGCTCTTGTATGTGAAAATGTTAGTGCACCCCTATACCTCCAGATAACTGGGTCATCTGGCTCCATATCAACCGGTGTAACTCTCAAAGGGCAGAGCACTGCAATGTGCTCCTAGGCCCAAATATGTAGTAGTGTGACCCCTGATCCGATAGCCCGACTATCACAATATGTGAACTTGTGAAAATGTACAGGGAGCCCAGCATCACTGGACACTAGGAAAAGCACTCCCTCTATCAAAGCATCCTCTCCCAAGCAAGCCCCCATCTTGGACTAAAGTATCAGCCAAACCAATTTGGTGCCACGAGTCCTAATATGATAGCAACAACAATCAATCTAAAAGATGGTACTATAGCCCTGTACTTGTTGAGCTCGATCAGACCCTCTGAGAAGAAAATATCATCTAGGCCCATAATCTTGAAGCAACTATCTCTCCCGATGTCCACATCATAGATAACTCGCTATCTATGGATAGGCAAACACAGAATGCGCCACACTTCCTCCAGGGTCATTGTGGCCTCACTTGTGGGAAGGTGGAATGAAGATGTCTTGCTATGCTAGCGCTATGCCAATGTTGTCATCATGCCCAGGTGCATTATTATAACTGGGGCATAAGCGACATACCATAAGCCAATTTCCCCTAGGTGCTCTTGGAGTACCTCGTGCAAAAGGGGGTCTTGGGTCAATCTGCTCAAAATGTAAGATCTATTCTCACAAGAATGAATCGGCTCCATGTCCTTCTGCATTAGGAAAGTCACTGCATCAAGTTTTGTAAAAAAATGAGATCTTGTTTGAAGTTCACGCAACCAAAACAAAAAATGTGTCGCTGTTTGAAACTTCTAAACTGCATCACTTGAAGCCTAAAAGTCTGAAACTCTGCCATTGCAACACAGTTTGAAAGCGACCTAATTTAACACCTAGACCTAAATTCCAAATAGGACCATTGTGGCATTGTTTGTAAGTGTGGCGCACTTTGAAAGCTAAACCCTAATTCTAAACTCCGTCGTCGCCACACAACTCTCATCAGCGACATAATTTAGGCCCGCGCAACACTGATTTGAGGTTTTTAGCGGCGCTATATGGCACCGCTTGACTTTGTTGACTTCTAAACCCTAATAAATGCACTCAAAAATCAAAAAATAAAGTCAGGACAATATGACTTAACACTGTTCCTATGCCTGGAAGCCTCTGGTATACTCGCATGCACTCGAAAATGTGTCATGGAAGCACATGTGCCATCTCGATCAGTCCTCATAGCTCAAATCACAAGAATTTCAAAAGGCTAGGTGTGCAAATGAATTGGAAGTGGCCCCTTCAGGCCTATTTAAGCCTAAAAGTAAGGATTTTTTTACCTTGTTTAGTCGTCCAGCTAGGGTTTTGGATCCCCAAGCGTATTTTTTCCTAACCGAGAGCCATTTTGCATCATTTTTTGGCATCTTGGAGCCTTTTTGAACTCGTCGGGCACCTTTTACTCTTTTTTCGTGAGATTGCCCAAAAATCAAAATTTTTGTTCGGTCTCTCGAGGGGGGCAGTATATCATCATGTTTCTTCTTGCCAGTGCAGCAGTGGGGCATTTAAAAATCAAGATTTTTTTTTTGCAAGGTCAATTTATTCTTTGAACCAACACAGCAGGTACTTTGCTTCAAAGAGGGGAAAAATGTAGACATGGAAAATGTATCAATTGCACTTGATCCTAATTACTAACACCGCTTCATCCTGAATCATCTCCTTTAATAAGCATTTAATTAAATATCCCTTATTTGATTAAATTCATCACATTCTGCCTCTTAATTAAATAAATCATTATTTATATAATTAAGTCATCATCTCCTGTTAATTAAATAAATCATTTTATTTAATTAGCTTCTATAGTCTCTATTTAATTGAATAATTCATTTTATTTGATTAAATATCTAAAGTCATTCTATTAAATTAAATCAATCTTTTTTTTATTTAATATAACACCATCTCCTTTTAATTAAATAAATCAAAAGATCTTTATTTAATTAAGTCTAAGTCATATTCCTCTCATCTTGATTTAAATTAATCCTAAAATCTAAATCAAAATGGTCAAATCAACTAATCTTTTAAATTAATCAAATCTTGATTAATTTAAATCTTAATCACCTAAATCCTCTAGATTTTGCAACTTGCTCAATAAATCATTTCTTTTGATTTATTAAATCTTCTAATTTCTCTCAACATGGCACAAAAGAGAATATTTTTCCAAATTTGAAAAATCCCTCCAAAGGGTTTGTCCTTCCAACAAGGCATTCAATACCTCTTACATGTCCTTATGCATTGATCCAAGTGGCATTTAATTCATTTCTTTCTCCCTCCAACTTGTCATTTCATAAATTTGAAATTCCACCTAATATCATTTATTGGCCCATTCATCAAAATGTGCTCCACCTTTATCCACTCACATGTTGACAAGTGGCACTTGGTCATTGGTTGGTGTTTGATCCCACATTCATCCATTTTGCCTCATCCTCCATCACTCTCATCTGTAAATAAGAATCTCTCATTTGGATTTTGGATCCACAACTTCATTGCAAAATCACTATCTTAATATTTAGAGATAATTTCATCCATTTCATCAAGTGTTCATAGTTTTCATGGTCTCATAGCTAGGTTATGCCAAAATTTCATCAAGGAGCTTCAATCACCAACAAATCTTCATCAAGCTTACAAGGGATTGGGAAAGGGCCATTTCCACATCAAAATGGCACCAATTCCCCCATGGGATTAAGAATTTGCTTGCTTTAATAGGATTTAATAGCTTTCTTTATTGTGTTCTTCATTTATTTCCTATTTTGTGCATTGTAAATGAATTCTATGGGGAATGTTGATTTAACTTGCATGTGAATCTAATTGTGTGATTGCTTGTTGTGTTTATGCAGGTCTATAATCGATGTTCATGAAAAGTAGAGTGACAATGGAAGATGGAAACACTTAGAAAACAAGTCCTTAGGCTTGGCTTGATGGCTAGTTGCATCTCCCTAACCTAGAATTCTTCATGATTCACCATAGAAAACCATGTTCAACCCTTGACAATGCCAGATCTTGAATAAAAGTGAACTTGAAGACCTACAAAAATACTTTAATGCTGCTCCAAAGCTTCAACTTTGCTTGCTCTTGAAACTTGAATGCTCTTGTGAAAGATTCTCAACACTTGACTCTTGAATTTTCTCTTGAAAATGCTTGCTCAAAATTGCTTAGGTTGATAAAAATGACTTGAAAACTTTCTTTTATAGGCATTAACACCTAATTGACCATTATTTGGATCTCAAAGGCCGACATCCACCAAAAAATTGAATTAAATTAGTCAATTTCCAGCTCAAAATTGAGAAAGACCCCAAATGGGATTCATTCACCACCGTTGGCAAATGGGTCCCACCTAAGGGTCCACTCATTCGCCCAAGGTGCCAAATGAGTCCCACCTTAGGTTTTTGAGGTGGTTTTTTGGGGTTTTAAATGATTTTATGGGATTTTTAGGTGAAATGAGCCTCAAGATATGAAATAATGGGTCTTAGGGGCCTATAATTGATGAATTAAAGGGGTAATTAATGCAAATGTACTAAAATAGGTTCAGATTAAATGAGAAATTGGCATATCTCCAAGAAGGGGTTCAATTTCCGTCATTACATCTAGCCCTCACTTTAGCGCCCATATGACTCTACGTGCATATGTAAGCTAAAGGAATCCCAACCGTACACTTTATCATAAAAGGGTACTCATATAAGTTCATTCACAACATGGGAGAATGAAGCCCCCAATGTAGTTATTTGCAAAACCACAATATTAAGAACTGCATCTTGCAATACGAATTTGTTATTTTTCCAAAGATTCTCTTATCTAACTTCTTCTATAAATCACATTCGAGGGTAGATATATGTCCCCCCTTTTTTCCACTTGCTTTACGAAGGTGGAATCAAGGTAGCAATCTAGCCTCATCGAATAGGATAAGTCATATCATAGGGTATTTCCAAGTACCATACCACATAATGATAGATATTTGATGATGTTGGGAGTGGAATCACGATTTCAACACAACAAACAACGTAAAAAATGGAGCTCTCTAGCACCCGCTATATTGATTTGAATGAAAATCACTTTTTAACCCTAATATAGTAAAAACCCTAGTTTTAACTTATATAAGAGTAAAAAGTAAGGTACAAATTCTAACTATTTTGTCATTTACCCTCTTGTAGCTTGAAAGTGATTGAAGAGTGATAAAAAATGTTGAGTCGACAAGGTTATAGGCCTCTGAGACTAGACGTTCTATGAGATCAGGTGGCACACAACGAGCATTATCATGAGGTGAGTTGATTTTTCTGCCTTAGATTTGTCCTTATGCATTGTATTTATGATTTTACATGTTTTTATGCATTATTAGGTTAATTTAGGGCCTTGGAAAAAGAGTTCGCAAAGTGTCCCCTTTTTTTGCAAAGTGTCCCTTTTGTTTGCAAAGTGTCCCAAAAGAGTTCTAAAGTGTCTAGGACCTTTAGGAAAGTACACTAGAACAACTTTAGTACACTTTTATGATTGTTGATGTAGAGATTTGATATTTTAGAATGCTTATAGGAAATGTTTTTGCTCTTTTGTTAGATTCCCACTTGTTCGTGGCAACGTTTGGGTGGTAAACAAATTAGCCTTCTCTAAGACCTAGCCCCCACTCTTTCAGCGGGGGATACAAAGCATTTAGAGATCATAGGCTTATACTGGGAATACCTCATGCCCTCGATGAGGTACCATGATCTGATGCTGATGGCATTAGCAGAGTGATGGGATGTATCTACATGTACACTTCATCTACCTACCAGGGAGATGACCATCACGCTAGAGGATGTACACCACATACTTCAAGTTCCAATTTGGGTTGAGCGGGTGCGTTTCTGAGTGGAGCAGTCATTTCATGAGATGAAATATGACATGCAATAGTTCCTTGATGGACCAGTGCATGATGAGAGGGTGAGGCCCTTGATAGATTTAGTGATGCTACTATACTCATGGGCCCCACTATTTAGACAGATTATGATGTTGACAGTAGCACTAGTATTCATCCTTGATGGCTGGGGAGTGCACTTAAAGGGAGGACTAGTACACCTTATTCACAGGATGGCAGAGGACAAGACCATATACGCCTGGGGGTGTAGTATCCTGGCACATTTGTACTATGATCTTGGCTGGTTTGTATATGGAGAGGTGGACAACATGCTACATTGTGCACTTTTGCAAGTGTGGTGCCTTGAGCATATTACTTGTACTAGGCTGGTGGGATTTCCATGTCTGACAGCCTTGGGGTATCCTCGGGCTTTCAACTATCCTTTATGATGATTTTGGAAGTATGGTGATTTTCACTTCTGGAGAGTCTAATTTGATCGACTGGAGGAGGATGATATCCTTTAGAGACCTTATCAGCTTATGTTTCAGCGGCCAGCTCACACTCGACAGATGAGATGATTAAAAATGGATAGATTCTTGGTTGGGAGACATGACTACATAGTACGACCTTTTTACTATGATCGTGTCATGCACTGGAGTTTGGGCATATTTAGATAGCGCCCAGGGCACAATCATTTTTCAGGAGATCAGTGTGGAGTGCTCAGAGACCTGGTGATTCAAGACGGTTCACCACCGAGGATGTTGTCTACAATGAATTTAATTTCTTAGATCATGACATGCCTCTGGTCTTTGATGTTGATGACATTGGTGTGACAAATGACTATGAGGAGTGGTGGACAATATCACAACTGACCCCTATCTTTCTAATGGAAGAGCCGATAGACAACATAGGACCACTCCCATTTGAGGGAGATGGGGTGGAGGATAGGGCTGAGGAGATGCGGTATAGGGTTGTAGACATATTTATAGATGTTATTGATGAGGAGTATGATGGGGATGCAAATCCTAACTATGATGGCCGAGAGGGCAGAGATGAGGAGGATGATGAGGAGGAGGAGCATTCCATGAGTAAGAGTAGTGAGGTAGTAGATGAGGATCTAGTGGGTCACAAGTGAGGAGATCCCTCTCCCATTCGTATGACTAGATCACGAGCTCAGCAGTTGCAGCAGGCACCAGTACCCGCAGTCATGGAGAGGCTAACACATCTTCCATGCCCCCTGCACACGATGAGGCTGATTTCACACAACTTGCCATAAAGATAGGTGATGATATTCTATTTACTATTATGCTTTATGCTTATGCTTATGGTTTATACATATATATCATGATGTGTATTGATTATTTTTGTGTTTTCTATCTTATAGGATCTATGAGATATCTTTAAGATCTTTATCGTTAGGTGGTTGTAGATATAGTGCCCCCATTAGTCGATGAGGAGGATACATACTCAAACTATGTGCCCCCACCCATTGTGGATCAGGACCCAGAGTCATTCAAGACATACGTCAGACTGTAGGAAATGTATGATAGTTTGAGGAGGCACATCCATCGAGCCAATGTTGCCCCAAAGGCTCAGTCATCTTAGACCCTAAAAAGTTCTAGAGATTACAGTTGGAGGTAGCCAGGCTATAGGTGGAGAGAGATTAGATAGTAGGGGAGCATCGGGAGGCCCTTGGACAAATTCAGGGCTTACATTTTTCTCTTAGTACATTCAGTGGATCGTGATCACGATCACACACCATTATCTCCCAACAAATTGCCACCAAATAGATGCAAGCACCAGGTTCTGAGGGATCTAGCAGTCATAGACCTTAGTGGCATTGTATATATTGATGACATGTACACAAAACTCTTATATATATATATATATATATATATATATATATATATATATATATGAGCATTTGATGTTTTACTACTCATTTTTGTGCTGAATGTTAAATGACAATGTGATTAATTAAAGAACCTTTGTAATATTATTTAATGAATTTCTTCATGATTTAACAAGTTTTATGTGATCTAATTAAAACTTATTTTAGTCTTTTCTTAGATGCAACATTGTGATTAAGTATGTTATGCTAAATTAAATGCACCTATGATCTAATTAAAGAACATTAAATGCATATAAGGATCTAATCTAACACAACATACAAGAATGAACTTGACTAGTATGAAACCTAAAGTAATTACTTAAAATGAATTAAATAATCACTTTAGTATTCAAGACACAAATAACTGTTTGTTAAGAATGAAGCAATGTGAGAGCACATAGAATATACTTATTGGGAACCCTAACACCACTGCTTTACCATTCACATTATTCAAGAGGTTTAGACATAATACCGACATAGATGTGTGAAATTAATGGGGTCTTTGAGAGGTGTACCATCTATTTATGTTAATGTATAAGCTCCAGATCCATAATTTTCATTAATGATTTAAGGGCCTAGCCAATTAGGGCTGAACTTTCCTCTTTCTGTCATGTTAGCATTGACATTACACTAATTTTTGGATAACACCAAATCGCCTTTATTAAAGGAATGCAGGATTACATTATCATTGTAACTACGTTGCAATATTCGAGAGTAAGCCTGGAGATACTCAAGAGCGTTAATGTGTTGTTCGTCAAGCATTTCAAGTTGATGCAATCATTGTTCTTTATAAGTATTTTCATCAATAATCCCTTGAAGAGCGATTCGCAATGAAGGAATCTCTAACTCTAAGGGCATTATCGCCTTAGTTCCATAGATGAGGTTATAGGGAGTATGTGGGTAAAAGCACAAAGCTATGTCACACTTTCAATCAACTTATCAACACATCTGAATTTAAGTATTTCTAATTAAAAATCAATTTTGGTCAAACATATGATCTAGTAAGATTCATTCTAGCTAAGTTAGATACTTCCACAACTCTTTTGACTAAAATTGTTGGCTAAAAATATATGGAGCACCACTTTGAGTCCAATTTGTAACAAAAAAATATTTAAATTATTTGAAAAACTTGAAGTTTCAATAACTCTTACTCATGTAAATAACATTTTTTTAAAAATATAAAAATACCCTTTTGTAGATCCATAAGTGTAGTTTTCAAAAATATATTTATTTTAATAGTTTAATTATTATTTATATTTTATATTTTATTTTGACTAAAAGTAGGTTGTCAACACAAAATATTAGGTTGATTACCATGCCAAGGAAAAATACTAAAACTTATTAAAAAAAATAAAAAAATATGATGCACTAGATAAAAGAATCTATTTAAAGATGGTATAATTTTTTCCATTTTAGATAAATATTTAATATGAAAGTTGACGTCTAATGGAAATAACTAGTTTTTGACTCACACATATTTTAATATTTATTTAAAAATATATATTTATCAAAATTGAAAAAAAAAATCCATGCACTAAAGTTTCAAGTTATAAATACACACAAAAAATTTGAAAGAAAAAGAATAAAATTTACTATAAAATTTTTGATGTCTCATGCAACTTCATTTTTTAACATTTTATTAGCAACAAACTTATAGTGTTAATTTATTAAAAACTAGTTTAAATTTTTTATATATTTTTTTAAAAAAATACAAACATAAAATATACTAATAAATACATATTTTACTAGTTTCCATCATTTCAAAATCCAAAACATATATATGCCACTTTTTAGTGATTCAAGTTTAAAAGTTGGATCAGTGCTGGTTGTTTTCTTTATAAAGTGTGACACAAATTTTTTCTTTTACCCATGTCCAATTGATGATCTAACATTTGTACAATAAGCCCATAATGCATATGTTAGTTGATGTGCCAATCTTTGTTGCTTTTGTTTACTGTTTTCCTTAATATTTGCTCAAGTGTTCGATTAGTTTACTCTACTTGACCATTAGATTGTGGGTAATAAGGTGTTGAAAAGCAATGTTATATGTTGAACATTTCTAAGAACTTCACATCCTTATTCTTAAATGGTGTCCCATTGTCTGAAATTAAGGTGGAAGGAAGTCCAAAGTGAGAAATAATTTGTTCCAATATGAATCGACATATTACATCAACAGTTGTTGATTGAAGGGGAATAACTTCTACCCATTTCGTGAAATAATCCATTGTGGTGATTAGAAATGTATGTCCAACAAAGGAAGGAGGTGAAATTTTTCCAATGATGTTGAGGGCCCATACCGAAAAAGGCCAAATGGGAACTTGTGTACGAAGCTCAGAAGCAGGAGTGTGAACCAATTTGCTATGTTCCTAATATTTGTGACACTTCTTAATGTATGCAAAGCAATCGTGTTCCATGTTTCTCCAATAGTAGCCTATACGGATTAGCTTTTGTACTAGCGATCTTCCTCCAAAATGTCCTCCACAAGCACCTAAGTGAGCTTCTTCCAATGCTATATGGATTTCAGATTTTTTTAAGGCACCTAAGAAGAGGACCATAAAAGGACCTTCGATACAAGACATCAACAAGATTTATATACTTGGATGCAAGCCTCTGAAGGTGTAGTCGAGTATTTGTAGTTGTAGTTTTAGGGTAGGTACCAGTTTTTAGATAATCAAATATCATTGCATACCACTCATTGGAGTGTTTTGCAGTGATTGCTAATATTTCATTTGGTTTATGCTCGATCAAAGGTTTCACAATTGTATGGATGAAAAATAGATGCAATTAGCTTTTGGATTCAACTATGTTATTTTCTCTTTTGTTTTCATTGTCTTCTTTATTTCTTTCTTTGTGATTTTTATTCTTTTGATATTTTTTACAACTTTAGAATGTTAATAGCATTTTATTTGTTCTTGTAATCTTTTGGTTTCTTTTCTTTTTAACTTTATTATTTTTCTCTTTAATTTCTTATTTTTTTACTTATTATTAAGTTGATACGTAATAATAAGGTTTCTATTTCTATTTTTATTTTTATTACTCAATTTTAATTCTTTGTAGTTGTTTCCTTAGTAAGTTGTTAATCTTATCATTATTCACCTTGTGTTCTTTAGTTGGTTAAAAAAATTGTATATTTTAAAATATATTTTTTTGTTTTGCTATTTCTCCTTTTTCCTCCTCTCTTCCTCACCCTTTATAAGTCTTGATCTGCACTCCTATCTCATTTTTTCCTCTTCCTGATGATGGATCACTGAGTGTGATCCGAAACGTCTTTTTTATTTATTTTGATTCAAAATACACAGTTGAATCCAAAAGCTAATTGCATCTATCTTCATGGACTGTGGAAATCTCATACCAACTATGGATGACAAATGTGAAATCTTTTGAGGCATCATGAGGGGATATTAGAGAAGTTGCACTTGCCATTGCATCTGCATGTCTATTATCTTTTTGTGGGATGTTATCAATGGTAAACAAATCAAACTTTTCTAATAGAGTCATTGTAAGGTCTTTGTAAACCAATAGTGCCCCTTAACATATCTTATCTTGTACTAGTAACCTTTTTAACAAATTACGTTGAATTATCTAATGAATCCAAGACCTTCATCAATAATTCTAAAAAGCTCTTCAACGCCAACAACTAAAATACAAAGACTGACATGATGCCTGCAATATGCCACACACATTTCAATTTGATGACAAATTATATCTTAATCTTTAGAATTAACATTTCCACAATCCATACCACAAGATTAAACCTCTACACTAAGGTCCTTAAACCATAATTTACACATTTGGTGAGAATGCATTCATTATCAACATACCCCAATACTTGGGTTTGCACCTTATCTTCAACATGGAGCTCCCTAAAAGTAAATTCCTATGCTTTTGGATCCAAAACAATCTCAACATCCAATAGGCCTAGACCCTACTCATGTCAACTCAATAATGAAGGATTCCATCATCAACATAACACTAACCAAGGCTCACTTGGGCAATCATTGACTATTTTTCATATTCAAGATTGAGCAATATGTTAATTAGGCTAAATAATACAATTTGGAGCAACTTTGTGTATAGTTTCCTACCCTCAACTTTGATGCAATAGAGATATTTTCTTCATAAGGGGTGAATAATCTAAGTACAACCACATGCACAACTACAATCTCACCCATTCACTCAAACTACATATTTGTTTACACACAATGTGTGCCAAGAAATAACAACACAAGTTTATGCAAAACTATTCTACATACTATTCAACAAGAGTCCTTGTGCACCTTTGCACGATATTGCTTTCCTATATATTTTTCTTTGCACATGGGTGCAAATTCCCTCACTCGGATAGATCTAGTTTAGTCCCATAAATATTTGATAGTTGGCTACACCTACACCACATATTTTTTAACCACACAAGTTCAAATTTTTGTATCATATAAGTTTAACACTTATCATAGTCCTATCCACATAAAAATTGCATCATACACACATGAAAATTGGTAGTATATTATTGAAGTCTTTGCTAACAACCCCTTTGTATAAATATATCTCCTACATAATTTATAAATGTATTTCTTACAAGAAACTTGCTACACACATAATACCATACACATATTCTTTCTTTCAATACAATTAAATTGTAAAGGCCTTTTGGTCTTCTCAAATATGCATATATATGTTAGTGCAGTACTTAGTATGAATATTCTAAAACTTTAATTTACATAATTATCCTTTAATCCTCTTGGGTTTCAATGAACCTAGATATGAAAGAAGAAAAGGTATCCCGATATCTAACAATGAAGAGCAATCAAAAGGTGGGAGGACATGCTTCAAAAAAATAACAAAAAATAAAGTCCAAACCTTAAATCAAAATAGAACTATAAAGAACAAGTGAGTGTGGATCCTAACATTAATTAGATCTTTAAAAAGTACAATAATACAAAAAAATAAAAATAAATTAAGATCAAAGATATAAAGACCTTGGTCAAAATCATAGGTTAAAATCCTAGAGGGGTTTGAATGTCAATTTGACTATTTTATCATGTGAGAATAAATCACACCCTAAATAAATAAAATTTCTACATATTTAAACTAGGATAAAACAATAACTCAATAATGGTAAGGCAATAACATTAGTTTAATGAACTGATAATAATATAGCACTATTTTTTTTGAACCAAGAAAGGAAGAAACATAGACTAAGTTTCAATTGTGATAATGAAGGACTTTGTTGAAGACTATGGTTAGTCATTCAAATCAATGTTTTATCGCTAGATTTGGTTATGATATGCTCGCCTTGGGTCAAATTCACACCTTGAAAATGGTCTCTTCACTTGAGGAAATGAACCTAAATTGAGGATTCAATTTGTGCTCATGGAAATCACTTGTCACCTTTTGATGTTTAGAATCTATTGACCTTGACTTGTCTAAAAAACTAGTAGCATTGATGAATACTTTTAAGAGTTTGTTATGAAAGGTTTTTCTCCTTGGTGAAACTCTTATATTTGAATTTATGGCCTGAAACAATGATTGAAGACATGCCAAGAAACTCAATAATATTCCTTGTGGATCACTAATGACGCAACGTGGATCAAAGCTTATGATACAATGTAGTGCGATTGGATCAAATGATTATGAATTCTAAGTGGTGATTCAATAATATTAGAGTTTATCCTTTTATGAAACACACTTGCATACAAATTGTTTATTTTCATGTTCAAGTCAATAAATAATGACTAATGAGAAGGTAGTTGACTTAAGCCCATATTAAAATTCGAACTTAAGAATTAGAAAAGTCATTCCATATCATAATTGTGATCGAAAACAAATTTCATACTACATATTTAATCTTATATATCAAAAAATATATAAAAATAAGATTAGATTATAGTCAAATTATTTATCAACTTTAATATAAAATTATACCACTTATACTCTAAGTATTATATAAAACAATCCAATCAAAATAAAATCCAAAACAAATTAAAAACAAAATATACAACTTCTATTAAAAATAGATAATGAGATTTTACATATTTTCCTACTTTTACTCTCGTCGTACCATGGCTTTTAGGTTTTTATAAACTTAGACTAATTTGCTATTTCACGTACACGTACATAGTCCTTTTTGTCCATTTGTATACACGTTCTTTTTAGCATGAAAAACCATTGAATTCGTGACAAAGACAACTCAACGTTAGAAGTGGGGTTACACATGTCACTAATCAAAAACTTTTGTCCCATTGATTTTATATTTGATTAAACATGTTTTTGTCATGGATGATTTATATTTTATGTATAGTGGTTTATAAGAATTTATCTTGCAATATTGTTATCACGATTCAACTCTGTAGTTTTACGAGTCAAACTCATTGACCCATGTTTCATGAGTAGTTCATAAGAACCCATTTCTCATGATAGTGACTAGTCCACTTACCACTCATTGCATGTAGGTGACGCTCACCAAGGCAAAGCACTAGACCTTCATGCGAGGTCACCCATCCTAATATTGCTCCAGCTCAAGCGTGCATAACCGCGGAGTTTCCCCAAGGTTAAGCCCACTTAACTTGCATCCCCATTTGAAAAACCTTCAACAAGTGTTGTAACTTATGAACCATTCATTATAGAACCCCTTTAGCTCATCAATTATCAAGAATTTATCTCTTATAAATATGAATGGTCTATTTAATATTCATTGTATTTAGACAATGTTCACAAGAGTGGAGCATTATGGTTTTCTTAAAGGTTGTCCATGTTAATACTAAAAGTTATGATTTTTTTTTCCAAAATCAAGTCTATTTAGCTTGCCATGCCATTTACAAAGTCTTCAACAGATTATGTCTTATGAACCATTCCTTGTAGAGCATCACCTAAATGCAATGGGTGCTAAGTGGAACATCCATGTTCATGAGAGAAGGTTTCTTAAGAACCACTACTCGTGAAATATGGGTCAATTAGTTTGACTCAAAAACTACACAATTGAATCTTGATAAAGTATCACATAATTTGACATATTGTGAAAAATACCTCCTACATGATAATGAATGAGCTAAGAAGCTATGTCATGAATGTTTCATAATGCACAACACTTGCAACGTGTTAGCAAGCTAAGTGGGCTTGATCTTGGGGGAGATTCCATGGTTAAGTGCCTATGAGTTTGCAAACTATGAGGATAGGTGATGTTCCAAGAAGTCTTGATGCTTCACCCTTGTGAGCATCAATTTATATTCAGTGTATGTTAAATGGATCATTCATGCTAATGAGAGATGAGTTCTAGTGAACCACTACTCATGAAATATGGGTTAATGAGTTTGACTTGAAAATTTCACATTTGAATCGTAATAAAGTGCCACATAATTGAATACATTGTGAAAAATAATGTCAACTTGTTTGAATGCCAAAATCAATTTAATGTATTATCTATCTAGCATACTAGATGTTCATTTGACCTAAATATTAATTAATTAGTAATAGTATCTAAAGGTGTTATTGATGTTTGAAATGCACAAATATTTATAGGAATGACTTAAAGTTGCACAAATTTCCTTGTTAAAAATATTATATGAGATGGTATACATAGTCTTTGAGCTCTATGGAATGCACTTTAAGCTCTTTGGATTGAATATGCACCTTTCATGTTTGGAATTTTTTGTAATTTTAAAGAGATATATTTATAGATTTATGACCAAATACTACACATGTTTATATTTTTTTGGAAGTTAGTTTTGTAGTGCTTGGCTAATAATTTAAAATATTTGTGTTTATTGACCATTTGATAACACCTTTAGGTGTTGTTATTGCAGTGTCAAAAATTGCATACTCTTGCAATTTTACACTATGCTTTGTGTCCACTTTAGTGTCCATTCCCTTAGTATTTTTATGTCACCTTTGTGTTATCCTTATGTTTTTCTAGCCTGCCATTGTTTTTTAGTGTAAATTGTTTGGACACTAGCACTTTGCATGAGCATATACACATCATGTTAGCATTCCATGATAACTTTTGTTTAGTAATAATTTTTTAGCATTTTTCCACTTTTCATCTTCTAAGGTCAGTGGAGACAACTTGTCAGCCTCTTCCTCTTCCCTTCTCTCTTTTTGAATCTATCTTTCATTTTTTAAAATCTCTCTTGGATCTCTCAAGCTCTTTTCTCTCTTGGCTTCCTCAAGCCTCTATAAGTGATATTATTTTCATTTCTCAGTATTGTTGCAAACATTTCTTGTTCCCTTAAGCACCTTGGGATCATCACTGTAGTGCCCCTCCATGTTTCACCCTTTCTTGATATTTGATTAATTTTGTTTGGGTGAGTTTTACTATTACACAGTATTAAAATTAATTGTTTATTAAAGTTGTTTGATGTAGAATTAAATATATAATTAAATAAGCTATGTTGTTAAGTGGGTGTATATGTTGTGTTTGGATAATTAAACTATTAAATTAAGTGATTAAATTATAAAGCATTTTTTTTATAATTAAATATAAAGATAATTGTTGTTTAATGTTGAGTTTAATTAATAAATTAAAAAGTGAGAAAATATTAAAAGAAAATTAAATATTAAAATTAATATTAATTTCGAATGAAGATAAATGTTAAAGAAATAGAAACAAGTAAACAGATAGAAAAATTGGAGTTCATGCACATGCATGACTTTGAACTAATTGTTGAAAGGAAACTTGTTATTTTGAGTAGATACTGCTTGATTTTTTATCAACTTTTTGTTTTCGAAAAATAAAAGCTTTCCTTGGATATTAAATATCATTTTTTTGGGGAGATTTTGAAAAAGGAGGATCTTTGATTTTCAGTTTTGGAATGATAATTATGTCTGGAGAAATTTTTCTGTAGAATAATTGTTTTTTTTATGAATTGTTTTGAAAGAAGATAGGGAATGGGCAAAATTACAGAAGAATTGTTTAAGGAAAGGAAGAAGTTGATTGTTGCAGACATAGGAGTTAATATTGGCACTGGGGCTTCATTTCAACCATCATTAATCCAGGTTCTATTGTTTCTAAACTTTAGTCTATTTATAAAATGAGTGCCTGATTGTTCGATGAGAATTTATTTCCTGAATAAAGGGATCCATAAAAATATTCACAATCCCCACAAACATTGTTTTCTTGGATGACGTTCTTTTCCTCCTTCCTGGGGTATACAAATGAATTTTGTAGCTTTTAAAATATATTTCAGTTGTTGCATACTGTCATCTTTTGCATTTTTTTTAAATTGGTCATTTACATTCTTGAAAGTTTCTAAAGTCTTTGCAGTCAATCCTTCTATGCATAACCTGCATCCATAGCATTCCTTGAGACACACTTCTATATTCTTCTTCATCTGTATCCTGGTCTTTTTGTGACTCATGATCTTTTACCTCTTTTTATACAGTCGGTTTCAAATACCATTAACAATTGTCCTGGGTCTTTATATTGCTCTTCTATTTTAGATGGACAGCCTCATGCATTCCATAGTCGGCCTCTTTATCTTCAATTTAGTCTGAAATTTCCGTTTAAATCGACCTCTTCCTCTTATAAGGCTGTGAACTTAGCTTTTCACCTGCTAATTATCTTTACATAAAATTATTGTAGTCCAGGCCGATCTTTCAGATTGTTTCATTTACCAATACTAATGGAAATGGTTTACATCCCTCTAATAATTTCTCTTGCAACGTTCTTGGAGATGGATTTAGATGTAGTGTGGTAATAAGAACATACTCGAGGTTCTTATCAACTCTTGAGGATTTTGGTCAATCAGTGTGTCGGCCCTCTATGAATCCTCCTTTCTTTTCCTTGCATTCATTCCTATTTGTTTTGCATGCTCAACACCCTAAATTCGTTGGAAATTCTCTTATCCATATTTTGATCTAAATACATTTGCATAGAATTCGACGATGGTCGATCCTTACTCTTGCTTCGACATGTATCATATTCAGTTTTGGGGCATATTCTTTAATGAAAATATTCATTGTATTCCTCTTCTCTTTGTAATTGAAAGATATATAATGGAGTTCTATCATTTACTATTCGATTCTCATGCATTTAGCTGGTATTCTGACCTTTCTGTGGATGCAGGCTGAAGTAAGCTTAGTTGGCATTCAATTTCATAGCTATACTAATCTCTTAGCGCCCTCTCCTTTCCACCTATGCTCCCTGCTTGCAACTAGTTTGTTGATTGTCGACTTTGCTTGGTGCTTCATGCTTATGCCAAATATCATTCGATATGTTAGGAGTATGATTCCTTCCTCCCCTTGAGATCTTACTACCTCTCCCATGCACTCTCTCTTGTCCCCCTTAACTGGTGGCACCACCTCTTTTCTCAATTCATCCCTCCTCTGTATTTATGCTTTTTTTCCTTTTCACTCAAATAGAGTGTGCGCCATTTGACATTCCAATGCTTATGCAGCTCTCAATGCCTCTTTGGTTTATGATTTTACTCTCCTTCTTGCTGCAACCTATCCTCTCCACTTTCGGCCTTCATGATATTATTTATGACTTGTGAATTGACTTGATAGTTGTATGTCATATTAGGTAATTCGATGCTTTACATTTAACATTCATTATATTGGATATTCGATAAACATGGATTTTAAATTAAATGATAATCGATGATTACATTTTATAATTGGTACTCAATGGTTGTAGTTATAATTTGTATCTTATACTATTTACTCCAAATTCATTCAATGGTTATTTCTATGAATGGTTTTTTATTTAATATATATGTATATACGTGTAGATAAATGTATATAGATACACAATTATCACTTTATAAGTTGAGATAAGATATTGAATTAAAATATTTAGAGAAGTATGAGCATCTCAAAATATTAGTCGTAAAAGAATAGTATTTTTAAATAATCTGAGTTAGGGAAAATGTTAGTATAGTTTAAGGATTAAGTTATTTACTTTTATAATAGAGAGACCTAGGTAAATTTAGGTTCATCTTATGGAAATTAGTTCAATAGATGTCTATAGTGATTTAAAAAGATATAAGTAGGTTTTGTCTTAGAATTTAATACTTATATCATGGCTTAATCTTTTAGAGTATTTACCTCAAATTTAGTTAGGTCTAGAATTCTTACTTTTATAGTGGTGATAAGAGAAGATGTTAGGTAATGATATTTTAGCATGCATAGTAGCAACATTTCTTTCAAACAGAGAATAAGACAAGTTGTGAATTTTAATATGAGAACTTTTTTTTGGAAAATAAATTAGAGTATTGTTATTGATAAGGTTATAATGCTTATATATAAATAAAACATAGTGTGGTAAATGATTATTTTTCTTGAGATTAAATAATTTCCTTTAGAAAAGTGAATTAAAAATAAATAGAAGAGAAAAGTTCAAAGTGTTTATGAAGTTGTTAAGATGGATTGGTTTTAAGTGTTTGTATAATTGCTTTAAGTGGTTGGATTAAGTGATTAAATTGTTGAGTAAAATAGAAAGTGGAAGTGATGTTTATTTATGGAGATGTTCATGATTGCTTGTTTATTGTGAGGTTTCTTTAAATATTGTTTTTCTTGGTTGCAATGTTTGGTTGTTCCCTTGTGACGAATTATGTGTGCGATTTTGGAATTTAAGTTGATTTTGATTATGTTGGTTGATTTTGTATTGAGATGATTTTTGGTCATTGTACTATGGAGGGAGCTTGTTGTTCCAAATGGGTTTTGGGAGATTTTTGGGTCAAATGGGTAGTGAGAGACTTCCAGAGGTTAGGGGGAAAATGGCTTGAGTTTTGGTTTCATGTTTTTGTCATCTTGCAGGTGGATTGATGTTGAACTTGGATTGCGTTCATGGGGGTATTTAGCATTGCATTGTTACTTGTTATTATGGATGAGATTTGTGAGCAAGAGGGTTCAAGCCTCGCTTTATGTGTACATGCATGTGATTTTTGATTTTATGCAAATGGCTTTACTTGGTTGGATATTTTTGGGTCTTCTAGTTGTTAGTAGGGGGAGTGGCTCTCTATGGGGGTCTAGCGCACAAAGTGGTAGCCAAGTTAACTCATTGAGAGTTTCTTTAATTAGTGATTACCTAAACTAAATTAGGGGGTTGGGTAGTTCACATTAATCAAGATAACACCTCACTCATGGCTCAAGTGCTTGTTTAGGCTTGAGATGAGTGGGAAGGCCTTGAATGGCAAGATCAACTGCCTTGTCCTCTTGGAAGGTATGTTGATCCCACATGAGTTTGTATGGGGGTCCGGTGACTGGTAGAGGTGGCTAGGATAACCTAGGATGGGGGTTCGGTAGCCTAGGAAGGTTTTTCTAGGGTAACCCATAGCAAGCTATGTGATGAAACTCCTCCCTATAGCAACCTAGAATTCCCAAGTTGTTTGTTTCCCTTTGTTGTTTGCATAACTCTGGAAGTGGTGTCATTGTTATGAGTTATTTGTGGTAATTGTATGTTGGAGTCATGTTACCCTTTTGTGTCGTGTTGCTATCTTCTTGTCTGCTTTGGTGGTGGGACCTTATCATTATCTCCTAGCACGGGGAGTGGACCTTAGGGTTCCACATGGTTGGGTGGAACGTGCCATGCACTCCATTGGGTTCCCAGTAGATGTTCGTGAGCATGGATGTGGTACCTGATGCAAAGATTCCAGATCTTGTACCGAACTTGAGTTAGTAATGCTATGTAATGTAATCATTTCAGTTGTATCTTATCATGTATGTGATTTATCCTTCCCATTGTTATAAGGGAAGCTTTGATGTAAACTTGTAAACAGTGTAATGATCTACCTATGTACGGGAAGTTGTATATGTATTCATGTTTCGTATTCTATTATCTTTAATGGTGTTGTATCTGTGGAAATATATATTTATAATGTAGTGGATGTAAATGAACTTTTGTAGTTATTTTGTGATGTATGTTTATATTGGATAATTGAGGTGTTTGTAATGAAGTCATGATACCCTATAGGACATAGTCAGTGAAAATGTACATGTGGATTACATTCTATGTTATTGTTAGTATGATCTATACGTTGATTCACTTTAAAAAAAATTGTGTCATAATTTTTAGTTTGTTTTGTTATGTTGTCCTTTGGGGTTTTGTTATGTTGCACTTAGAGTAAGACCACACACTATTTTCTCTATCTATCTATCTTGGTTGCTGTGGAGGTAGAAATACCAAAGTAGAGATTTAAATAAGGAAAATCTCCAAATAACCCTTAATATTTTCCTTTTTCTTGTGCTTGGAGGTATTTTGAGAGCACTCAATTGCTCAAAGGTTTGCAAGTGCTTGTTTATTGTTTATTACTTTTATTAAATTATTTAAATCATATTACTTAGTGTATTTCTTTGTATTTCCATTATATAATATTTGTTGATGTGTTTTTGTTTTAGGTTTTGCAGGTGAGTTGAATCACCAAGTTGAATTTTTGTTATTTATGGGTATGTTTCTACACATAGTTCACACAAATGACAATGCAACACATGGAAATCTATGTGATGTATTGGCATCCTTGGTAGAGACTTCCAAATTTTAATCCTAGGCTCATTACCATCTATATTTTCTATTTTAGATATTTTCACCAATTTACTTTCATTAAGTGTTTTAAACAATTAGTTTTATTTGCATGTAATAAGTGAAATTTACTCTTAAAGGAAGTTTGGTTTCCTTTTGTAAGAGTCAAACTTTGTATGTATTACATTTTGGTGAAGTTGTCGCTCACACTTAAAAACTCCTTAAACACCTTTCCCAATAGGTAAAGATTTTCTTCAAAAATAAAAACATTTTTTTTCTTTTCTCAAAATTTTTAGAGCATTTCCCCAAACCCCATTCCATAGTCCTAAAGGAGAAATATGACAACCTTTAGTCAACTTTTTTATAACTTTATTAAATTCTACTTCTGATTTTTAAGTAAACTTATTATATTATTTGTCACCTCACATTCTACCTTTTCTCAAAAAAATAGATGTTCCATTTAATACATGTGATGGTGACTCAACTCTTCCTATGTCACTTTATTAATTTGATCTCTCTCATAAAATTCCTCCTATTTTTGAGGATATTTTGTTGTAATAGGATGAAATCATTAACACTTTCCTTAACATAACTTTAACTTCCCTTCATTCCAATTTTCTCCCCTCTAGATGAAGCATTAGTGGATGAATACTCTCACCTCACATTGGATCCCCTATAGATAGATGTTGAGTAGACTTCTTATGTTCCTTCTCCTACATCTCATATTCCTTGAGAAGACAATAATGTTATTTCTATAATTGTTAATTAATTTATCCCACCCACTTTAATGGGATGTTGGATAACTCCATTAATGTTCAAAATATTCTTATATTCCTACAATATTTGTGCATGCAACACCTAATCCACCTCCATCTTCTCATCCTATAATTACTAGTCATGATATTTCTAATGCCCCATGACCTCCATGGTATTATGTTCAAACATCTAAGTCTATTAATTTTAATATGCATGTAGACATTGATTACCATTAAGTAGCTCATACAAATAACACTAGGAAAAACAAACAGGTACCTCCTATCCATGTTTAATAATTAAAAAATTTATCAAGACAATTATACAATTGATTGTTAAAATATTTTAATTCAAAAAGTAGTCCAAATTGGTCAAGAAATCTAATTGATTTTTTAAAATTTTAAGAGAATAAGAAATTGTAGAGATGGAGAGTGCACTTTCTTTATTGCTTACTTACAATAAGTGTATTTATGACCAAATTTGATCCTCTTGGGCACAAACTATCCCAAATGCCTCATATTACATGGACATGGTTTCTTACACTCCAAGTTCCTAGATTCACTATTTTTCATGCCTTCTATGTCACTTAGGATACTAATGTGTGTGCTAGTGTCCTCTTGGATAGTACGATACACAATAGTATCCACCACATTTAAACTTCATTTTCTTTCCTAAATTATTTATTTTCTCAAAATACCTAAACCTAATTTGTAAGGGTCAGTTTGACCCTTTTTACATGTATAATTATATTATATGAACTGTTAAAAATGGAAATCACACTTAAGAAAATACACCTACCTTTCCTTTCTTAGAACATCTATGATAAACTCCATAGTTGTTTCACACACTTCCACTATTAATGGTACATTCACAGCAACACCTAGGGCCATACAACTTCCTCTTTTTCTATAATTTATACTATAATTTATACTAAAACATATAGGAAGGCTCCTAAATGCATCATAGGCACAAATCCTTTTCCCAATATTTTAGACCTTTTCCATAAATTTATTAGAGACTAGACAAGTATTCTAGTTTGTAAAACTCTAATGCAGAAAATTGCATAAACTTACAATTTCACATTATGTTTTGGAATCACTTTGGTGTCTATATCCCTAGCATATTTAAGGATCATTGGCCCTTTCCTTATCCTTTTTCCATCAATGGTGCCATGTTTGTGCTCTCTTGTGGTCTATTTTCTATAAACCTATGTTTAGATGTGTTAACCTTATCATTTATTAGTCTTTGGCCTTTATAGGATTTATAACTATCTAGACACTAGTGCAACCTATATACATCAATGTGACATTTTGGTGTCCCACAATAAGCTTCAATTCAATAGTTTTTTATAAGTGTTTCACCACCCACTATGTGCTTAGAGCGATGATAACTACTTTGGAATGCATCCAAATGGATCTTTGGGCATTGGGATCCCCTATTTTCTCTCTAATACTTAAATTTTGAATCTATCACTCTTAATATCTCAAAACATCAATCTCTCACTCTCTCATTCAATCTTTCATTTTCTCACCTCCATAAAGCAAATTTTATAGCATACTAAAACACTCTTTGACGTTGCAACTCTCTTTATGTTCAAATTACACCATCATTTTCAATAGTTTTTTGAATGTCATTGCAAAAATTTACAACCAAATTGGTTTCCCTTGGATTCTCCAAGCAAGTTGAGATGACTTTTTTGTTTTTCAATAGCATTCTTACCTTATCTTTCACTTACTTTCATTGTTACAAAATCCTTTGTTATGTACTTGGCACCACTAGTTTTTCACTCCCTTACTTTTATACACATAGATACAGACTAGTTTGTCACTCCTTATAGAATTGAGAATAAATGTCATAGATTTTATCATTGCTTTTAGATCAAGTAGTTATAACTAAGATAACAACACACACATTTTTTTAGCTTCTTGGTTTCCCATAGAGGTTGAAAGACCAAACTAGGGGCTTGACCATTCATGGAAAGCTCTCAAGTAGCCCCCAACTCTCCTCTCATTTCAACTACAAGTTTCATTTGGAGTTCTTCATCACATTGTTATGAAATAACTTACACAATAGAAGAATATGATATGAAATATGCTACAAATACTTGATAATAACTAAGAATAACAAGCCACTTCTAGGGGGAAAACCTCCAAATATCTCTAATGAGAACACACTTCACCTTCATGATGAAATAAGACTCACAACCTCCTATATATACCTATTTATGCCAAGGATATCACCTAGGCCGACTTAGACGCACCTATATAAGACTTAGGCCGACCTAAACAACTAAATAACAATATACTAATGATAATATGACTTAATAGAGAGTTAAGATAGCCATAAGCTGACTATTCATAACCCGATGTACAATAATATTAAGGGCGTAGCATGCCCCCCTTCTTCAAAGAAGCATTGTCCTCAATGCTAATCAAGTTTGGAAACTTTTGAATGAACTCCTCATCTTCCCATGTGGCATCTTCAACTGGTAACTTCTTCCATTGGATGAGATACTTAGTGATAGTTCTATTCCTCGGCTTCTTTGTGTGTGTTTGACAAATGCACTCTAGTTCCAAAATGATTCTTCCTTCTTCATCCAACTCAAGAAGTGTTATTTGAGTGGGAATATTATGCCCAATTACCTTCTACAAATAAGAAACATGAAAAAATGGATGTATCTTTGTTGTTGGTGGAAACTCAAGCTTGTAGGCAACACTACCGATCTTCTACATGATTTGGTATGGACCATAATACTTTGGAGACAACTTATTATTCTTTCTTTGCTGCTTTAGTGAGATTTGCTTATAAGGCTACAATCGCAAGAAGACCCAATCCCCAACTTCAAAACTTCTTTTTCACTCTTGTGTTAGTGCACTTTTGTTGTTTCATTCAATTTTGTGCCATGGCTAAATTCTCCTTGAGTCTTATGAAAGTACTTACATTGTTGATGAAACAAAGTGGTTTTCTACTACACGAACTCTTGGGGACACCTTAATTGATGATGTGATGGAAGGATGATATCCATAAAAGTGCCCAAAATGGAGACATTTTTGAGTGAGCAGCTATGAAAAGAAGTGTTATACACCATTCATAGTGGCCAATCTACCAATTTGTTTTCTCTAAGTGGGGAAACAAGCATTAGATATCCTTCAAACACTTATTAACAACCTCAGGTTTCCCATCTTCAGTGGGGTGGTATGAAGAGCTAAGAGCCAATTGAGTACCCAAACATGAGAATAAATCTTTCCAAAAGTGACTAGTGAAGATAGGATCACAATCACTAACAATAACTTTAGGTGTACCATGTAGCTTTTGGATATTCTCCAAAAAAGCTTTAGCCACTACACTTGTTGTAAAAGGATGTGCTAATGCAATGAAATGTGCATATTTAGTGAGCGGATCAACTACCACCATGATGACATTATGACCTTTAGATTTGCAGGAATACGTGATGAAGTCCATGGATACCTCTTCCCCAATGGCTAGGAATAGATAAGGGTTGCAAGGGCAGTGTCTTAATTGTCTCCCCTTTATGCACGACACACCAAACATTCAGCCACAAAATTTTGAACATCACCCTTAAGCCCCTCCCAAAAGAAATCCTGCTTGACTCGATGATATGTCTTCAAAAATCCTGAATGACCACCCACTGGAGACTCATGCAACTCTGTGAGAATCTTGATTTTAAGGTTGGAATTCTTGTAGAGATACAAACGCTCTTTATACCAAAAGAGTATCTCCCTTCCAACAAAAATTATCTGAACTACTAGGATCACTTTTTAATTCATTAAAGTTACTTGTCACAACATCATTTTCCACTTTGCTGACCTCACCAAATTTTATTGTAATATTGAAAGGGCACACAATAAGGCTTCATCTTTCTTATCCTTCCTTGAAAGTGCATCTACTACAATATTTTCTTTCCCTTTCTTATATACAATCTCAAAGTCATATCCTAACATCTTAGTGACCCATTTTTGTTGCTCTTTAGAAGATAGTCATTGTTCCAAAAAATATTTTAGGCTATCATGATCTGTCTTAACCTTGAAATTTCTACCCAATAGATAAAGACGTGTTTCCCACTATGGAGTATTGTGAGGCATTTCCTTCTCATAAATAGGTTTTAGTTGATTCTTACCTTTTAGTGTGACTGAAAAGCAATTGATGGGCCCTTCTTGCATGAGCCTTGCTCCTATCCCATTTCGAAGCATCACATTCCACAATGAATTCCTTGGTGAAGTCAGGAGTGGCAAGTACTGGAGTTGTACACATAGCCTCCTTCAATCTCTCAAATGTTGTATTGGCGGACTCGTTCCAATGAAAAGAATCCTTCTTCAATAGAGTGGTGAGAGGTGCTGCTATACTACCATAATTCTTCACAAATCTTCTATAGTACCCTATCAATCCCAAGAATCCTCTCGGTTTCTTAATGGTTTTTGGAATAGGTCATTCCATGATAGCCTTAATTTTGTTAGGGTCCACCTTTACTCCTTCATGTGAAACTATGTGTCCCAAATACTCCACCTACGTAAGACCAAAAGCACACTTGGATGGCTTAGCATAGAGTTTATGATCTTCAAGTATTTGTAATGCTTGGTCCACATGTTGTAAATTTTTTTCCCCAAGTCTTGCTATAAATTAATATATCATCAAAGAATACTAACACAAACTTTCTCAAGAACTTCTTAAAATGGAATTCATCAAACTTTGGAATGTAGATGGTGCATTAGGTAAGACCAAATGGCATCACCAAAATTCATGAGCCTCATGAGTCCGAAATGCTGTCTTACAAATATCTTCCTCCTTAATCCAAATTTGGTGATAACCAGATCTAAGATCTAACTTGGTAAAAAACATAGCTCCATTTAATTCATCTAGCAAATCATCAATGAATGGAATTGGAAACTTATCTTTAATGGTGTACATGTTGAGCACTCTATAATATGGACACATGTGCCAAGTATCATCCTTCTTACGTACCATCACCACTGGCGAGGAGTAAGCACTTTGGCTATGCCTAATGATTCCTGCCTCTAGCATCTCTTCAACAATTTTTTCTATCTCACTCTTTTGTATGTGTGGATACTGTAAGGCACGATGTTAGGTGGGTTGGCTCCACAGGACTAAGCGTATGGCATGATCATGATCCCTCTTAGGAGGAAATCCTTAGGCATATCTCCAAGAACAACTAGTGGCGATCAATTATAGCTTACAAATCTGGATGAGTAGATTGAGGCCAATGAGCGTAGTTGAACCCACCAAATCCATCCACTCCGCGCCATAGCTTAACTTTTGCATTTGATGAGAAAGCTTACCATTTGTGGAATTTTTCCTTTAACCCCCTTGGCTCTACTATCCTTCCTTTCGATTGAAATCTCCTTGAATAGTTATTGGAAGTTCATCTCGAATTGTTCCTAATGTAGTAAGCCATTGTACTCCCAAAACAATATATGGCACCATGGATGTCGCATACATTGGGGTATCAAGTTGATAATCTCCCATGGATAATTTAATGCTATGACACTTCCACAAGCAACTAACTATTACCACCATCTCTGATCAAAACTTGAAACTTCACGGAGCTAGATATATGAAACAATTTAGGCGGTAGCTAACTTTTGTTGATGAAATTAAGAGTACTACTTGAGTCAATCAATCATTTACTACGCTTCTTTGGAACCCCACCACCCAGCGAAAGAGTTTGTGGGCGCTGAAACACGAGAGTGCATGACAAGAAATGATTGGTTGAGAATCATGTGATTCCTCATTTGACTCCATTTCATCTTCTAGTATGGGTTCCTCCTCTTCTTCCTCATTGGGACCTTCAATATAAAACAATTTCTTTTCACTACATTTATGTCCTCAACTGTATTTGCTATCACAATTGAAACACAAGCCTTTTGCTCTTTTCTCCTCAATTTTTTGTGGAGTCAGCTTAGTAAGTTGTGTTGAATATCCTTTCTCTCTTGTCACATTAGCCCTTTCTTCTTAGGAATCAAATACTTCTCCTCTACCTTGCGTGCTAAGATAAAAGACTCATTTATGGAACTAAGGCTAAAAATGCATACCTCATGTTGAATGTGATCCTTGAGACCACCCAAGAATAAGTCATTCATTTTTTCCTCTGTAATTGTATCCATCCTTAAGGATAGATTTTGGAATTGCTGAATATAATCCTTAACCGATCCTGTTTGTTGAAGTTTAGCTAGCTGGCTGAAGAAGTTGTCTGTGACGCTATTGCTATATTGTGCTTGGAGTTCCTCTGTAAAAATTGACCATGAGACGGTGAGCCCCTTTTTACTTCGATGAGTGCAAAGCCAACGATACCAAATGGATTGATCTGGTTCTAGATATAAGGAAGCCATTGTGACCTTTTGTCCATTTGGGATTTGGTATACTTCAAAAAAATTCTCCATTTGGTTTATCCATGTTAGAGGATCCTTACCATCCAACTTGTGCATATCCACCTTTAGAAATAAATTCCTAGATCCCATAGGAGTACTAAAGCTTGTGTCAGTAGTAACTGACCTAGAATTTTCACCTTGGCCGCTTGAGAACTCCTTTCTTGATTTAGCCATGTAGGTGCTTAACATGTTTCGTATGTTCGATATATCTCCTCTTAGGTCACACATATCCATCTTAATTGAGGAAATGTCTTCCTTGACCTTATTGATTTCCTCATTATGAGTAATATCCTTGATTGTTTCACCATCCTTATCAGAAGTCTTCCCTAGAGTGACATTATTTTTACCCCTTGTTCCAGGCCCCGGCATGATGGAAACCACTAATGTTGAAATAAATAACATAAATGAAACTTAAATTCTCTCAAATTTTTACTGTAATCTCCTTTATTATGTCTTCAAAAACCCAATAAAAATTAGACTCCAATTCAACAAGATGTGAGAGATATGTAGATTCCAAAAAAATAGTGTAGAAACCCTAATTCTGCAATGATTCACTTAATTCTGCTCCAATTCTTCTAAAATCTGGACTATAGCTTCTTTAATATGTTCTTCAACAACCCTTTAAAAATAAAAAAAAATTGCCAAAATCTGAAAGATATGCTCTTCCCAAAATCGCCTCTAAAATTGAGAAAAACCTTGCCTCTATGGTGCCAAGATCATGCTCTGATACCACTTGTTATGAAATAACTTGCATAGTAGAAGAATATGATATGAAATATGCTACAAATACTTGATAATAACTGAGAATAACAAGCCACTTCGAGGGGGAAAACCTCCAAATATCTCTAATGAGAACACACTTCACCTTCATGATGAAATAAGACTCACAACCTCCTATATATACCTATTTATGCCAAGGATATCACCTAGGCCGACTTAGACACACCTATATAAGACTTAGGCCGAACTAAACAACTAAATAACAATATACTAATGATAATATGACTTAATAGAGAGTTAAGATAGCCACAAGCCGACTATTCATAACCCAATGTACAATAATATTAAGGGCGTAGCACGCATAGGGGCTTGAACATCCTTTTCCTTCTCTTCTTTTATCATTTTCACTTTATTAAATTCATAGATTAATCTAGTTTTTCCATTTTTTGTTTTTCCTAGAGTTATTGTTGTGTCTATTATCTTATGTGCAATTGAGCATGTGTTTCAAGGTGAAAGGTAAGTTTGCTAACATCTTGTTCCACAATAGTCATTTGGATGAAAGAACATTGTATAGGTGTCTACACACCACATATACATCCTCAATAGAGAGCTCCAAATTTTGGCTTTAGGTTCCTTTTAAGTTATTAATTTTTATTATGAATTCAATTTGTTAAATTTCTATTCTAGTTAGTAGTTTATTAGCATGAATTCTATTTTCTACATTGTTTTAGCTTAGCAAAAATATATTTTCCCAAATTTAAAATATTTTAATGATAATTTGGTGGTTTTTTTCTCTTTTACATCAAAGAGTAAGAAAAACATTCAAAAAAATCATATTCCAATCAAAACTTAGATTTATCCTAGCATAGTGTAGGAAGAACATTTCACTTTGAAAATAAATGACACATTCTAAGTTAGATCACTTTTTATACACTACAATAACAAATACTAGTAGCTTGTAAGTTTTACATTAGCAATTAAAAGAAACACTACCATGGAAGTATACGAAATGATAGTGCAAAAATGGAATCTATAATTGAAATGACACTAAATACTCTAAATAAGCATTTATGCACTAGTGGGAACACTTCTATTTGATTCAAGGACACTTTTGACTACGAAAAAAATACTTATAAAGAAAAAATTTAGACACTTGAAACTTCTTTCTATCTTCTTCCCAATATTCTACTGCTTTAATTGCATCTTAAATTGAGATGAGCTTCCTCATATCTCCCTCCTTTCCTTTTATAATGATAGTTCATCATCAATTGTCACATTTATAACTTAATTAAATCTAAAATACATAATTGTTGTTTAATTAATAAAAATAAAATCATTAAATATAAAAAATACAATCTAGTAATTAAAAGCAACAATTTAGTTTAATTTTTATTTACATAAACATATTGATTATTACATAGAGCTTGAGATCACTACACAAAATTAAATTATTTTATGTAGAACATATTTGGTAGATGCCACAACCTGAGTTACAACTCCCTGTAATAGAAAAATGATCACAACTTTATAATTATCTAGGTCAATTGATGTATATAAATAGATATAATTATAAATGTAAGGATAATGAAATGTTTTTCTAGGATATGGAGACCCATCTACTTTTCTAAATAGTTCAATGAATTATAACCATAAATGATTTCTAAGGGGAAGGGTAAAAGTGAAGTAAGTAAAAGATGTGGACGCACAATTGTTATATTTTTATGGATACAAATCTTTATATGGTTGACTATAACATGTTAAGTGTATACTTAATTTCTAGAAGTCTCATTTGGCTAAGATGCAATGAGTACAGATACTTATAAAGAAAGAAATTGACTACATAACATTTCTTTTCGACTTCTTTAAAAACTTCTCACACTTTAAGTATATTTAGAAACATACAAACTTCCTTTAACCATCTCTTCTTTCCATTCCTAATATTAGTTCATCCTCCACCCTCATATTTCTTTTATTTAATTAAATATAAAAAATAATATTAGTGTTTAATTAGTGAAAATAATTAAAACACTTTTAATTTAACATATTTATTTTTATTTACACAAACTATATAAAAATGAGTTCACTACATAAAAATAGAATTTTGTTTTGGAAAACATATTTTAGAGATGAGACAACTTTGTCCACAAGTCTTTATAATGGAGGAATTATCATGAATTTATAATCATTTATGTTTGGAAGGTTGAAATATTAAAAAACATATAATTAATAAAAATATAGTATAAATGAACAACAATTGTAAATGTAAGGATAATTAAACATTTTGTTAAGATGTAACTATTTGAAGAGTTTTGAGAATGGTAATAGGGAAGGGTAAAAGTGAAATAAGTAAAATATTTGGATGCACACTTGTTATGATTTTTTTTTTTATGAATACATGCTTGTAAATAGTTGATTATAATGTATTAATCTAACATTTTGTTGGATCACTCATTAATTGTTGACCTTTTTTATTTCATGTTTATATGAACATAACAATTTCTCTTGATCTTCTATAACTTATGATTGCTTCTTTCAATATTAAAAAAAAAAATCTTTGAAGTATGTTGTCACAGCTAAGAAGATCTATTCCATCATAATCACCTAAAAATAAAACCCTTTCTCACAATACCTTCAAAGATTTGTACCTTAATTAATAACAAGACACACCATCATCCTCATCAATCAGATGAACCCATTCAATCAATTATATTAAGAAATAAAAATAATGTACACAATACAAGAAGATAATTTTAATCTTAAAATATGAAATCTAAGTGAAATAAATTCTATTATGAAGTGATAATAAATATATCAATATGCCTATTTGAAAGACACTTAATTTAATGGCAAAACTACTGTTGTAGGCCTAAATAGTCTGCCGAGTTCAAATTTTCTACAATATTTTTGGAGTGGTGGGCCTAGCTCGATTGGTTAAAGCAACAAGAGGTCAGAGGTCTAATCTCCCCACCGTCCCCTAATACTAGAGGATGTGCCGTGCCAGCGTCACCGGTCACATGAAAGCACTGCAGTTTATAGAGGAGGGGTTACCCGATTCCAATTCTTACAATCTAAAAAAAATAAAATAAAATAAGATATACTAATATGCCTTGATTTCTCCCTTGAATAACTCAGAAAAAATAAGTTATTACATATGTTCATTTTATCGTTGAAACATGGAAGTGGATGAGGGTGACCGGACTTGTTTTTGTTTGAAGGGACAGATTTAGTAGAAGATATTGTTGAACGAGATCGCTTTAATTTCATAGGCCGTGAATAACGTGCTAAGATTTTATTCCGACCAAACAAATACGAAACGATTTGTGCGGCCTTAATTTTGGAGGACAAACACGTATCTCAAATCCTCGTGTCATAATAAGCATATCGGATCATCAACTTTTTCTCCAAATACCCAAATGAATAGCAAATTAGGTAAAAAGAAAACTAGGAGGACAAGGTATGCCTCCTTTTTTAATAATTATTAAAGTACTTACGTAAAGTAATACTTGGGCAATTATAAAATCCATTCAAAGATAAGAAGGTTGAAAAAACACGTAAATTTATCATCAAATTAAATTGTGAAAGATTAGGGGAGAGGGACCAATAGTGGGTCGGACTTCTATACTGGGTATAAGAGTTGGCCAAATTGGGCCCATTACTTAAGACTTGAAGGTTGGAACAAATGATAAGAGAGAACCAATTCTAGCGATAAGGATGAAAGGGTAAGGGATTGCTTGGAGAGAGTATGGGAGAATAATTAGATAAGAGATTGGAGACATGAGCATTATTAGATGGAGGATAGGAGAATTATTAAATGGAGGATTTAGGATATGATAGTCAAGGATTATGTCACATAGGAATAATATCTTTTCTACAAGATATGGGGTTGGATAGTTTTATGTAGGTAATTGTTTCACATTAAATAGTGTGTGATCAAATAATAGACATGTCAAGAGTTTTTCAAAGCATGTTTTAAGTTTGTGTCTCTATTCTATATCAATCAAGGTTAATGATAATAAGTTTCCACAATCCATATTGATAGTGTTAGTCGATCTCTGGATTTGATTGTGTGATTAGTTTTGCATCAACGTTTCAGATCACACTCTGTGATCCATCATCAGGATGAAGAAGAGAGCATAAGGAGTAAAAATTGCCCACAAGATCAATATGGAAAGTTCAGATCACACTCTGTGATCCATCATCAGGATGAAGAAGAGAGCATCCATGATCTACAATCCAGAAATTGGCTAACAAGATCAAGGTTGTAGAGAAGATAGATGGAAATGATGTAGGATGAATGGATGACAATGCCATAAATAAAAGTGTGACAAATGAGAAAAATTGCCCCTAAGTGTAATAGTACACATAAATAATTGATTTTATGTATGATTCTTATTTGCTAGGTTTTCATCATGGAGTGATCCCACAATACTAGTTTATAATTTTTGGCCAAACTGGATGTATTGAACTGAATTTTTTTAACTAAATCTTCACTTTCAGGCACCTATAGTGTGGCTAAACTGTGAGGAATTTGATAATGATACAAACTAGTGATTTGCGACATTTTGTCTGTAGATTCGAAATATATTCTTTTCAAGAATTTTGGAATCAGATTGCACTTCTTTTTCCATCTCTTTCGAAAACTAGTTTTTAATAGTAAACACCATTTTTAAAGAGTGGCGTGTACTTGTTAACACAACATTTTTTCTATGAGGGAAAAAATTCTATTTTTTTTGAATTTAGATTCATAACTATGATATCTAGTGCATAGAATTGGTTTGATAGCATTCATTGAATGTTTTTTTTTTAAGTTTTGAAGTCAAACTAGTTACAATTTAGTCATGATTTACTTGCTAACACATACCTTTTTTTGTATGTATCGAAATTCAAATTTTTTTGTTGGATCAGAGACATCAATATCTAGTATACATATTTTTCAATTTTTTTTGATAATATTCTATTTGTCCACATATGCAAAATAGAGAGCTTGATTTTCGGTGAAAACCCTATGTTTAATCAAACTAAAAAAAATACATAATAAAACCAAAACACATTAAAATTATATTTGATGGATAGCTCGTTCCAAGGACTACCAACTTCCAGTTGGGTTTGTGAAGTCTCCTCCACTTTCATCCTCAACCCAAGCTTTGAAAGAAAAATTCTTGCAAAAATTTGGTAGAAGAGGGGGAGAAGGGCAAAAAAGGAAGGTTCGAGCAAACCCCCCTTGACCCCTTCGAGCGAAGGGGGTTCGCTTAAAGGGGGGTTCATTTGAACCCCCATTTTTTTCAAGTTTTCCATTGTTTTCTTTTAAAAAATGTGTCATATGGGGTTCAAGCAAACTTGGCATGAAAAAGGGGTTCGATCGAACTAGGGGGTTCGAGCGAACCCCTAAAAACCCAATTTTTTAATTTATTTTGGGAGCGTTTTTGTAATTTTCCTTCCTCAATGTAATTGTAAACCAGTTTTGTGGGATCACCCCATGGTACTTGTCCAAAGTGTTATAAGAATGCTTTTAACTATTGAATAAATGATTTCTCTTTACTTTTTTTTTGGTTGTTAAACATGATGCTACTGAATGGGTTCTCATCATGATGGCTACCCCAAGGCACCAGAAAAATGGTTTTCACCAGAGGACAACTTTGAACTCTTTATTATTTTTTAAATTTTTTGTTGTCATTGGAAATATGTTTTCTTCATGGTAATGTAGGAGTTTATGGTAAACTCCTCAACACCTCAGGATCACCTGCAAGATAGAATAACTTCCACAAAAGAGAAATGACAGAAATACCATACTATCATTAAGGATGCAAGAATACCAAAGTGAATATGACAATGTACATATGATGTTTTGCTTATATAGGTAAGGTGTAAGATAGGATTAAACAAGATCATGAAAAGTTTCATAATCCTATCACATGAAACAACTAAGTCATAACAACCTAGGATAAGATAAGATCTAGAAATGACAACTCATCCCTCTTGAAGGAATTTTACCTAGACCTAAGTAAACTTAACATGTTAATATGTCTCCAAAGTCTCTAGTAGGTGAATTAACTAGGTACAAGAAATTTATTCACACTAGAAGCTCCCCTTAAGTGCAATTTAGGGATAATATTATTATACAAAGATGCAAAGATGGGTCCCAGCTACTAGGCCATGTTAGGTACTGATGTACAAATGCAACTACAATTTGTCACAAATGGAGAAAAGGAGAAAACCTAGTGGGACAAAAATCCATCCCAAAAGAGAGATAAATACAATAACGATATCCATCACAAATCCAATCAATCTCCATCCACACAAAGGATGACAAGAGAGACCATACAATCCCCCATAATGAGATAAATTGTTGCAAAGAAGCATTGGAAATACACTTGTGGAGTAACACTGAAATCCTTAATTCAACAAGCAAGGAAAGATAATTTTGTTTGCTAGAAACTATATTAGAGTCACTCAAGGACTCAAGCCAAAATCATGATAAAGCAACAACAAAATCAATGCCAAGGAACACTGGAAAACTTGCAAATTGGCACAACTCTGGAATCTATGAAGCAATAGTCAATTGACAAATGATGTGGAACTAAAATGAAGTGCAAAGATCAAAATTGCACCCTCCCAACTATCAAAACATCCAAGTAATCTCCAAAACACCCTTTGGGGAAATACTAAAATAATAGTCAAATTGGAATAGATACAAGAAAAGTACATGGATGGAAATATAGAGCTTGTCAATACCTTTCCAATGTTGCACAAGAATCACAAAAATTAGAGATCGTGGCGAAAAGTTATGAGCTTAGGAGCCAAAAATGTAGATATGACTTCAATCAAAAATAAATGCTACAAAAAAACTAAAAAACTAAAAATAACCTACACCACTACAAAAGTCATAGCGCTAGCTTTCCAATGATATCTCATTTACAAAATTTTGCCTCCTCGATTGCAAGTTATGAAAAAATGAAAAAAGGCCTAGAAGAGGCACTTCATAGGCTAAACAGGAGAAAAAATAAAGCCCTTGGTCGCTCCATATGACCGCGAGGTTTATAGGGGGTTTAAAAACAATTACCCCACCACCAACGATGTCGTTGTTGCTGGGGCAGAGCTGCTTGGGGGCAACAGGCCAATGCCCATGCCACCCCGGGCATTGTTCCCCTTTGGCTAGCACTGACTAGGGTTTTTGACCTTGTGACCATCATTCAAAACTTGGGGCTAAAAAAATTAGCAAGCGAAAAATAAATATTTGGTCAACACCAATAAAGTATGGTCGATGAAAATAAAAAATGCAGGTTTTAAGACAAAACTTTTATATTATAAAACTTGTGATAAATAAATGAAATGTACTAACCAAAGACAAATCATACCTTGCAATAAACTGATGATGTGACAACCCAATGTGACCACGAACCAAAAAAAATTGCAGAGGTACAAACCAATGCAGAGGTGACACAACAATAGGAATTTATGCATTTTTAATGCCGATTCATTGGAATATTCCACTTGATTACAAATCTTATGACACCGATCACTATACGGGGCTGTACAACCAATGTATGAATTCGTACACCATACAACCTTTTTTTTTTTTTTTTGCGTCAGGGCCCAACTGAAAGTGTCAGATTTTGATAATTTGGTAGTCAACCTTAGGGTTCTCATGCCTTTTGGATGTAATAGTGAGGTCAATTTTTCCCAAATTGCTCTAAAATATCAGCTATCCCTTAGATTTGGCAATTGAAACCCTTGTAGATCTAAAAAAATATGTTAGATTTTGATGAAATGAAAGCCAAACTAAGTTTCTTTGATGCCCTAGATTTAATGGTGAGGTTCTCAAGACCCCAACTCATACCCAAAAAAAATTCATGCCAAGATTGGTCCTTTAGATCTGGGAAGAATTATGTAGCATTGAAGCTCTAATACCATGCATGAGTTTATGGTGAGCTCCTCAACACCCCAAGATCACTTGCAAGACAAAATAACTTCCATAAGAGATAAATGACAAAAATATCATGCTATCATTAAAGATGCAAGAATTCCAAAATGAATACGACAATGTACATATGATGCCTTGCTTATATAAGCAAGGTGTGAGATAGGATTGGACAAGATCATGACAAGTGTCTTAATCCTATCACATGAGACAACTAAGTCATAACAACCTAGGATAAGATAATATCTAGAAATGATAACTCATCCTTCTAGAAGGAATATTAGGACGTAGGTAAACTTAACATGTGAATATGTCCACTAAGTCCCTAGTAGGTGAATTAACTAGGTACAAGATATTTATTCACACCAACAGGTGACTTCTCAAAGGAATTGTATAAATGGTTTTTTCCATAGGGTAATTTTTCTCTCTACTATTTTGTTTATTTTTGGTATCTTTTAAAATGGTATTGTTGTATAGATGATCATTAAATATTTGTATCCATTTGATGGTACTGATGTAGATGCTTGTGTCATGATATACCAATAATGACCTACATGGAGGACTTGTGTTATTATAATCATGGCACTTGCATACAACCCTTAGGTGTTATTGTGATCCTTATTGATACTAGGGCTAGTCTTATCCAAATGTAAACATCATGGTAGAGCTACTTTAGAGTCATTATGATAAAGTGCTACTACTAAGATCTGGTGGATTTGTGAGTTAGGATTTTTAGATTTTAAATGAGATGTTAGATTGTGTTGGGGGTGTTAGATGTAGAACTTTACAAACAATGAAATCAAATTAATTAAAAAATACAAAGCATACTTACAAACTATGTAGAACCTTTGTTGTACACCCCAAATGTAGAGTTACTATTTACTATTACTACATAGGATAATAAG
>VDFB02026320.1:83568963-83604652 GCA_007258455.2 Sequoia sempervirens
TTCTTTTCATCATCATTTCAGCTTCCTGAAGGTCTTCCACTGCCCCTTCCACTTTGACCTCCTCGTCCTTTTTGCTTGCCATCAAATCTTTTGTTCAGCTTCTCTTCCACCTTCAGAGCAAACTGGTACACATCCTCAATGGTGGTCATTCTGACTAGGCTTAACTCCTCATGAATGCTCAGTCGTAACCCATTAAGATATCGAGCTAACTTCTCCTCATTGGCCTCTGTGTGGCCCGTTCTGATGATTATCTTATGAAAAATTTTAGTATATTCTTTCACAGATCTGCTTCCTTGCTTCAACCCTTGCAATTTCTTCAACAGATCTAACTTGTAGTCCATTGGTATGAACTGCTTCTTCAGTTTCTCTACCATGTGATCCCATCTAGTGATATTTCCTTTTCCTCTTCGATTTCTTTCCAACTGAACCTCTTTCCACCAAATACTGGCATGGCCCTTCAGCTTCATTTTTGAAAACTTAACCCGATCTGGGTCCTCCATTTCCTCATACTCAAAATATTCTTCTAGCTCGTTCATCCAGTCGATCAACTCTTTTGGGTTCAAACTTCCAGAATAACTGGGGACTTTTGCTCTGGGTCTTTTCCCAATCTTCGAAATGGCCCTTATTAGCCGCATTTGGTCTTGATCAATTGCTTCTTCCTCTTCTACATTTGAACCTTCCTTCTCTCCTTCATCCTCACTTTCCTCCCTCAGGTTTAACCCTCTTCTCAACTGCTCTTGTAACGCATCAATCTGTCTCTGGAGGGCTACCAGTGCATCTCTTCCACCAGCATTTATGCCGCCTCGACCACCTCGGCACCACCATGCCTACCGGGCATCACTCACCGGAGGCATCTTTCTTGACCCTCGACCCACAACCCGCGGTCTGATGCGGCTTGCCTCCACGGTCGGCTGATCTATCCACATGCTCAAGAAAACCTACTCTGATACCTCTTGATGAGGGTGCAACCCAAGACTTAGAAAAATAACCCACAGAAAAGAGAATAATTTTATTATTTAGAAAATGAAACTTCTTACATGCAGAGGATCTCAAATCCCCAAGTTCTACAACAGTGGAATTATAAGCTCTGAGAATAACCCTTTCGCAATATGCGAGCTTGTCCCCAAAAAGTTACCCAAAAATTAGAAACCTGCCCATAAATAGAGCTCCTCTTTAGTTTGGAGCCAAAACAATATTCAAATTTGAGTTTAGGCAGTTTGGCGCCGAAAATTTACAACATGAAGTTCAAATTTCAAAAGAGCATTTGCAATTATATCTTCTAGAAAGTGCACCTACTTCCCGGGGCCATAACTTTTTATCTGGGACTCCGATTCACGAACCATTTGAACTGTTGGAAAGGTCACGAAGTCAATAACGTACTCAAAATCTACTATGCCAATTTTGGAAAGTTTCGGGGCCAATCCAGGAACTCTAAGTGCCTCAAATCTAACTCAGAAGATTTTCAAGTGCAAATCTGGGAAACTAAAACTGCAATATCTTTCCACCCAGGAATAGAAAATAAAAACTATAAATTGGGAATTTCATTATGACGAAAAGGGTATCCAAAAATGTAAAAATATCTAAAAATTGAGAAACTTGAAATTTAACTATTTTTGGGTGATGCAAGATTGCCCTTACACCACTGGATGCTCCTGCATCATTTATTGAATATCCAATATAATGAATGTTAAATGTAAAGCATCGAATTACCAAATATGACACATAGCTATCAAGTCAATTCACAAGTCATAAATAATATCATAATGGCTGGAAGTGGAGAGGATAGGTCATGTCAAGGAGAGTAAAATCAGAAACCAAAGAGGCACTGAGGATTGCATAAGCACTAGAAGGTCAAAGGGTGCACACTCTATTTGAGTGAAAAGGAAAAAAGCATAAATACATAAGAGGGGAAAATTGAGAAAAGAGGTGGTGGCGCCAGTTAAGAGGGAGAAGAGAGAGCACATGGGAGAGGTAGTAAGATCTCAGGGAGAGGAAGGCATCATCCTCTTAACATATCGAATGATATTTGGCATAAGCATGAAGCACCAAGCAAAGTCGACAATCAACAAACTAGCTACAAGCAAGCACCATGGGTGGAAAGGAGAGGGTGCTAAGAGATTAGTATAGCTATGAAATCGAATGCCAACTAAGCTTACTTCAGCCATCCATAGAAAGGTCAGAATACTAGCTAAATGCATGAGAATCAAATAGTAAATGATCGAACTCGATTATATATCTTTTGATTACAAAGAGAAGAGGAATATAACGAATATTTTCATTAAAGAATATGCCCCAAAACTGAATATGATACATGTCGAAGCAAGAGTAAGGATCAACCATCGTCGAATTCTATGCAAATACATTTAGATCAAAATATGGACAAGAGCATTTTTAACGAATTTAGGGTGTTGAGCATGCAAAACAAATAGGAATAAATGCAAGGAAAAGAAATGGGGATTCAAAGAGGGCCGACACACTGATTGACCGAAAGCCTCAAGAGTTGATAAGAACCTCAAGTATGTTCTGATTACCACACTACATCTAAATCCATCTCCAAGAATGTTGCAAGAGAAAGAATTAGAGGGATGTAAACCATTTCCATCGATGGTGTTAAATGTAACAATCTGAAAGATCGACCTACACTACAATAATTTTAAGTAAAGATAATTGGCAGGTGAAAAGCTAAGTTCACAACCTTATAAGAGGAAGAGGTCAATTTTAATTGAAATTTTAGACTAAATTGAAGATAAAGAGGCCAACTATGGAATGCATGAAGCTGTCCATCTGAAATAGAAGAGAAATACAAAGACCCAGGCTGATTGTTAATGGTATTTGAAATCAATTGTATAAAAAGAGGTAAGAGATCATGAGTCACAAAAAGACCAGGATACAAATGAAGAATAATATAGAAGTGTGTCTCAAGGAATTCTATGGATGCAGGTTATGCGTAGAAAGATTCACTGCAGAGACTTTAGAAACTTTCAAGAACGTAAATGACCAATGTAAAAAAAATGCAAAAGATGACAGTATGCAACAACTGAAATATATTTTAAAAGCTAAAAAATTCATTTGTATACCCCAGGAAGGAGGAAAAGAACGTCATCCAAGAAAACAATGTTTGTGGGGATTGTGAATATTTTATGGATCCTTTTATTCAGGAAATAAATTCTCATCAAACAATCAGGCACTCATTTTCTAAATGGACTAAAGTTTAGAAACAATAGAACCTAGATTAATGCTGGTTTAAACGATGCCCCAGTGCCAAGATTAACTCCTATGTCTACAACAATCAACTTCTTCCTTTCCTTAAACAATTCTTCTGTAATTTTCCCCATTCCCTATCTTCCTTCAAAACAATTCATAAAAAAATAATTATTCTACAGAAAAATTTCTCCAGACATAATTATCATTCCAAAACTAAAAATCAAAGATTCTTCATTTTCAAAATCTCCCCAAAAAATGATATTTAATATCCAAGGAAAGCTTTTGTTTTTCGAAAACAAAAAGTGGATAAAAATCAAGTAGTATCTACTCAAAATAACAAGTTTCCTTTCAACAATTAGTTTGAAGTCATGCATGTGCATGAACTCCACTTTTTCTATCTTTTTACTTGTTTCTATTTCTTTATCATTTATCTTTATTTGAAATTAATATTAATTTTAATATTTTATTTTCTTTTAATATTTTCTCACTTTTTAATTTATTAATTAAACTCAACATTAAACAACAATTATCTTTATATTTAATTATAAAAAAACACTTTATAATTTAATAGTTTAATTATCCAAACACAACATATACACCCACTTAACAACATAGCTTATTTAATTATATATTTAATTCTACATCAAACAACTTTAATAAACAATTAATTTTAATACTACGTAATAGTAAAACTCACCCAAGCAAAATTAATCAAATATCAAGAAAGGATGAAACATGGAGGGGCACTACAGTGATGATCCCAAAGTGCTTAAGGGCACAAGAAATGTTTGCAACAATACTGAGAAATGAAAATAATATCGCTTATAGAGGCTTAAGGAAGCCAAGAGAGAAAAGAGCTTGAGAGAGTGTTGTATAAAGCTTGAGAGTGTTGTGTGAGAGACCAAGAGAGATCCAAGAGAGATTTAAAAAAATGAAAGATAGATTCAAAAAGAGATAAGGGAAGAGGAAGAGGCTGAAGAGTTGTCTCCACCAACCTTAGAAGATGACAAGTGGAAAAATGCTAAAAAGTTATTACTAAACAAAAGTTAACAGGGAATGCTAACATGATGTGTAGATGCTCATGCAAACTGCTAGTGTCCAAACAATTTACACTAAAAAACAATGGCAAACTAGAAAAACATAAGGATAACACAAAGGTGACATAAAAAAGTGACCATGGGAAAGGAGGCCTGACCACCTTGAGAAGGAAGAAGGTTCATGCAAGGCCTAAAATGAACCTACAAAAATACTAAGGGAATGGACACAAAGCATAGCATAAAATTGCAGGAGTATGCAATTTTTGACACTACAATAACAACACCTAAAGGTGTTATCAAATGGTCAATAAACACAAATATTTGAAATTATTAGCCAAGCGCTACAAAACTAACTTCCAAAAAAATATAAACATGTGTAGTATTTGGTCTTAAATCTATAAATATATCTCTTTAAAATTACAAAAAATTCCAGACATGAATGGTGCATATTCAATCCAAAGAGCTTAAAGTGCATTCCATAGAGCTCAAAGACTATGTATACCTTCTCATATAATATTTTTAACAAGGAAATTTGTGCAACTTTAAGTCATTCCTATAAATATTTGTGCATTTCAAACATCAATAACACCTTTAGATACTATTACTAATTAATTAATATTTAGGTCAAATGAACATCTAGTATGCTAGATAGATAATACATTAAATTGATTTTGGCATTCAAACAAGTTGACATTATTTTTCACAATGTATTAAATTACGTGGCACTTTATTATGATTCAAATGTGAAATTTTCAAGTCAAACTCATTAACCCATATTTCATGAGTAGTCATTCACTATAACTCATCTCTCATTAGCATGAATGATCCATTTAACATCCACTAAATATAAATTGATGCTCACAAGGGTGAAGCATCAAGACTTCTTGGAACATCACTTATCCTCATAGTTTGCAAACTCATAGGCACTTAACCATGAAATTTCCCCCAAGATCAATCCCACTTAGCTTGCTAACACATTGCAAGTGTTGTGCATTATGAAACATTCATGACATAGCTTCTTAGCTCATTCATTATCATGTGGGAGGTATTTTTCATAATATGTCAAATTATGTGATACTTTATCAAGATTCAATTGTGTAGTTTTCAAGTCAAACTAATTGACCCATATTTCATGAGTAGTGGTTCTTAAGAAACCTTCTCTAGTGAACATGGATGTTCCACTTAGCACCCATTGCATTTAAGTGATGCTCTACAAGGAATGGTTCATAAGACATAATTTGTTGAAGACTTTGTAAATGGCGTGGCAAGCTAAATAGACTTGATTTTGGAAAAAAATATCATAAGTATTAACATGGATGGCCTTTAAGAAAACCATAATGCTCCACTCTTGTGAACATTGTCTAAATACAATGAATATTAAATAGACCATTCATATTTATAAGAGATAAATTCTTGATAATTGATGAGCTAAAGCGGTTCTATAATGAATGGTTCATAAGGTACAACACTTGCTGAAGGTTTTTCAAATGGGGTTGCAAGTTAAGTGGGCTTAACCTTGGGGGAAACTCCATTGTTAAGCACACTTGAGCTAGAGCAATATTGGGATGGGTGACCTCACAGGAAGGTCTAGTGCTTCGCCTTTGTGAGCATCACATACATGCAATGAGTGGTAAGGGGACTAGTCACTATCATGAGAAATGGGTTCGCATGTACCACTACTCATGAAACATGGGTCAATGAGTTTGACTCGTAAAACTATAGAATTGAATCGTGATAACAATATCGCAAGATAAATTCTTTTAAACCACTATACATAAAATATAAATCATCGATGACAAAAACATGTTTAATCAAATATAAAAACAATGGGACAAAAGTTTTTGATTAGTGACGTGTGTAACCCCACTTCTAACGTTGAGTTGTCTTTGTCACGAATTCAATGGTTTTTCATGCTGAAAAGAACGTGTATACAAATGGACAAAAAGGAATTAGGTACGTGTACGTGAAATAGCAAATTAGTCTTAAGTTTATAAAAACCTAAAAGCCATGGTACGATGAGAGTAAAAGTAGGAAAATATGTAAAATCTCATTATCTACTCTTAATAGAAGTTGTATATTTTGTTTTTAATTTGTTTTGGATTTTATTTTGATTGGATTGTTTTATATAATACTTAGAGTATAAGTGGTATAATTTTGTATTAAAGTTGATAAATAATTTGAATATAATCTAATCTTATTTTTATATTTTATTTTTATTTTTTGATATATAAGATTAAATATGTAGTATGAAATTTTTTTTCGATCAGAATTATGATATGGAATGACCTCTCTAATTCTTAAGTTCGAATATTAATATGGGCTTAAGTCGACTACCTTCTCATTAGTCATTATTTATTGACTTGAACATGAAAATAAACAATTTGTATGCAAGTGTGTTTCATAAAAGGATAAACTCTAATATTATTGAATCACCACTTAGAATTCATAATCATTTGATTAATCCAATCACACTACATTGTATCATAAGCTTAGATCCGCATTGCATCATTAGTGATCCACAAGGCATATTATTGAGTTTCTTGGCATGTCTTCAATCATTGTTTCAAACCATAAATTCAAATATAAGAGTTTTACCAAGGAGAAAAACCTTTCATAACAAACTCTTAAAAATATTCATCAATGCTGCTAGTTTTTTAGACAAGTCAAGGTCAATAGATTCTAAACATCAAAAGGTGACAAGTGATTTCCATGAGCACAAATTGAATCCTCACTTTTGGTTCATTTCCTCAAGTGAAGAGACCATTTTCAAGGTGTGAATTTGACCCAAGGTGAGCATATCATAACCAAATCTGGCAATAAAACATTGATTTGAATGACTAACCATAGTCTTCAACAAAGTCCTTCATTGTCACAATTGAAACTTAGTCTGTGTTTCTTCCTTTCTTGGTTCAAAAAAAATAGTGCTATATTATTATCAGTTCATTAAACTAATGTTATTGCCTTACCATTATTGAGTTATTGTTTTATCCTAGTTTAAATATGTAGAAAGTTTATTTATTTAGGGTGTGATTTATTCTCACATGATAAAATAGTCAAATTGACATTCAAACCCCTCTAGGATTTTGACCTTCTTTATATCTTTGATCTTAATTTTTATTTTTATTTTTATTTTTATATTATTGTACTTTTTAAAGATCTAATTAATGTTAGGATCCACTCACTTGTTCTTTATAGTTCTATTTTGATTTAAGTTTTGGACTTTATTGTTTGTTATTTTTTTGAAGCATGTCCTCCTACCTTTTGATTGCTCTTCATTGTTAGATATTTATCACAGGATACCTTTTCTTCTTTCATATCTAGGTTCATTGAAACCCAAGAGGATTAAAGGATAATTATGTATATTAAATTAATAACCTATTAAATTTGTAGAATATGCATACTAAGTACTACACTAACATATATATGCATATTTGAGAAGACCAAAAGACCTTTACAATGTAATTGTATTGAAAGAAAGAATATGTGTATGGCATTATGTGTGTAGCAAGTTTCTTGTAAGAAATACATTTATAAATTATGTAGGAGATATATTTATACAAAGGGGTTGTTAGCAAAGACTTCAATAATATACTACCAATTTTCATGTGTGTATGATGCAATTTTTATGTGGATAGGACTGTGATAAGTTTTAAACTTATATGATACAAAAAATTGAACTTGTGTGGTTAAAATATATGTGGTGTAGGTGTAGCCAACTATCAAATGTTTATGGTACTAAACTAGATCTATCCGAGTGAGGGAATTTGCACCCATGTGCAAAGAAAAATATATAGGAAAGCAATATTGTGCAAAGGTGCACAAGGACTATTGTTGAATAGTATGTAGAATAGTTTTGCATAAACTTGTGTTGTTATTTCTTGGCACACAATGTGTGTAAACAACTATGTAGGTTGAGTGAATGGGTGAGATTGTAGTTGTGCATGTGGTTGTACTCAGATTATTCACCCCTTATGAAGAAAATATCTCTATTGCATCAAAGTTGAGGGTAGGAAACTATGCACACAGTTGCTCCAAATTGTATTATTTAGCCTAATTAACATATTGCTCAATCTTGAATATGAAAAATAGTCAATGATTGCCCAAGTGAGCCTTGGTTAGTGCTATGTTGATGATGGAATCCTTCATTATTGAGTTGACATGAGTAGGTTCTAGGCCTATTGGATGTTGAGATTGTTTTGGATCCAAAAGCATAGGAATTTACTTTTAGGGAGCTCCATGTTGAAGATAAGGTGCAAACCCAAGTATTGGGGTATGTTGATAATGAATGCATTCTCACCAAATGTGTAAGTTATGGTTTAAGGACCTTAGTGTAGAGGTTTAATCTTGTGGTATGGATTGTGGAAATGTTAATTCTAAAGATGAAGATATAATTTGCTATCAAATTGAAATGTGTGTGGCATATTGTAGGCATCATGTCAGTCTTTGTATTTTAGTTGTTGGTGTTGAAGAGATTTTTAGAATTATTGATGAAGGTCTTGGATTCATTAGATAAGTCAACGTAATTTGTTAAAAAGGTTACTAGTACAAGATAAGATATGTTAAGGGGCACTATTGGTTTACAAAGACCTTATAATGACTCTATTAGAAAAGTTTGATTTGTTTACCATTGATAACATCCCACAAAAAGATAATAGACATGCAGATGTAATGGCAAGCACAACTTCTCTAATATCCCCTCATGATCCCTCAAAATATTTCACATTTGTCATCCATAGTTGGTATGAGCTTTCCACAATCCATGAAGATATATGCAATTAGCTTTTTGATTCAACTGTGTATTTTTGAGTAAAAATAAATAAAAAAGATGTTTCAGATCACACTCAGTGATCCATCATCAGGAAGAGGAAAAAATGAGATAGGAGTGCAGATCAAGACTTATAAAGGGTGAGGAAGAGAGGAGGAAAAAGGAGAAATAGCAAAACAAAAAAAAATATTTTAAAATATACAATTTTTTTAACCAACTAAAGAACACAAGGTGAATAATGATAAGATTAACAACTTACTAAGGAAGCAACTACAAAGAATTAAAATTGAGTAATAAAAATAAAAATAAAAACAGAAACCTTATTATTACGTATCAACTTAATAATAAGTAAAAAATTAAGAAATTAAAGAGAAAAATAATAAAGTTAAAAAGAAAAGAAACCAAAAGATTGCAAGAACAAATAAAATGCTATTAACATTCTAAAGTTGTAAAAAAATATCAAAAGAATAAAAATTACAAAGAAAGAAATAAAGAAGAAAATGAAAACAAAAGAGAAAATAACATAGTTGAATCCAAAAGCTAATTGCATCTATTTGTCATCCATACAATTGTGAAACCTTTGATCAAGCATAAACCAAATGAAATATTAGCAATCACTGCAAAACACTCCAATGAATGGTATGCGATGATATTTGATTATCTAAAAACCGGTACCTACCCTGAAACTACAACTACAAATACTCGACGACACCTTCAGAGGCTTGCATCCAAGTATATAAATCTTGCTGATGTCTTGTATCGAAGGTCCTTTGATGGTCCTCTTCTTAGGTGCCTTAAAAAAATCCAAAATCCATATAGCATTGGAAGAAGCTCACTTAGGTGCTTGTGGAGGACATTTTGGAGGAAGATCGCTAGTACAAAGGTAATTTGTATAGGCTACTATTGGAGAAACATGGAACACGATTGCTTTGCATACGTTAAGAAGTGTCACAAATGTCAACAACATAGCAAATTGGTTCACACTCCTGCTTCTGAGCTTTGTACACAAGTTCCCATTTGGCCTTTTTCAATATGGGCCCTCGACATCATTGGAAAAATTTCACGTCCTTCCTCTGTTGGACATACATTTATAATCACCGCAATGGATTATTTCACAAAATGGGTAGAAGTTATTCCCCTTCAATCAACAACTGTTGATGTAATATGTCGATTCATATTGGAAAAAATTATTACTCGCTTTGGACTTCCTTCCACCTTAATTTCGGACAATGGGACACCATTTAAGAATAAGGAAGCGAAGAAGTTCTTAGAAAAGTTCAACATACAACATTGCTTTTCAACACCTTATTACCCACAATCTAATGGTCAAGCAGAGTAAACTAATCGAACACTTGAGCAAATCTTAAGGAAAATTGTAAACAAAAGCAACAAAGATTGGCACATGCAACTAACATATGCATTATGGGCTTATTGTACAAATGTTAGATCATCAACTGGACATGGGTAAAAGCAAAAATTTGTCACACTTTATAAAGAAAACAACCAACACTGATCCAACTTTTAAACTTGAATCACTAAAAAGTGGCATATATATGTTTTGGATTTTGAAATGATGTAAACTAGTAAAATATGTATTTATTAGTATATTTTATGTTTGTATTTTTTAAAAAAATATATAAAAAATTTAAACTAGTTTTTAATAAATTAACACTATAAGTTTGTTGCTGATAAAATGTTGAAAAATGAAGTTGCATGAGACATCAAAATTTTTATAGTAAATTTTATTCTTTTTCTTTCAAATTTTTTGTGTGTATTTATAACTTGAAACTTTAGTGCATGGATTTATTTTTCAATTTTGATTAATATATATTTTTAAATAAATATTAAAATATAACTAGTTGTTTCCATTGGACGTCAACTTTCATATTAAATATTTATCTAAAATGGAAAAATTATACCATCTTGAAATAGATTATTTTATCTAGTGCATCATATTTTTTTATTTTTTTAATAAGTTTTAGTATTTTTCCTTGGCATGGTAATCAACCTAATATTTTGTGCTGATAACCTACTTTTAGTAAAAATAAAATATAAAATATAAATAATAATTAAACTATTAAAATAAATATATTTTTGAAAAAACACTTATGGATCTACAAAAGGGTATTTTTATATTTTTTTTAAAATGTTATTTACATTAGTAGTCATTATTGAAACTTCAAGTTTTTCAAATAATTTAAATATTTTTTTGTTACAAATTGGACTCAAAGTGGTGCTCCATATATTTTTAGCCAACAATTTTAGTCAAAAGAGTTGTGGAAGTATCTAACTTAGCTAGAATGAATCTTACTAGATCATATGTTTGACCAAAATTGATTTTTAGTTAGAAATACTTAAATTTAGTTGTGTTGATAAGTTGGCTGAAAGTGTGACACAGCTTTGTGCTTTTACCCACATACTCCCTATAACCTCGTCTATGGAACTGAGGCGATAATGCCCATAGAGTTAGAGATTCCTTCATTGTGAATCGCTCTTCAAGGGATTATTGATGAAAATACTTATAAAGAACAATGATTGCATCGGCTTGAAATGCTTGACGAACAACGCATTAACACTCTTGAGTATCTCCAAGCTTACTCTCGAATATTGCAATGTAGTTACAATGATAATGTAATCCTGCGTTCTTTTAATAAAGGTGATTTGGCGTTATCCAAAAATTAGTGTAATGTCAATGCTAACATGATGAAAAGAGGAAAGTTCAGCCCTAATTGGCTAGGCCCTTACATAATTAATGAAAATTATGGATTTGGAGCTTATACATTAACATAAATAGATGGTACACCTCTCAAAGACCCCATTAATGTCACACATCTATGTCGGTATTATCTCTAAACCTCTTGAATATTGTGAATGGTAAAGCAATGGAGTTAGGGTTCCTAGATAGTATATTCTATGTGCTCTCACATTGCTTCATTCTTGACAAACAGTTATTTGTGTGTATTGAATACTAAAGTGATTATTTAATTCATTTTAAGTAATTAATTTAGGTTTCATACTATTCAAGTTCATTCTTGTATGTTGTGTTAGATTAGATCCTTATATGCATTTAATGTTCTTTAATTAGATCATAGGTGCATTTAATTTAGCATAACATACTTAATCACAATGTTGCATCTAAGAAAAGACTAAAATAAGTTTTAATTAGATCACATAAAACATGAAGATTTTGTAATTTCTGGATTTTTTATTGTGTTTGCATTTTTTTCATCAATGTTTCAGATCACACTCAGTGATCCTGATGATGGATCACTGAGTGTGATCTAAAACGTTAATGAAAAAACTCAAACACAATCAAAAATCCAGAAATTACAAAATCTTTAGCATTATGGATTGTGGAAATCTCATAGCATTAACACATAAAACATGTTAAATCATGAATAAATTCATTAAATAATATTAAAAATGTTCTTTAATTAATCACATTGTCATTTAAAATTCAACACAAAAATGAGTAGTAAAACATCAAATGCTCATATATATATATATATAAGAGTTTTGTGTACATGTCATCAATATATACAATGCCACTAAGGTCTATGACTACTAGATCCCTCAGGACCTGGTGCTTGCATCTATCTGGTGGCAATCTGTTGGGAGACAATGGTGTGCGATCGTGATCACGATCCACTGAATGTACTAAGAGCAAACTGTAAGCCCTGAATCTGTCCAAGGGCCTCTTGATGCTCCCCTACTATCTGATCTCTCTCCACCTATAGCCTGGCTACCTTTGACTGTAGTCTCTATAACTTTGTTGGGGTCCGAGATGACTAAGCCTTTGGGGCAGCATCAGCTTGATGGATGTGCCTCCTCAAACTCTCATACATTGCCTGTAGTTTGATGTATGGCCTGAATGACTCTGGGTCTTGATCCACAATGGGTGGGGGAACATAGTTTGAGTCTGCAGCCTCCTCGTCAACTGATGGGGGCACTATCTCTACAACCACCTAACGATAGAGATCCTAAAGATCTCTCACAAATCCTGCAAGATAGAAAATAAATAAATAATCAATACACATCATGATATATATCTATAAACCATAAGCATAAGCATAAAGCATAATAGTAAATAGAATATCATCACCTATCTTTATGGCAGGTTGTGTGAAATCAGCCTCATCGTGTGTAGGGGGCATGGGAAATGTGTTAGCCTCTCCATGACTGCGGGTACTGGTGCCTGTTGCAGCTGTTGAGCTTGTGATCTAGTCATGCAAATGGGAGAGGGATCTCCCCACTTGTGGCCCACTAGATCCTCATCTGCTACCTCACCAATCTCACTCATGGAATGCTCCTCCTCATCATCCTCCTCATCTCTGCCCTCCCGACCATCATAAGATTTGCATCCCCATCATACTCCTCGTCAATCACATCTGTAAATATGTCTACAACCCTATACCGTGTCTCCTCGGCCCTATCCTCCACCCCATCTCCCTCAAATGGGAGTGGTCCTATATTGGCTATCGGCTCATCCATTAGAAAGAAAGGGGTTAGTTGTGATACTATCCACCACTCCTCATAGTCATTTGTCGCACCAATGTCATCAACATCAGAGACTAGAGGCATGTCATGATCTAAGAAATCAAAGTTGTTGTAGACAACATCCTCGGTAGTGAACCGTCTTGAATCACCAAGTCTCTAAGCACTCCACACTGATCTCCTAAAAAAGGATTGTGCCCTAGGTGCTATCTGAATCTGCCCAAACTCCAGTGCATGACACAATCATAGTAAAAAGGTCGTACTATGTAGTCAAGTCTCCCAATCAAGAATCTATCCATTTGTAATCATCTCATCTGTCAAGTGTGATTTGGCCACTAAAACATAAGCCGATAAGGTCTCCAAAGGATCTCATCCTCCTCTAGTTGGTCAAATCAAACTCTCCAGAAGTGAAAATCTCCATACTACCAAAATCATCATAAAGGATAGCTGAAAGCCCGAGGATACCCCAAGGCTATCAGACATGTAAATCTCATCAGCCTGGTACAAGTAATATGCTCAAGGCACCACACCTACAAAAGTGCACAATGTACCATGTTGTCCACCTCTCCATATACAAACCAGCCAAGATCATAGTACAAATGTGCCAGGATATTGCACCCCCAGGCGTATATGGTCTTGTCCTTTGCCATCCCATGAACAAGGTGTACTAGTCCTCCCTTTAAGTGCACTCCTCGACTGTCAGGGATGAGTACTAGTGCTACTGTCAACATCATAATCCATCTAAATAGTGGGGCCCGTGAGTATAGTAGCATCACTAAATCTATCAGGGGCCTCACCCTCTCATCATGTACTGGTCCATCAAGGAACTACTGCATGTCATATTTCATCTCATGAAATGACTACTCCACTCAGAAACACACCCGCTCACCCCAAATCAAAACTTGAAGTATGCAGTGTACATCCTCCAACGTGATGGTCATCTCCCTGGTAGGTAGATGAACTGTACATGTAGCTACATCCCATCACACTACTAATGCCATCAACATCAAATCATGGTACCTCATCGGGGGCATGAGGTATTCCCAGTATAAGCCTATGGTCTCTAAATGCTCTGCATCCCCTACTGAAAGAATGGGGGCTAGGTCGTAGAGAATGTGGGAATCTAACAAAAGAGCAAAAACATTTCCTATAAGCATTCTAAAATATCAAATCTCTACATCAACAATCATAAAAGTGCACTAAAGTTGTTCTAGTTTACTTTCCTAAAGGTCTTAGACACTTTAGAACTCTTTTGGGACACTTCACGAACAAAAGGGACACTTTGCGAAAAAAGGGGACACTTTGCAAACTCTTTTTCCAAGGCCCTAAATTAACCTAATAATGCGTAAAAACATGTAAAATCATAAAGACAATGCGTAAGGACAAATCTAAGGCAGAAAAATCAACTCACCTCATGATAATGCTCGTTGTGTGCCACCTGATCTCATAGAACGTCCAGTCTCGGAGGCCTATAACCTCGTCGACTCGGCATTTTCGATCACTCTTCAATCACTTTCAAGATACAAGAGGGTAAATGACAAAATAGTTAGAATTTGTACCTTACTTTTTACTCTTATATAAGTTAAAACTAGGGTTTTTACTATATTAGGGTTAAAAAGTGCTTTTCATTCAAATCAATATAACGGGTGCTAGAGAGCTCTGTTTTCGACATTGTATGTTGTGTTGAAATCGTGATTCCACTCCCAACATCATCAATTGTCTATCATTATGTGGTATGGTACTTGAAAATACCCTATGATACGACTTATCCTATTCGATGAGGCTAGATTGCTACCTTGATTCCACCTCTATAAAGCAAGTGGAAAAAAGGGGGGACATACATCTACCCTCGAATGTGATTTCTAGAAGAAGTTAGATAAGAGGATCTTTGGAAAACTAACAAATTCATATTGCAAGATGCAATTCTTAATATTTTGGTTTTGCAAATAACTACACTGTGGGCTTCATTCTCCCATGTTGTGAATGAACTTATATGAGTATCCTTTTATGATAAAGTGTACAGTTGGGATTCCTTTAGCTTACATATGCACGTAGAGTCATATGGGTGCTAAAGTGGGGGCTAGATGTAATGACAGAAATTGACCCCCTTCTTGGAGATAGGCCAATTTCTCATTTAATTTGGACCTATTTTAGTACCTTTGCATTAATTACCCCTTTAATTCATCATTTATAGGCCCCTAAGACCCATTATTTCAGATCTTGAGGCTCATTTCACCTAAAAATCCCATAAAAGCATTTAAAACCCTGAAAACCCACCTCAAAAACCTAAGATGGGACTCATTCGCCACCTTGGGCGAATGAATAGACCCTTAGGTGGGACCCATTTTCCAAGGGTGGTGAATGAATCCCATTTGGGGTCTTTCTTAATTTTGAGCTAGAAATTCACCAATTTCATTCAATTTTTTGGTGGATGTCGACCTTTGAGATCTAAATAATGGTCAATTAGGTGTTAATTCCTATAAAAGCAAGTTTTCAAGTCATTTTTATCAACCTAAGCAATTTTGAGCAAGCATTTTCAAGAGAAAATTCAAGAGTCAAGTGTTGAGAATCTTTCACAAGAGCATTCAAGTTTCAAGAGAAAGCAAAGTTGAAGTTTTGGAGCAGCATTAAAGCATTTTTGTAGGTCTTCAAGTTCACTTTTATTCAAGATCTAGCATTGTCAAGGGTTGAACATGGTTGTCTATGGTGAATCATGAAGAATTCTATGTTTGGGAGATGCAACTAGCCATCAATCCAAGCCTAAGGACTTGTTTTCTAAGTGATTCCATCTTCCATTGTCACTCTACTTTCTGTGAATGTCAATTATAGACCTGCATAAACATAACAAGCAATCACACAATTAGATTCATATGCAAGTTAAATCAACATTCCACATAGAGTTCATTTACAATACACAAAATAGGAAATAAATGAAGAACACAAGGAAAGCTATTAAATCTTATTAAAGCAAGCACATTCTTAATCCCATGGGGGAATTGGTGCCATTTTGATGTGGCCCTCTCCCAATCCCTTGTAAGCTTGATGAAGATTTGTTGGTGATTGAAGCTCCTTGATAAAATTTTGGCATAACCTAGCTATGAGACCATGAAAAATATGAACACTTGATGAAATGGATGAAATTAGCTCTAAATATGAAGATAGTGATCTTTCAATGAAGTTGTGGATCAAAAATTCAAATGAGATATTCTTATTTATAGATGAGAGTGATGGAGGATGAGGCAAAATGGATGAATGTGGGATCAAACACCAACCAATGACCAAGTGCCACTTGTCAACATGTGAGTGGACAAAGTGGAGCACATTTTGATGAATGTGCCAATAAATGATATTAGGTGGAATTTCAAATTTATGAAATGACAAGTTGGAGGGAGAAATAAATGAATTAAATGCCACTTGGCTCAATGTACAAGGACATGTAAGAGGTATTGAATGCCTTATTGGAAGGACAAACCCTTTGGAGGGATTTTTCAAATTTGGAAGAATATTCTCTTTTGTGCCATGTTGAGAGAAATTAGAAGATTTAATAAATCAAAAGAAATGATTTATTGAGCAAGTTGCAAAATCTAGAGGATTTAGGTGATTAAGATTTAAATTAATCAAGATTTGATTAATTTAAAAGGAGATTAGTTGATTTGACCATTTTGATTTAGATTTTAGGATTAATTTAAATCAAGATGAGAGGAATATGATTTAGACTTAATTAAATAAAGATTTTGATTTATTTAATTAAAAGGAGATGGTGTTAGATTAAATTAAATAAAGATTGATTTAATTTAATATAATGAATTTAGAGATTTAATCAAATAAAATGAATTATTCAATTAAATAGAGACTATAGAAGCTAATTAAATAAAATGATTTATTTAATTGACAGGAGATGATGACTTAATTATATAAATAATGGTTTATTTAATTAAGAGGCAAAATTTGATGAATTTAATCAAATAAGGGATATTTAATTAAATGATTATTAAAGGAGATGTTTCAGGATGAAGCGGTGTTAGTAATTAGGATCAAGTGCAATTGATACATTTTTCGTGTCTACATTTTTCCCCTCTTTGAAGCAAAGTACCTGTTGTGTTGGTTCAAAGAATAAACTGGCCTTGCTCAAAAATCAAATTTTTTTTGATTTTTAAATGCCCCATTGTTGCCTTGGTGAGAAGAAACATGATGATATACTGCCCCCTCGAGAGATCAAACAAAAATTTTGATTTTTGGGTGATCTCACGAAAAAAGAGGACAAGGTGCCCGACGGGTCCAAAAAGGCATTGGGATGCCAAAAAATGATGTAAAATGGCTCTTGGTTAGGCAAAAATACGCTCAGGGATCCAAAACCCTAGCTGGATGGCTAAACAAGGTAAAAAAATCCTAACTTTTAGGCTTAAATAGGCCTAGAGGGGCCACTTCCAATTCATTTGCACACCTAGCCTTTTGAAATTCTTGCAATTTGAGCTCTAAGGACTGATTGAGATGGCACAATGCGTGCTTCCATGACACATTTATGAGCGCATGAGAGTGTACTAAAGGATTCCCGACACAGGACCAACTGTAAGTCATATTGTCCTGACTTTGACTTTTGATTTTTGAGTGCATTTATTAGGGTTTAGAAGTCAACAAAGTCAAATAATGCCATATAGCATCGCTAAAAACCTCAAATCAGTGTTACGCGGGTCTAAACTGCATCGCTGATGAGAGTTGCGTGGCGATGGCGGAGTTTAGAATTAGGGTTTAGCTTTCAAAGTGTGCCACACTTGCAAACAACACCACAACGGTCCTATTTGGAATTTAGGTCTAGGTGTTAAATTAGGTCGCTTTTAAACTGTGTCGCGGCAGCAGAGTTTCAGAATTTTAGGCTTCAAGCAATGCACTTTAGAAGTTTCAAACAATGACACATTTGTTGTTTTGGTTGCATGAACGTCAAACAAGATCTCATTTTTTTATGAAACTTGATGCAGTGACTTTCCTAATGCAGGAGGACATGGAGCCGGTTCATTCTTGTGAGCATAGATCTTCCATTTTCAGCAGATTGACCCAGGACCCCCTTTTGCACGAGGTACTCCAAGAGCACCTGGGGGCAATTGGCTTATGGTATGTCACTTATGCCCTAGTTATAACAATGCACCTGGGCATGATGACAACATTGGCATAGCACTAGCATAGCAAGACATCTTCATTCCACCTTCCCACAAGTGAGCCCACAATGACCCTAGAGGATGTGTGGTGCATTTTGCGTTTTCCTATCCACAGATAGTGAGTTATCTATGATGTGGATGTCGGGAGAGACAGTTGCTTCAAGATTATGGGCCTAGATGAGATCGTCTTCTCAGAGGGTCCGATCGAGCTCGAGTGGTACAGGGCTATAGTACCGTCTTTCAGATTGATCCTTGCTGCTATCCTATTAGGACTCGTGGCACCAAATCGGTGTGGCTGATACTTTAGTCTAGGATGGGGGCTTGCTTGGGAGTGGATGCTCCGACAGAGGGAGTGCTTTTCCTGGTGGCCAGTGATGATGGCCTCCCTGTACCATGATCTTCACAAGCTCGCATATTGTGATAGTCGGGCTATCGGATAAGGGGTCACACTACTGCATATTTGGGCCTAGAAGCACATTGTAGTGCTCTGCCTCGTGAGAGTTACACCCATTGATATGGAGCCAAATGACCCAGTTATCTGGAGGTATAGGGGTGCACTAACATTTTCACATACAAGAGCAACAAGCATTCAATATTAGTGGCGGGTCCTTGATGAGATGACATTTTCACCTGGAGACCCTATCTTGGCATGCCTGCCTGGTATGATGATGTTCAATAGTTGTTCTTCACCGGGAAGAACAGTTTGATGCAGGGTTGAGAGCATACTATGATTGAGAGATATTTGTCAGACCGCATGGCCCGACAGTTTGGAGATGCTCAAGATCGTCCTGATGACCAGTACGTGGCCATCTTCGTACATACTATGAGGGAGACCACATGGGGTTGCACCATCCCAACAAACAAGGTAGTACAGAGCTTCAGGAAGTTGGTGGCCAGGCCATGGCCTTATGATCAGGGACAGGCGGACCTGGGGACAACACAAGCCTACAGAGATTGGTTCTGACCACCGATTTGATTAACGATTCCTAGAGCACTATTCCCATGGAGGAGACCGAGAGGCCAGTCAGCAGGGAGGGGGTGGGTCCGAGGAGGCAAAGGGGATAGGGATGGTGATAGTGATGGGGATGGCAACAGGCAGCCTAAGTAGGACAGAGGTCAGAGAGATGCCCCTAGAGATGGGCATCAGGATCAACCCATGGATGGTCGCCAGGACTAGGACATGCAAAGGACCCCACCTAGAGATGGTCACCAAGACCAGCCACCCATATAGCCACCACCACAGCCAGACCCTAGGGATAGTTAGATATTACAGTTTTAGGCTCAGATTTAGGTGTTGACTACAGAGAGATACTAGGCGAGACAACAAGTCTTGACCTTGATAGCTGAGCAGGATCGGGCTATTAAGTAGTGGCAGGCTATCGAGCTATAGGTTGCACAAGAGATGGGTCAAAGACATCAGTTAGAGAGTATGGCTTCATCCTCCTCCCGAAGCATCGTATCCATGGGGGCATACAAAGAGGTCATCCGAGAGGCGGAGTATTATCGTGTGCACTATCACCAGGTCATACCTCGGGCAATACGGGTCCTAGATTATTCTCAGCGGATTGGATACAGGCCCCCGGAGGGTCTTAGGAAGAGGTAGGGTGGCGAGGGGAGTAGCCAATAGGGCTAGCTCTTTTACTATTCTTTTGAGACCCACAGGCTCATTTTTTATAGCCTAGTGGGTGATTGTACTTGTATTGATTGTACTATACACTTGATCCTGATCTTTTGTACCATGACAGTGTATTATTATTTTGATGATGTGTCCTATCTTATTTATGCATTATGGATGAATGTTTTTACTTTCTATATGTGATGGTCTATATGTGATGCAATGATTCTATCTCATGTGATGCATGTATGCTTTTTAATCTATGTGATGAAATACGATGCATATTTCTATTGCAATGCTATGATGTGATATAGTGATTTATGGATGCATTTCTTTTTTTAGTATCTTTTCTATGCACTTTTATGATGATGTATGGATAATGCAGATGTTATGATATGCAAAATTCTTAGACTATCAGATCTGTATTATGCACTTAATGGATGATGATGATAAAATGTATGAGATGCAATCTTTTTCTTTTTCATTATCTTTCTCATGTATGATATGGTGATGCATTTATGGATGTCATGATGATGCACATGATATGATGTGATGATGAATTTTTGTAATGATGTCTATGTGATGATGCATTTAATGATGATGTTTATGTATATGACATGATATGGTATGATAATGCTTATATGATTATGCAAACAGATGATATGTATGAGATGTTATATGTAACAGATGCAAAATGAATTATATTATGATGTATATGTGATGATGCAATGAATGAAAATGTATGGTTTATGAGATGCTTAGAATAACCAATCTATATTATGATGCAAATGATGAAATATAATGCATGTGAGATTATTAGTGTTTCCTATATGTCATGATATGATGTGCATTATGTTGGATGCATGATGGATGCATTAGTGATGATTTGTGATTAACTATCATGGTACCATGTTAGTGTGGAAATAAAACAGAAGAAAGAAGAGAATCCAACAAGTCAAAAGATGACAATGACGATGATGATAAAGATGATTTGCTTACCAAGAATTGGTAATTTAAAAGGGCAATTTACCTTATGTTTGATAATACACATAGGCATGATGCATCAAGGTATAAAGAACCAGGATAGCATTGCACCTAGTGTGATGGACTTTGACTCGACAATTAGATAGGAGTACTCTTGTTCACACCTGACACACAGAACCTTGTTCAAAATGCAGTTCAAATATTCCAAACATCTTGGACCAAAACATAGAAAAGCAAGCCTTCCTATGTGGTCAACAAGACACTTAAAACATCCTCCCTAGACCTAAACGAAGCATGCATGACCAAGGTTATATTACAAAAATATCCAACAAGCACAACAGATAAAAGATAATGATCGTTTCCCCATTCCTTTCTCTCTAAATCCCTTCATTTGGGACATCATCGAGAGGTCATCAAAATGAGCACAATAAGATAAGCCAAAAGACAAAGATAAAGTAAACAAACAAGCTAATGTTCTTCAATACCCCTAGCCAAGACTAAACTACGGTGATGCCTGATGTTAATGTCCATTGTAGGAAGGATGCATCCTAGGACATGATGTTATCAGATGATTTGGGACAAACTGGACGATGAGCTATTAGTACCAAGAGTTAATCAACTTGTTTACCTATTGACCTAGACTTGAGACCCTAACGTTTGAGTTTTCACTTTTAACATGCTAGACTTGTTTCTGACTGTTTTACCAAAGGGTGAAGATGCCGACCATTTATTATGAGTGAATGTTTATTGCGGGTGAAAGCAAGATGGGGTGGATGGAATTTTTTCAAATATTTGGATTTTTTTGGAGTTTTGAAATGTTATGAGGTTGTTTTTGGTATTTTTTGAGATTTTGCAAATATTTTGATTTTCAAAATTTCAAATGTTTTGGGGTTTTCTGAGATTTTGACCAAGAGACTAACTTAAATACCTATCCTAGGGGCCTCGGGGGCTAATCAATAGGTTAGCCTTGCCTACATTATACACACAGAGACCACATAGTTCGACTGACACAAACTTGATTATTGATGAGATATGAGCAAATGGATTGCCAGTTTATTGTGATAGACTCCTAAAGGACTGACTTAAGTGTCTCAGGGGATGATCAAAGATCAACCTTTCCTATGTCCAAAGGTCAGAGACAACATAGTTAGACAAAATGACTTTGTTTTGACTTTTTGACTTTCATTTTGACCTATTTTTGGATTTTTATATGTTTTGAATGTTTTTGAATTTTTTTTATTTTATGAATGTTTTTAATTTTTTGATTTTTTGAATGTTTTTGGATTTTTTGTTTTAGGGAGTTCAAAAACATACATGAATCTTATCTGAAGAGAACATGCTACCAACGTGATGCAATAGACTACTCCGATAAAGGCAAGACAAACTGACCTTGAGAATGGGCCAAGTAGTACTAGGAGGGATCATGATACGAACACATGACCAAGCTATGATGCGAATACGGATGAGGGATGGATGGAGATAAATGGATGATGGAAGTGTGATGGATGGATGATGGAAGCATGATGGATGGGTGATGTGGAACAAGTTGTGAGGATCTTGGTGGATGGAAGGTCCTTATTTACACGATGCACCTATTTTCTAAGTTTTCACCAAGGTACTTGCCCAAAGCACCACTGAAGTGGTTTTCACTAGAGGATGATTTTTCTCTTTACTATTTTTAATCCTTTTTTTGATTTATTTTTTTTTGTTGTCACCAAGATGCTTGTATGCCAATTTTTCATCAGGGTGACCATTTTTTCAGGACATTTTCTGATTTTTTTGTATTTTCTGGTTTTATACCCCAAAGGATTAGGCATAAAACTTTTTGAGATGGGAGCTATTCATGGGCTCCTACAGAGGTTCCCCTTCAGGTGTTGATAACTGATATGCCCCTGACTTGTAACTTGTTGTGATGACGAAAGGTCCCAACCAACTGGGTTCAAACTTTCCCTTGCTATCCCAATTTGGAACATTCTTCTGGTTCTCCTTCAACACAAGCTCTTTGATTTGGAAGACTCAACTCCTGATCTTCTTGTTGTAGCTCTGCTTGAGTCAGTTATGATACACCTGCAAATGGTTTAAGGCATCCATATGCCACTCATCTAGTAGCTCTAGCTCATTCAGTCTTAACACTCGATATTCCTCATCTGTGATGAGATTTTGCAATGATATTCTCTGCGACGGGAGCTCGATCTCAATAGGTAGTATGGCTTCTGATCCGTAGACTAGGGAGAATGGGGTGGCACTTGGTGTGTGGATGCTTGTTCGATAGGCCCATAGGGCATGATTTAATTGGAGATGCCAATCACAAACAACTTCATTGATCATTTTCTTGAGGATTTTCAAGATGGTCTTATTTGTAGCCTCAACTTGGTCATTTCCTTGGGGATAATATGGAGTGGAAAAGCGATGTTGGATCTTGAATTTCTGGCACAAGTCATAGACATCTTGATTCTTGAGAGGTGTCCCATTATCTGAGATATTGGCTTGAGGGACACCATAACAGAAAATTAAGTAGTTCAGGATGAACTTTGATATCTGCTTTCCATTGATATAAGTCATGGGGATGGCTTCCACCCACTTGGTGAAGTACTCAGTGGTAGTGATGATAAAATTGTTTCCACTCGATGAGGTGGGGGTGATTCTTCCAACGAGATCGAGCCCCCACTACCAAAAGTACCAACGAGTGATAATTGGGTGGAGCTCTTGAGCTAGTGCATGGATGAGGTCCCCATGCTACTGACATTATAGAAATATTTTGACATAGTCATGTGCTTCTCTTTCCATTGTAGGCCAATAGTACCCTGTCCTTAGCAATTTCTTGGCCAAGGTCATACCACTCGAGTGTGAACCACAAATGTCGTTATGTGCCTCAGTAAAGGTAGTCAGCACCTCCTCAACGTTTAAGCTACGTAACAGGGTTCCTTCAATGCTTCTACGGTAAAGGGTATCTCCTAGGATGACAAAACGGGATGCTTTTTTGACAAAGGATCTTTTGAGGTTCGGGGTTATGTCAACTGGGAGGATTCCTATTTTCAAATAAGTGTATATATCATGGTACCATGGATCACCAAGACCAACAATTTTGCATACAAATTTGGACTCTAGTACCTTGAATGCAGGCATGAGAAGCTGCTCTACAAGGAATTATTGCTTTGGGATGTTGTGTGGGATTTCTAGGAGTGATCCGATTATAGCCACTGCATCTGTCGCTCTGTTGTTTTCTCTTGGTAGTTGCTCAAATGTGATATCAATGAAGAACTCCTTAAGACTTTCCACCAAATTCTTGTAGGGAGTCAACTTGTCATCCTTTGTTTGTTACTCATTGTTGACTTGATTGATTATGAGTTGTGAGTCTCCATAGACCTTGAGTGCCATTATTTTCCATTGCGCTGCTATTCTTAGCCCTATGAAAAGAGCCTCATACTCTGTTATGTTATTTGTGCAAGGGAATGACAACTTCTATGATTTTGGAATGCAATTCCCTTGTGGAGTGATGAAGAAGATCCCTGCTCCCAATCCATGTTGCATGTAGGATCCATCAAAGTAAATTTTCTAGTGATCCACTACACTTAGGTTGAAGATTGATTCATCTGGGAATTTTGAGACAAATGGATTCTCTAAGTACATCGGTGCCTCCGCCAACTGATCTGTAATTGCTTGTCCTTTGATGGCCTTGCACTCCACAGACTCAATATCATGCTCTGTGTGGATCATAACCCACTTGGATTTCTACCTTGTAAGTGTTGCTTTGGAAAGCAAGTATTTAAGGGGGTTTATCTTTGCGATAAGCTTTATCTGATGGGCTAGCATGTAATGTCTAAAATTTTGTGTTGCAAATACAACTGCTAGAAAAGCTTTTTCAATGGAGGTGTAGTTCAATTCATGACCTACCATAGTTCTACTAATATAATAGATAGCTCTCTCTTTTCCTTTTTCATTGTGTTGTGCTAGGAGAGCGCCGAGGGCTTTCGTTGTTGTTGATATGTATAAGATTAAAGGTTTTCCTAGAATTGGAGGCATGAGGATTGGTGATGTGAGTAAGTATTCTTTGATCTTGTTGAAGGCCTGATCACACTTTTCATCCCACTTGTATGCTACCCCCTTGTGAAGTAGATGAGAGTAGGGGAAAACCTTGTCTGCTAGTTGCGCTATGAATCGACGAATGGACTGGAGTCTTCCTTATAAACCCCTTAGTTGTTTCAATGTTTTAGGTGCCTCAAGAATGGCTTTGACCTTAGCAGTATCTATCTCAATTCCTCTCATGGACACAATGTACCTGAGGAGTTTCCATGACTGTAATCCAAAGACACACTTCTTTGGATTGAGTCTAACTTTGTATTCCTCCAACCTATCAAAGATGGAGCCCAATGCGGCTATATGATCCCGTCTTTTCTTGGATTTGGCCAATATATCATCCACGTAATCTTCCATAGTTTTGTGGATCATGTCATGAAAGATTAGTTTCATGGCCCTTTGATAGGTGGCCCTTGCATTCTTCAACCCAAATGGCATCATATTCCAACAATATGTCCCCCATGGGCAAGTGAAAGTCATTTTATGCTAGTCTTCTTTAGCTATCATGATTTGGTTGTAGCCTGAGATCCTGTCCATCAATGATAGCATCTCATGTCCTGCTGTCATATCCATGATCATGTCAATGTTCAGAAGTGGAAAGTAATCCTTGTGACATGCCTTGTTGATATCTTTGAATTCTGTGTAGATGAGAATGCCCCCAGTGGGATTTGAAATAGGTACAAGGTTTGAGACCCATTCTAGATAATCTATCAGTCGTATGAACCCTGCATCTAGGAGCTTTTGCAATTCCATTTTGACCAACAATGCTTTTTGGGGATGCATCTTCCTAAGCTTTTGTCTGACGAGCTTTGCTTCCGGATATACAGCTAGATGATGAACCACAACCTCTAAATCAAGCCCAAGCATGTTGGCATAGGTCCATGCAAATTTTTTCTTTCTTTCTTTCAGGAATGCAGCCAAAAGTTCTTGTTCTTCTATGAGAAGTGACTCTGCATAGAATGTTATGCATGGTAGTTCCTCTATCCCCAAGTTAACTGGATTGTGCCTCTTGGCTAATACTGTTGACTTCTCTTGATGAATTGCACTAAGAGGAAGATTGAATCCTTCATCCTCTGGTGCCTCAAAGAGGTTTTCACCGTTGGATATGTCCTTTATTTTGTTTTTGGGTCAGAGAGTGCCATAGTGTGGTTTTCACTCAAAGACCTAGAGATTATTCTCATATTTTCACTTTTGTGACTAAAGGATTCAATCGTTTCCCCATAATAGGCTTGTGTGTCCAATATGATGTCAAACCTAGCCTTGTGATATCCACATGGTACCGTATCCCTTAATCCCATGAATTCTAAGAGCACCTCATCATTTTTGAAAGTGTCCAAAATTGGTGGTCCTCGTTGGTTGTAACCAATGAGCTGGGGATAGACTAGGTTTATTTCATGGGTTTGATGATCTAACTCAAAAGACAAGGTACTAATCATGAGCAGGGATGAATCTTTGAAAAGCATAGGCAAGTCAGTTATGGGATCCTCATCACTACTCTACACATCAGTTATGTCAAAGGAAAAGTTGTATAAGGGTAGACCTGTGGATACCGGTAATTGAAGGGCAATTGCTGATAGCTGAGGGGGAGTTTTGACCTTTCTAACCAAGGAAACTTTTCCAAGTATGGTCACCTTCAGAGGGGTACATCTGAGACCGAGGTTTCTTAGTCACTTCTCCAGAATGAGGGATTCAAATAGGCCATTGTCATTCTTCCCGAGTTTCTATTTTCTATCATAGCCCATACCGAGCATCATTTGTAGACCTTTGTTGCTTTCATCCATCAAAAGATTAGGCACATTCCTTTCATCTTGATATAGGAGACTGGATATGTCTCTTTCATCCACTATTTCCCGACTTATATCTCCCCAAGACCTAAATCTAGAGGGGCCTGCTTTGAAAGTATTGGATGATGTTTCAGCTGGTTGGGGTTGGCCACGAGTTCTAGGAGATTGAGGTAACTCTCCTATCATGAAGGCACTTTTCTTCATTCTGTAATCCCCACACCTGTTGTCTTGGATAATGACCTTGATTTCAGATATATCAGGGATGGCAGGTGTCTTTGTCTCAGAAGTGGAGGCTAATGTAGTTGGGTCTACATACATAGTAGTGGGGCCTTCATCGTTCTTTGGGACTTGGGGAATTTTATAGTATTTTGCTTCCATATTATTGCAATAGGCAAAGGGCTTAGGATCACCGTGAATTGTGACCTCTTGATTTTGATATGGGAATTTGATGCACTAATGGAAGGTGGAAGTGATTGCTTGCATCCCATGGATCCATGGATGCCCTAGAAGGATATTATAGGGTAAATCAAGGTTAAGGACCTAGCATGTGGTTTCCATAATGGTTGGCCCTACTTGAATAGGGAGCTGAATAGTGCCTTGAGACACTCTTTCCTAATCATCATAAGCTCTGATGGTGATGCCCTTACCCTTTTCAATGGAATCCTTTGAGAATCCCAGATTCTTTATTAATTTGAGGGAACAGATGTTTAGACCTGCACCCCCATCCACCAAGACCCTTTTGACTTTATTTTTATGAACCATGACCTCAAGGTGGAGTGTATGATTATGAGATGGTTGTGCGGGGAAGTCCTGATCAAAGAATGTTAGGAGGATTGAGGTGGTCATATTTCTAACCATAGATTGGAATTGGTCAACATAAAGATCCGTAGAGACAGTGGATGAAGCCAATGCTTCCTCTAGGATTTTCCTATGTGTTGGTGATATCTTCAGCAACTCCATGATGGAGATCTGAGCTGGGGTTCTTTTTAGTTGGTCTAGGACATTATAGCCATTAGGAATGGTTCTCAGATTTGAAGTGGGTGCTCTAGGTGGCTGTGATGACCCAACAATGGTGACTTTGCCACCATGTGTGGTGACTCCACAATTAACTTTGGCTCCTCTGATGCTAACAACAGTGACCATTTCATCAATGGATGTGACAAGATGATCATACACATGGTTCACATTGGCATACTTTTTTTTATCCACAGTTGTTCCCTTGGTTATGATATGGCATCAGATTCGTGAATATTTTTAAGTCTTGATTCCTAGCTGGTTGCTCAACATTTATGATCTTGTCATCAATTAGGTCTTGGATTAGATTTTTCAACCTCATTCAGCTGGTTGTTGTGTGCCTCTTGATTTTGTGGAAATCACAATGGTGATTCTCATTGTACCATGGTGGTTTCACTTGGGGTTCCTGATAGTTCTCATAAGTGGGAATCTTGATGAGATTTTTGTTTATTAGTTTCTTCATGACTACTTCAATCAATTCCCCAAGGGCAATGTATTTTTCCTTGGGGGATTTATGTTTCGCGGGGGTGGTCCCCCTTGATTATTTAGATTGTTGACTTGATTTTTGGGTGGTTGTTGTGATACCGCATTAGCTTTCCTATTGTTTTGATTGTTGTTTTGTGGTTGTTGATAGGTTTGGGTGTTTTTCTTTAGAGCACTGATTATGACCTTAGCATCCACCACACCGTCATTGGTGACATTTTTGTTTCTTTACCACGTGTGAGGTTTCTCATTATAGCTAGTGGATGGGCGATTGTCTTGGTTTTCTTGATATGTAGGTGTTCTCCCTTGTGCAATAATGGTTCGTTCGATGCTGAGTGCCTTGGGGATCAGTTGGTCGTAAGTGGTGATACATTGTACCTTAAGATGAAATGCCAAGATTTTCTCAAGATTGGTAATGATGGTGCAAACTTGTTGTTCTTCAGGCATGGCCCATTTTCTCCTATTGGCCTTGGATCGTCATCTTTGTAAGAAGGAAGTGAATGATTCCCCCTTAGCTTGTTTAAGCATAGATAGTTCCTCTAGACTAACATCCATACTGATATTGAAGGTGTAGTTTTTTATGAATGCATCTATGATCTCTTGGAACTTTTTGATACCAAGAGGAAGGCGGGAGAACCACTCCATGGCAAGACCAGCCAAACTTCAAGGAAATAGCCGCATCAGATATGTATCATCATATGTGACCTCCATGCAATGTACTTGGAATTTCTTGATGTGATCTTTAGGGTTTCCCGTCCCACGATATTTGTCAAATTTAGGGATTTCAAACCCCTTTGGGAATAGTACCATTGCAAGGCTCACGTCAAACGAATAGGGACACAAGTTGCTTGGTGTCTTTGTTGTTTTCCCTGATTATAGATCAAGCACTTGTTGTGAGAGTAGTTTGATTTGTGATGTTACATCGTCTTGCAGATCAGGAGGTGGAGTGAATGTGTTTTGAAGTGGTCGAGGTGTTTGAGTGATGGGTGGAGTATTGGGTATGTTGGTGGGAGTTTGTTGCAAGCTCTGTTGTGTGATCAAGGCTTGTTGATATGCCTGCATTTGTTGTTGTGCCAACAATGCTTGTTGTTGGTCTTGTTGTTGTTGCACTAACAATGCTTGTTGTTGGTCTTATTGTTGTTGTGCCAACAACACTTGTTGTTGGTCGTGTTGTTGTTGGGCTAGTAATACTACTTCTTGTTGCGCTTGGTATTGTTGCAGGGCTTATTGATATGCTTGTTGTTGGGATGCTTGTAGTTGTGCCTAGTATTGAGCCTACACTTGCGCTTGTTGAGCTTGGTATTGGGCTTGTGCTTGAGCCTGAGCTTGCACCTAATAGGCAACTTGTGCAGCTTGTGTGGCTTGAGCTGCTTGCACAACTTGGGCGGCTTGTTGTTGTTGTAATAAGTCCTAAGCTTGAGCAACTTGTTGTGCTTGTTGTGCTTGTTGCGCTTCCTGTGTGGCTTGGGCTGCTTGCGCTTGCTAAGTAGCTTGGGAAGCTTGTTGATTTTGAATTTGTTGAAGTGCCTTTTGATAAGCAGCTTGTTGAGCTGCTTGCAACGTGATGCTATATGGGTTCGCCGTGTTTGATTTTGGAGGTGGTGGCGGTGGATTTGGAATGGTGTTTGTTGCTGTGATGACAGGTATTATTGTATTGATGGTGGGGATTTGGGTGATGGATGGTGCAATTGATATGCTTGGTTCTTGAGAGACCACGTTTATGGATGGTGTTGTGATCGCTTAGGTTTCTTGGATGGTTGCCATCTGTTGTTGGGATATCAATGGCAAGATTGGAGGATTTGGCATGATGTTTTGATTGATGATCGAGAGGTTGTTTTGACTTAGATTGAGTGGAGGTAACCCCAAATCGAGAGGTGGTGTGGATGTTAATGGCAAAGGTGGAAGTCGTGGAAAGGTGGGTGGTGTACTCCCTTGAGGAAATGAAGATGAAGGGTCAAAGATGCCCGCTGGTCCAAATAGCCCACCTCCTCCTTGTGAAGTCATAGGGAGAGAGGTTTGTGTGTTGAGAGGGTATGTTGGTGTCATGTGAAAAGATGATGATGGGTCATTGGGGTCTTGAAAGGTGAGTGGAACATGTGGGTGTAACTGATTTAATGGGATGGATTGACCCAAGATAGTGTTTGCATCCAAATCTTGGTTGTTGACAAGGGGGTGTGTTTGTAATGCCTGAAGCAATTGGCTCCCCTTGTTGACAATTGGTTGAGTTGGAGTAATGGATGTTGTGATTTGGGGGATGCTTTGAGTGATGCTTTGAAATGGAGGTGTGGATGAGATTGGGGGCATGATCCCAAGAGGCTTCTCCACAATAGTGCTTACATCAAAATTAGAAGGGAGTTTAGCCCCTTCTTTAGCTAATTCAGGTATGCATTGGGAGGGATTGAGTCTCATCATGGTATTGACAATTCTATAAGTTTCGAGATTTTGAACCATTTCAATGATTTCATCTTGTTTCATCCCTAAGACATTATTGGTGATATCTTCCACTTGGCCTTCCTCTTGAGGATTTTGTAATGATAGAGGAAGATTGAGCGTGGGATTGCTAGACCAAACAGGATTGATTTTGGACGTGGTTTGACTTAGGTCACTCGAAGTTGATGTTTCTTTGTTCGTTTCCATGTTCTTCTTGTGTTGAGATCTAGTTTGAACCATAAAATAGGGATGAATTTTCAAGAATGTAAGAGATGAACCTCTAATTCTTTGGATTGACCTAATCTTTAGGTACAAAAAAGAAAGTCTAAGACAATGAGGATCAAAAGGATGATGATGGTGATAATGAAGGATGGAGGATTGGTGGATGTTTGAACTCTTAGGAAACCTTGAGGGGGATACTAAACTTTAGGACTTTGGATTTGATGCTTTGATTTTTTTATTTTGGATTGATTTGATTTGATTTTGATTTTGATTTGGGATAATGAACTCATAAAATCTGAGAGGTTAGATTTTGTCTTAGAGTGAACTTGTCCACAAGATGATAATTTGACTAAGTGTGCAAAGAAGGATCCATCTATACACACATAGTCAAACAAGATGATTTGGATTTGTTTTGATTTTTTATTTCAAGAGGATTTGCCCAAAGTTTAGCATAGAGGATTTTTTCAAGATTTTCAAGAGTTGTTGGTGAGGTGAATTTGGATTTTGGTGTTTGAAGGATGGATGAAAGTTTTTATTTTGATCCTAAGAGACTTAGAGAGACTTTGTTTACTAGACCAAGGTGTTGAAGAACATGTTAATACTTCCTAAGTGAGATACTCAAACCTTTGAAAGAGACTTGGATTTTGACAATAGTAAAATGAATACAAATTTTAATTGTTTCTTGATGCATGTTTGTAAAAGTTGAAGGTCAATCTTTCTCTAAACTCGTAAAGCATAGATAACATTTCCTTGTGCGCTTTTTGACTAAGACCTTTGGACTTTTGTTTTCTAATTTTGATCTTTTGGGAAATAATTTAGAAGAGAACATGTGTGGGGTTCAATTGTTTCTTAGCTTTGCTTAATGACTTCCTTTTACCACACATAATTCTTGATTAGGTTTTCAAACTAAATGTCCAATGTCCCAATTTCTTCTCATCACACAAGGTCCATTATGTGGAAATCAAGAAAATTAAGGCAAAGGTTCCCTATTATTGACTTTAGTGAGAAAATTGAGATGTAAATTCAAGTGCTTAGAAGCCTCTAAGGATAGAATCCCTAGGGAAAGCAATAACACTTGAATTTTGTCAAAGATATTTGCTTCCTAAAGGGTTTGAAATTTGATGATCATGTTAAATGTTTGTTTTCCAATGTTTGAGATCCAAGCAAAGTGTTTTGATTCCAAGAACATGCACAACCCTATGGATATTGAGACAATATTTGTTGAATCCCCACTTGGATAAATCTAGCTACGCCTACTTTCAGCAGATGATTAGATGCTTGACCACACAGGCTCCCCCTTAAACTACACTCGCTTCTTGGGTCAACCAAGCATCAGTACCCATGAAACTCCCATGACATACTTCTCATCTCTACTAAAAGCCATAAAAATGTGGGGTGGCTTTAAAACGACCATTCTTGCACCAACAAATAGATTTAAGGATTTTGGTCTTTTAGAAAAAGGGTTTTAATATAGGCATTCCATTCGTGGGGGATCATCCATGCGGCAAGAGACCATTGTTTCCCTTGTTGTAGGAACAATCCTCGTGATACTTGAACTTTCCTGAAGTACCCACACTTATATACCAGTTGGAAGTCGCTTGGATTTAGCGTGTTCCCGGTTGGGTCATTCCCTTGGGTGATTACTTTTTCCCACAAGGAAAACCCTCTAAAGATAGAAAAAAGTGAGTAAGTACATCCGTAGTTCGATCGATCTTTGTTGAAACATAAAGAGAGAACACATGAAATATACTCCACTCACACTCGCAAGATTTTGTTCAATTTTAAGAATCTCAAATTGAAGTGTGGAGGTAATCACTTATACAACTTAATATCACAAAAAGCCTTTTGATTCTCAATATTTTCGTGAGGCACGAGAGAAGCGCATACGTCTTTTATATGATATTATTTTGGATAAGAGATTTCAAAATATAGAAGCACATGTTCATTTTAATCCTTCAAAGCAATGATTGGATTCTTTTTAAGCACCAAAAGGAAAAGTGAAAGTTGTTTGTTCAATTGTTAAACCTTAAACAAAATCTAGTAAGTTCTCTAAGGTTCTTTTTAATCCTTTTGTCTTGTTCTTTTTAAACCCAAATTGAAATCTATTGAGTCCTAAAAGCTTGAAAAAAAAAAGTTCTTAAATTTGGAATTATAATTGTTTCCAAAAGTGTTTAAAAATACTTGATACAATAAAGAAATGATGTTATAATTCAAACTTCTCCTTGCTCCTTCCTTCCCTCCACCTACAAAAACTGATTAGTCCAAGGAACACAGAGGCAAAAAATAGGTTAATAGTTCAAAATGATCAAAGGCAAAAAGGCACATGTCAAAATAAATTGAAATTTAATCTTTTACCCCACTCTAGCGGCACAAACTACATATGCGTCATAGTTTACAAAGGTCAACGACGCTATATGGTGCTGCTAGGACTGACAGTGGTGCTCTGTAGAGAAACCAGTGAGCGCGATTGTGACACTATTCTAAGCAAGTGACGTAGTTTGGAATTTGGAATCCTGGCGACAGAGAAATGGTCAAGCGTCACTGTTTGGAAATTTGAATTTTTGGGCGAGAAGACCTCAGTGGAAAATTTTGGAGTTTGCAACGTCGTTGTATGGCACCATCCGATTGGTAACGTCGCTGTATGGCACTATTGGATTGATCGCGACACAATTTCCTGTAGACCCAAAAATGTCAAGAAAACAACAAAAAATTCTCAAAAAATGTGTTAATATATTTAGATTCGCCCTCCTAGCGCCAAAATGTGAACGTCAATTATAGACCTACATAAACACAACAAACAATCACACAATTAGATTCATATGCAAGTTAAATCAACATTCCCCATAGAATTCATTTAGAATGCACAAAATAGGAAATAAATGAAGAACACAACAAAGAAAGCTATTAAATCCTATTAAAGCAAGCAAATTATTAATCCCATGGGGGAATTGGTGTCATTTTGATGTGGAAAATGGCCCTTTCCCAATCCCTTGTAAGCTTGATGAAGATTTGTTGGTGATTGAAGCTCCTTGATAAATTTTTGGCATAACCTAGCTATGAGACCATGAAAACTATGAACACTTGATGAAATGGATGAACTTAGCTCTAAATATGAAGATAGTGATTTTGCAATGAAGTTGTGGATCCAAAATCCAAATGAGAGCTTCTTATTTATAGATGAAAGTGATGGAGGATGAGGCAAAATGGATGAATGTGAGATCAAACACCAACCAATGACCAAGTGTCACTTGTCAACATGTGAGTGGACAAAGGTGGAGTACATTTTGATGAATGTGCCAATAAATGATATTAGGTGGAATTTCAAATTTATGAAATGACAAGTTGGAGGGAGAAATAGATGAATTAAATGTCACTTGGCTCAATGCACAAGGACATGTAAGAGGTATTGAATGCCTTGTTGGAAGGACAAAACCCTTTGGAGTTTTTTTTCAAATTTGGAAGAATATTCCCTTTTGATGCCATGTTGAGAGAAATTAGAAGATTTAATAAATCAAAAAAAATGATTTATTGAGCAAGTTGCAAAATCTAGAGGATTTAGGTGATTAAGATTTAAATTAATCAAGATTTGATTAATTTAAAAGGAGATTAGTTGATTTGACCATTTTGATTTAGATTTTATGATTAATTTAAATCAAGATGAGAGGAATATGATTTAGACTTAATTAAATAAAGATTTTAATTTATTTAATTAAAAGGAGGTGATGTTAGATTAAATTAAATAAAGATTGATTTAATTTAATAGAATGACTTTAGATATTTAATCAAATAAAATGAATTATTCAATTAAATAGAGACTATAGAAGCTAATTAAATAAAATATTTTATTTAATTAACAAGAGATAATGACTTAATTATATAAATAATGATTTATTTAATTAAGAGGCAGAATGCAATGAATTTAATCAAATAAGGGATATTTAATTAAATGATTATTAAAGGAGATGATTCAAGATGAAGCGGTGTTAGTAATCAGGATCAAGTGTAATCGATACAATTTTCCATGTCTACACTTTCAACCTAAGGAAGGTTTATGCATCATTGAGATTCATTTGAGGTGTTTAGAGATCTACTAAAGTGAGTCTTGCATCATTCAAGTTTCATTCATGCATCTTGTTCTTTGCACATTAGAATAGGATTGCATCATGTTTTAGATTTCTTAGTCTTAGAAACACTTAAGGCTAGGGTTTTTATGTGCACATTTCATTATTTCTATCAAGGTTTAATTACCAAACTAGGGGTTTGACCAAGGAAAACCCCCATAAGCAAATCGAGTCTATATTACATTTTGCAGGTGTTGGATCATAGGTAAGAGTTTTTAATTCCTGAAAAAGAGAAATGTGACTAATTCTCCACAAGTGGAAAATAAGTCCCATTGTAGGTTTTTTTCATATCTATTTGCAGATTCG
>VDFB02026320.1:83604752-83644719 GCA_007258455.2 Sequoia sempervirens
ATGTGCGGTTTTAGTTTCCCAGATTTGCACCTGAAAACCTTCTGAGTTAGATTTGAGGCACTTAGAGTTCCCGGATCGGCCCCGAAACTTGCCGAAATTGGCATAGCCAATTTTGAGCACATTGTTGACTTCAATACCTTTTCAACGGTTCAAAAGGTTCACGAATCGGAGTCGAGATCAAAAGTTATGGCCCCGAGAAGTTGGCGCACTTTCTAGAAGATACAATTGCAAATGTTCTTTTGAAATTTGAACTTCAAGTTGTAATTTTTCGGCGCCAAACCGCCTAAACTCAAATTTGAATGTTGTTTTGGCTCCAAACTAAAGAGGAGCTCTATTTATGGGCGGGTTTCTATTTTTTTGGCAACTTTTTGGGGACAAGCTCGCATATTGTGAAAGGATGATTCTGTAGCTTTCTATAACTTGCGTGTGTTGTAGAACTTGGGGATTTGAAATCCTCTGCATGTAAGAAGCTCCATTTTCTGAATAATAAAATTATTCGCTTGTTTGTGGGTTATTTTCTAAGTCTCGGGCTACACCCTCATCATCTTTTGAGACCCGCAGGCTCATTTTTTTATAGCCTAGTGGGTGATTGTACTTGTATTGATTGTACTATACACTTGATCCTGATCTTTTGTACAATTATAGTGTATTATTATTTTGATGATTTGTCCTATCTTATTTATGCATTATGGATGAATTTTTTTACTTTCTATATGTGATGGTCTATATGTGATGCAATGATTCTATCTCATGTGATGCATGCATGCTTTTTAATCTATGTGATGAAATACAATGCATATTTCTATTACAATGCTATGATGTGATATAGTGATTTATGGATGCATTTCTTTTTTTAGTATCTTTTCTATGCACTTTTATGATGATGTATGGATAATGCAAATGTTATGATATGCAAAATTCTTAGACTATTAGATCTATATTATGCACTTAATGGATGATGATGATAAAATGTATGAGATGCAATCTTTTTCTTTTTCATTATCTTTCTCATGTATGATATGGCGATGCATTTATGGATGTCATGATGATGCACATGATATGATGTGATGATGAATTTTTGTAATGATGTCTATGTGATGATGCATTTAATGATGATGTTTATGTATATGACATGATATGGTATGATAATGCTTATATGATTATGCAAACAGATGATATGTATGTGATGTTATATGTAACAGATGCAAAATGAATTATATTATGATGTATATGTGATGATACAATGAATGTTTTGATGATGTAAATGACATGAGTTAATAATGCCTATGTGATGATTTCTTTTATGTTTATGCAATGAATGAAAATGTATGGTTTATGAGATGCTTAGAATAACCAATCTATATTATGATGCAAATGATGAAATATAATGCATGTGAGATGATTAGTGTTTCCTATATGTCATGATATGATGTGCATTATGTTGGATGTAGGATGGATGCATTAGTGATGATTTGTGATTAACTTTCATGGTACCATGTTAGTGTGGAAATAAAATAGAAGAAAGAAGAGAATCCAACAAGTCAAAAGATGACAATGATGATGATGATAAAGATGATTTGCTTACCAAGAATTGGTAATTTAAAAGGGAAATTTACCTTATGTTTGATAATACACATAGGCATGATGCATCAAGGTATAAAGAACCAGGATAGCATTGCACCTAGTGTGATGGACTTTGACTCGACAATTAGATAGGAGTACTCTTGTTCACACCTGACACACAGAACCTTGTTCAAAATGCAATTCTAATATTCCAAACATCTCAGACCAAAACATAGAAAAGCAAGCCTTCCCATGTGGTCAACAAGACACTTAAAACATCCTCCCTACACCTAAACAAAGCACGCATGACCAAGGTTATATTACAAGAATATCCAACAAGCATAATAGATAAAAGATAATTATTGTTTCCCCATTCCTTTCTCTCTAAATCCCTTCATTTGGGACATCATCGAGAGGTCATCAAAATGAGCACAATAAGATAAGACAAAAGACAAAGATAAAGTTAACAAACAAGCTAATGTTCTTCAATACCCCTAGCCAAGACTAAACTACGATGATGCCTGATGTTAATGTCCATAGTAGGAAGGATGCATCCTAGGACATGATGTTATCAGATGATTTGGGACAAACTAGACGATGAGCTATTAGTACCAAGAGTTAATCAACTTGTTTACCTACTGACCTAGACTTGAGACCCTAACGTTTGATTTTTCACTTTTAACATGCTAGACTTGTTTCTGACTGTTTTACCAAAGGGTGAAGATGTCGACCATTTATTATGAGTGAATGTTTATTGTGGGTGAAAGCGAGATGGGGTGGATGGATTTTTTCAAATATTTGGATTTTTTTGGAGTTTTCAAATGTTATGAGGTTGTTTTTGGTATTTTTTGAGATTTTGCAAATATTTTGATTTTCAAAATTTCAAATTTTTTGGGGTTTTCTGAGATTTTGACCAAGAGACTAACTTAAATACCTATCCTAGGGGCCTCGAGAGCTAATCAATAGATTATCCTTGCCTACGTTATACACGCAGAGACCACATAGTTTGACTGACACAAACTCAATTATTGATGAGATATGAGCAGATGGATTGCCAGTTTATTGTGATAGACTCCTAAAGGACTAACCTAAGTGTCTCGAGGGATGATCAAAGATCAACCTTTCCTACGTTCAAAGGTCAAAGACAACATAGTTAGACAAAATGACTCTGTTTTGACTTTTTGACTTTCATTTTGACCTGTTTTTGGATTTTGATATGTTTTGAATGTTTTTGAATTTATTTTATTTTATGAATGTTTTTGATTTTTTGAATGTTTTTGGATTTTTTGTTTTAGGGAGTTCAAAAACATACACGAATCTTATTCGAAGAGAACATCCCGCCAATGTGATGCAATAGACTACTCTGATAAAGGAAAGACAAACTGACCTTGAGAATGGGCCAAGTAGTACTAAGAGGGATCATGATACAAACACATGACCAAGCTATGATGCGGATATAGATGAGGGATGGATGGAGATAAATGGATGATGGAAGTGTGATGGATGGATGATGGAAGCATGATGGATGGGTGATGTGGAACAAGTTGTGAGGATCCTAGTGGATGGAAGGTCCTTATTTACACGACGCGCCTATTTTCCAAGTTTTCACCAAGGTACTTGCCCAAAGCACCATTGAAGTGGTTTTCACTAGAGGATGATTTTTCTCTTTACTATTTTTAATCCTTTTTCTAATTTTTTTTTTTTTTGTCACCAAAATGCCTGTATGCCAAGTTTTCATCAGGGTGACCATTTTTTCAAGACATTTTCTGATTTTTTTGTATTTTCTAGTTTTATACCCCAGAGGATTAGGCATAAAACTTTTTGAGATGGGAGCTATTCATGGGCTCCTACAGAGGTTCCCCTTTAGGTTTTGATAACTGATATGCCCCTGACTTGTAACTTGTGATGATGAAAGGTCCCAACCAATTGGGTTCAAACTTTCCATTTCTATCCCAATTTGGAACATTCTTTTGGTTCTCCTTCAACACAAGCTCTTTGACTTGGAAGACTCAGCTCCTGATCTTCTTGTTGTAGCTCTGCTTGAGTCGGTTATGATACACCTGCAAATGGTTTAAGGCATCCATATGCTGCTCATCTAGTAGCTCTAGCTCATTCAGTCTTAACACTCAAAATTCCTCATCTGTGATGAGATTTTGCAATGATATTCTCAATGATGGGAGCTCGAACTCAATAGGTAGTATGGCTTCTGATCCGTAGACTAGGGTGAATGGGGTGGCACTTGTTGGTGTGTGGATGCTTGTTCGATAGGCCCATAGGGCGGGATTCAATTGGAGATGCCAATCACAAACAACTTCATTGATCATTTTCTTGAGGATTTTTCAGGATGGTCTTATTTGTAGCCTTAGCTTGGTCGTTTCCTTGGGGATAATATGGAGTGGAAAAGCGATGTTGGATCTTGAATTTCTGGCATAGGTCACAGACATCTTGATTCTTGAAAGGTGTCCCATTATCTGAGATATTGGCTTGAGGGACACCATAACAGAAAATTAAGTAGTTCAGGATGAACTTTGATATCTGCTTTCTATTGATATAAGTCATGGGGATGGCTTCCACCCACTTGGTGAAGTACTCAGTGGTAATGATGATAAAATTGTGTCCACTGGATGAGGTGGGGGTGATTCTTCCAATGAGATTGATCCCCCACTACGAAAAGTGCCAAGGAGTGATAATTGGGTGGAGCTCTTGAGCTAGTGCATGGATGAGGTCCCCATGTTGCTAACATTATAGAAATATTTTGACATAGTCATGTGCTTCTCTTTCCATTGTAGGCCAGTATTACCCTATCCTTAGCAATTTCTTGGCCAAGGTCATACCACTTGAGTGTGAACCACAAATGTCGTTATGTACCTCGGTAAAGGTAGTCAGCACCTCCTCAACGTTTAAGCTATGTAACAGGGTTCATTCAATGCTTCTACGGTAAAGGGTATCTCCTAGGATGACAAAACATGATGCTTTTTTGACAAAGGATCTTTTGCGGTTCAGGGTTATGTCAACTGGGAGGATTCCTATTTTCAAATAAGTGTATATATCATGGTACCATGGATCACCGAGACCAACAATTTTACACACAAATTCGGACTCTGGTACCTCGAATGCGGGCATGAGAAGCTGCTCTACAAGGAATTATTGCTTTGGGATGTCGTGTGGGATTTCTAGGAGTGATCCGATTATAGCCACTGCATCTGTCGTTTTGTTGTTTTCTCTTGGTAGTTGCTCAAATGTGATATCAATGAAGAACTCCTTAAGACTTTCCACCAAATTCTTATATGGAGTCAACTTGTCATCCTTTGTTTGATACTCATTGTTGACCTGATTGATTATGATTTGTGAGTCTCCATAGACCTTGAGTGCCATTATTTTCCATTGCATTGCTATTCTTAGCCCTATGAAAAGAGCCTCATACTCTGTTATGTTATTTGTGCAAGGGAATGACAACTTCTATGATTTTGGAATGCAATTCCCTTGTGGAGTGATGAAGAAGATCCCTGCTTCCGATCCATGTTGCATGTAGGATCCATCAAAGTACATTTTCCAGTGATCTGCTACACTTAGGTTGAAGATTGATTCATCTAGGAATTTTGAGACAAATGGATTCTCTAAGTACATCGGTGCCTTCGCCAACTGATCCATAATTTCTTGTCCTTTGATGGCCTTGCGCTCCACATACTCAATGTCATGCTCTGTGTGGATCATAACCCACTTGGATTTCTGCCTTGTAAGTGTTGCTTTGGAAAGCAAGTATTTAAGGGGGTTTATCTTTGCGATAAGCTTTATCTGATGGGCTAGCATGTAATGTCTAAAATTTTGTGCTGCAAATACAACTGCTAGAAAAGATTTTTCAATGGAGGTGTAGTTCAGTTCATGACCTACCATAGTTCTACTGATATAATAGATAGCTCTCTCTTTTCCATTTTCATTTTGTTGTGCTAGGAGAGTGTCGAGGGCTTTCATTGTTGTTGATATGTATAAGATCAAGGGTTTTCCTAGAATTGGAGGCATGAGGACTGGCGGTGTGAGTAAGTATTATTTCATCTTGTTGAAGGCCTGATCACACTTTTCATCCCACTTGTATGCTACCCCCTTGTGAAGTAGATGAGAGTAGGGGAAAACCTTGTTTGCTAGTTGCGCTATGAGTCGACGAATGGACTGGAGTCTTCCTTGTAAACCCCTTATATGTTTCAGTGTTTTAGGTAACTCCATTTTGAGAATGGCTTTGACCTTAGCAGGATCTATCTCAATTCCTCTCATGGACACAATGTACCTAAGGAGTTTCCATGACTGTACTCCAAAGACACACTTCTTTGGATTGAGTCTAACTTTGCATTCCTCCAACCTATCAAAGATGGAGCCCAATGAGGCTATATGATCCCGTCTTTTCTTGGATTTGGCCAATATATCATCCACGTAATCTTCCACAGTTTTGTGGATCATGTCATGAAAGATTAGTTTCATGGCCCTCTGATAGGTGGCCCTTGCATTCTTCAACCCAAATGGCATCATATTCCAACAATATGTCCCCCATGGGAAAGTGAAAGTCATTTTATGCTAGTCTTCTTTAGCTATCATGGTTTGGGTGTAGCCTGAGAACCTGTCCATCAATGATAGCATCTCATGTCCTGTTGTCATATCTATGATCATGCCAATGTTCAAAAGTGGAAAGTAATCCTTGTGACGTGCCTTGTTGAGATCTTTGAAGTCTATGCAGATGAGAATGCCCCCAGTGGGCTTTGAAACGGGTACAAGGTTTGAGACCCATTCTGGATAATCTATCAGTCGTATGAACCCTGCATCTAGGAGCTTTTGCAATTCCATTTTGACCAACAATTCTTTTTGGGGATGCATCTTCCTAAGCTTTTGTCTAACGAGCTTTGCTTCGGGATATACAGCTAGATGATGAACCACAACCTCTAGATCAAGCCCAAGCATGTCGGCATAGGTCCATGCAAAGTTTTTCTTTCTTTCTTTCAAGAATGTAGCCAAAAGTTCTTGTTCTTCTATGAGAAGTGACTCTGCATAGAATGTTATGCGTGGTAGTTCCTCTGTCCCCAAGTTGACTAGATTGTGCCTCTCGGCTAATACTGTTGACTTCTCTTGATGAATTGCACTAAGAGGAAGATTGAATCCTTCATCCTCTGGTGCCTCAAAGAGGTTTTCACCATTGGATATGTCTTTTTTTTTTTTTTCGGGTCAGAGAGTGCCACAATGTGGTTTTCACTCAAAGACCTAGAGATTATTCTCAGATTTTCACTTTTACGACTAAAGGATTCAATCGTTTCCCCGTAATAGGCTTGTGTGTCCAGTATGATGTCAAACCTAACCTTGTGATCTCCACATGGTACCGTATCCCTTAATCCCATGAATTCTAAGAGCACCTCATCATTTTTAAAAGTGTCCAAAATTGGTGGTCCTCGTTGGTTGTAATCAATGAGTTGGGGATAGACTAGGTTTATTTCATGGGTTTGATTGTCTGACTCAAAAGACAAGGTACTAATCATGAGCAGGGACGAATCTTCGAAAAGCATAGGCAAGTCAGTTATGGGATCCTCATCACTACTCTACACATCAATTATGTCAAAGGCAAAGCTGTATAAGGGTAGACCTGTGGATACCGGTAATTGAAGGGCGGTTGCTGATAGCTGAAGGGGAGTTTTGACCTTTCTAACCAAGGAAACTTTGCCAAGTATGGTCACCTTCAGAGGGGTACATCTGAGACCAAGGTTTCTTAGTCGCTTCTCCAAAATGAGGGATTCAAATAGGCCATTGTCATTCTTCCCGAGTTTCTATTTTCTATCATAGCCCATATCGAGCATCATTTGTAGACCTTTGTTGCTTTCATCCATCAAAAGATTAGGCACATTCCTTTCATCTTGATATAGGAGACTAGATATGTCTCTTTCATCCACTATTTCCCGACTTATATCTCCCCAAGACCTGAATCTAGAGGGGTCTACTTTGAAAGTATTGGATGATGTTTTAGCTGGTTGGGGTTGGCCACAAGTTCTAGGAGATTGAGGTAACTCTCTTATCATGAAGGCACTTTTCTTCATTCTGTAATCCCCACACCTGTTGTCTTGGATAATGACCTTGATTTCAGATATATCAGGGATGGCAGGTGTCTTTGTCTCAAAAGTGGAGGCTAATGTAGTTGGGTCTACATACATAGTAGTGGGGCCTTCATCGTTCTTTGGGACTTGGGGAATTTTATAGTATTTTGCTTCCAGATTATTGCAATAGGCAAAGGGCTCAGGATCACCATGAATTGTGACCTCTTGATTTTGATATGGGAATTTGATGCACTAATGGAAGGTGGAAGTGATTGCTTGCATCCCATGGACCCATGGATGCCCTAGAAGGATATTATAGGGTAAATCAAGGTCAAGGACCTAACATGTGGTTTCCATAATGGTTGGCCCTACTTGAATAGGGAGTTGAATAGTGCCTTGAGACACTCTTTCCTAATCATCATAAGCTCTAATGGTGATGCCCTTACCCTTTTCAATGGAATCCTTTGAGAATCCCAGATTCTTTATTAATTTGAGGGAACAAATGTTTAGACCTGCACCCCCATCCACCAAGACCCTTTTGACTTTATTTTTATGAACCATGACTTCAAGCTGGAGTGTACGATTATGAGATGGTTATGCGAGGAAGTCCTGATCAGAGAATGTTAGGAGGATTGAGGTGGTCATATTTCTAACCATAGATTTGAATTGGTCAACATCAAGATCCGCGGAGACAGTGGATGAAGCCAATGCTTCCTCTAGGATTTTCCTATGTGTTGGCGACATCTTCAGCAACTCCATGATGGAGATCTAAGCTGGGGTTCTTTTCAGTTGGTCTAGGACATTATAGCCATTAGGAATGGTTCTTAGATTTGAAGTGGGTGCTCTAGGTGGCTATGATGACCCAACGATGGTGACTTTTCCACCATGTGTGGTGACTCCACAATTAACTTTGGCTCCTCTAATGCTAACAACGGTGACCATTTCATCAATGGATGCGACAAGATGATCATACACATGGTTCACATTGGAATACTTTTTTTTATCCACAGTTGTTCCCTTGGCTATGATTTGGCATCAGATTCGTGTATATTTTTAAGTCTTGATTCCCAGCTGGTTGCTCAATATTTATGATCTTGTCATCAATGAGGTCTTGGATTAGATTTTTCAACCTCATTCAGCCGGTTGTTGTGTGCCTCTTGATTTTGTGGAAATCACAAAGGTGATTCTCATTACACCATGGTGGTTTCACTTGGGGTTCCTAATAGTTCTCATAAGTGGGAATCTTGATGAGATTTTCGTTTATTAGTTTCTTCATGACTGCTTCAATCAATTCCCCAAGGGCAGTGTATTTTTGCTTGGGGGGATTTATGTTTTGCAGGGGCGGTCCCCCTTGATTATTTAGATTATTGACTTGATTTTTGGGTGGTTGTTGTGATACCGCATTAGCTTGCCTGTTGTTTTGATTGTTGTTTTGTGGTTGTTGATAGGTTTGGGTGTTTTTCTCTAGAGCACTGATTATGACCTTAGCGTCCACCACACCGTCATTGGTGACATTTTTGTTTCTTTACCACGTGCGAGGTTTCTCATTATAGCTAGTGGATGGGCGATTGTCTTGGTTTTCTTGATATGTAGGTGTTCTTCCTTGTGCAATAAGGGTTCGTTCGATGCTGAATGCCTTGGGGATTAGTTGGTCGTAAGTGGTGATACATTGTACCTTAAGATGAAATGCCAAAATTTTCTCAAGATTAGTAATGATGGTGCAAACTTGTTGTTCTTCAGGCATGGCCCATTTTCTCCTATTGGCCTTAGATCGTCATCTTTGTAAGAAGGAAGTGAATGATTCCCCCTTAGCTTGTTTAAGCATAGATAGTTCCTCTAGACGAACATCCATACCGATATTGAAGTGTAGTTTTTTATGAATGCATCTACAATCTCTTGGAACTTTGTGATACCAGGAGGAAGGCAAGAGAACCACTGCATGGCGAGACTAGCCAAACTTTGAGGAAATAGCCGCATCAGATATGTATCGTCATATGTGACCTCCATGCAATGTACTTGGAATTTCTTGATGTGATCTTCAAGGTTTCCCGTCCCACGATATTTGTCAAATTTAGGGATTTCAAACCCCTTTGGGAACAGTACCATTGCAAGGGTCATGTTGAATGAATAGGGACACAAGTTGCTTGGTGTCTTTGTTGTTTTCCCTAATTAGAGATCAAGCACTTGTTGTGAGAGCAGTTTGATTTGTGACGTTACATCGTCTTGCAGATCAAGAGGTGGAGTGAATTTGTTTTGAAGTGGTCGAGGTGTTTGAGTGATGGGTGGAGTATTGGGTATGTTGGTGGGAGTTTGTTGCAAGCTCTATTGTGTGATCAAGGCTTGCTGATATGCCTGCATTTGTTGTTGTGCCAACAATGCTTGTTGTTGGTCTTGTTGTTGTTGCGCTAAAAATGCTTGTTGTTGGTCTTATTGTTGTTGTGCCAACAACGCTTGTTGTTGGGCTAGTAATATTGCTTCTTCTTGTGTTTGGTATTGTTGCAGGGCTTATTGATATGCTTGTTGTTGGGCTGCTTGTAGTTGTGCCTAGTATTGAGCGTGCACTTGCACTTGTTGAGCTTGGTATTGGGCTCGTGCTTGAGCCTGAGCTTGCACCTAATGGGCATCTTGTGCAACTTGTGCAGCTTGAGCTGCTTGCACAACTTGGGCGGCTTGTTGTTGTTGTAATAAGTCCTAAGCTTGAGCAACCTATTGTGCTTGTTGCGCTTCCTGTGCGGCTTGGGCTGCTTGCGCTTGCTAAGCAGCTTGGGAGCTTGTTGATTTTGAATTTGTCTGAAGTGCCTTTTGATAAGCAACTTGTTGAGTTGCTTGCAACGTGATGCTATATGGGTTCGCCGTGTTTGATTTTGGAGGTGGTGGCAGTGGATTTGGAATGGTGTTTGTTGCTGTGATGAGAGGCATTGTTGTATTGATGTTGGGGATTTGGGTGATGGATGGTGCAATTGATATGCTTGGTCCTTGAGAGACCACGTTTATGGATGGTGTTATGATTACTTAGGTTGCTTGGATGGTTGCCATCTGTTGTTGCGATATCGATGGAAAGATTGGAGGATTTGGCATGATGTTTTGATTGATGATCGAGAGGTTGTTTTGACTTAGATTGAGTGGAGGTAACTCCAAATCGAGAGGTGGTGTGGATGTTAATGGCAAAGGTGGAAGTGGTGGAAAGGTGGGTGGTGTACTCCCTTGAGGAAATGAAGATGAAGGGTCAAAGATGCCCCCTGGTCCAAATAGCCCACCTCCTCCTTGCGAAGTCATAGGGAGAGAGGTTTGTGTGTTGAGAGGGTATGTTGGTGTCATGTGAAAAGATGATGATGGTTCATTGGGGTCTTGAAAGGTGAGTGGAACATGTGGCTATAACTGATTTAATGGGATGGATTGACCCAAGATAGTGTTTGCATCCAAATCTTGGTTGTTGACAAGGGGGTGTGTTTGTAATGCCTGAAGCAATTGGCTCCCCTTGTTGACAATTGGTTGAGTTGGAGTAATGGATGTTGTGATTGGGGGATGCTTTGAGTGATGCTTTGAAATGGAGGTGTGGATGAGATTGGGGGCATGATCCCAAGAGGCTTCTCCACAATAGTGCTTACATCAAAATTAGAAGGGAGTTTAGCCCCTTCTTTAGCTAATTTAGGTATGCATTGGGAGGGATTGATTCTCATCATGGTATTGACAATTCTATAAGTTTCAAGATTTTGAACCATTTCAATTATTTCATCTTGTGTCATCCCTAAGACATTATTGGTGACGTCTTCCACTTGGCCTTCCTCTTGAGGATTTTGTGATGATAGAGGAAGACTGAGCGTGGGATTGCTAGACCCAACAGGATTGATTTTGGACGTGGTTTGACTTAGGTCACTCGAAGTTGATGTTTCTTTGTTCGTTTCCATGTTCTTCTTGTGTTGAGATCTAGTTTGAACCATAAAATAGGGATGAATTTTAAAGAATGTAAGAGATGAACCTCTAATTCTTTGGATTGACCTAATCTTTAGGTATAAAAAATAAAGTCTAAGACAATGAGGATCAAAAGGATGATGATGGTGATAATGAAGGATGGAGGATTGGTGGATGTTTGAACTCTTAGGAAACCTTGAGGGGGATACTAAACTTTAGGACTTTGGATTTGATGCTTTGATTTTTTTATTTTGGATTGATTTGATTTGATTTTGATTTTGATTTGGGATAATGAACTCATAAAATCTGAGAGGTTAGATTTTGTCTTAGAGTGAACTTGTCCACAAGATGATAATTTGACTAAGTGTGCAAAGAAGGATCCATCTATACACACATAGTCAAACAAGATGATTTGGATTTGTTTTGATTTTTTATTTCAAGAGGATTTGCCCAAAGTTTAGCATAGAGGATTTTTTCAAGATTTTCAAGAGTTGTTGGTGAGGTGAATTTGGATTTTGGTGTTTGAAGGATGGATGAAAGTTTTTATTTTGATCCTAAGAGACTTAGAGAGACTTTGTTTACTAGACCAAGGTGTTGAAGAACATGTTAATACTTCCTAAGTGAGATACTCAAACCTTTGAAAGAGACTTGGATTTTGACAATAGTAAAATGAATACAAATTTTAATTGTTTCTTGATGCATGTTTGTAAAAGTTGAAGGTCAATCTTTCTCTAAACTCGTAAAGCATAGATAACATTTCCTTGTGCGCTTTTTGACTAAGACCTTTGGACTTTTGTTTTCTAATTTTGATCTTTTGGGAAATAATTTAGAAGAGAACATGTGTGGGGTTCAATTGTTTCTTAGCTTTGCTTAATGACTTCCTTTTACCACACATAATTCTTGATTAGGTTTTCAAACTAAATGTCCAATGTCCCAATTTCTTCTCATCACACAAGGTCCATTATGTGGAAATCAAGAAAATTAAGGCAAAGGTTCCCTATTATTGACTTTAGTGAGAAAATTGAGATGTAAATTCAAGTGCTTAGAAGCCTCTAAGGATAGAATCCCTAGGGAAAGCAATAACACTTGAATTTTGTCAAAGATATTTGCTTCCTAAAGGGTTTGAAATTTGATGATCATGTTAAATGTTTGTTTTCCAATGTTTGAGATCCAAGCAAAGTGTTTTGATTCCAAGAACATGCACAACCCTATGGATATTGAGACAATATTTGTTGAATCCCCACTTGGATAAATCTAGCTACGCCTACTTTCAGCAGATGATTAGATGCTTGACCACACAGGCTCCCCCTTAAACTACACTCGCTTCTTGGGTCAACCAAGCATCAGTACCCATGAAACTCCCATGACATACTTCTCATCTCTACTAAAAGCCATAAAAATGTGGGGTGGCTTTAAAACGACCATTCTTGCACCAACAAATAGATTTAAGGATTTTGGTCTTTTAGAAAAAGGGTTTTAATATAGGCATTCCATTCGTGGGGGATCATCCATGCGGCAAGAGACCATTGTTTCCCTTGTTGTAGGAACAATCCTCGTGATACTTGAACTTTCCTGAAGTACCCACACTTATATACCAGTTGGAAGTCGCTTGGATTTAGCGTGTTCCCGGTTGGGTCATTCCCTTGGGTGATTACTTTTTCCCACAAGGAAAACCCTCTAAAGATAGAAAAAAGTGAGTAAGTACATCCGTAGTTCGATCGATCTTTGTTGAAACATAAAGAGAGAACACATGAAATATACTCCACTCACACTCGCAAGATTTTGTTCAATTTTAAGAATCTCAAATTGAAGTGTGGAGGTAATCACTTATACAACTTAATATCACAAAAAGCCTTTTGATTCTCAATATTTTCGTGAGGCACGAGAGAAGCGCATACGTCTTTTATATGATATTATTTTGGATAAGAGATTTCAAAATATAGAAGCACATGTTCATTTTAATCCTTCAAAGCAATGATTGGATTCTTTTTAAGCACCAAAAGGAAAAGTGAAAGTTGTTTGTTCAATTGTTAAACCTTAAACAAAATCTAGTAAGTTGTCTACGGTTCTTTTTAATCCTTTTGTCTTGTTCTTTTTAAACCCAAATTGAAATCTATTGAGTCCTAAAAGCTTGAAAAAACAAAGTCCTTAAATTTGGAATTATAATTGTTTCCAAAAGTGTTTAAAAATACTTGATACAATAAAGAAATGATGTTATAATTCAAACTTCTCCTTGCTCCTTCCTTGCCTCCACCTACAAAAACTGATTAGTCCAAGGAACACAGAGGCAAAAAATAGGTTAATAGTTCAAAATGATCAAAGGCAAAAAGGTACATGTCAAAATAAATTGAAATTTAATCTTTTACCCCACCCCAGCGGCGCAAACCACATATGTGTCGTAGTTTAGAAAGGTCAGCGATGCTATATGGTGCTGCTAGGACTGACAGTGGCACTCTATAGAGAAATTAGTGAGCGTGATTGTGACACTATTCTAAGCAAGTGTTGCAGTTTAGAATTTGGAATCCTGGCGACAGAGAAATGGTCAAGCGTCACAGTTTGGAAATTTGAATTTTTAGGTAGGAAGACCTCAGTGGTAGAGTTTGGAGTTTGCAACGTCGCTATATGGCACCGTTGGATTGGTAATGTCGTTGTATGGCACAATTGGATTGATAGCGACACAATTTCCTGTAGACCCAAAAATGTCAAGAAAACAACAAAAAATTCTCAAAAAATGTGTTAATATCTTCAGATTCGCCCTCCTTCTAGCACCAAAATGTGAATGTCAATTATAGACCTGCATAAACACAACAAACAATCACACAATTAGATTCACATGCAAGTTAAATCAACATTCCCCATAGAATTCATTTACAATGCACAAAATAGGAAATAAATGAAGAACACAAGGAAAGCTATTAAATCCTATTAAAGCAAGCAAATTATTAATCCCATGGGGGAATTGGTGTCATTTTGATGTGGAAAATGGCCCTTTCCCAATCCCTTGTAAGCTTGATGAAGATTTGTTGGTGATTGAAGCTCCTTGATAAATTTTTGGCACAACCTAGCTATGAGACCATGAAAACTATGAACACTTGATGAAATGGATGAACTTAGCTCTAAATATGAAGATAGTGATTTTGCAATGAAGTTGTGGATCCAAAATCCAAATGAGAGCTTCTTATTTATAGATGAAAGTGATGGAGGATGAGGCAAAATGGATGAATGTGAGATCAAACACCAACCAATGACCAAGTGTCACTTGTCAACATGTGAGTGGACAAAGGTGGAGTACATTTTGATGAATGTGCCAATAAATGATATTAGGTGGAATTTCAAATTTATGAAATGACAAGTTGGAGGGAGAAATAGATGAATTAAATGTCACTTGGCTCAATGCACAAGGACATGTAAGAGGTATTGAATGCCTTGTTGGAAGGACAAAACCCTTTGGAGTTTTTTTTCAAATTTGGAAGAATATTCCCTTTTGATGCCATGTTGAGAGAAATTAGAAGATTTAATAAATCAAAAAAAATGATTTATTGAGCAAGTTGCAAAATCTAGAGGATTTAGGTGATTAAGATTTAAATTAATCAAGATTTGATTAATTTAAAAGGAGATTAGTTGATTTGACCATTTTGATTTAGATTTTATGATTAATTTAAATCAAGATGAGAGGAATATGATTTAGACTTAATTAAATAAAGATTTTAATTTATTTAATTAAAAGGAGGTGATGTTAGATTAAATTAAATAAAGATTGATTTAATTTAATAGAATGACTTTAGATATTTAATCAAATAAAATGAATTATTCAATTAAATAGAGACTATAGAAGCTAATTAAATAAAATATTTTATTTAATTAACAAGAGATAATGACTTAATTATATAAATAATGATTTATTTAATTAAGAGGCAGAATGCAATGAATTTAATCAAATAAGGGATATTTAATTAAATGATTATTAAAGGAGATGATTCAAGATGAAGCGGTGTTAGTAATCAGGATCAAGTGTAATCGATACAATTTTCCATGTCTACACTTTCAACCTAAGGAAGGTTTATGCATCATTGAGATTCATTTGAGGTGTTTAGAGATCTACTAAAGTGAGTCTTGCATCATTCAAGTTTCATTCATGCATCTTGTTCTTGCACATTAGAATAGGATTGCATCATGTTTTAGATTTCTTAGTCTTAGAGACACTTAAGGCTAGGGTTTTTATGTGCACATTTCATTATTTCTATTAAGGTTTAATTACCAAACTAGGGGTTTGACCAAGGAAAACCCCCATAAGCAAATCAAGTCTATATTACATTTTCCAGGTGTTGGAGCATAGGTCAGAGTTTTTAATTCCTGAAAAAGAGAAATGTGACTAATTCTCCACAAGTGGAAAATAAGTCCCATTGTAGGTGTTTTTCATATATGTTTGCAGATTCGGATACCCATTTTCCCGAAACAGGTTCCTGTGCAGAAACCCTGATCTGGGACCGATTCGCCCAGGTTGGCAAATGAGTCCCAGTTGGTCAAAAAGTCAAATTTTTTAGTGTTTCAGAGTAGCTTCTAGCCACTTATAGATTTCTAGGTGAACATCATTCATTCCATTACTTTCATGTTCTATTTTTTCAGCATTTCTAAGTCATTTTGTAGGTCCTTACATTCAATTAGGATTTTTGCATTCCATTTTGCATTTCATTATCTTTTCCAAGTCTAAACTTGGTGGCGAACCCCTTATTAGATCATATTCAACCCCTAGGACAACCCTTAGCAAGATCTCTTTCTCCCTTGCATTGAAATCTCAAGGTTTATCCTTGAATGAAATTGGAAAAGTGGGTATGCTCTATGTCCAAAACCATATGATAGCATCCAAACCACTTTTTCACCATTTCAAAAGGATATTCCCAAGTTGAGGGAATTGACTATGGTGAGATTTTTCACTTCTTTCTAAGTTGACATCCATTAATATACTCGTGTTATCTTATGTTGTTGCATTTGATCTTGAGGTTAAGCAAATGGGTGTGAAGACTATTTTTTTTGTATGGTGACTTGGAGGAAGAAATCTATATGTCATAGCCAAAGTGTTAAATTGAAAAGGGTAAGGAAGGGTTAGATTTATAGTTGAAGAAATTCTTCTATGGTCTCAAATAGTCTCCTAGAATGTGGTACGAAAAAAATAATTTTAATGTTTTTGGTTTGGGATTTATTAGGTCTAAATTTGATCATTGCATTTATTATAAATGGGTTGATGGCCATTTTATTATTATCTATAGGCACATAACATCATTCCACCCTAAAATTTCATCACCACTAATTAATTATATTATTTACTTAATCTAATATTTTTCCAATTAATTAAATAATTATATCATTTAATTAGTCTAATTCAATATCATATCTAATTAAATAATATTTAATTATTTACTTACTTTGATTTCCACCTTACATGAATAATTAAATATAATAATTATTTTTTATTTATTTTAGCTAATTCCCTCCATCATTTTGAGAAATAAATGGCCAATTTTCCCTTCCATTTCGAGTTGCAACAAACAATTATATTTAGGAAATGCAATCTTAGCGATTCATTCTAAACAAATGGAATCCAAACCATCTATTTTCTCCTTGATCCTAAGAAAGTGCTCTCATTGAATATCCATCGTAGATCTCATCCGTGAATCATGTATGTCTATCATTCCTACCAAAAATCTATAAATTGATGCATTATCCTATGAAAATAAATCAATTATCTTCAATAGATACATGATGCACATATTTCAAGCAACTAGATTCTACCCATTTAGCAAATCCACTTGCAATAATGAAATTTGATCATATTTTCTTATTTGTTATTTTGAATTTTCATCACTCTTAATTGGAGGTGAAAATTAAATTATGATTCCAAACTTGTTTTTATATTAGTTCCATTCCTAATTTAGTGTTCACATAATCACTTTGTATGTTGATGGAATATTATTTGGTAATAACAAGAGTATCATTGAGGATTTGAAATCATAACTTTCATCATAATTTAAAATGAAAGAATTAGGAGCTATTAAGTTTATATTAGGGATGAAGATTAGATGGGATATAACTAACATAACACTTTGGTTGAGTTAAAGAAAGTTGTTAACTTTATTTTGTTGTTCATTAGCATTGCTGACAAAACCAATGGGTGTTTCTATTTTTATGGGAACAAATCTTTTAGTTGAGCAATGTCCTTCAATATTTGTAGAGATGGAGGACCTGAGTGATGTGCCATGTTCTAGTGTATTTAGAAGCCTTATATATGCTATGGTTTACATCAAACCAAATATTACCCAAGTAATTTGGGAGTCTTTTGTTGGTATGTGGTGACTGATCATGCTATATTATACACTCTTCATGTATCCTCACTGGGGTTTAGGGGTGACAACCCCCAAAAAGCGAGGGTTTGAGGGCGGTAGCCCCCAAAAAGTGAGGGTTCGGGGGCAACAACCCTCGAGAAAAAAAATTTCTCCTATTTTTTTTGCTTCGTCACCAACAAAATTAAAAAACATTTGTAAAACCCTAATTTTGGAAGCTTCTTAAAAGCTTGTAATAAGCGGTTGGGATGGGAGTTGCAATAGGGCATTATTTGTGACATTGTAATATGTTTTGCACTGGATAATAAAATCATTGGATGACTACGATTTTGTGGATGTAGCCCATATTAAAACATATTGGGTGAACCACGTTAAATTATCTATGTTGTCTTGTTGTTGCTATAATTTTTCTATGTGTGTTTATTTCTCTGCTTTATTGATCAAATCTACATTTATCTATTAGATATTTTCCTTCTAACCCTAACATCTTTAGTCATTTTGTATCTAATTCTAAATGGGGTCATTGGGTAGCAATGAAGAGGGTCCAAGGATATTTGTGGGGTAATTTAGATTACTTCATATGTTATTAGGAAGGAAAGACCTTAGAAGATATAAATGCTCATTAGATATTTAGGTTATGTGGATTCATATTAGGCAAGAGATATTGATAGAAAAAGGTATATGCATTTAGCTTATTCAGTGGTGTAGCGAGTTGGATGAGAAAGTGACAAGCTAGGATCACATTATCCACAATAGAGGTAGAGTATAGTGAAACAAATCATACTTGTAAGGAGCCTACCTAACTTTTGATTTTATGTTGGAATGTGTGTTGCATCATATAATAGTTATAGTTTGTTGTGATTGTCAAAGTGTCATTGGCTTGGCAAAGAATCTAACCTTTCATGCACAAACAAAACACATTGACATATAGTATTTTTTTATTGTGGGATAGGAGGGTGATGCCAAAGAAGGTTGGCACTTTGGAAAATTGTGGGTCCTTTGACAAATTTAGTTAACATAGAAAAGTTTAAGTGGTGTAGTAAGTTTGTGGGCCTCTTGGATTCTAACATATAGTTGACAATGTTGATATTTCCTTTGCTCTTGCATGGTGTTTGACAAGTGGGAAAATGTTAAGAAAGATGTCTCAATTTTGCATCTCAATGATAGGAACACATAAGTGCAATTTTTGGGGTTAGAAAACAAAAATCTAATTTTTTGGATATAGAGGTTGGTTTTGGCATCACAAAAACATTGAAACAAACCTTAACCAAAGCAAGTAGAGTATGGTGACATGGATATCTCTCAAACTTTAATTTAAAAAGAACGCTCAATTGGTTTTTCAAATATAACATTATGGTCTTTGAAATTTAGGCCTCCCATATCATGAATGTAAGAGCATCCATAACACGTAAGAGGGAGTTACACTTGTTGATCAACTTATGATACATGTTATGACATGCCATACAACATCTTTGAATGGAAATAAGAAAGCCAAAATGGACCAACCAAGTTAGTGAGTATAGCAACAAAATTTTTTAGACTACAAGAATCAAGTAGCCCCCTATAAACTATAGTGTGCTTGGTAAACTTTTTTCACGTGACCGATGATGTTGACGCGACATGCCCTCCAATACCACAAGTTTGGGGGGAGACTAAACCTTGTGACCTCTTGCCTACAACAAGATGCTTTAACCAATCGAGCTAGACCATCCACCTCCAGTATGGCAACTTATGATAGGTGACGGGAATATATTATTTTAACCTGTGGACTCATCTTGAGATTTGGATGTCAAAATCTGACTAGAAGATTCAAACCACTTTTGTGTTATTGGAGCTCATAATTTTACAATTACCTTTGGTGATTTTATGTATTAAATTTTCTATTTATTAGATGATATTAAAACTCATAGAAAGAAAGAAATCACATTTATAATATAATACACCAACATTCATTAACTTCTTAAAAACAATTATTAGTTTATTAACAACAATTATTATTGTTTCTACCTACTTACAAATCTTTTATAATAAGAAAGATTAATCACTGCTCAACATTTTTTATTATTATAAAATACAATCTATTTCAATCCAAATATCCACATGCCTATTGACCTGTAATAATAACCTATCCATTTATTTCCTCAAAGCATGTAATTCATAAAAAAAAGGGGAGATCAGTCAGAATCCAATAACATAGGAAAATGGGCTGCTAGTCTCAGGGTGAACTCAATGGAGTAGGTCCAGCCAGATCCCAACTCCCAAACTGTTGCCTCCCCCTAGATATACCAGAAACCAAAATAATTTTTAAAAAATGGCCATTAACGTTGTTAGTCGATGTGCAAATGCATAATCAACACAGGATAAACAACAATACAACTGTAAATCTCACGAGGTAGTATTGTCGAAATATCAACGGACAGTTTTTACTACACCTCCTGTTTTTTCTTATTAAATTTAATACTTATTACCATGTCGGCCACTAAAAACACGAGATTATCCTGTTTTTAAGTGACGGCCACGATGCCCACCAAAATCTAATTGGTGTTTCAGTTAAATCGATGAGTCATTAAACACAAGTGGATTGATTTGATCCAGATGCTCATTAACTTTATGCTGTCACACCGTATATAATAGGTTTGATCCCTCCAATTTGTCCATCAAGATTATCTCCAACTTGTTCATCCGATATCCAGATGGCTACAGAAGACTTTTCACAAAAGCTTCCAATGGCAGAGAAACCCAGCGCGGAATCGAGTTCTGATGAGACAGTTAGTGCAGAGCAACAGGATTCAAAGCCCCATATTCTGTCGCCCTTGAAATTTGCCAATTTCGAGCTTTCTCACAGGTACCCACTTTCTGAGGTCACAGTTTTTTTAATTATAGTGGATTTTATGAGGCTTATATTTTATGTGTGAAAAATATAGGGTCGTTTTAGCGCCTGTGACAAGATGCAGAGCGCTGGATCATGTTCCCCAGCCAGCCCACGTTAAGTTTTATTCTCAGAGAACAACTAGCGGTGGATTTCTCATCTCTGAAGCTGCAGCCGTAGCCAAAGATGGCATCGGGTAATTTACTATTTTAACTTTCTACAAATTTAGCGTCAGTCAGTGAGAAATGAATTTTTGTTGGTAGCTCAGAAGTAAACCGTCTCAGTTATGTGAACAGGAGGTCTTAGGTTCAAGACTTCATTGGTTTATGGGAAATAATTTATGTGTATGTAAATTCGTGAACAGGTTTCCCAACTCCCCTGGCATATTTTCAGCCGAGCAGGTGGAAGGCTGGAAGAAAGTGGTGGATGCCGTTCATGAAAAGGGTGGGATCATCTTTTGTCAGTTATGGCACGTGGGCAGGGCATCACATACAGGTGTGAAAGGACGAGGGCAGTAAAAATAGCCTTGTTTATCTCCTGCAACTTGACAATGAAGGCCTTTTTCTTCTCTCTTTCTACTCACTGCTTTAGTTTCTTTGTTGAGGGCATTGTGTTTTATCCTGGTGTATTAGCTGCAAAATATGACTGGATTTATTTTGATTTTACAAAAGTGTCTTTGTATTTTACAGTTTACCAGCCGGAGGGTAAAGCCCCAATATCTTCAACAGACAAAGCAATAGTAGATGGATGGTCCATCTTGATGCCGGATGGGACGCGAGGAGATTACTCAAAGCCAAGAGCTCTGGAGACTGCAGAAATTCCTGGAATTGTTAATCAATTTAGACTAGCAGCCAGAAATGCCATGCTAGCAGGTATACATTTCAAGCAAACCTATTAGGATGTTGAGGAGTGAGTCGGTTGCATTAAAATTTTCACAGTTTTTTTTGCATCTTTTATGCCATTGTTGCAAGGCTCAAGCTGCTTAGCTGGGATTCTATATAACATTATTACTAGGGATTTAAGCATAAGGCAGTAAAAGCGTCAGGGCTTTCACAATGGAGTGGATCAATTTGATGGAAGAAAGACCCTGACAAACTAAGCAAATACTCTAGATTTTTACTTCAAGGTCATATGGGTTATATTCAAGATTTCAGAAGGCTGTGCAAAGTTTTCGGTTACTCCACATTGCTTGAGTAGTGGGTAAACACCATTTTTGTTGTTTGAATATTATTTCTGAATTTGATTGTCTTGGTGTTTATTCATCAATTTTTGTTTTCTATTTCAATTAAAAGTTACCAAAACTCAGTATTATTGTCTTGTATAAGCCTTCTAGGTGATCATTGGTGTAATGCTATGTTTATGGTCTCCCTACAGACCTTTCAGGTTTTTTTTCTTCCCGAAATATCCTCTTATAATACAAGGGACTCCACGAATCAGGTTGGATAACAGAAGGGAGTTCAAATTGTGTGAGGTCAGACACCTGCCATAGCTTCTCTATTGATTTCTTTTTAGATCCAGGTCCCAAATGCATAGTAGTTTGTCAGCCAAATCTATGACTGAAATTACCTATTTGAAACTCTAATCACAACTTTATCTGTTGCTTTCAACTTTCATTTATACAATATGGCATATGGTATAGAATTCCAAACAATTCTGTATCTCTTCAATTCCCATTTTTCCTTTTGGTTATTAGATCAGGTCGTATGGACGATTTTGCATTCGGTGGCAATTCTACATTTATTGGTCAGGATCCTTGGTATGCCCATCTGCCTTGTTTTGAGCAGATATGGCATTGATATGGTACTCTTTCTTATGGTAGCGTATGAAGAGAGTATGGATTTGAAAATCTCAACTCTTAATTATCATAGGATAGTATCTGTTTTCTCTTTTGTCGCACCTTTCTCATTTCCTCACATTCAGATAAAGATGAAGCTAAGATTTCGCATAATGATATGATGATGCCATTAGGACGAATATATGATACTGATTTCTTTTGGCTGCCGGTTAACAGTCCTGTTCATCAAGGAAATCTTCCCCATTGACTGCTCATCACCGGTAATATATACAATAACTATCTTCCAGTTTGGCTGCTGAAAATCAGGAAAATTTACAATTTGTATCTTCCTGGGTAGTTGACTGTTAATCAGTGTCAGATTTATAAAAAAAATTGCATCCCATAAGCCAAATAAGCTTGAATAGAAGAGTATATTAATCGGTCCACCCTGACATTGCAAGATGAATAAAATTTTGGTTGACATTTTCCTGCTTTCACAAATGATAATGTTGGTTAACCTTAGTTTTCGAATATCACCATAAATGAAGCATGTGGTTGGTCGAAAACCATTGGAGTACTCAGACAGGAAGAACTCTGTTTTCAACGGTTTTTTTTAACCATTTTAATCTCTCACCTACCTAATTGTAGACATAATTTGCACATGATGCATTGTTTCTGGATTTGTTCCTTTTAAAAAAAAAAAATTCCACATGATGAATTGTTTTTGGATTTGATTCTGATTTTTTTTTAATCGAAATCCCCATCATGATGCCCACCTAATCGTTTATGGAGGGAGGAGATAATCCCCACTGTCGTTGTTGCTGAGAGAATATTTAACCTAGTGGTCTATGGAGGGGGTAGGTGTTGACGAGAGAATTCAAAAGCTTCTTTTCCTCTAAACACATTCTCGCTTTTTCGTCCTGCCCTGTAAAACATTCAATGCTTTTTAAACAGTGTGAACCATGAAAAGGAAAGTGCCCAATCATATTAGAAGAAAAGTTCGAAAAGTTTTTAATTCCATGTAAATGCCCTTCAGCACAAATATTATCTTAAAAATCTCAAGAGGGCAGGGCAGGACAAGATTAAGTAGGTACTGTTCCTAAACATTCCCTGCTGCATAATTAAAAGAAGAATCAATTGAATACATAATGCGTGCTCTCAAAGTTAGACTGGGCCATCTTTGAGAGCCCTAGCCAATCTGCACAACGGAGGAGACTTTTTTTGGGTAAAGCACCAAAAATCGGTATTTTCAGACAACTTGTTTTTGAAAAAACAGTATTTGAGATGATTTTCGTTGTACTGCAGGTTTCGACGGTGTGGAAATACACGGCGCTCATGGGTACCTGGTGGATCAATTCCTGAAAAATGGAATCAATGACCGAACGGATGAATACGGCGGTTCAATAGAAAATCGGTGCCGTTTCGCCCTTGAAGTGTTGGAAGCCGTTAGCGCTGAAATCGGAGGCGGGCGCACGGCCATCCGGCTCTCCCCCATCATCGACCACATGGGCGCCATGGACTCTGATCCAGTCGCCCTGGGCCTCTTCCTCGTCCAACGCCTCAACGAACTCAAGGAGCCCCTCGCCTATCTCCACATCACCGAGCCGCGATTCACCCGCGAAGGCCTCAAAGAAGAAGAAGACGCCGAGGACGAGGGCGAGAAGATGAAGAAGAGACGCCTCTGCAGCCAGCTGAGAGAGACCTTCCGAGGCGCGTTCATGAGCAGCGGGGGATTCAACAAGGACACTGCCATTGCCGCCGTGGCCAACGGAAAAGCTGACATGATCTCGTTTGGGCGCCTCTTTATATCCAATCCTGACCTTCCTCGCCGCTTTGAGCTGCAAGTTAAGCTCACCAAATATGACCGCTCTACTTTTTACAGTTCTGATCAGGTGAAAGGATATACCGATTACCCCTATTTTACCAGCCCACGTCAGGCTCAGTTCCCTGTATTCTCGCCCTCCAATTCATTCAATTCCTCTTCCTCCCCCACTTCCTCCTCTCTTCCTGCAAAAAAGTAGATAAAACAAGGACACTGAGAGTGCTGGCATATTAAATATTTGACTTTCATATATGTGTGATGTAGAAGTTAGGGATAAGTACAAGTTTGAGTCTGTGTACAGGGTATTGTCTGTGATTTCTTTTTCCTGCCGACGCAATGAAAGCAAGATGCAAGGGAACAAAGGTTAAAATGGAGCATCATGGAGATATTATTAATAGGAGGAAAACTCAGCGAATATTAGGTGGAGAATGGTGACTGACAGCTTGCTGAGCTTGATGTGTGAGCATTCAACTCTGTGGCATGAAAAGGCTTGACTGTGACTCCTGAGAACACCATTTTCGATCAAGCTTGATGGCGGTTCGAGAGGAAGAATGGTTATATATTTTGCATTCCTTGACTGGACATAAAGGCGTTTAAATAGAACAAGATTGCATCTTTTGATACTTCCATGCTTCAGTAATCACTATTCACTTCTTGTGAGTACTCGTTACTAATGTTGAAGTAACTTAGATATCAACATTTTTTTAATGGCCTCGTGCAGATTGAAATTAGGTGAAATAGTGCAGCATGCAAGTGATTAAATAATTTAATGGAAGTATCAAGAAATTATTTTTACTAGTTCATTTGTTCTAGTAAATGAAGTGTTTAAAAGGGGTATTAGGTAGAAAATTAAAAATAAAACTGTTTGAAAATAAAACAAATCAACACAAATAATTTAAGAGTTTATTTTGGAAATTATGTCAAAGTTTTAGTGATGTTGGAGCATTCACTCCCAATGTTGTGTTTTATTTATGGGTTAAAAAGAAAATTATAATTTTAGAATAAATTATGTGGGTTTCAATGCAAGAGGGGCTTAAATCTTGTAGAGGGTTTCAATCTAGCCCGCCCTTGATCAAACTTTTGCTATTATTTACGAAGTCTCATGAACAACTATCGCTTAGTGTCCTAGCAAGCAATCTTATTACATGTGTCAAGGGCTTCAACATAAGGGGTTTAGAACGAAGCCTTTTATGTGGCAAACTTATCCCTCCAATTCACATGGATGACTTTAATTAAAATACAATTACTAATTCGGATCATACCGAAGTCATACAAGTACAAAATTTTATATATAAATAATCATCTTTCTAAGTTTTTTTTTTTTTTTTTTGAAAATATAAATTTCATTATCTATTCATGTAATGCTCTAGGCTTTTGCCCAAGACATTAACAAACAAAAACTAGATGAACAAAAAAATTGTGTTAAAATATGACATTAATATGTCACATTGCAAACTTACTTTATGACAAGCTCAAAACATGACTAGCTAAATGTAAAGCTTCCAACTAAAATTGTAGGTTAGGTGAAACTTTAGAGTCCTCTTGTAGCTTTGCAACCTACAAATTGTAAGCCCACCTCCAATCCCCACAAGTCTACAACTTGTGAGACATTGGAGGTCATGAACAACTTTGTATTGTGCAAAATGCTTGTTTCCCGCCAATCCTTGCAAGTTTGTGATCCTTGCTTATGGAACTTTGGAGCATGTTTGCATAGCTACAAATTACAAGTTTGCAACAACTATTTGTGAAACTTTGGGACTTTGGAGTAGTTTTGCAACCTTGCTTCTGAGTTATGCAAGTCCACACCAACTATTGTGGAACTTTTGGGCTCTACAATAGGTTTAAAATTTGGCAAATTATAACACTACCTCTAAGTTTTGCAAGTCCACATAACCATCTAAGAAACTTTAAGACTATAGAGCAAGTTTATAACCTTCCCTCTGAGATCTACAAGTTAGTAGTAAATCCCTATAGAACTTCAAGACTTTGGAGTAGGTTTGTAATTGAGCAAAAATACAAGTCAAAAATTGTCAAATTAGAATAGCAATCAAAAGAACATAATTTTCTTGTTTTATATGATATACAAAAACAAATTAGGTCAAGAATCTGTACTCATGTAGGCTCTTCACAATTGGCCAAGAGAAAATTCCAAGGACTAATGACTAAATAAACTCAATCTCCAAATTCTTTGCACATGCTAAGGAAAAGACAAGGCATGCAAATGAGACATTTACTCAAAACAGTGAAAATTTCAAACTCCAATTGCAACATATGTTCTTAAACAAGTAAATAATCACGACTATGTTAAATACTTGATTAGTTCCATAGGTAAAATAAATATTGTTTTCTAATCATTTTTCTGCCACATAGCTAAACATGATAATTTCATTACACATACTATATACATCCAACTCCAAGACCAAGTACTCCTAAAATAAATGATATAATTTTCACCCCATATGTAGGTCAAGTACAATCCAAATCCCAAGTTTAATCATATTTACAAGTTTACATACAATGACTTAAATGCTTGAATTATGCATTTTCAATAACATTGTGATAATTCACCACATCCACAATCATGAAACCCTCATATGCTCTCTTAGCTACTTCGAACAATCTATGAACCCCAGTGGTGGTTAACACCACCAAATCATGTGGAACACTTAGGTCCACCACTATGACCTAAGAGAACAATTTGGTAGTCCAACAACCCTCATGCCAAATAAGTGGTTGGACAACACATCCAAATCATAACTCATACATAAAGTTTCCAAGCAAAGAATACATGAGGGATACACTCTCATCAATCAATCAATACATACGCATACCAATAACATCAAAATACATAATACCAAGTAAGTACACATGATTATACCAACACCACCAATGCATGCACATGGGATATCAACATGTCATGTAAGAATTCATCTACATGTAAAAGTGGGAAGAACACACCAATCAAGCATATATTATGGATCACATGAAAACTTTGGATATGTAACCCAACATACAAAGGAGGAGAGGGTTATTCAAGGATCCAATGATGGAGTGTCATCACAGGTATAAATAACCACATGGAGTTTTAGTACACCCTCATTCAATGGGTGTACTCAATTACAATAGTAACCTAACCTAATGTCCTTCATAGTACTTCCATGTATCGTCATGGGCATATGAATGAATCTCAGGGATAACTTTTGTTAATATTTTAATTGTGTAATTCCATTCATTTTGATTAATGTTTTATCTTAGCCCCTTATTTCCAAATCATGGCTTACCATACAAGTGAATGAGTCATGGGAGTCCATTCCATCCTAACCTAGAGCCATCACATCCTATGGCCACATAGTCATATACATACAAAATATATGGCACAAAAATCAAGGTCTAAATATGGAACACATAGGCCCAAATGATTCCCCATCTCATTTTCATAAGTTTTATTCCTACAAAATATAATGCACAAGAAAATGCAAATTTTCAATTTTATTTTTTTCAATATACTCAAGCTTTTTCCAGAACTCCCAATTTCAATGGAAAAATATCCAAACTTCAAAAAAATAAAAATTCAAGAATACCCTATTGAAGCCAAGGGTCTCAAAAATGCACTTTTTGAATCACAATGATTTCAACATAAGGTGTGCATGGGTAAAGCATGACGAAAAAATATTTTAAAATCATGGAATCAAAAGAGTGATACCTCGAATCCAAGATCACACAAAATAAAATCTATTTGTTGCTTGTTTTTTATTAATAGGTAAAACAAGTTTTGAAGGGACCTAAAACCCTACTTACAAAATGCTACTAAAAGTAAAGGCACATCCAAACAACAAAAACAACAAAAAGTAGAACAAACCTCCACTTCATCTTCTTCAGAGTATCAACTACTTCAAGTTACTGTTTGTAGAAGTTCTGGTGAATATTAGCCAAGCCCATCAACTCTTTCTTTTCCTCCTCAAACAATTTCTTCTTGCTTCCTCTAGTCCTAGAGCTAGACCCCTTTGTATGGATTTGCATTAAATGCCTGCCTTTATCCTTGCTACTTTGGTCCTCCTTCCTTATCCCCTCAGAAGTCCTCTCAACAACTTGTTCTTCTCTTAGTTCCTTAAGTTTTTCCATTAAAATTATAATCCTCTCTGCACTATTTTTTATGGAATAGTGGTTATTTTTAAAACTTTTTTTAGATTTAGATTAGTATCCTATATTTTATCCTATAGGTTAGTCATCCTCTTCTCAAACTCATTTTTCAAATCATTAATTATTTTCTCTATATTATCCATCATGTCCTCCACCTCATTATCCCCTGGCTCAAACCTATCACTTTCCTCGTTATAAATTTTCTCCTGCAAAGCTCTGAGTTTGATATTGATTTTATTTATTTCGAGGAAAAACCATTTAGACAATTTACATTGATTTGCCACCCCTTCTCTTTCCAGGCCTAGAAAATCATATATCTCATCCCTATTCACATGTAAGTAGGTAAAGTCCTCAGAAATATTAGGGATATTATCAATTCCCTGACCATCCATGTTTTTTCCCACCTTTGGCAAGGGGTTCATTCTAGTCTTATCATCCATAATCTTCTTCCTTTTTTCTATTCCACCATCTTTTGTCTTTAGGTTTTTTGCATCCTCGTACTTTTAGTATTTCCCCCTTGATCACATCCCCTATTTGGGATCCCTCAAACCAGGAAATATGCATTATGACTTTCTTCTTGGGGGTTTTCTTCTTCCTAGTGCTCTTTCGTTTCTTTGGGTTGTCCTCCAACGACGACAACAATAAAGAATACACTTCAAGAGAGGCATATCCCTTCTCTTCTTCAACCCACTCATCATCATCCTCTTCTCCACTAGTGTCAGAGCTCATGTCTAAATAATGCACTACCATGGGTTTTTGCTTTCTTTTCACATTAAGCTTTCCCTTAGACTCAATCTTTGGGGATTGAAATCTCATATACTCCATTGTTAATAAGATTAACCCTTAGTGCAACACATGGAGCTTAAGGTTTTTGCAACGTTCCTTAATTGCATGGTCCATAGAAGACAAAAGAAAGTAGGGAAAGAAAACAAACATTTTATGGAGAAAATGATTTAAGGAAAATAAAGTGCACACCACAAATGGTAATAAATCTAACATCTAGGATAATGTACCTCATGATAATTTATGCAACCTCTACCCAAATTTGTTTAATTTATAGTCAATCATAACCCTAGGATGAAAGTTTTACCAAAATTCTACGTTCATTCCCCTTGAAGAACTGGTTCAAGGCCTCATCATTTTCCTTTCTATGCCTGAAATTTTTTCTCCATTTCGTCGTGAGGCCTATGATTTGGGAAATCACATCCTCATTAATACCTAGTTCCCTCCCAAATGCATTTAAAGTTCTATTCTTCTAGTCTTTGATGAACATTTTAGTAGCCTCAGGGTTGTGGTCGTGAAGCTTCTCCATGTAGGAAACCAAGCCCCCGTCAACAATTTTCCAAACTTTTTGGTTCCTTTCTCCACCCATCTCATCCACTCTACTATTGATATTGTTTAAGTGTCCACAATACAAGTCGAAATAGTAAATTCTCAGGAAACACCACTCAAAATGAAGGGGGAAGACTATTGATGGACCAAGAAAGTGTGTGAGGTATCTAGCAATCATTAATACTGGCAGAACCCCTAAAAATGCTTTGTGTTCCACTATTTTTTTTTGCAAAATCTGGTTATTTTCATAACCTAGGGCTTAGGGTTTCACTTATTATCATGCCTTAGGGTTTTTTAGTTGCTAAAACCCTTTCCAAAAAATCCTAAGTCTGAATCCTTTGCAATTGTTATGTTTTGTAGTTGACTTCCTGTCACCAGTTCCTAGTCATTCAAGTCATGACTTATGCCTTTTGACCCATCTTGTTACCGGCCCCTAAGTCCTAGCAATCCTAGTTGTTACCCATCACTTTATTAAAACATTACCTTATGTTTTACAGGTTGAAAATTATTAAATATTTTTGATTTGGTCCTAAGTCTGAGTTTAATTTTTTCAAGTGTTGATCTAAAGTCTTGTCCTTATGTTCTATGTCCCTTTCCATCATTCGCCTAGTAGAGGCCCCTTTTTAAGAACTAACATGTGCACACATAAAATTAACAGTCTTATGTAGGTCATTGGATCGCCACGATCAAATCTTGACCACTCCTCATACCCCTACTAAGTTTTATTTCCTATTAAAATACTCTCACGAGTTGGTGGGCGAGTGTCACATGCCCCTCTGCAATGGTGGGCCCAATATATTTGAAGGTCAGCATGCAATGGGTTGAAATAGATCAACGATAGAGATTGAATGATGCCACTGCATCTTGGTCATTCCCTGCTTCCTTGATTGATTTTATTTTGCATTAAAATATGTCACGAGGTAGTGGGTGGATGACACGTGTCTCTTGGTTAGAGGGACCCACTAGGCTTTGAAGGAAGCAGGCACTCCGTTTTAATGAGATCGATGATTGAGGATGGGTGGCGTGGGTCAATCTTGACTGCTCCACACCATCCCGTGGGGGTCCCACCTTTGTCTCCTATCTATCAATGACGAAGTAGGAGAGTGCCATGTGGAGTCATCCAAATGACAAGAAACATTAGAAAAGGTGGAAATATTAATGAAATATTTCAACACAGGGGTATAGATGGTAAAGCCCATGTTACTAAAAGGGATTTCTAAGCACATGTTTTACAAATGAATGAGATGTTATAATATGGGCCGTCCATTGTGTTCTAAGTTTATGCACATGTCGAAGGCTTGAAATGTAAGGTGCACGCATGTTTGAGACTCCAAATTAAATCTGAGCTCTTCCCTGCCTCCCTGTTGTTGAAAATTGGACACGGGCTAGGACCAATGGGGAAGCAGGGAAGCTGACACACGGATTTTCCCAACATCGGTAGAGATGGTGGAGCCCATGGATGACTTGGATCTCGGGTCCACATGACTTGTTTCTGATTGGTTGATGCAAGTGGAGGTCTATAGTCGGCTTTTTCAAATTTTGTTGACTTCATTTGTATCGTCCATCGACCCATCTCAATGTGCAATCAATGACTAGTATTCAAAGTTGAGTATGAGGTCAAGTGAGCCATTCTGGTTTGTGCAAGCGAACCATAATGGTGGACAAGACACGAAGCTACTAAATTGGAAGGTTTTAAGGCCATTAAACTTATTTTAAAGCACAATTGAAGATCATTAAAGGCATTCTATGCATTCAAGGAGCTCGTGCTACAATTTTTAGGCTTTTTTGGTGACAAAATTAGGTTTTTTGAGTGTCTTGCAAAATAGTAAGTAAAAACACTTTCTTTCTCCTCAAATTGCATAGAACTTGTTAAATTTCATTCACTCAATTGCTCTTGTCATTAGGGTTTCACTGTTGATGCATTTCTTTTAAGGTTTGACATCAAATTGAAGCAATTAGCTTGTCTGGTTCTATTGTTTTTTAGTCAAACTCGTGCTTAAGTTGTAGGTTTTTTAGTTTGTTGAAAGAAAACCTAGTTTATAAACCTTGGAATCATGTCACCAAAAGTAAAAGCATCCTCATCCAAGGGATAAGACTAAGGCTCAAATACATAACCGAATAGTTACAACCCTCAACCTTTGAAAAACATAAGGGTCAACCACTTGTTCCAAGGGAAACAAGTTGCAAAAGGCTTGATTGAAAAGCAGAGTGAAATTAGGGATGCTACATTGCCCTTCACTGGATGGGAATTGTTCAGTGGCTGGTTTGGGAAGAGAAACTGTGGTTTTCCAGTAGGGAACCCATGTAATTTGGATTTGGGAAAATTAGTGGTGCCAAATGTCTATATGGACGTTGAATTATTGAAAGCAATGGCTGCTAACTATGATCCAGTCGCAAGGACTGTGAGAGCTTTTGATGGAATTGATATGGTCAAAATCACAAGGGAAGAAATCACATAAGTTTTCCAACTCACTGAGTGGATTGAGGACATTGTTCAAATTCATGAGAAAGTTCTTAGGGAAGAATATGAAAAGGTTAGACACTCATTCAAGATCTCAATATTGCCAAAAATTTTGGCATTTGTTGATGGCCGAAGAATTACATTGGGCCCATTGGATAAGTAGCCCTACCCAATTAGCTATATTGTGTCCTATTTTCAAAAGACTTTCTATTCTATCTGCCAAATCATTGGTTATGACCTAGTCATAGGTATGCCTATGGCCTGGATGTACATGGCAACACATATACATCACCCACAATAATGCACAGTGTATGATTATGGGGGTACCTTGCAGAAAGGATTCATGAAGGTTTGGTGAGGTTGGAGAAAGGAGAAGTTGGAGTCAAATTCAGTTGGTACTCATTGTTCATGCATATTCTTTTATTCAAGGGTGCAAGTTATTTTGACCAAGATATAGCACTGGAAAGGATGGTGGGTAATTTGGAATTGCCTGTCCAATGTTGGACTACTGTCTTGGATAAGGATGACAAAAAAATTGATTATGTATTTTTTGAGAATCAATTTGCCTCCAAGTTGAGGAGGGCTCTGATTATGAACATGCCAAGGATCCCCAAGGCCTTGCATGATTTCTTGAGGACTAAGGAAAGGAGACCTAAATTAGGTGTTGATCACAACTGGGGTGATATTATTCTTTATCCCACTTATACAATTTTGAGATTATATGGTACATTTGTCTCACCCCACTTCTTGTCTAAGGATGTTCTTGAAACATTTGGATTACTTGAAGTGATATGGCAGCTTGGGGATGCAAGAAATAAACATTTGAAAAACTAGGGAAAGGGAACTTTCTTTCCCTCATATACATGCTTTTTTAATTTTGTGATGATCAAAGGAGGTTGGGATAAAATAAATGATATACTCAAGCCTTTGGGCATGAGGAGAGAAGGGGAAAGGACCCATGATCATAAAGGATTTATGCCTTGGTTAAAGATAAGAAATAGGAGTTTGAAGTTTATCCATAACTTCCATTTTCCTGAGGATGTGATCAGGAACATTTTTGATCTTTTAAAGAAGGAAGATAGAAAAGAAAAGTGGATAGATTTTGATAAAATGCATAGAAAAATAAGGGAGAAGGATCTAGAATTCACTGCTCTAGCTAAAATTCCCAATGAGATACAAAAGATGGAATATATGTTCCAGAATTTTGAGACAGTGGTTGGTCACCTAAAATGTGAGAAGATAATTCAGGACAAAGGAAAAGTTCCTAGTGAAGAGGAGCAAGGTGAAGGAGAGATCCCTGTCATGGAGGAAAGGCCATAATATCAACCTCCCAAGGAACAAAAAATGATTGTTTTCACAAGGAGGAAGAATAAAGAAAAGGGAAAGGATACAATTGTTGCTTCCTCTCAACAAGATAAGCAAAAAGCTCCTTCACTAGTGCCACAGATGCCTCCACCATCTCCCCCTAGGTTGATGGGACCCAAGATTGATGAAATTGACTCCCCACCTAGGCATTCATCACCACCAAGGCCAACACCTCAAAAGAAGCAAAGAGTTGAACTTGTTGGCTTAGTAGATTATGATGATGAATCGAATGATGAAATATGGGTATCAGAGGAAGAAATGCAATGGGGAATTCCTTCCCCACCAAGAGAAATAGTGCCAAAACAATTGGGTTTAAGGTTGAGCAAGGCTGACCTTATTGGAATAAATAATACTGATGATATAAGGATTGAGGCATGTACAAAATTCCTTGATGATGATTCTTTTGTGAAATCTAAGGCTTTCATGGAGTTTCCCTATAGAGCTAAGAAGGACGAGTATGTCAATAATGTGGCCAAGCAAAGAAGTCTCCACCTAGAGTTACTTGATGCAAGCATTCAAGCACAGGTTATAAAAGGAATGAAAGAAAAATTTCAAGGAATGATTGCATCTGAAGGCAGGGAGCTAGTGAGGAAGAGTGGTATCTTATTATTGCCAAAATGGGACCTAGCCTCTACAATTGCATTTGACACAGTGAAAAGATGTGACAAACCTCTTTACAATTATGAGGAGGAGGCTACCATAGCACTGCAAGGATCTACATTTAGTGAGTAGTGGGATACCTTGGCTATATGGGCCCTAGCTCCTAACACCAAAAAGCTTGACATTGCAAAGCCAACTTCAAATTATAGGGGAGGCCTAATAATAAATAGGGTATCTGATACACCAGCTATTGAGGCTTCCACGATGTCAGCCAATGTTGCTTAGTTTACAAAAGCAGCAATGGAATCAGTGACTCCTAAGAAATAACAATTTAGAAAGAAATACAATGATTTATTGGTTGATTATGGGAAAAATCAGCAACACACCATGCATTACAAGCTGACTTGGCATTATTGAAGGAAAAAATGAAAAACTTGTAACATGGTGATCCAATGGGAAATGGTGCTACTTCTACTACTTCTTCACATGAGGCTACACTTGTTTCCACACCTCCAACAAGTTCTTCATGGGAAATTGTGCCCTATAATATGGGAACTATGCCCATTTCAGTGGAGGAGCCAGGAACATCCATTGCACCACAGGAAGAAGAGGTCGGCAAGGAAGAACTACTCCATAAATTGAAAGAGTATGAAGAAAAATGTGACAAGCATGATCATGAGATTTTTGTTAGAAATATGAAAATTGTCACTACAGTTTTGGAGCATTTAAATAGAGCAGTCAACAATAGATTAAATAACATTCATGCTAACTATTTTTCCATGAAGGATGTAATGAACAATTTTGATATTGATAAAGAATTAGCAATCCCTCTAATGGAAACATGGATCCCAAGATTTCAGGAGTTGAGGATGATGGCTATGGGAGCCAAAAATGATACAAATAAGCCTGAAAAACTTAAGCCTATCATCCAGATTGTGAGTGGAATTCAAGAATTCAAGGGAAATATTGAGCCTTTGGAAGCAAAGATAAGGGAGTTAATCAATAATTTTCATGAAATGCATTATGGTCTCCTCCCTTCCATATTAAAAGATGATGGAAACATTAAAACCCTACAAGACTAGAGGAAAGAAACAAATGAAGTAATTTCACAACAAGCTACTTTGATTTGTGAAGGAAATGATATAATTATGTTGAAGAAGAATATGTATATGTTGGCTCATGTAGGCGTTGTCCTGGAAGAATTTGATAAAGAGGAAAACCAAGTTGTCACTAAGTATTCACCTTACAGTAAGAAAGTTGATGATATCATAAAGTTCAATTGGCCTACAGAAAAGGAATTCCAAGCCTGGAAGGATAAATTCTTGGATGTATTAGAAGATTGAGCTACGGTTGTGAAGTGGTGAGTACAATTTTGGTTTTAAGTCTGCAACCATGGTGAATAACAGATGAGAGAAGCACAATGCATAGCCTGGAGCTAGTACAGATCAGGCTTTCGCTAAAGTATGGAAAAAATATTGTCTTTTCCCCAATTTGAAATTGATGACAAGGTTGCAGATGTGGATAAGTTTCTTGTCTTAGTCTCCCTTATACTTTTTATGCTTTCTTTCATCTTCACTTTGTGTATGTGGACATATTTTTGAGCACATGGATATTGTCAAATCAACTCAAAGATGCCTTTTGGAAGGTGGGACTTAATCTGCAACAACAAATGAAAATAATTTTTGTTTCATGTACATTTCCCTCCATTTGAGAATGCAAATATAACTGCAAAGGGAATGTATTTTGTAACATGGTGCAGGAGCACCTTTGACAATTTTGGCTAGTTGTTGCATTTTGAAGTCTTGTTTTGGTTTTGGTTTAGGATGTTGCAAATAAGGTCTAAGTAGACCAAACTAAATGTAATAGGGATCATATAGATTCATATGTTAGTGTTTTGCAAAGTTGTCAACAATAATGAAAAGTTGTAAAAGTTGCAATGGCAACTTAGTCATTTTTGTTTGGTAGTTGAAGGTGAAAGGTCACCCCATTCAAAATTCAGTTGGAGACCGTTGGATTTGGAGGAAAATATGTTTAAAATCCTTAAACATCTTCGAGGCATGGTTGTTGAAGGTTTTTCTAGTGAATAACAAACTATTGCTTTGTTTTTGTGTGAAAATTCTATGTTTTCAAAAGTTCCTACACTCAGTACAGTTCCGTACAACATCATTAACATCTGAAACCAATGTGAATTGTTATGAAATCATGTTATCTTTCATTTGATTCCAATTTTGTTGCTTTTCATCAAGTTTTGAGGGAGAACCAGTAATTTTCCTGTAAGTTGCTCTGTAAAGTAAGGGTCTTTAGGGTTTTGAAGAAAATCATGTAAAAGCAGGCCATTCCACCGTAGGAAAATTATGAAACTTGGTGGAATGGGCCTAGTAGGAGTGATTTTTGTGTTTTTGGTAGTTGTAGAGCAGGGTGATGGGGTTTGTGGTGATTTTTCATATGCCCTAGTCTAGCATCTCAATGTGCTAGGCTTAGTTTTGATAGGTAATTGATAGGACAATAGATTTTTGTGAAGGTTTGATGAAAAAAGTGGATGAATCTGACCCTATGTGACCTGGGAAGTCTGTTGGAGATGATTTTAGGAGTTTGTGAGGCGAATTAAGGACACTTCCTTTGTGAAAGTGGCCTATTTAGGCCTAATTCCAACGTTGCAGGTCAGTTTTGAGAAGAATGTTCAAAAATAACTTGGGGAACTAGTTTGATATGTTGAATAGCAAGAAAATGGGCACTTGAAGGTGTGAAGGTTTATCCCTTTACATGCCTTCTCTAAAATATATAGAAAGAAAAGGTAGATTGGACACCTACAAGCAAGTAGGTCAGAATTGAAGGATTCAACCCTCTTTGGGGTTTGCAAACTTGAAGACTATATTGGTTTAGTTGTTTGAAGTTGTTATCACCTTGCTCTGCATCAGGTGGTATTAGAGCTTAGGCTTTAGACCATTTGGAAAGAATATTGGAATTTGGAAGAAGAGAAGTTGCAAGGAAAAGCATAGGAGATGCCTCCAAAAGGTGGTTCAGTTGTCGTTGCTAGGGAGTTAAGAGCCCTAAGTTAGTCTCAAGAAGCCATGGCAGCCAGGATGGAAGCATTGGAGAAAAGAGACAAGAGAGATAAGGGTCTTGTAGAGGAGAGTGACCCTGAAGAACCACCTAGGAGGATCCCAAGAGCAGATGGATCTTGAAGAAAGGAAGTTTCTACAAGTGCTTAAGGTTGTGAAAGGAGAGACACAAGATTTGAAGATGGAGATACCTATGTATGGTGGAAAAATGGATGCTAAAGAAGTGATTGAATGGATAGATGGCTTAGATAACTATTTTGAATGCAAGGAGGTGGTTGAAGACAAGAAGGTCAAGTTTTCCAAAAAAAAAATTGAAGGGACCAACTTTAACATGGTGGAACTACGCCCAAGAGGAGAGAACAAGGAAAGGTAAGCCCAAGATCAATTCATGGGACAGGATGGTGGCGAAGGTAAAGAGTCAATTCTTTCCTGTAGATTATGAGATTCAAGTGTTTAGGAGATTGCAAAATTTAAAACAAAAAGAAATGGATTTGGCAACATATACTAAGGAGTTCCACAAGCTGACCATAAGTTCTGGACATATTGAGAATGAAAAGGAGAAAGTAGCAAGATATTTGAATGGTTTGAGATCCTCCATTTAAGATGAGATAAGCCTCACTACTCCTAGGACAGTAGAGGAGTGTTTTCAAATGGCCACTAAGGATGAGGAGAAGATAAAGAGGAGGCAAGAAAAAAAATCAAGGGGCAAAGGAAAGAGTTTTGGGGGAAGAGGAACCTCTAGTGGAAGAGGATCACAAAGAGGTCAAGGTGAACAAAGTGCAAATCAAGAATCAAGTGGTGAATCAAGGGGAAGTTTCAGAGGAAGAAGGCCAAATGGTAGAGGTAGGTTCAATGGAAAAGGAAGGGGGTATAATACCTTCTTTGGAAGGTGTTATAACTACAATCAATTCAAACATCCTACATGGAAGTGCCTAGATAAACCAAGCGCAAGTTCTCATAGTGGAGAAAGGAGGACTCAACTAGTGCAAGAGGACGATGAAGAAAGTGTACATTCACCTTCCATCCATGCTATTCCAGAGGTAAGAAAGTCCTTAATGATCAAGAGGAAATTAATCAAGGTGCCAACCATCAAGGAATCCCCTCAAAGAAAGGCTTTGTTTTTTACAACATGCAAATCTAAGGGAAATGTATGCAAAGTAATAGTTGATTCTAGTTCAACAAATAACATAGTATCATTAGAGATGGTAGAAAAACTTAAAATGAATAGGAATCCTCAACACCTTATAAGATCTCATGGCTCAATAAGGGGCAACAAGTGCTTGTAAATGAGCAGGTTTGGGTGGAGTTTAACATAGGTGCTTACAAAGATAAAATCCTTTGTGATATTGTTCCAATGGATGTGTGCCACCTACTCCTTGAAGGTCTTGGAAATTTGATAGGAAGGCCAAGCATGATGGGCACAAGAATGTGTATGTAATTGAGAAGGATGGAGTGTCATACACTCTTTCACCTTTGCAAGAAGATAATGGTGCAATTCATGAAGGGCCAAGTGTGATGGTAGTTAAGGAGGAGTTTTTGAAAGATCTAGAGGATGAAGAAATTGGTTATGTCATTGTTGGTAAGCCTATCTCTAATGCAACAACAAAGAAAGAAGAGATACCAAAGGAGGTGTAGACCTTGTTAGAAAAATATGAAGACATAGGAGTGAATGATTTACCTAGTTCACTGCCTCCTATCAGAGATGTGAGTCATCATATTGACCTCATATCGGGTGCAAGTCTGCCAAACAAAGAAACATACAAGATGACACCTAGGTAGAATGAGGAGATCAAAAATCAGGTTCAAGATTTGTTGGACAAAGGGATGATAAGGGAGAGCTTAAGCCCTTGTGTTGTGCCTACAGTATTGGCACCTAAGAAGGATGGAGATTGGAGACTTTGTACAGACTCAAGAGAAATAAATAAGATCACTATTAGGTACAAATTTCCTATGCCCCAGATGGAGGACTTAATGGATAGTTTAGCAGGTGCAAGGTACTTCTCTAAGATTAATTTGAAAAGTGGATATCATTAGATCAAAATAAGGGAAGGAGATGAGTGGAAGACCACCTTTAAGACCAATGAAGGTTTATATGAATGGCTAGTGATGCCATTTGGGTTATCAAATTCCCCAAGTACATTCATGAGGCTGATGAATGAGGTTCTAAAGCACTTCATAGTAAAATTTGTGGTGGTATACTTGGATGATATCCTTGTATACAACAAAACAAAAGAGGATCATTTAGAGAATCTTGATAAGTTCTTGAATAGACTCAATGAGGAGAAGCTAATGATCAATCTCAAGAAGTGTGAGTTTATGAAGAAGGAACTTGTCTACCTTGGATTTGTCATTTCAGAGGGGACCTTGAAGATGGATCCCACAAAGGTAGAAGCTATACTTAGTTGTCCAATACCTACATCAGTTGGAGAAGTCGGGAGCTTCCATGGGTTAGCTAGTTTTTATAGAAAGTTAATCAAGAACTTTAGTCACATTTGTGCACCAATGATTGATACCATCAAGGGTGAGAAGAAGAATAAGTTTCATTGGACTGTAGAAGCAGATAAAAGTTTTGAATATTTGAAGACTAGAGTGGAACAACAGCCTATTCTCATAATCCCTGACTTTGGCAAGGTGTTCACTGTGGAATGTGATGCAAGCGGGTCT
>VDFB02026320.1:83644819-83660165 GCA_007258455.2 Sequoia sempervirens
ATGCTAGTGAGTGTAGAAAGAAGCAACGTGATCATGTGAGTCAAAATGCTAATGTAGCATATGAGAACAAGGCTGAAAATGAAAAACAGTCAAATGTGTTTATAGTTTGCAACCTTGCTAAGAAAAATAGTGATGAAGTTTGATATTTAGACAGTGGATGCAACAACCACATGAGTGGTAGAAAAAAAAAAATTCCTCCATAGATAGCAACATAAAAATATAAATCAAAATGTGAAACAATGAGAAGGTTCCTATCATGGGAAAAGGTGTTGTCAACATTCAAATGAAGAATGGTGAGAGGCATCAAATAAAAGATGTCTTTTATGCCCTTGGCATAAAGCATAACCTATTGAGCATTAGAAAAATGGTCTAAAATGGTTACAAAATCCTATTGGAAAATGGAGAGTTCAAGACATTTGACAAAGGAGGCAGCAAGAAAGTGATGGCAGCAGTACAAATGACAAGAAATAGAATGCTTCCTCTAAGGATGTATATAGTGTCTATGGCGTTCACAACTAAAGAACAACAATCAGTAGTGGAACAACAGTCGACTTTCAAAAAAATCATCAAAGACCCATCCAAACTTTGACATTTAAGGTATGGGCACTTAAGCTTTTCTAGTTTGAGTTTATTGTCTAGGAAAGGAATGGTTAGAGGGTTACCTTCTATTGTAGAACCCAATGGCAAGTATGAGGCTTGCATCTTAGGAAAACAACATAGGCAGCCTTTTCAATCAGGGTATTCTAGAAGAGAAAAAGCCCCACTAGAATTAATGCACTCAAATTTGTGTGCACCCATGAAAACCCCCACCTTAGCTAGAAATACTTATTTCATGACATTCATAGATGATTACAACAAAAAAATTTGAGTCTATTTCTTAAAAAACAAATTGGAAGCCTTTGCATAATTTAAATGGTTTAAGGTAGTAGTTGAAAAGGAGAGTGGTCACTATATAAAATCCCTAAGAATAGATAGAGGGGGAGAGTACATCTCCAAATAATTTCTATTTTTTTGTAGGAATGAGGGAATTTACAACTAGGTATACCCCACATCCAAATGGAGTGCCTGAAAGGAAAAACATAACCATTCAAGACATTGCAGCAAGTATGCTAAAAACAAAAGGGTTGTCACACATATTTTGGGGTGAATTTGTAGCAACAACTATTTACATATTGAATAGGAGCCCCACAAAGGTTTTCTATGATAGGATCTCGAAAGAGGCATGGACAAACAACAAATGGAGTGTTGAACACCTAAGAATTTTTGGGTGTGTGGCATATGCATTCAATCCAAAAGAGAAGAGGCAGAAATTTGATGACAAAGGAGAAAAGTGCATTTTCATAGGCTATAGTGAGGAGTCAAAAGCTTACAAATTATACAATCCCATCACCAAGAAGGTTGTGATCAACAAGGATTTTGTGTTAATTGAGAATGAAGCATGGAATGGAATGGTGGACATCACCACGGGTATTTCAGTTACAATACCCCTTGATGATGAAGAAGCTCTAGAAGACAACCCTAAATGAGCTACAAAAAACAACAGTTCAGGGAGAAACTACCACAGGGCTTTGGAAAATAGTAAGTCTAGCGGTACTCAACAAAACAACAACTATAGCAATGTCCAATAGAACAGTATCTCTAGATAGAGACAACAGAGTAAAAGCTCCAGAGTATAGCAGAGCGGTAGCTCTGACAACCAATAGTACAGTAACTCCAGAGGTCAGAGTAGCAGCAACTCAGAAGGTAATTCAGACCCTACATTCACATCATTGATGCCACGAAAGATAAAAAGTGTAAGGGAGATATATGATAGCACAAGGCATGTTGATTTTGATGAAAATTTATATTTTTCTCTATTCTCCTATAGTGATCCAACACACTTTGGGGAAGCAATGAAAGAAGAGAAGTGGTGTAAGGATATGGATGAAGAGTTGGAAGCTATAGAGAGGAACCAAACATGGGAGCTAACCTATTTACCCAAGGATAAACAAGTGATTAGAGTTAAGTGGGTCTATAAGACCAAGTGTATAGCTGAAGGTAAAATAGAAAGACACAAAGCAAGGCTAGTTGTGAAAGGGTACAAATAGAAGCCTGAAATAGACTATGATGAGACTAATGCACCAGTTGCAAGGCTAGAAATAGTTCAGGCAGTCATAGCAATTACAGCTCAACATCATTGGAAAGTGTTTCAGATGGATGTAAAGTCAACCTTCTTAAATGGAGTGTTGAAAGAAGAAGTGTATGTGGAGAAGCCACCTAGCTATGAAGTCCCAGGGCAAGAGGACAAAGTGTATAGGCTCTAAAAATCTCTCTATGTGATAAAACAAGCACCAAGGGCATGATACAACAAAATAGACTCATATTTAATGAGAAATGGCTTTAGCAAAAGCAACAGTGAGCCCACACTCTACATCAAAGCAACACAAGGTGACATTTTAATTATTGTGTTATATGTAGATGATCTGATTTTTACTGGAAATAGTGACAACTTCATTGTTGATTTCAAAGAGGTGATGAAGAATGAGTTTGAGATGACAGACTTAGGTCTACTAAAATACTTTCTAGGGATTGAAGTGCAAAAAATAGAGCATGGTATATTTATTTCACAAACTAACTATGCCAAAAAAAATTTAAGGAGGTTCAAAATGCAGAACAACAATCCTTCCAACAAGCAAACCACCTAGCAAAAGGAAAATAATACATCAACACATTGGACAACCTTTCAAATTATATTCACAGGATCCGCAAAAATAGTGTGGCAGGCATTATGGACTAATAATGAATTAAAACTAACTCCTCTAAATAGTTTGTCAATGGAGGAGAGAGGGAGGATAGGTTTGGGTGATGGAAGAGAGGGAGCCACCATATTGCCTCACACCTCTTTACATTCAACTTTGTTGAGCCTTCCTTCTCCATTCTTATTCTTCTAGTCTGATTCTGAGATAGATTGGGTACACTCTCTACAACTTAGATCATGTGATTACAAACTTGTGTACAAGAAGCCTTTTAATAGACGTAAAGAACCACATGTGAAGAAGTGGGATCTGTTAAATGGGTTGATGGAATACAATGACGCAGCCACCAAAGCTCAAGGAATTTCAGAGATTGTGGAATTCAGAAAAATTAGATTCACATTTCTTTTTATGAAATTCTTTTATAAAAGAGAATACAATGGAAGAGTTTAAAAAATTGGTGCCTTGGAATTAAGGCATTGGTTTTTTATACCATGGGTGTGGTTTCTACAGGTAAACAACCATAAAAATATATATAGATATTTGTAGACACGGAAAATGTACTGATTAATCCTATACACCTGACCTTGATTTTACTAACACCGCTTTGTCTTAAATAACCTCCTTTGCTAATCATTTAATCGAATAATATGTATTTGATTAAATTCATCACATTTAATCTCTTAATTAAATAAATCACTATTTATCTAATTAAGTCATCATCTCCTATTAATTAAATAGATCATTTTATTTAATTAATCCTATAGTCTCTATTTAATTAAATAATTCATTTTATTTAATTAAATCTCTAAAGTTGTTTTATTAAATTAAATAAATTAATCCTTATTTTATTTAATCTAACATCATCCCCTTTAATTAAATAAATCAAAATCTTTATTTAATTAATTCTAAATCATTTTCTTCTCATTTTGATTTATTTCAATCCAAAAATCTAAGTCAAAATGGTCAAATCAACTAATCTCCTTTTAAATTAATCAAATCTTGATTAATCTTAATCTTAATCACCAAACCCTCTAGATTTTGCAACTTGCTCATGAATATCATTTCAATTAATTTATTAAATCCTCAATTACTTTCAAAAAGGAATGAATGTTGGAATATTCTCCAAGTTTGAAAAATCTCTCCAAAAGGGTTTGTACATCCAACAAAGCATTTAAACCTCTTACATGCCCTTTTTCCTTGAGACAAGTGGCATTAACTTCATTTTCTCCTCCCTCCAACATGTCATTTCATCAATTTTGAATTTCCACCTAATTGCATTTAATTACACAATGACCAAAATGTGCTCCACCTTTTTCCACTCACATGTTGACAAGTGGCACTTGGTCATTGGTTGGTGTTTGATCCCACATTCATCCATTTTGCCTCATCCTCCATCACTCTCATCTATAAATAAAAATCTCTCATTTGGATTTTGGATCCACAACTTCATTGCAAAATCACTATCTTCATATTTAGAGCTAATTTCATCCATTTCATCAAGTGTTCATAGTTTTCATGGTTTCATAGCTAGGTTATGCCAAAATTTCATCAAGGAGCTTCAATCACTAACAAATCTTCATCAAGCTTACAAGGGATTGGGAAAGGGCCATTTTCCACATCAAAATGGCACCAATTCCCCCATGGGATTAAGAGTTTTCTTGCATTAGATAGGATTTGATAGTTTTTTATTGTGTTCTTCATTTGCATTTCTTATTTTGTGCATTTCAAATGAATTCTATGGGGAATGTTGATTTAACTTGTATATTGATCTAATTGTGTGATTGTTTCCCATGTTTATGCAGGTCTAACATCGACATTCACATTTTGGTGCTAGAAGGAGGGCGAATTTGAAGATATTAACACATTTTTTTGAGAAAATTTTGTTGTTTTCTTCACATTTTTGTGCCTCCAGGAAAATGTGCCTCTATAATTCCAGCACCCCATACAACAATGCTACTAGTCCAACGACACCATACATCGATGTTGCAAACTCCAAACTCCGCGGCTGAGGTCTTCCCCCCTAGAAATTCAAATTTCCAAACTGCAACACTTAACTCATTTTCCAAGCAACCGGCCAACTAAACTCCAAACTGCACTGCTTGGCAAAATAGCGCCGCAATCACATCCACTAGTTTCTCTGTAGAGCACTGCTGTCAGTCCTAGCAATGCCATATAGTGCCGCTAACCTTTCTAAACTATGACACATATGCGGTTTGTGCCACTGAGGTGGGGTAAAAGATTAAATTTCAAGTTATTTTGACATGTGCCTTTTTGCCTTTGATCATTTTGAATTATTAACCTATTTTTTGCCTCTGTGTTCCTTGGACCAATCAATTTTTGTAGGTAGAGGCAAGGAAGGAGCATGGAGAAGTTTGAATTATGACATAATTTCTTTATTGTATCAAGTGTTTTTGAATACTTTTGGAAACAATTATAATTCCAAATTTAACAACTTTGTTTCTTCAAGCTTTTAGGACTCAATAGATTTCAATTTGGGTTTAAAAAGAACAAGAAAAAAGGATTAAAAAGAACCTTAGGAAACTTACTAGATTTTATTTAAGGTTTAACAATTGAACAAAAAACTTTCATATTTCCTTTTGGTGCTTAAAAAGAATCCAATTCTTTCTTTGAGGGATTAAAAAATAAACATGTGCTTCTATGTTTTGTAATCTCTTATCCAAAGTAATATCATATAAAATACATATGTGCTTCTCTTGCACCTCACGACGATCTTGAGAATCAAAAGGCTTTTTGTAATATTAAGTTGTATAAGTGATTACCTCCACACTTCAATTTGGGATCCTTAAAATTGAACAAAATCTTGCGAGTGTGAGTGGGGTATATCATGTGTGTTCTCTCTTTGTTTTTCAACAAAGATCAATCGAACTACAGATGTACTTGCTCACTTTTGTCTATCTTTAGAGGGCCTACCTTGTGGGAAAAAGTAATCACCCAAGGGAATGACCGAACCGAGAACACGCTAAAGCCAAGTGACTTCCAACCGGTATATAAGTGTGGTACTTGAGGAAAGTTCAAGTATCACGAGAATTTTTCCAACAAGAAGGGAAGCAATGGTCTTTTGCCACATGGATGATCCCCCATGAACAAAATGCATGTATTAAAACCCTTTGTCTAGAAGACCAAAATCCTTAAACTATTTGTTGGTGCAAGAACGGTCGTTCTAAAGCCGCCCCACATTTTTATGACTTTTAGTAGAGATAAGAAGTATGTCATGGGAGTTTCATGGGTATTGATGCTTGGCTGACCTCGGTGAAGCAAGTGAATTGTAAGGGGAGCCTATGTGGTCAAGCATATAATCATATGCCAAGAGTAGGCATAGTTGGATTTATCCAAGTGGGGATTCAAATAAATATTGTCTCAATATCCATAGGGTTGTGCATGTTCCTTGGAATCAAAACACTTTGCTTGGATCTTAAACATTGGAAAACAAACATTCACCTTGATCATCAAAATTTCAAACCCTTTAGGAAGCAAATATCTTTGAAAAAATTCAAGCGTTATTGCTTGCCCTAGGGATTCTATTCTTAGAGGCTTCTAAGCATTTGAATTTACATCTCAATTTTCTCACAAAAGTCAACAATAGGGAACCTTTGCCTTAATTTACTTGATTTCCACATAATGGACCTTGTGGGATGAGAAGGAATTGGGACATTGGACATTTATTTTGAAAACCTAATCAAGAATTGTTTGTGGTAAAATGAAGTCATTAAGCAAGGATAAGAAACAATTGAACCCCACACATGTGCTCTTACAAATGATTTCTTGAAAGATCAAAACCCAAAAACCAAAGTCCAAAGGTCTTAGTAAAAAATCTCACGAGAAAAGGTTGTCTATGTTTTATGAGTTTAGAGAAAGATTGACGTTCAACTTTTACAAATGTGCATCAAGAAACAATCCCAATTTGTATTCATTTTACTATTGTCAAAATCCAAGTCTCTTTCAAAGGTTTGAGTATCTCACTTAGGAAGTATTAGCATGTTCTTCAACACCTTGGTCTAGTAAACAAAAGTCTTTCTAAGTCTCTTAGGGTCAAAATCAAAACTTTCATCCATCCTTCAAACATCAAAATCCAAATTCACCTCACCAACAACTCTTGGAAATATTGAAAAAATCCTCTATGCTAAACTTTGGGCAAATCCTCTTGAAATCAAAAATCAAAACAAATCCAAATCATCTTGTTTGACTATGTGTGTATAGATGAATCCTTCTTTCCACACTTAGTCAAATTATCATCTTGTGGACAAGTTCACTCTAAGACCACATCTAACCTCTTAGAGTTTATGAGTTAATTATCCCAAATCAAAATAAAAATCAAATCAAATCAATTCAAAATCAAAAGACAGAGCATCAAAGTCCAAATTCCTAAAGTTTAGTATCCCCCTCAAGGTTTCCTAACAATTCAATCATCCACCAATCCTCCATCTTTCATTATCACTATCATCATCCTTTTGATCCTCAATATCTTAGAGTTTCCTTTTATGCACCGAAAGATTAGATCAATCCAAAGAATTAGAGGTTCATCTCTTACATTCTTGAAAATTGATCCCTATTTTATGGTGCGAACCAGATCTCAACACAAAAAGAACATGGAAACGAACAAAGAAACATCAACTTCGAGTGACCTAAGTCAAACCATGTCTGAAATCAATCCTATTGGGTCTAGCAATCCCACGCTCAGTCTTCCTCTATCATCACAAAATCCTCAAGAGGAAGGCCAAGTGGAAGACGTCACCAATAATGTCTTAGGGATGACACAAGATGAAATCATTGAAATGGTTCAAAATCTTGAAACTCACAGAATTGTCAATACCATGATGAGACTCAATCCCTCCCAGTACATGCTTGAATAGCTAAAGAAGGGACTAAACTCCCTTTTGATTTTGATGTAAGCACTATTGTGGAGAAACCTCTTGGGATCATGCCCTCAATCTCATCCACACCTCCATTTCAAAGCATCCCCAAAATCACAACATCCATTGTTCCAACTCAACCAATTGTCAACAAGGGGAGCCAATTGCTCCAGGCATTACAAACACACCCCCTTGTGAACAACCAAGATTTGGATGTGAACACTATCTTGGGTCAATTTGTCCCATTAAATTCATTTCACCATGTTTTGCTCACCTTCAAGACCCCAATGACCTATCATCATCTTTTTACATGACACCAACATATCTCTCTCAACACACAAACCTCTCTCTCCCTATTAATACTTTCTACAAGGGGAGGTGAGCTATTTGACTAGGGGATCTTTGACCCTTCATCTTCATAATTTCCTCAAGGTAGCACACCCTCAACGTATTTTTCCACCACTTCCACCTTTGCCACTAACATCCACACCTCACTCTCGCTTGGGGTTACCTCCTTTACCACCACCAATAAAATTCAAACAACCCCCCAATCATCAATCAAACATTCACATTGAATCCTCTAATATTTCCATCGACACCACAACAACAAAATGGAAATCATCCAACCCAAGCAATCACAACACCATCTATAAACATGGCCCTCAAGAGCAAAGCATATCAATTGGGTAACCATCCATCACCCAAATCCCCACCCTTAATAAAATAGTACCCTCATATCATGGCAACAAACACCATTCCAACCATTGCCACCAATTCCAAAATAAAACATGGTGAACCCATATAGCATCACTGGCTGTAAGTAGCTCAATAGGCTGCCTATCAAAAGGCACTTCATCAAATTCAAAATCAGAAAGATACCCAAGTTGCTCAACAAGCGTAAGCAGCCTGCCACACAACAAGCTTAACAAGAATAACAAGCACAACAAAGCTGCTCGTGCCTAGACCTTATTACAACAACAACAACAAGCCACCCAAGTTGCACAAGCAGCTCAAGCCGCATAGGCTGCACAAGTTGCCCAATAGGCACAAGCTCAAGCTCAGGCACAAGCCCAATACCAAGCTCAGCAAGCGCAACTGCAAGATCAATACTAGGCACAATTGCAAGCAGCTCAACAACAAGCGTATTAGAAAGCCCTACAACAATAGCAACTGCAACAAGAAGCAACATTATTAGCCCAACAACAAGCTGTTGGTAATAACAACAAACGTTGTTGGCACAACAACAACACGGTCAACTACAAGCCTTGTTGGCATAGCAACAACAAGACCAACAACAAGCATTGTTGGCACAACAACGGAAAGACTAACAACAAGCGTTGTTGGAACAACAACAAATGTAGGCATATCAACAAGCCTTGATCGCATAGCAGAGCTTGCAAAAAACCCCCACCAACATACCCAACACTCCACCCATCACTCAAGCACATCAGCTGCTTCAAAACACATTCACTCTAGCTCCCAATCCGTAAGACGATGTGACAACACAAATCAAATTGCTCTCACAGCAAGTGCTTGATCTCCAATCGTGGAAAACAACAAAACACGAAGCAACTTGTGTCCCTATCTATTCGACAGGATCCTTGTAATGCTATTGTTCCACAAGGGGTTTGAAATCCCTAAGTTTGACAAATATCACCGGATAGGAAACCCTCAAGATCACATCACAAAATTCCAAGTACATTGCATGGAGGTTACATATGACGATACATATCTGATGCGGCTATTTCCTTGAAGTTTGGCTGGTCCCCGCCATGGAGTGGTTCTCCCGCCTTCCTCCTAGCATCAAAAAGTTCCAAGAGATCATAGACGCGTTCATAAAAAATAACACCTTCAATATTGGTATGGATGCTAGTCTAGAGGAACTTTTCATGCTTAAACAAGCTAAGGGAGAATCATTCACTTCTTTCTTGCAAAGATGGCAATCCAAGGCCAATAGGAGCAAATGGGCTATGCCAGAAGAACAACAAGTTTGTACCATCATTACCAACCTTGAGAAAACCTTGGAATTTCATCTTAAGGTACAATGTATCACCACTTATGACCAACTGATCCCCAAGGTGCTCAGCATTGAACGAGCCCTTATTGCACAAGGGGGAACACCTATATATCAAGAAAACCAAGACAATCGGCCATCCACTAGCTATAATGAGAAACCTCACACGTGGGAAAGAAACAAAAAAATGTCACCAATGATGGTGTGGTGGACACCGAGGTCATAATTAGTGCTCTAAAGAAAAATACCCAAACCTACCAACAACTGCAAAACAACAATCAAAACAACACGCAAGCTAACGTGGTATAACAACAACTGCCCAACAATCAAATAAAAAACCTGAATAATCAAGGGGGACCACCCTCGCGAAATAGAAATCCCCCCAAGTGGAAGTACACTGCCCTTGGGGAACCAATCGAAGCAGTCATGAAGAAACTAATAAACAGAAATCTCATCAATATTCCCACTTATGAGAACTATCAAGAAACCCAAGTGAAACCACCATGGTACAATGAGAATCACCTTTATGATTTCCACAAAATCAAGGGGCACACAATAGTCAACTGCATGAGGTTAAAATATCTGATCCAAGACCTCATTGATGACAAGATCATAAATGTCGAGCAACCAGCTAGGACTCAAGACTTAAAAATATACACAAATCCAATGCCAGATCATAACCAAGGGAATGACCATGGAAAAAAAAAGTATGCCAATGTGAACCATGTGTATGATCATGTTATCACATTCATTGATGAAATGGTCACTTTTGTTAGCATCAAAGGAGCCAAAGTTGATTGTGGAGTCACCACACGCGGCGAAAAAGTCACCATTGTTGGACCATCACATCAACCTAGAGCATCCACTTCAAATCTGAGAACCGTTCCTAATGGCTATAATGTCCTAGACCAACTAAAAAGAACCCCAGCTTAGATCTCCATCATTGAGTTGCTGAAGATATCGCCAGCACATAGGAAAATTATAGAGAAAGCATTGGCTTCATCCACTGTCTCCGTGGATCTTGATGTTGACCAGTTCCAAGCTATGGTTAGAAATATCACCACCTCAAGCCTCCTAACATTCTCCAATTAGGACTTCCCCACACCACCATCTCATAATCGTGCACTCCACCTTGAAGTCTTGGTTCATAAAAATAAATTCAAAAGGTCTTGGTGGATGGGGGTGTGGGTCTCAACATTTGTTCCCTTAAATTAATAAAAAATCTGGGATTCTCAAAGGATGCCATTGAAAAGGGAAAGGGCATCACCATCAAAGCTTATGATGATCAGGAAAGAGTGTCTCAAGGCACTATTCAACTCCCTATTCAAGTAGAGAAAGCCATTATGGAAACCACATGCAAGGTCCTTGACCTTGATTTACCCTATAATATCATTTTGGGGCATCCATGGATCCATGGGATGCAAGCAATCGCTTCCACCTTCCATCAATGCATCAAGTTCCCATATCAAAATCAAGAGGTTATGATTCATGGTGATCCTGAGCCCTTTGCCTATTGCAAGAATCTAGAAGAAAAATACTATAAAATCCCCCAAGTTGGGCAAAGAATGATGAAGGCCCCACTACTCCATATTTAGACCCAACTACATTAGCCTCTGCTTCAAAGAGGAAGACACCTGCCATCCCTGATATATCTGAAATCAAGGTCATTATCCAAGACAATGGGTGTGGGGATTAAATAGGATGAAGAAGAGTGCTTTCGTCATAGGAGAGTTACCTCAATCTACTAGGACTCACGGGAAACCCCAACCACCTGAAATGTCATCCCATACATTCAAAGAAAACCCTTCTAGATTCAGAAGTTGGGGGGATCTAAGTTGGGAAATAGTAGATGAAAGAGACATATCCAGTCTCCTATATCAAGATGAAAGGCTCGTGCCTGATCTTCTGGTGGATGAAATTAGCAAAGGTCTACAAATGATGCTCAGTATGGGCTATGATAGAAGCAAGAAACTTGGGAAGAATGACAACGGCCTATTTGAACCCCTCATTCTAGAGAAGCAACTAAGAAACCTTGGTCTTGGATGTACCCCTCTGAAGGTGACCATACTTGGCAAAGGTGCCTTGGTTAGAAAGGTCAAAACTCCCCCTCAGCTATCAACAACCACCCTTCAATTACCAGTATCCATAGGTCTACCCTTAGACAACTTTACCTTTGACATAGCTGATGTGTGTAGTAGTGATGAGGATCCCATAACTGACTTGCCTATGCTTTTTGAAGATTCCTCCCTGCTCATGATTAGTACCTTGTCTGTTGATTCAGACCATCAAACCCATGAAATAAACCTAGTCTATCCCCAACTCATCGATTACGACCAATGAGGACCACCAATTCTAGACCTAAGTGTAGCGGATCAATCGAAAATACTCTTTGATGGATCCTAGATGAATCATGGATCGTGGGAATGGATCTTCCCATCAATTCCACAAGGGGAATGCATTCCAAAATCATACAATTTGTCATTCTGATGCACAAATAACATAGTAGAATATGAAGCTCTTGTCATAGGGCTAAGAATAGTAGTGCAATGGTAGATAATAGCACTCAAGGTATACGGGGATTCACAACTCATAATCAATCAAGTAAATGATGAGTACCAAACAAAAGATGACAAGTTGACTCCCTACAAGAAATTGGTGGAAAGTCTTAAGGATTCCTTCATTGATATCTCATTTGAGCAGCTACCAAGAGCAAATAACAGAGCAACAAATGCAATGGCTACAATTGAATCACTCCTAGAAATCCTGTGTAACGTCCCAACACAAGAATTCCCTTTGTAGAGCATGGGTGGGAGGGAACCCCTCTGAGGTGGTGGAGGGAGGTGGCATCATTTTCCACGGTGGATGAATGTCAAGCTTTGGTGTAGTGCGATGGTAGCATTTATGGAATGGTGTGTCGGGGTGTCTTGTTGATGGCTCTTGGCATGATCCCGAGGACATATATGGCACCTGCCTTCACGCATTGTCATGAGAGAACATTATGGGGAAGGATTTCCTCCTCCTTGCAAGGAAACTCTGCACACTGGACAGGGTACCATTTGCAGACGATGATGGCGATCTTGTGGATTGCATTTTCTTATTTATTGTTTTCATTTTGTGTGCAGTTTCTATACCGTGTGGGAGTGGTGTCTGGTAAGGTTTTTCTCCCCAAAGTTGAGCACAATTGTTGTAGAAAGGTCAATGGCGAAGGGTTTGAAATTTTTGATTGAGGTTTTTGTGTCAGGTCTTGCTCATTTTGGAGTAGATACGCTAATTTCTTTGAAGTCATTGGCGAGACAAGTTGTGTTTAGGGAAATCACAGACCAAAGATTAAAGAGAATTTTGTTGAATAATGATATGCTGGTTGTGGTGGCTGTGAAGATGGTTTTAGGCATGGGTCATTTGGAGAATGGGGAGTACGGGTATGATAATTTGCATATCTTTTGTCTTCCCTTCTAGATTTGGGGATTCTGAAGACAAAAGAAAAGAAAATTTTGGTGAAAATGTTTCGGGAGGACTTGGTTGAAGGCATGGATGATGCTCTATGTGTGGTGATTGAAGGAAAAGGATGTATGAGGCCTTGCAATGTGGAACGAATTCAAGAGGAGGACGCGGTAAAGATTTTTCCCTTTCTTCTAGATTTGCAATGTCCAGGGTTGATGCATCATCGAATCTTAGCAGGGGCAATGGTTGAATTTGTAAATAAACTCTTTGGCTTGATGGCTATAGGGGGAGTGGAATGGAAAATTGAGTTTGGGGAATTTGCAAAATTGAAGAAGTTTTTGTAAGGTGGGTGTTGGTATAATTTTTTTTCTTTTTGGGTAGGGTTTGTTTGTGCTCGTTTGGTGGAAATCCCTAGTTGCAGCGAAGTATCTAAACCGGTTTTTGTAAATTCTTAAGTTTTGGTAGTTTTTTTGTGCTTATGGTAGAATTTTTGGCTGGTTGTTGGGTGTTAGTAGTTGATGGGGAAGGTGGGTTGTTTTTTGTTTTTTTGAAAGATCTTTTCCTACTTGGCAGATGCTTGTATTCGACTTTAATTAATTAATATAAATATATTGATCTTGCGTATAAAAAAAAAGAATTCCTCATATAGCAACTTCTTGTGCCTACATTTGAGGTATCAGAGTGCAAATTTGTGTGTGAAATCATTGGTCCCGGTGATCCCTGGTACCATGATATATACACTTATCTAAGAATAGTAGTCGTCCCAACTGACATAACCCTGAACCTCAAAAGATCCTTTGTCAAAAAAGCATCTTGTTTTGTCATCCTAGGAGATACTCTTTACCATAGAAGCATTGAAGGGGCCCTGTTGCATTACTTAAACATTGAGGAGGCATTAACTGCCTTAATCGAGGTACATAATGACATTTGTGGTTCACACTCGAGTGGTATGACCTTGGCCAAGAAATTGCTAAGGATGGGGTACTATTGACCTTCAATGGAAAGGGAAGCACATGACTATGTCAAAAGGTGTCTACAATGTCAACAACATGGGGACCTCATCCATGCACCAGCTCAAGATCTCCATTTGATTGTTACACCTTGTCCTTTTTCACAGTGGGGGCTCAATATTGTTGGAAAAATTACCCCCACCTCATCTAGTGGACACAAGTTTATCATCACTGCCACTGAGAACTTCACCAAGTGGGTGGAAGCCATCCCCATGACTTATATCACTCCAAAGAAGATATCAAAGTTCATCTTGAACTACTTAAATTTTTGTTATGGTGTCCCTCAATCCATTATCTTAGATAATGGGATACCTTCCAAGAATCGGGATGTTTGTGACCTATGCCACAAGTTCAAAATCCAACATCGCTTTTCCACTTTGTATTATCCCCAAGGAAGTAGCCAAGTTGAGGCTACAAATAAGACCATCCTAAAAATCCTCAAAAAGATGGTCAATGACGCTAGTTGTGACTGGCATTTGCAGTTGAATCCTACCCCATGGGCCTATCGAACAAGCATCTGCACACCAACAAGTTCCACCCCATTCTCCTTGGTCTATGGATCAGAAGCCATACTCCCCATCGAGATCCAACTGCCGTCATTGAGAATATCATTGCAAAATCTCATCATGGATGAAAAATATCGGGTGTCAAGATTAAATGAGTTGGAATTACTAGATGAGTGGTGTATGGAGGCCTTAAACCATTTGCAAGTGTATCAAAACTGACTCAAGCAGAATTACAACAAGAAGATCAGGAGTTGGACCTTCCAAGTTGGGGAACTTGTGCTCAAGAAGAATCAGAAGAACATTTCAAATCTAAATATTAAAGGTAAATTTGAACCCAATTGGTTGGGACCATTCATCATCATGACAAACTATAAGTTAGGGGCATATCAATTGTCAACACCCGAAGGGGAACCTCTGCAGGAGCCCATGAACAACTCCCATCTCAAAAAATTTAATGCCTAATTCTTCTAGGGTATAAAACTAGAAAATACAAAAAAATGAGAAAACATCCTGAAAAAATGGTCACCCTGATGAAAACTTGGAAAAAAGGCATCTTGGTGACAACAAAAAAATAAAAATAGCAAAAAGTCAAAAAAATCAAAAAAAGGATTAAAAACAGTAAAGAGAAACATCGTCCTTAGGGTGAAAACCACTAATGGTGCTTTGGGCAAGTACCTTGCGGAAACCCTGAAAACAGTGCCTTGTGTAAATAAGCACTTTCCATCCACCAAGATCTTCATGGTTTGCTCAGATCATCCATTCATTACAC
>VDFB02026320.1:83660265-83754306 GCA_007258455.2 Sequoia sempervirens
CACATAACTTTCACAAATTTTGATCTTGTTCAAATCCTTACATATTTCTACCCTCATGTCCTTTTATTAATATTATATAGTCTTGTACATAACTTTATTTTATAATTTATTGGAAAAATATAAACTTTAGTTTTATAACCAATTTGTCCTATTTTTTTAATTTTTCCTCATAAATGTGAAAATTTGAGAGTTTCCTAAGTGTATTTAAGATTTTAACTAATATATATTACTAACTTTAAGACTATCTCAAGGAATTTATTAATTTTTCTAAGGAAGAAAATGGAAATATTAGCAAGGACGATGTTTAAGACAAAGGGGATGCAATCTCAAATTTGTTTCCCCAACATGGAATGTCCCTTGATGATAAAGGGGGAGTTCTTGTTTCAAATGTTTTTGATGAAGATCCCTTTATCTTGGTTAAATCTAGAAATAAGAAAAAACCAAAGTCTCTCTCATTATCCTAGGGAGTCGTCACAAGAAATAGATAGAAGGAAAATTGTGGGTGAGCTCAAAGGGGAAAAGACAAACCCTCTTCTAAAAAAAAAAGGAAAATGAAATAAAACTAGAAATAGTTGAAGGTATCCAAAATACTTTGTTTGAGATGTGCTCAAAGATCACACCTCAAAAGAATTAATGAAGATCATATCCTGGAATGTTAGAGGGTTAAATAACCCTCACAAGAATGATCTCCTATCAAATCTGATTAGAGATCATAAACCTGATATTTTACTCATTCAAGAGACTAAGATGTAAACTAAGAAACTATAAAAGATTATAAATATTTTCTTCAAGGATTGTGGTATTCATAGTGTTAGCATTGATTATGCTTTGGGGCTTGTATTGTTACTCTTTGGAACTAGATAATTATAAAAGGTGAGACTTTATATACAGATTCGAACAATGTTGTTACTCATTTTCAACATTTTAGAGATGATAAGACCTATATTTTATCTAATATTTCTGCCCCAAATAATAAAATTAATAGAAAGAAACTCTGGTCAAAGCATAGAAATTTTAGGGCTACTCATTAGGGTGTTAGTTGGCCTTTTATGAGATATTTTAACATGTCTTTAAAAGAAGATGAGAAACAAGGGGGATCCCAAGTTCCTATCGATAGTAGATATAACCTTTTGCATTTTATTTATAACCAATATTTAATGGATATTGACCTTCAAGGTGCAACCTTTACTTGGTCTAATCCTCATGTGGAATTTTCTTTTATTTAGGTAAAACTAGATCATGCTCTTATTTTGGTAGATTGGCTTGTTTCCTTCTCTTTCCCTCTCTTAGATCTTATAAGATTGGGATCTAATCATTTTCCCATTTCCCTAGCTACTGATATTTTGGGTAGGAAGAAACATTTTCCATTTAGATTTAAAATAATATGGTTAAGAAATTTGTATCTTAAAAATAAGATCCAACAATGGTGGAATGTGAAAGTTGACAGATTTTAGATATGTATAGAGTGGCTAAAAAATTAACTCATGTTTAAAATGAATGTTCAAAATGGAATAAATCTTTATGTGGTCAAATCTTTATTGAAAAAGCTTCCTTAAAAAGTGAATTAGGAAAAGTTCAAAAAGATATTCAAGCAAATAGGTTTAAGCCTGTGATTGAATCTAAAGAGAATGATTTGCTAATTTTCCTCCACAATATTATTATGAAAGAAGAGGATTTATAGAAACAAAGTTCTAGGGTAGTCTGGTTACAAAGTGGGGATAGAAATTATACAATTTTTTTCCACCTATCAACATTAAAGCACTGAGGTACTAATCATATTAAAACTATTCAAAGTAATGGTATTAGCATTGACAACAAGGAGGATATTATATGTTGGTAGCTACTGGTTTATTCTCTAATCTACCCACTATTGATGAGGAGATTGATCCTATTTATGAAGAGCAATTCCTCAATGTCATTCCTAATATCTTATTTGAGGAATGTAATAGAATGCTTGTGGGTATACCTTTTGAGGAAGAAGAGGGTTGTTTTTTCTTTTCCCTAATAGATTTCCCATGTTCTTCTTCTAGAACTTTTGGGAGTATGTTGGGAAGGATGTCTTTGCTACTACGAAGGATTTTTTTGGTAGCTGACATGTGTTAAAAGAGTTTAATTCAATCTTTATTGTCTCGATCCCTAAGATCCCTCAAGCTAACTCTTTTGGGGATTTTAGACCTATCAACCTATGCAATTCCATTTATTATTTTTTTTTTAAAGTGTTGGCTTTAAGATTACAAGAAATTATCCTGAATGTAATCTCCATTCAACAAAGTGGTTTCATCCTTGGTAGGAAAATTTTGAGTTCTATTGTTATTGTGCATGAGAATATTCACTCGCTATCTATTAATAAGAAAGATGGATTTTTTATGAAATTGAATCTTATGAAAGCTTATGATTGGGTTAATTGGCAATTCATTAAATTAACGTTTTGAAGGCCTTTGGTTTTGGCAAGAAAATTGATAAGATCATTTGGCAACTTATTGTAACTCCTAAGTTCTCAATGATTATTAATGGGTCTCTATCAAGTTATTTCTATAGCTCTAGATGGATTAGATGAGGAGATCCCATCTCCCCTTTCCTCTTTGTGCTTATGGTGGAATCTTTGGGACGATCTTTATAGAAGGCTATCAATGTTAGTTCTCTAATGGGGATTTCTTTGTCTTCTTTCAACTAGGTGTGTTCTCATCAAAAAATTGTTGATGATACTTTAATTATGGGGGAAGCCTATGTTATAGAAGCAAGAAATCTCAACTCCATTTTTCCTAAATATGAAGTGGCTTCTCGTAAAAAACTCAGTCTTCTTAAAAGATCCATTTTCTTCTTGAATATACCCAAGACTAGGAAAAGGTCTATTGTGTTCATCCTTGAGTGTCAGATTGGCTATCTCTCGAATTCGTATTTAGATATTTCTTTGTGCACTAACTTGATACCTAATTACTTTTGGTTAAATATTTTGGATAGGTTTCAGTCTAAAATTTTGGGATGGAAATGAGTTTTTCTTAGTCAAGATGGTAAGATCCAACTTATAAAGTTGACTCTTCAAAATTTACTTGTCTATGCCATGAGCCTCTTTAAGGTGTTGAGAAATTTATTGAGAAAATCTAGAATAATTTCTTAAGGTCAAGGAGAAAAGAGTATAAACATATTCATCTAATATCTTAGGAACAAGTATGTAAAGTGTAAACCAAAGAAGATGGGAGGTCTTGGTATTAGAAAAATTAGAGAATTTAACTGTGCCCTTTTAGCTAAACAACTATGGGGACTCCTATATGAAAATAATGAATGGACTAAAATTATTTTTAATAAATACCCGGGGAATCTAGATAATATTGAGGATATTTTATATTCTCAAGTTCTCCCTTCTAGTTCGACCATTTGAAATAAAATTCTAAAAGCCAATTCTTTAATTTTCAAAGGGCTTAGGTGGATTGTTGGGGATGGATGACATATCGACTTTTGGGAAGATTGGTGGTTTGACAATGACCCTCTTAAATATGAGCCTTGGGATACCCCTTGTAGTATAAACCTAAAGAACTTTCCTAACATAGTAAATAGTAGCAACATTTTTTCCTTTTTCTCCATAAACCTACAAAGCATGTAGGGAAAAATGGTAAAATTTAAAAAGTAGCATAATATGTTTTATTACCTTTGTCGAATAAAAATCAAGACCCAATGAAAAAAGAAGAAAGACAACACCAATTAAGCTATTGTCTCCACCTGAAACAAATTCTATCAAATGTAAAGAAAGATGACCAACAAAATAAGAAAAAAATTTGCTAAAGGAGCAACATACTAGAAAGCATATACATAAATAAGAAAAATATGGATCTATAAACAAGGTTTAAAAAATGGCTGCCATAACCCTCAACTATTATAACACAAGTTAATCCACAAAAAAATGGCCATTTACAAAATCCTATACACAAATAAGATTCTTTGGGCCTAATTGGTGATTCATAGTCATTAATGCTATCTCATCTAACAAGAATCTACAAAATGTATCCTCAATTCAAATGTCATCGAAAAAAATTCACTAAATTTGTATTTTGTCTTGTGCATTTAAAGAGTTGATGATGTTAATCATCACATTATGATGTGTCCAGTTAATTTCCACTTTATTATTGATCATAAATAATTTCATTCTTGAGATATTGTCATTAAAACTTAGAAATTTTCTGCCTAAAGTTATTTCAACAATCATAGACATACTGAGTTATTGACAATTAGAATATAGGAATCACCAAGAGTCAGGACATCATAAGTTGCAAGCAATTTGTCCATCTTACTAACCTCAACAAAAATTAGAGCTAGCAACATGTAATTGATAGACTAATCACTTTGTTGTTGAGTTGCATGGTTAGGTCTAGTTTAGAATACATTGATAGCTTTTTGGAGGATGAATTCCTTTTGAATACTTGTTATCAAAAGTTAGTAGCTGATAGGCTTCTTATGTGGGGGAACCCCACCGGTGTTTCCCCCAATCTGATGCCGGCGGGAACCCCACAAACGCTGGCTTTTTTATGTGCGAGAGAGGGCTACCGGGAATAGTTGTGTCGTCCTCTAGCATATACTTCTATGGCCCTGAACAACATTAATTGAGCACCGTGCATCCCTGGACAAACCCACCAGCTACCCTCAAACTCCTCCCAAAGCTTATAACAACATTAAATATTGTGTCCTTATCCATCTCCATTAGGTATGGCTCCCAGCACCTGCGCCGTTTCATAACCTTTCTTGCTGTTTCCGTGCTTGCCTTATGATTTACTAGGCCACCAAAGCTCGCTCCAGGCAATAAATGTGAACTAGCGTTGAGCAACGTTAAATGGATCTCAGGGGGACAACATTATTTGTGTTTTAGTAGTCTTTGTAGCTAAGAAACGGGTGGAACCAGAGCATTGGCGAAGAAAGACGAGGAGCCCTCATGCCCATATTTTCCACCGCAAGGTAACTCCCTATCAATCTATGCCTACATCGAGTCCCACATATTGTCACTTTGAACTAACACTTTGTTTGGTATATATGTGTATATAAGAAAGAAAATATATGTATGAACATACTTGGTAACTCCATGGTAGACTGAATTGTTGTGGCCAAACGAATTGGAGGGTGTGTTTGTGAGGTCATTCAAGCTCTTCCCGTAATATTCTGTAAATGGATACGAATAAGTTCGGTACATGCCAATTGTAAATATAATACTGAGATTATATCATATTTTTCCTTCATTGTTACCATTATTTTATTTGTGCTACATAGTAGTGAAAACAAAATCAGAATACAAGAGCATCGCTTAGGTCTGATGATGTGAGAAATGCTAAAGAAACTTTTTTTGATGTGTAAGTTTACAGGGTCTTGAACCTTGATGGTTCCTAAATATGAAAATATATTGAAGTCTCAGCCTTCAAGGAAAAGGAAAATTAGATCTTCTCATCTACCACAAGATACTGTAGAAATTTTGGTACTCAAATTTGAATAATTGGTGTTACTATTTAATGATTATCATATATTGCAATAGATTTATTTGACTGTAATTATAAAATAATTTGTAGCAAATTTTGATATTGTTCAATCCTAGTGAATATTGCTATTATGAATTTGAACCTTATATTGTTGTTTCACGAATTTTAGCCATATCTGTTGGATAGATTCACTTATCATATGAGCTAATTATATTAACCTATTATTGAAACTATGCTGAGGTATGGTTATGCATAAAGAAGGAGGCGTATTGATTCTGGTGAGTAGGTAGGATTTAGGATGATAGTTAGTATATTACTGACAATTATTTTGCTTGACTTAGGCTTGCATGATTTATACTTCCAACAATACTAAATGTATTTCTACCAGACTTGCGATTTACACGACATGATGGAGGTGACAGAAAATTGGTGACGAATTGATGGCATGAACCACCCAGTAAGGTAGACTGGGATTTATTTCGAATAGGTCACCGTTTGCACCAACTCATCTTTATTGCCTCAATAATGCTATCCACTTGCCCCATAATCCGCTGAAAGCACCTCTTCTTCACTCACTGCTCATAACCTCTTCACTCTTTCGCACTTCTGGGGTTTCGAACCCTCAATTCTTGCACCTTTCACGTTCAAAGCCAACTACAACCAAGGCACAGTGTAAACAACATCTACAAATGAAAAGCCAGGCTCAAGCTTAAACATGTAAATAGTAAATTTTAACGTTAATAGAAAAGTTTAACAATTTGTAAAAACTAAAAACCAAGATTGTCAAAGAAATTTTAGTTATTACATATTTCATAATAATTTATTATAATTACAAACTAATATTATATTAATTTATTATCTAATTAATCTATATAAAGTTTATTTAATTTTTACATGATTAAAGTTATTTTATTTCATTTATTTAAAAAAGTTAATTTATAATTATATAAATATTGAAATATAAATATGAATTGTATGATAATATTTTCCACTTCATTTAAAATCCTTAATCATTTTGTAAATTATATAACTATTCTGTTTATTTCAAATTGTCAAATGAATAAATATATTTAGTCAATAGGCTTTTTTAATGATAATTACAAAATAATATAATGTTAATTGATTATATAATATTGTAATTACAAAATACTATTCATATTGCTTTATTATGATTACAAAAATAATATTATATTAATTAATCATATAATATTAAAGAAAATTAGACTTTCGCTCTCCAGTTGTTTGAATATGTTAAAGTTTTTATTCATTTAAAAATAGTCTATCAAAAAAAAAATGATAGAACATTTTAGACTTATTTATGCTTGTAGTTTGGATCTTAGTCAATACCTATGCCCTTGTTAATGATAATTGTTTTTTAATATTAGTATCGCTATTCATAGTAATGTATTATAATTACAAAATAATATTATATTAATTTATTATATAATATTAAAGGACTTTACACTTTCACTCTCCATTTGTATGAATACATTAAAGTTTTTACTCATTTTAAAATAATCCATCAAAAAATAAAATTCATACAACATTTTATACTTATTCATGCTTGTAGTTTGGGTCTTAGTCAATACCTATGCCCTTGTTACTAACAATTGTTTTTAATATTAGCATCTCTATTTTGAATTATAGTTTCAGGATATGGCTAATGCACGAGCACTTGAAGATGTTATTACTATTTCAAGCAGTGGTTCTACTTCCAATGCACCCTCACCACAAACCCATGAGTTACCTCTATTAGCAACTGACTCAACATCTATGGATTGGTTGGGTTTCCCCCACCATAATGTTGATGCTTTTTCAAACAATGTCTTGACAAGTTGTCGTGAAATTTTTGAAGACGCTATGCAGACAAGCCAAGATTTAAGTGATGTGGAGGATCATGAAGTTGAATTGGTGCAAGAAGTTGTCCAAAAATTCCATGCGACCTATGAAGCTCTTGAGCTATTTTATGGTTTCCTGTGTGAATTGAAGTATTGTCAATATTATGGAGTGGCCAATGCATTTGAACTAAAGCGTGAATTCCACAATTTATTGAGTGATATATGGTCTGAGAAGTTCAACTAACCTCTTGGAAGGTAGTTACTTTTTCAATATGTCGATCAAGATTACTAGTATGATACATATTAGATTTTTTTTGTGAAACTAAATGAGGATCTCAAAATAGCTATATGTGGAGCGAAATGGATTTAGTGGTCAACCTTATATTTGAACCCTTAGTTCTTATATATTAAGTTTACATTGTAATGCCATTGTACATATTGATCTTTATAGTTCTAATTTTAATGAATATAACTTATTCTAGTATTTGTGTCCCCTTATTTTGAATATTATCTTGAACTATAACCTTAAGTCTACCAAATATATATTGGAATGCTACTCAAAATGATGATATATTTGATCATTATTGTAAATATTCACTCTTGCAACACTTAGCTATGTGAAGTACCATAGTCATATATATGCTTCTTTCAAACCCATTGATATATTCAATGTTGAATATAGTTATATATTATGTTTACATTGTAGCACCCTTATGCATATTGATCTTCATAGCACTAATTTTATTGAATATATCTTATAGTACATATTGAGGAAAAATATTCCTCGCATTTTTATTTTTATTTTGCAAATGATGTGCTCCACTTGTGTATTCTTGTGCTCAACATTATGTTGAGGTCTATGTTTTCTAAAACAAGAACCTCTGCCAATTGTATGCAAACACTATCTTACATGTAATGTACTTTTGCAGGGTTAGTTAACTTCCATAGAGCATGGCTACAATATTAACCACATATGCAATTAAACGTATCCATGATGGGAATGAAGGGTTCAAACCTAATGTGCAAATTTTGTCTATTTCAAACTTTGGCCATGGCCATGAATGTAACAACCGCTACAATGTAGAAATATCTGATGGGGCCTACAAACAAAAAGCATCTTTACCTCAGAAGTACAATCATTGCATAGAATCTGGTGAAATTACAGTTGGATCCATAATATGAATGACAAAATATAATTGCCCCAGACCAAGCAAGTCTAGGTGAGTAAAGGAATCCAAAATTTCCCATAACAAAATAATTATTAACTTTTTAGCTTCTTCCTTGTATTAGTAATTCTTACTCTTGTCTTCCAAATGTATAGGTGGATTGTCATTGTGAACCTTGAGATTGTTTCTACAAACCAGGCTATAATCAGTCATCCTACTTCACTTTATATGGAACCAGAGCACCATATAGAACAGGAAATGGAAAAATCTTCAGAGCCACATGCAGAGCCTGATACAATTAGCTCTACTAGATTATCAACTCATGTGAGAAGATTATTTGGTGTGAATCCTTCTACGAGTAGAATGGAAGCACCAGTCACAATTACGCCTATTAAAAGTTTGAATCCTTTTCAACCAAGATGGACTATTAAAGGTCGTGTGACTACAAAAAAGGATATCCACAGGTACAGTACCCAAAAAGGTACTGGTCAAGTTTTCACCTTTGACATCATTGACAGAGAAGGGACTGAAACACGTGTGACTTGTTTCAATGAAGTTGTTGATCTTCATTATCAAAATATTACTATTGGAAAAACCTATACATTTTCTGGTGGTGCAGTAAAGGTTGCTAATAAGCTTTACAATAGGTTAAATAGTGGGCTAGAAATTTCCTTGTTGGTAGAGTCAAAGGTCACTCTTTGTGAAGATGACAACTCTATTCCAAAACACGTATTCTCATTTACACCTATCAGTGAACTTGCAAAGAAGAGTAGCAACTCAAATACTGATGTTATTGGAGTTGTCATTTGTGTTAGCCCAAGCTCCACAATTAGGAGAAGAGATGGGACAGAGGTCCTAAGGCGCACAATATCCTTGTTGGACACGACTGGGGCAACTATAGATATCACTCTATGGGGCATGATGGCAGAGAAGGAAGGTGGTCATCTTCAAGACAAGTATCACCTACAAGAAATAACTGTTCTCGCTATTAAAAATGGATGAGTTTGCAAGTACAATGGAAAGGTGTTGAGTACATCAAGCAATACAAATTTATTTATAGACCTTGACATACAAGAGACACAACAACTACAAACTTGGTTCAAACAAAGTGGGGCTAATATTCTATCACCTTCAACAAAGTTTAGCAGCCCATCTATGCCTGTCACTACAATAACAATCAGGGATGTTTGAGAACAAATTCCTCATAGAGTGCACCATCTCCAATGTACAATAAATGCAACATTGTTGTCCATCAAATCTGAATCATTCTGTTATCCGGTGTGCCCTAATGAATTATCAGGAAAACAATGCAAGAAAAGATTGGTGCAGATTGAAGATGGAAAGTGGTTTTTCTCAAAGTGTCACGTAGCATGTACCTCTTGTAATTATAGGTACATACTACAAATAAGGTTACAGGACCACATAGATATGCTATGGGCAGTTGCATTTGATGAAGCAGCAACAAAACTCATGGGAATGTCTGCAGAAAAGCTATACTCTCTACAGTTTGAGGATGACATAGAAAGGGATACTCAACAGGTAATTAGAGACGTGTTGAAAAAAAAATACTTGTTCACTTTGACATGTAGAAATGAAACATACAATAATGAAGAACGCTTGAAGGAAACTATCACAAAGGTTGAGCAAGTTGACTTCATTGCAGAGAGCAACATCTTACTTTCCAAGATCAAAGAAATGTGTAGTGACTCTTATAAAATTATAGTTGATCTAAGCTGCTAAGTTTACATTTCCCAACACATGTCTTGTATATGACTCTTATAAAATTATAGTTGATAGTTTTGTTCAGGCAAAAGAATGTATTCAAATATCTAACCACATGTGCCACGTCTACCTACATATAGAAATATATAAGTTGCTAGGTTTACATTTCCCAATTCATGTCATGTATATGACTCTTATAAAATTATATTTCCACTCCAGGCTTCAATATTATGTGTTTCAAATATAACTGTAACAATAATATCTCAATAAAACAAATGTAACAATGTGTATCTATTTGCTTATGTCTATATATATGTGGAGTCTACTTCTAGCATTGCAACACTCATGAATCTACTTGCGTATATCTATTTTCTCATGTCTATATATATGTGGAATCTACAACTATCTTAAAACTACACTTTAATAGAGATTAGTTCTATAAATTATGACTTGAATATGTCATTTTTTTATTTTTTATTTTCTGTTTTAACATATGTAGATACATGAATTTTAAGCATTCTTCTTTCAACATTGTAAGCTTTAGATATGTTGTGTTCATCTCACATATAGTTGTTTGAGTATGTTTGTGCTTCTCTTATTACTAATTCAGCCATGCACTCCCACTGTACAGATGTACGACCCCTCCCCCGAAACAAGTCAAGCTAGCTTGAAACAAGTAGAGATTAGAAGACAGTAGACCCGAAAAAGAAATCAAGATTACTATGCTAGGCATAAAGAAGCAATTTCCACTCGAAGATAGATTAAAAAGTTGCACACCATCCATATCGACCCCCACCAAACAGAAGCACAGAGACTACGAGATCGTGAGAGAAACTGTGATTACTATGCTCATCATAGAGAGGAAATAACTACAAAGAAATGCATTAAACGTTTGGAGAAACAAGCATGGCAAGCTCTACTATTGCAAATAGAACAGGACCTAGAAGATCAAACATCATTCAACACAACTACTAGCTTCATTAAAATTGTGGAACCAATTTACAACTGTTGTCACCTTACAAACAGTCTTTCTTCATCAAGGTGAAACTCCATCACAACAAATATTTCGTCAAGTATTGCAAAACATACAGAATGCAGAAGCAACAGAAGTAGATTGGCAACTCTTAATGACGCGCACAAACAAGCAACTCACATCAAGATAAAAAGAAGATTTTGATAGCTCAATGCACTTGTTTGCTACCAATGATTTAGTTAGACTACACAACAGAAGAATGTTAAAATCATTGAACCGTCCAATTGCAATCAGCGCTACGACAAGTACTAGGCATGGAATAGATAGTGCAACTAATGATGAATAGCTTGAAAAAGAAGTATTGCTTTGTAAAGGGCAACACATCATGCTCACATCCAACATATGGACACAAGCAGGCCTGGTGAATGGAGCTCTTGGTGAAGTTGTTGAAATCATTTACAGCCCTGGTTCCAAACCACCAGATGTTCCCATGTATGTTGTTACAAGGTTCAATAGCTACAGTGGAACCCCATGGAATGACCATTACCCTAAGAGCATACCAATCATACCTGTTTCCTTGGGCAATAGAAGGCAGATACCGCTTACGATGGCGTGGGCTATTACCATACACAAAGATCAAGGACTAACATTGGAAAAGGCAACAATTGATATTGGTACAATAGATAGGAAGGGACTAACATTTACAGCCATATCTAGAGTTAAATCATTAAATGATCTTCGCATTCAACCACCATTCTCTTTTGAAAGATATTCCAAAATGCAAGCCAATCCATTTTCAATCATAAGGAAGTGAGAGGAGGCACACTTACAACAACTATGTCTCTCCTAAAACAAGGTATGCAACTCTCCCCCCTATCCATTTGATATCTCTCCCCAATTCCCATGGTGCTTAAAATTGCTTCTACAACTTGACTTCATCAACGCCTATTCTACGCACCTAACCACCCCATTCCTTTTTGTTGTATAGGTCTTCAAGACAAATCGCATAGACCACATAAGCTCATCCCCAAAAAAAATTGCACTGCTCCTACATGTTCATAATATAATACCAAAGTGTATCAGCCTATCGGCATAACCATTGCACCTCATTGGGGTGCAAGTGCTAGTTATTAAGTTCCAAATTTTAAAGAAACCAACCACAATGCTACTTGTTAGCTGATAGGCTATTCTACATGGGGGAACCCCACTGGCATTTCCCCCAGTGTGACACCGACGGGAACCCCACGAATATTGGCTTAAATATCAATGCCAGGGACCCCATGAATATCAACACAGAATCTTGGCTAATAATATCTGTGTCACTTCAAATATTTTGGGTGGCATAGAATCTCGATGTTCATAATTTAGAATGAGTCATTGTCTAATTCAGCTTTATTTGGCACTGGTCACGTGAATGATAAAAATCTATTAACAGAGTTTTAAAAATTGGCATAGATCAACGTTTTCCTATAGAAAGTAGTTTCTGACATTACCTGATGGGTAGTACCTTTACCTTATTTCCATTTTCTATAGAAAATAGTAAATAATGTAGGTAATTAAGGCCAAAGATTTGTGTTTAGTTTATTAGTTTCTACTATAGAAAAGGTAATCGCATTACTATTTTATAGTTAATTTTTTAATTTGTTTGTTTAAAGTTTACTCTATTTTTAGTTTTATTTTAGGCAAAGAATAAATGTGTTAATTTAATATTTTATTATTGTATTTATTTATTAAATTTATTCAGATAATTTTTTTATTTAAATATAATATGATAATGAGTTGTATATTTTGAAAAATAGCCCAATGAAATTAATTGGTATACCTTACCACAGATTTCTTTGTTACGTCACATTATGATCAACCTACAATGTTTCATTGGTTTAACATTTTCTAATGGAGAGATGGAAATTAATTTGAGGAAATGAGTTAAGTTTATGAGTGAAGACAACTATGCTTGTTTTGTATGGTTGTAAATCATTAAAAGTTTTTAAATTTTAATTGATAATTATATTAATAATAATAATGTAATCATTACAAAAGCATTGATGTGTATGGTTTAGAGGAAAGAAGGGTCCCTCTTTTGTCTCCAAATCTTTAGAAATGTAAATGATATTTTATGGAATACTCAATTTTTTGCCACTTAATCACATTATTTAAAATTAGTATTAGAATTTGAATTAGCATAAGGTTAGAGTTATTAATATCAATCTAGCTATGCCCTTTGGGATTAGTAGGTAGCAAAAATAAAATAAAATAAAAATTATAAATATACAAAAAATTATTAAACATTATTTATCTTTAAAAAAAAATTGAAAATATTTTTTATTATTTTTTAATTTAATTTTTTAAATCATTTTAAAATAAGAATCAATGAATATATGAATTCTAAACATTCATCAATGTAAAATATAAATATTAAAAATTACTTAATCTTCATTTTTTAACTTCTTTTTAATAAACAATTTCTAAATAAAAATTATACATTTTAAAAATATTATATTAATATTAAAAACTAAACTATATCGATTACTAATAAAATAATTTAATAGCTTTTTAATAAACAAAATCTAATTAAAAATTACACATTTAAAAAATATAATATTAATATTAGAAACTAAACTATATCGATTACCTAAGAAAATAATAAAAAATAACTTTTCAAATATCACACATTTAAATGTAAATAGTTATCTAAATTATTATGAGTCTTGGTAAGCATGAATCCATATATGACTAATAAAAGGGGGAATTGAGTTTTTTAAAGGATATTTTAAAATTTTGAGTTTTGTATTTATAAATATTAGCAATCGCACCTTGATGTGCAATGGGGACGCTGAGGAGGTGAGGAATGTCAATTAGGGAATATTTTAAAATTTGTGTATTACATGAGTTCAATTGGTTGGCCATTCATAAAATGATATTGTTGTGCAACAAAGGTCTCTAAAAATGAGTGAAAGAAAATCTTTCAATCAAGAAGACAATGAAGGTCTATGAAGAGGGAGGGGGAGAGATAGGGAGAGAGATGGATGGGTAGAGAGAGGGGGACATTTCTAGAGATGGAGGGGAAAAGAGGAATACAGAGGTGGAGATGAATATAGAGTGAGAGAGGAAGAGATACAAATAGATAGAGGCAGAGATGAATATAGAATGAGAGAGGAAAAGGGAGACAAATAGATTAGATAGAGAGAGAGATAGAGGGAGAAATAAAGATAGAGAGATAGGGAGATAAAGGGGAGAGATAGAGAGGGATGGATATAAAGGAATAGATAATGAGATCAAGAAGAAGAGGAAGATGGAGAGATAGAGATATAGAGTGATATAAAGATAGAGATATAAGGAGATATATAGAGAGAGGAGGAGAAGGAGAGAGAAAAATAGAGAGAAGCAGAGAAAGACAAATAGAGATGGAGAGGGAGATAGAAATAGAGGGAGATAGAAATAGGGGGAGATAGAGAGAGAGGGGGGGAGATAGATAAATGGGAAGACAAAGAAATAGATATAGAGATATATGGAAAGATAAAGGGAGAGAGAGGTTGAGATATAAAGATGGATAGGGGGATAAGGAGGGAGCAAGAGGAGAGATGGGAGAGAGATAGAGAGAGGGAGGGAGAGAGAGAGAGATGGGGAAAAGGGAGATATATGTAGAGAGGGAGAGAGAAGAAGAGGGGGAGAGAGGGAGAAGGAGAAAGAGACATAGATAAAGAGTGATATAGAGAGATAGAGAGGGATAGGAAAATAGATAAAGAGATAGGGAGATATAGATAGACAACGATATGGATAGAAAGAGATAGAGGGATGAGTGAGAAGGAGATTGAGTGAGAAATAAAGATAAAGATACATAGTAGAAGAGATGGACGGAGAGATGGAATGAATAAGATAGAGAGAGAAGAAGGGGGAAACGGAAAGGATATAGATGTATAGGGTGAAAGATAGGGAGATAGATAAAGAGAGATATAGATAGAAAGATATAGAGAGGGGTAGACATAATGAGATATAGATAGAGAGAGGGAAAGAGATAGGGAGATAGAGATAGAGGGGGAAAGAGAGAGAGAAAGAAGGTGATAGAGATAAGTAATAGAAAGAGGTATACATAGGCAAAAAGATAGAGAGATAGAGATCGAGGTAGAAAAGGATAAAGAGGGAGTGTGTGTATATGAGAGAGAGATATATATTTTCCCAATGACTTCTCTCCAACTATGTCAGATAATTCAACACCCAGATTATCTCACCTTTGCAACAATAAAATGCCTCACTGGTAAAGGTTTTATGGCGGGTGTGGAGGGATATCGGATGGACTCTAACATTTCATCCTATGTTCTAGCTAGTTTGTTAGATGTGGGGGTTTCCAAGGATGATTCAAGGGTGATCATAAAGTGGTTTTTTAGGAAGGACATGCTAGTTGGTTTGGAAAGGACTTTAGCCACAACTGCGTTGGGTAAGGGCATTCCCCGTCCTCGTGACCGTGCATTGTTGGAAGACCCAGATGCATTGGTTAAATTCTTCCCTTTTCTTTTAGACGTTAGTGGAATGGATTTATTCAAGCATCGAGGTTTGGCTTCCCCCATCAACATCTCCTCCAGTTTGATGCTGGCACCAATGGGGAGAACTTTAAGGGAAAACAAAATTAGTTTATGCCTATCGGCTATGTCGTTGCTCATTGAATATTGTGCAACTGCTAGTAATATATCAAATGAAATGAAGCATGAACTCCATACACGAGAAAATGATAATCTCATAAAAAGATGAATGCATAGTGCCCATTACATATTAGTACTCCTTTGATGTTCTCAATTATGGAGGTTCATAATAGAGTAACTGCATCATGTGAGAAGGCTTACGATGTTCAAGAGGATCTCTCTTTTGAGATAAAAATAATCATAATGTTCTTGCAAAACATCTTTTGCAAGTTTAATTCAATATCACATCAATCTTGGCATATGCATGACAAGATATATAATCATATTTTTCAATGTTAGTTGTACCATATGAATGGTACACCAAGAAATGATTTGTATACAGTATTTTTGGATAAAAACAAGAAGCAATTGCAGGATATTTTTTTTAATATTGATTACTGCTGCAATAATAGTTCCACTAACAGATCACAAGAAAATTTCATACGAGAAAACATGAAGAATAACATCCAAACATTCACAACTGAAGGTGAAATCACACTAAGAAGTCATGTGTTATGACCCAGGCAAGGTTAGGTGCGATCTTTTATATAAAGCCGGATTAGTATGGATTAGCTTATCTAATTAAACAGTTTGTAAGAGCCACTTTTGTGGTTTTCTTCTTTAAATAAATCCTACACATCTGTACATAATGTCTCTTATCTAGCCTTGCTCTTGAATTCGCTTGTTTTCCCTATAATTCGATTGTTGATTAGATTTAGGGTTTCTTCTTTCCAAAAGGAATGTGTTTCTCTAATGAAATAATCCTAGATTGAAATCTACATTCACCAATTTAATAACATTTCCACATACACATATATCTATTAGCAATAATATCTAGATATCCAAAAAATATTCTTAATCATAAAGCAATAATGAATATATAAGAGGAGTGCTATAGGTGGATCCACCCTGAAGCCCTCATGTAAAGCTCAAGAGGTTATCCATCGCAATCCTTCTTTCCTAGTGGCTTAGTACCTACATACTCCACTCATGGAAACACCTTAGAAGATACTCATCCTATTAAGAGAGAAAACCCATAGAGTCCAAGTGACCTAAGGCCTACCATCTCCTATTTCACAACCCTTATCTCAGGCCTGTAGGGCAGAATGCCTAGGTGGGACCCAAATCAAACATAATCATATTTGTAGATTAAGAACATAAGAAGAGTCACTCAACCCATCAGGAGAGGGGAATACTTAAGGGGCCTAAAGCCTACCAACTCTTATTTCACAACCCTTGCTCGGGCCTATGGGGTAGAATATAGCCCAAGTGTCACTTGGGCCTGTGGGGCAGAATCTAAGGTGGGATCGCCACCCCTCCATGACCCAACCCTAGCTTCGGGCCTATGGAGCAGAATGCACAACCCTTTCTTTGGGCCTGTGGGGTGGAACCTAGGTGGAGTTTCTAGACAAACCACTTAGCAGATAATCTTTTTATAATCACAAAATAGTCAAGTTCATTTGTACTTATCATTTAAGTGAATATCAAGTCTACACATTTCCCATCATGATATTAATTATTTATAATTCGTTAATTAATAAGCAATTATCTAATTCAATTCTAAATAATTGGAAAACCATATATATATGTCAACTGTTAGTATCATCAATATTTCCTTCTACAGATAGGTACATTGCATTATGAATATATACTTACTAGAGAGACAAGAATTGAGTAATGCAATAAGAAATACTAGCTAATTCAGAGTTGCAACAATCCTTAACTATCTGTTCTTTGTTTCATGTTCATCTGTATATTTGTATGATGGGTTCAAATGTTCAACTTAAGATATGGCAGTCAAATTTACAAATAAAGATAACAAGTTGCATCAACCATGTTTGGAAAATCTACTCGCCATAAGGTTATTAAGTTTAGGAACTTGGAAATGCTAAATATTAAGTGCTAAGTGAATGACATCATCACTCACAACTCACCCCCCATAATAGAGTTACAAGCACAGAGAAGACAATCTTTACACAATCAGATATATTTGCATTCATCCAAGATCTATTTCATACCTATAATCAAATATATTTTCATTTATCAATGGTTCTTTAAGTTCATCATTTCCTAGAATAATTCTCATTATGATAAGATTAAATAAAGAATGATATCAATAATTAGATTAGCAATATCTATTTCTTATATTCAAAATATGCTAAATATTATTGCTAAGTGAGTACATCACCTGATCTGCTATCTTCCTGTGACTTTTTATTCCTTAATCACCTTCCCTTAACTCACATTTGATTGATCATAGGATGAAAACATATATAAATAAATATTAATCTATTAATTTTTATATTAAGATCGTAATTAGTTATAAGGCCCAATAATTGCTGCAAGCATCATTATCGCATAATAAAAAATAATAAATACACACACACACACATCATTATCCCCAATTGAGTCCAATTTGCAAAAATTACTTTACATGAATATATATGTATATATATATATTTTTTATTTATCCATCATTTATGATATATTTTGAATAATTATATATATTTATTTATAATTATTAACTGTCATTTAAATTCTTAATGTATTTTCCATCATCTAAATTTATTATATATTTAACCATTATCATTTTCTAGATATATTACTGATGTTTTAGGATTCTAAAATTACTTACCTATTTCATTAATATATTTATTAGTTAATTATTTACATCTCAGAAAACACTTACCTCATCCAAGCACCGATCTGCTATCTATCCCGTTATTCCTTCATCAATTAGAATATGTTTTAGATATTATTTTTTTGATTCATCCACATCCCATTTGATTCTTCTTTTTTTCCCCATCCCTCTCCATGTTTTCCTTATATATCTTCCCCTTTGGAGAAGCGATGCAACTTGTGTCGAGGATCGTGTCTTCTTAAGTGGTGTGACTCTTCTTTGTTGTGTTGATTCCTCACTAGTTGTGATTGCTGCTTTATGTGGCTTGTTAGTAGTTAGGATATAGTCATAGTGATGGTTAATATTTATATTTATAGTTACTAGTTAATGTTTATATGTATATTTATTAGTTAATGTTCATACTTATATTGATAACTGTTTCTAACATTCATAATTCCTGATAATAATATTTATAATTATAATATTTGTTAAAAGGTTATTCTTAGTATGATTTTAATTTAATATTATAATATTAACAAAGATACACATGATATGATTTTAATATTATAATATTATCAATGATACACATAACATGATTTATTATAAATGATAATTGTAAATATCTTTAGTTTATATTTATAATTATAATATTGTCTTTATAATTATAATAAGATTGATAATATATTTATTTTTTTGTTATTTATTTATTTATTTATTTATTTAAGACATAGTTATTATTTTTAAATTTGGTTTATTTATTTTTGTCTCAATACTTCATATTTGGTGTTACAATTTCGGGAAAAATGACAACATCAGACAAATATATAGATTTGTTCAGTAATCACATTTGAACTAAAGTGACATGGTAGTTTTGGATTGGAGCAGGAAGTGGTCCAACAGAGTTATCAGATGCTTGTCCTTCCTAGTCTGGATACATGTATATGTGTACTAGATACTCAATACAGATATGGCATTCCCAGATATGGCATGGATAAAGGTTATGTGCAATGTTTGATGGCATGCCTGATTGATATGGATGAGCTTATCTAACTAAATAGTTTGTAAGAGCCTCCTTTGTGGTTTTCTTATTTAAATAACTTATATACATTAGATATATATTTGTTCAATAATCAAATGGAAACTTGTTTTTCTTATTTAATTAACTCTATACATTAGATAAATATATAGATTTTTTCAGTAAACACATGCCATCTAAAGTAAGATGGCAGGTTAGAATTGGAGTCGGAAGTGGTCCAACAGAGTTACAAGATACTTCTCCCTAGTGATACATGCATCTACATAATGGATACTCAAATACAGATATGATATTCCAAGATATGGCATGGAGAAAGGTTAGGTGCAATGTTTGATATCATTCCTGATTGGTATGGATTAGGTTATATATCCTCTTTAGGATTTATGTAGAAGTAAAATGTTTAAAATTTGAAAAAAATAAAATATTAAAAAAACTACACATATTATACATAAATTACTAAAGACAAAAACACAATATAACAAAATAAATATTGTAAACTAAAATGTAAAAACCAAAATACATATTAATTTAAATAGATATTTTTAAAGTTATTTTCTATACTCTTAGATATGTAAACAATTGAAAATATGTATATTTCTATAATTGTCATCTCCAACTATATCCATATCAGGGAATCTTGAAAATTTTCTAATATATAAACAATTGAATATATTATATTTCTATAATTGTCTTTTCTGGTTGTATCTAAATTAGGGGATCTTGAAAAAATTGTTGTTACTGTATCTGTTTCCATTCAACTATGGTCCAAAATTTAAGGCACATTTGGCCTTAAGCACATATAAATCTCCCCATTTATAATCAACTTAATTTTAACAGGCAAGCACACTACTAAGTATATTGTCTACTCCTTACGAATGTACCTTGAACTTCGGTGTCATAACAAATCACTTCTAGAAATGTGCTACACATATACAGATAAAACAACAGCCTCTTTGGGTAACCCTCTCATGCTCAAATCCAAGGCCTAAACTAAATTAAAGGATAGCTCAAGTCTCTCTTACTGTGTATTGACTGGAGGTGATTGTTCTTCAATGTCATTAATGTGAATTTTTTACTATGGATAATTAAGCTGTAGTATAAGATTTATAGCTTACCTCTACCATTTTACTTAAAAGCTCAAACCACCTAGTCCAATAGTAGACTGACCAAGTAAGTACCCTGTAATAACTTGTCAAGAATTTCAAAGCTTCATCAAAATAGAAAAACTAGTCGCATATCACTAGATAAAAGCTCATAAACTACTTATAAAAAAAACTCAGCTACCACTGGAACAAATTAGAGAGTTGTGTCCTTTTAGTCCATAAGGATTTACACCTTGTAAAAGGCATAAGAGATTAACCGGTTGTCCAAACCAAGCAAAGGTAATTCTGGCAACTATTGGAGAGGCAATCACCACCACTAAACGTAAAATGAGCCTGCACCATAGAATATATCATCTATTACTAATCAAAGAAGTACTCAAAAACCCTAATATGGATGTAAACAACATGATCATGCTAACAGTCCTAACTCATGACTACTTTAAGAAGGGCTACATTATACTTGAGGTCCAACTGTACGACTAGATACTTGGATTTTGGATTGGACATTATAAGTATATTATCGTGTAAAATAAGCAACCTTTAAGCAAACAACTCGAAATCATTATAAGTTTTGGAAATAAGTATTATAGTCAAAAAAATTATTGAACCGGGTAAGATGAAAGCATAAATATGGTGATACTTTCACTTGTAGCATCATAGTCATCAAAGAACAAACCTTTCTATCTATTAACATTGGTTTCTCCATTCTCATTGTCAAAGTTGAAGACATCATGAAGTTGGAAAGACCTAGATGTTCCAATGGAAACAACAGAACAAAGAATTTTGTTACATCATGAAGCTTCAAAATCATGGACCTTTCACTAATCGGATCAATATGAATACTACCAACAACAAAGCATAAGTCATTGGACTTATTTAATCATAAAATAAACAGTGAAGAGCTAGATGAATCTAAGTAGGGCCTCACTTTGTCTCTAGCGTGTCATTTTTCGTAGATTTCTCATGAGTGACTCTGGCAGCTTGACTACAGTCTCAAGCACAGCCTGAAATATCATTGCATTCAAAAAAATTAGTAAAAAATAACTAGATAAAAAGGGTTGTCTTATATAGTGTCAAGGAAAAGTTCTTTGACAACTAAAAGCATATGCTATGAGAACTGTCTATTCATACACATACATGAACATGTATTGGTTTTTCTTTTATTTTATATTACTATTGACAAAGCTTTAAATAATTACCTTAAAAACACATGCAAAACAAGCATGCCTTGTCGGGATAATTTTAATGACTAATATTCACTAGAAGGCTATTTTTGTTAATTTTTTGATCTGATAACATTTGATAATAAAAAATTGTCCCATTTTCTACATCACAATGTTTAATTAACAATTTGGCAACTTGCTATATAAAACATAGATAATCTTAAGAACATAGCAGAATTTTTTTTGATGAATACTATAGTGAATTCTTCAATATAGGCATCAAATCTATTCTGCCTTGTTCGTGATTAAGGAACAATGCTCCGTGGCATTAGCAGAATGTCTCCATCAATCAATTTTGTGATTTTGATGCATCCTATTCGGTCTCGTAAAGAATTTAAATAACATTACACACCATCAAAAAAGCCCAATCAAATTAGATTTAATGGTTTGCCATGCAGCTATGTAATACAAAGAAGCAATCACTCCTCTGAGATTCCATCATTGGTCCATGTTAGTAGCTCAGCACCTTTTTTAATGACATAGTGTTATTTTCCAAGGCGGGCCCCGCCTTTTTCAAATGATTCCTTGTTGGGTAGTTATTAATGACCAAAGCCATGTGGAATGCTCCTACGACTTCAAAAAAGGGAAAGCACCTACTTCTCTCCATATTCATGCGCACCGCCCAATCTGCCACCACAAGCTGATCCAACAGCCTGTGAAACATGCAACCATTACTTTAGGCTTAGCTTAAGACAAATAAGAAGCCGACCTTTTAATCCTAGAGATTGACTTGCCGGTCACATCCCACACCAACTGGACTCTCCAAATGTTTATGGTCACGCACAGCGCACTGATTTAGATCAAGACCAAAGACCAAATCAACAAATACCAATGTAAAATAACTAGAGTTTCTTGATTATTATAATATCAGATCTTGCTATTAACTTCAGAAATAAAGAACTGGTAAACTGAAAATCAGAATTTACACCCTCACACCCAAAAAGAAATTTTTACTTGAACACTTGCTTAAAGCAAGAGAATTAGAGCTCCACAAAGTTTCACTTTATTGCAAAATCAATGTCCTCATGCCCCTGTCCATAAACAGGTCAATGGAATAGGATTTACCCAGGACTTTAGGGACAAATCTACAATATATGAGTCGATTTTCTGATCTGCAACCAAATAAAGCATGTTGGGTGTAGTCGCCTGGAAAAGTGAGCTCACAGTAATGGAATTGAAACGTGCAACCTTCAACAATGGACTCCTAAATCACCATCATACTGAGTTAAGTCGCCTTCAGTGAGTGAATGCATAAGTCTACTCATAGGTTACTCAGATTATATCCGCCCAACACCCTTCTCATAGAAGGGTTTCCAGATCTGCAGTCGACTGGGGACAAAGATCTCTAGACATGCCTGGTAATAGCTGATGGGGACTGTAGTAGATAACTGTAGGACATTATGTGGTGTTAAACCTCTAATTTATCCTCCCATTTTTGCGCCAGATGCCTCTGTGAACAAACCTGCAATGGATTAACGGTGAGCAGATTTGAAGAGTAGAATGTATAAAAGCTTTAAGGAGGGTTAGGGGTTGCATCATAACCTACTTGCCCACCCAACAGTGTTTCCGTCCTGCTAAAGTGACAATGGGACAATAGAACGACAAGCATTTCATTGCTATCTGGGCGAATTTCTTCAGGAGGCTATTATTATTGGTAGACAAACAAAATATGATGAAGGCTAAACAAATCTCTGAGAAGAATAAAACGTCACCTAAGACCAAGAGACACAACTCCCCATACCACGTCCATTCCCAGGCTATAAGACATGGACAATATTTCCGGCTTGCAGAAGTGTATAAAAATAAAACAATTCACAGGAATAGGAAGCCCCAATAGAAATTGCGATTCAACAAAGTAGTGATCTATCATATTACGTATTATTGTGCATATCGGGTGAAGAAGAGATTAAACAATTGGGAAACCCGAAATCACAAGCATACAGGTGAGATTGCTCACTTTGCTTTAATACATAGTTTCCATAATCAGACATAATGATGCCGCATGAACTTCCGGCCCCAGCTTCAGTTGATTATTGAATATGATATCTAGTTTTGTCCGCTAAGATGTATAACTTGCTTCTAACACATCTGATGGATCAATATTGAGCAAATAGATTCATGGTGAGTGGAATTAAATCTGGGCAGACTGTGACGATTATAACCGCCATTGTTTATCTTCTGCAGGAATGATGACTATCTGTGATTGTTGTCTGGGTCTTAACAATTAAATCGAATTAATGTTAGTGTTGTAGGCTGCATTGAACAAAGGTTATAATGAGCATTTAGACATGGATACTAATTAATCTATTTCTGCACTTTAAAAAACTCTCATGCTAGAACCCATCGATACTGTATGCATATATTGACTGAACCAAATGGTAGGACTGCATTAATCTGTAGAATGTGGTAGATAATCAATGGACATGAATATAGTTATATTGTCTTTGCAATCTCGTATATTATCACACTGAATTATATACTCATGTTGGACTCTTCAGAACATACTAAGTGAAAATGCAAGCAAATTATTAATGGATGCATATTTGGGAATTGTTTAGAAACTGTCTTCATTCTTATTGTAATCCTATCAAGAGAGGTGAGTCGTGACTTAAGTGGTTTTTCTAAAAACCCCATCCAGGTTCCGCCCCACTGGCCTAAAGCAAGGGTTGGGCATTCTGCCCCACGGACCCAAAGCAAGGGTTGGATCATGGAGGAAAGGGGGTTCCACTAGGCATTATGCCCCGCAGGCCTAAGATAAGAGTTGGGCAATAGGAGGTGGTAGACCATTGGCCCCTTAGCGATTCTCCTCTCCTAATGGGCTGAGTGCCTGTCTTTCTGTTTGCAATTTGCATGTATTGTTATGCCTAATTTATGGATATTATATATTAAGGCTAACATGTAGGAATACTGCATATGAATGGTGATGCAGGTATTATCCCAAGACTTTACAATGAAAAAGGACTCTTTGGGTGGGAATAGATTCTCAAAAACCTTATCATTCAGCAACCTTAGAACCAGCTAGGTAAGGAATATCACAGCTCCCCCACTACTTTATACCTATCATCATGCAATTTCCCATCCAAGATGTCAATAACGAATGTGTTCCTAACATATTCAACAATTATAGAATCCTTCCAATCAGCAAATGTGTTAGTAATAGAGCAGAAATAAAGGCTTCCTTGAGAGTGCATCAACTACCATATTATTCCTCCCCTTAGCATACTCAATGTCAAAATAATAGGCTTGTAACTTTTTCACCCATTTTTTTTGTCTATCATTGAAATCCTTTTGATTGAGGAAGTATTTCAAGCTATTATGATTTATTTTCACCACAAACTTCACACAAGACAAGTATTGCTTGTATTTGGCCAATCTGTGCATAATTGCTAGCATTTCTTTGTCATAAATAGAGAAAATCCTTTCTATCTCCTTGATCTTCCTACTTTTAAATGTTATGGGGTGTCTATTTTGCATCAACACTACTTCAATCCCCTCTCCTAAAGCATCACATTCTAAAACTAAAGGAAGCAAGTAATATGGAATAGCCAAAATAGGACATGAACTCATTGCCTCCTTGAGCTTGTCAAAAGCTCTTTGTGTTGAATCCTTTAATAGGGTTGCAAGTTGTAAGAAACCCTTTACAAACCTTCGATAGTAGTTGCATAGTTCCACAAAACCCCTCAAATGTGTCAAATTCCTTGGTCTAGGCTAGTCTTACAGTATTGCCTTGATCTTTTCCACATCCACGTTAACCCCTTGGACACTAATATTGAATCCCAAATATAATATTTTAGTCAAACCAAACTCACATTTGGATGCCTTGGCATAGAATGAATGTTGTGCGAGTATGCCAAGCACTTCATCTATATGCCTAAAGTGTTCCTCCAAGTTTTACTCAAAATCAAGATGTCATCAAAGAAGACAAACAAAAATTTCCTTAGTTGTAAAATAAATACTTGATTCAAGCATGACTAAAAGGTGGCAGGTGCATTGGTCAACCCAAATGGCATGACCAAGAACTCATAGTGCCTATAGTGACATATGAATGTTTTCTTGTGCACACCCAGCTCATCTCAAACCCTTATCTAATGATAACCCAATTGTAAGTCAATTTTGGAGAAGTACCTAGCACCATGAAGCTCATTATCAACTCATCAATCCTGGGTATGGGGTAGCGAGTTTTTATTACCTTTTCATTGAGGGATTTATAATCGATATACATCTTCATAGTACCATCATTCTTCTTGACAAAAACAACCAAAGAAGAAAACAAGATGGAACTTGGTTAGATGTGTCCCATGTTCACTAGCTCCTTAATTGCCTTCTCAATCTCCTTGTACCTCCTAGGATGATGATAAGATGTAATGATGACTGGATTTGATCCCTCATCTAACTCAATCACATATTGTAAACCTCTATCTGGTGGTGACTCAAGAGGAATTTCATTGAACACCTTACATTGCTTGTGTAGGATGGATTGGATGTCGATGTGGTAAGACCTCCCATCCTTGGGTGGACTTGTATCAATAATCAAGCACTCTGCTGCCCAAGCCACTTCGATCCTACAAAAAGATATCTTCATCCCCTTAGCTAAAGCCTCCATGGGACCCCAATTGGATAAGCCTCAAAGAATGACCTCCTTCCCATTAGATTTGAACTTTGAAATTCCATCGTTTGATAGTTCTATGTGTATTATCCAAGTGATTGCAACCATTTCATTCCCAAAACCAACTCTATCTCACCAATTCTAATCATGTAGAAGTCATATTGCATCTTGTGTCATCCTAGCGTCAAATCCAACTATTGAATCCTTTGGTTGCACGGAATAGTATACACATCTACTACTATGACATTAAACCCTTCAAAACCTTATGTCTTCAAACCAAACTTAGCCACCAACCCCTCATCAATGAAATTGTGGGTGGCCCCACTATCAATCAAAATTGTCACCCTTTGTCCTTGCAAGACTCCTCTAACATTAAAAGTGTGATATCTAGGTGCTCTTGAAATTCTTTCCAGTTTTCCACCTCGATTTTCTCCTCATTGGTCCTCATGCTCAACATCATCCACAATAATATCTAGCTCTACTTCTTCTACCTTAGACTCCTCATCAAATACCACCTCTATATAATGTATTTTCCTCTTTCCTAAACACCTATGGCCTAGTTTCCATGACTCTACATGTGAAACATAGCTTTATCCTATGGAGTTAATTCTTAGATACCTCACTTTGGCTTGGCTTGGGGGGTAATTCCTTGGGTAGAGGCATTCTCTTTTTAGGAGGCCTTTTTTGTAGAAATGGGGGTGCCTTCTTGGAATAGAATTCATCCTAAGCCATTGAATCCTCCAAATTAAATGCTCTCCTAATATCTTCTTGCAAAGAACTCAAATCAAATTCCCTTACCAATCCTTTAAGGGGTTCGAATAGGCCCTCTACAAAAAGGATGATGAGTCTCCTTATTGTCACATCTAGGACCATCACTGAAAGCATTTTGAATTTTGCTACATAGTGCACCACGATGCCTTCATGCTTCAACTATGCTAGCTCTTTGAAATGAATCTTTGGGTTCCTCCTATCGAATCTCTATCAGTCTTTAGTTGAATTCTTCTAAGGTAGTAATTGAATTGTCCTTTGTGTCCCTAAGCAGTGTTGTATATCCTTTCGAGGTTGCTCCTCACACCTTCTAGTCCTATGCTCGTTCTTTTTTTATCTCATAGTACTCTGCAAAATACTTGTCATGATGGATAACAATTCTTATCGCATTATATTCATCATGATATTTTTTCATTTCATCTCCTAGAGTGGGTTGCTCTTCCTCCACGGGTACTAGCTCTCTTCTTTCTAGAAATTTGTCCATAAAGGTCCTTGGGTTCAGGTTAGCTAAGACCTTATTGTTGTGTGGTCTCACAACATGCCCCATTTTTCCCCTTGGCAAAATGTGGATCCCTTTTTTTTCCCTTATGTTCCCTTTCACTTTCATTTGCTTTGGTGTCATTCTATGATTTGGTTGGTTGCTGGGGTCGTTTTCAATTTTGCTTGGCTTTTGTTTTATCCTTTTCCTTTCTAGATTCATGATTGTTTTGTTCTTTTCATAAAAGTTTAATATATTACCGGAAACTAGAATCTCGGAGTCCTACATTTGCATTGATGTGAATTGTATCTTCATTTGCTCCTAGCTCTGCCTGGTATTTCATCATCCGGGGTTGTCAATCCTAGTAATATCCTTTTTTATCGGAGTCTTGTACTTTAATTTTTATTTCCTTTTTCCTTATTTGAAAGTCAAAAATCAGAGTCTATTTTTGAAATTTTTTAATCTCTCTTGAACCTAGTTCCCAGTCTTTTCTTTTATTTTAGTTTTCTCTTTCTAAAACTTGGAGGTAAATTCTTGAATCCCGGTGTTTCTTATTAAAGTCAATACTAGAAAGTCTTAATCCTGGTGATCAAAAATTGATCATGAATCTTTAATGACCTATACCTCACAGAGAATTAGTGTGACACTTGATTGCCACATATGATCATTGCATCGTCTTTCTCTTCTAGCAGTGAGCCCGCGTAGAAATCTAGATGTTTGTAATTTGAACCCTAATCTATAATGATTGCACCTTTATTCGAGGAATTAATGCAAAAAAATAGGTAATTAATGAAGGTGGTGAACTACCTATGTACTTGGTACCACCTCAGGCATGTAGTTGCTTTTGTAACACTCCACTTCACATCATGCTGCTAATTTGAAAAGGGCATTGAAATAATTAAATAATACTGGTGCGCAAGGAGAGGTAAATTTTGAGAAAACACTTGATCACAACTACCAAGGGTTTTGAAGTTGCATTTTGAAAGATTATCATCATCAACCAAAACTAAGTATGTTTCAGATAACTGACACTCTGTTAGTGATTTTCAAGCATGAAAAGTCTCGAAAATGGTATTTTCCCTTTAGAAATTGAAATGTTGATTATTCTTTGATTTTTGAATTTAACCAAAATATGAACTAGAAGTTTTATAAATTGTAAAATTTGGTTAAATTTAACCCTAACTCACACACAAGACAAATTTTGAAAATATAGAACACACTAGAGAAAATGAGTACTTTTGATGCAAGGGCAAAAGATGAATTCAAATACTACAATTCGCAAGCCATCCCAATCAATGTGGTAGTTACAGACACTCATATGTGATGATCTTCTAATATTGAAATCCATTCATGGGTACTGCAAGAAAATGCCTCTCAATGTACCAAAAATGCTGTGGCAAATGGGTTACTTTTAGCAGGAGGGTTTCCACCAGCAATGCAGGCCCCTAAATTGGTTATGCAATGTGTGAATTACTGCAACCTAGCCAAAAGAGACATTGAGAAAGAAGGGAGAATTTATGCAGACCTCTCACAAAAAGGAATTATATACACATTTGGGCTCCCTATTTACACACAAATGTATAATGTTGATATGAAAGCAAAGGGAAAAATGTATCAGAATGTTGAAGCCCGTAATAGAGAAATTATGAGTACCCAATGGTGCCAAGAACCAATTACATTACAAACCAAGGTAATTTAGAAGTCTATGTTCAACCAAGATATTAAGATATTATAACTCTGTCGAGCAGGGTAGCTGGTTTAAGGGATGTAAGTAATTTTGAACCCTAGATGTTTGTAATAATATCCAACCTAATGGAAAGTCCCATGCAAATGCATTGGGGAAAGTTTATAAGTGACTGATTATATGAATAGATAATGAAATTTCCCAAAACCAGCTGCTTTTATATGTCTTCATATGTGATGTGCTCATGTGCCATGAAAGCCAGTAAGCAAGGGTTGAAACAGATTGGTACTATGGGCATGAAGGTAGGAAATAGTAAATGATATATGCTCATCTACTCTAGATCACCATCCATGGATATAAAGAGAATTATAGGAGAGTCAATGATCTGTTCTCCATGAAACTGGTCCGAACGATGGAAGGTGATAAAGCTAAAAGATTGTCACTGGAGGCACAACATGTCATTCAACTAATGGGAGGTTGGTATATTTAGTTCCCTACTTACTCCTATATTAGGATGGAAGGATTTGATGGACATCCATTCATGCTTCCTCGGTACCCAACATACAAAATTATTTTATTAAAACTGGTGAGACAATTGAAACTGTCTCAGGGTCTTTATAGCAATGCTCACAATAAGGGCTCTTTCAAATTCCCCATTGTGATCAATAGGAAATTATAAGTGTAATGCAATTAGAGTGGATGACTTGTGTGAAGAAGAATTAATCTTGAACATATAATTGTTAGGATTTCCACTTCATCGAATATACTATGACATTGCTTGGGAAGTATTGCCAAGAGTATAGCCGGTTATCATGCTCGTGTCCAACACTTAGAAGATTAAATTGGCTTAATTGTTAAGATGAGCGCAAAGTAAGAATAGAAAATATGAAAGATTGTCTCTAAAATCTGATCGGATTATCAAGCTTCATGACATTCCAGATCAATTGGAAGAGGATGATGGACAAGTATTGAATAAATTCTATAACAAAGACAGGGTATATGATGAACCCATCCCAAACCTAGGTTATGATGATGAAGACATGACATCAATTGATGAGTTCTCTAGACCAATTTTGTTATACACTCAACACTGGATTGATAATTTTTGTAAAGCTTTGAGAGAAAGAGGAACCAATCCCACATTCTCAGAAGACAAAAGAAGAATTTAACAAAGAGATGAGAAAACATTTGAGAGTGAAAAGCCTACTAAGAAGAGAAAGAAAACTAGTAAGGTGACTCCTGGTATAAGAATTGAAGAAAAAACCCCTAAAATTTCAAAACAAGAAATTTTGATAAAGCCATCTAATAAGCAAAAAGATGCAAAAACAAGTAAAGATAAATCAAAAGTAAGACCCAAAGGTGCATCTTCCTCTACAACGAAACAAAGAACTAAACTAGTTATTGATGAAGAAGTAGGCGTAACAAAAAATGTTGGCACACAAACCAGATCTACATCTCAAAGAGTTGCAACACTATTTACTTCTCCTCCTTATGTTAACATGGCCAGTATGAAACAAGGAATAGGAGGAACTCTTGTGGTTTTGGAGGATATTTCTAAGGAAGATGAAGCTAGAATTAAAGAACAAATGGATAGATGTGGTGCCATGTGGGAGAAAGTAAAAGAAAAGAAGTCTAAAGATAAATCTATGGTACAACCAGCGATAGAAGAGATTCAGGATACATGGTCTAATTCTATAAGTGTTGAAGAAGAAGCATTTATACAAGGAACACTTGCTTCAGAAGTGAGGAACCCTAATATACTTGAGATGGAAATAGAGGAGACTACAGAGTAGAGCCCTGTTGATGAAATAATTATTGAAGATACTTTTGATTCCCAACCCTTACTCGGGAATATTCCAAATGTTAATGAATAGTCATAGGTCTTTGAAGAACCAAAGAAAGGCAATGTTGAAGTTGAAACTAAAATTAAGAAGGAAGAAGCTACATAGTTTTTAGGTGATGGAATTGAAAATGAGGAAAACCTTGGTATAGTAGTGAATAAAGAAAGTAACATCCAGAGAGAGGATGTTGAACATTTAGATAGATAGGAAAATGTAAGTCTTCAAATAGAGGAGACAATGCCAAACCCTAGTAATCTCAAATCTATGCCAAAAATTACTGAGGAAATTCCCATTTCAGAGGATGTGATAGATAAAAGAGAAGAAGTTCTTGAATCAAGTGGAAACCAGGAATGTAAAGAAATGTTATTGAGGTAGAGCAAGGTGATGATGCACCTGATTGGTTGATCAGGGAGTTGGATTCCCCAATGGAAGTAGAAGTATTGCCTCTAAATCTTAATAGCTTTATACATCCAATAGATACGCCTAAGCCTAGGCGTAGAGCAAGAGCAAAACATGTCATGCAAAGAAATGAAAATGGTGACAAAACCATCCATATAGCTACTCCAATAGTTGATAAAGACAGACATGAAATAATTCCTAAGGAGTATAAGATAATGAGTATTAATCTTGGACACTCATCTTGGAGGCAAGAGTTAGAAGAAATAAAAATGAATTTGGATGCTAACATTTCCAGAGTGCATAAGTATAAAAAGAAGAAAAGAGAATTGAAAGAATGGGTTGCTACCTTGGAACATTTTATAAAGTCACTAACCCTATTTGGTCAAGCAAAAGCTAAATTTCCCCAACATCAAGTATTGATGTTACAAGAATAGGTGGATGCGATCGCAACAGTTCACCACAAAATGAATATTTTTGAAGAATGGATTGAGTACTAGGTAAAGAAGGGGGAAGAATTCATTATAGATGCAATAGGGAAGCACTAGGAAGCATACCACAGGTCAGAAAAATCTAAAAAATTTGAAACTGAATGCAGATTTTGTCAGGAGCAAGTTATTGGAGAAAGGAAAAATATTGAAATTCTCATCAAGGAAAATATCCAAGAATTAATACAAGGAAATGTAATCTCAGAAAAAGAACTTCCATTGCTAGAAAAATGGAAGAAATAATTGAAATGGGAAGGTGACATGCTAATGCAATGCATTGAAGGATTTGAAAAGGTCACCATGGAATTTAGAAAATTGATTGATGAAGATTGAGAGTTTATTGAAATGCTAGCACGTCAAGGTTGTGATCCCCAGACATTAGGATAGGAGGGTAAAGAAGCTAAAGCCTTCAAGGAATTAATTGAAAGAATAAATAGTGATCCTATTGAGTTATTAATGCGGGAGGTCATTGATTAAATTATACAATGCATGAACACTATAGCTAAATATGAAACAAATAAAGTGCAGAGAAATGGTATTATACTCTAGGTATCTGAAGAATACACTAGGCTCAAACTCACTTGGAAGGTAGTACAAGGGATTTTGAAGGAACATATGCATCAAGTATTGAATACTTTCTGAGAGTACTAGTTGAAGAAATGTGAAGAAAGGATCCCTGAGCCCGAACCTTGATTGAGGAAATGAAGAACTGGATACTGAATACTGGAGGTGTGGCAGAGGTGTTTGATTTCAATTTGATTTTGCAAGTTGATCCCAGTCTTGGTAGATATTCCCCATTTTGGTATTTCAAAAGAAGTTGATAGCCTCGATACATGCGAAGTATTACGTGCTAGAGTATGAAGTGAAAGTGTTGAGCTATTGATAAAGTCAAAACTTTGACTTGATCTAGAATATTCTGATGACAGTTGGCATATGCCACATGATGCATTTTAATTTGTTATTTCTAATTCTTTGGATAGACTTTAAGTTGAACTCTTGGGGCCTTGTTCCTATAAAAGGCCGTTTCCTACTTTATTTTTATTTTAAGTTTAGAATTTGTAGATTTTGGAAGAGCATAAAACTTTTTCAAGTTTTGTTCTTTTTTCCTATTTTTTGAGTCATCCTGGCATAAAACTTTGTATGCGCATAGACATTGATTAATATCAAAGCCAATTAGATAGCTACCTATCTCTTGAATCTTTTATAGTTGGTTTTGTTAGTTCAGCTGAACAAGGCTATATGCTACATTGTTTAAGGGTGCATGCACAACCTACTCGGTGTCTAGAAATAAAAACCCTCTCTTTAAAAGCTCACACCATTTTATATGTAGCTGTGAAGAAAACTAGTGAAGTTTAAAGCTGTCTTCTTTGTTTTAATTGATTCTTTGGGGCATGCATGGAGAATAACTAGGAGAAATTTTAATTTTTAGTAATTTTATGCTTTATTTTAGAGTAGTTTTTTAAATTCTTGAAAATGTTCCAAAATTAAATGAATAGATGGAATTTTGTTGAAAATATTCCATTTTCTATAAAATTGTTGAATGCTTAATGCTAAATCTACTTAAGTGATAGCAAAGAATTGTTGATATTCATGAAATATTGTTTCAAATATTTTGATTTCATGATGTTATTTTATGAATGAAGTGGAATTTTTTTGTGAAATGTTTATTATTCTTAACAAAACTAGAAATAACCATAGTCCCTTTGAGATTAACAACAATATCACATCATACCCAAGAGCGACCCTAGTGTAATCATGACTTGGTTATTAGAGACTTGGGATTGAACTGAAGCCAGTCTTTTCTTGTTAAAGCATAATTCCTCTTTTAGGTTTCCTTTGTTCCATATCTTTCAAGAAGAATAGGCTCTTTGTGGTTTGTCTGTGAAGAATTTATTTACCCTGTTTGTTGTGAGTAAATTCATCATCATCACTTATCACCACCAAATCTACTCCCTTTGATACCATTATGAATAGGCCTACTAGCATTCAATTGTTGATTCAAGCCTCTTAGAAGTTGGACCATCTCAACCATAGTGTCCCTCATATTAGTTTAAAGCTCTTTGCTTTCCCTAATTATTTCTTGATATTTTTCATCATCTTTGTCACCCATGGCTGCCTCTTTTTTTTCTTCCTTTGTTGATATCTCAATTATTTGTCACTCAATCTCATGAATTTGCATTACACACATATGCTGGTAGGACACAATGGCTCTAATACCAATGTAAAATAGCTAGGGTTTCTTGATTATTATAATATTAGATCTTACTACTAACTTCAGAAATAAAGAACTGGTAAACTGAAAACAAAAATTTAAACCATCACACCCAAAAATAAATAAAAATTACTTGAACACTTCCATAACACAAAAAAATTAGAGCTCCAAATTTTTTTACTTTATTAAAAGAATCATGTCCTCATTCCCCTATCCATAAATAGTTCAATGGAATAGGACTTAACCAAGACATTAGGGATAGATCTACAAGATATGACTACTAATTTTCTAATCTGCAACCAAATAAAGCATGTTGGGTGTAGTCACTTGGAAAAGTGAGCTCACAATGATGGAATGGAAGCACACAACCTTCAACAATAGACTCCTAAATCACCATCATACCATGTTAAGTTTCCTCCATTGTGTGAATGCATAAGTCTGCTCATAGGTTATTCAGATTATATCCGCCCAACACCCTACTGATAGAAGGGTTTCCAAATCTATAGTTGATTGGGGATGAAGATCTCTAGACACACCTAGTAATAGCTGATGTGGACTGTAGTAGATAGTTGTAGGACATTATGTGGTGTTAAACCTCTGATTTATCCTCCCATTTATGTGCTAGAGGCCTCCATGAACAGACCTATAATGGATTAATAATGAGAAGATTTGAAGAGTAAGATGTATAGAAGAGTTAAGGAGGATTAGGGGTCGCATACTAACTTCCTTTCCCATCTAATAGGGTTTTCATCATGCTGAAGTGACACTGGGAATTCATCCTAGAAACTCTTCCTTTTCAAATCCTCCTCTCTAGTGCCAAAAATTTATATTTATAGGCCCCTAAATGAGGCATGTGATCTCAAAAAGGGGCACCAAAAATTAAATTTCAAATTTAGTTATTTCCAAAGGTCAATGCCTAGAATTCCAAATTTATTTATTTATTACTCAAATATTGATATTTAAAAACTATTTAATTATTATATACATATTAATAAATCTTGGTGTTTAGAAACACCTTTCTAGGTTAGTTGGGTAGGTTTAAATTATAGGGACATTGATAGGAAATCATAAAAATATGTAAGGAAGAAACTAAGATTTAATTTTCCATAGACCTAAGAGTACTAAATGCAATCAAAACCAATCAATATACCTCTTTATGACACCAAAATCATCTTGCTAACTTGAGTTGTATTTAAATTACCAAATCATACTTCTAAAATCTTAAAAACAATAGTTCATGTACATAGGAATTGTTGGCACATAACCCTGAGAATATTTCTTGTTCCTTGATGTCTCCTTTATAAAGGGACTATAAAAAATTGTTGTACCCCTAAAAAATTATGTCAATTGTTCTTGTTTAAATTAAAAAAAGTACTATTATATATTTTATTATTTACTTTTATCATTGGCTAACTAGTTGACTGGAGTCAAAAGCTCATTCACTATGACTTGAAAATTTTATTCCTAAGGTGGTGTCATCAATAAATAATGCTGACATAATTCCAATAATGTTTTGGCCTTTAAACTTCCATGATTTAAAATTGATCTAGATTTTAGGAGCATTCCAATGTGTAGCACTTTAACAGGAATGACATTATAAAGAAGATAATGTTCAAAATAATGTACCCACACACAAGGAAATAACAATATTTGCAAAAATAGCAAAGTCAACAACTTTGTTGATATGTGAGGTATGTACAAAAATCTCTAAGAAGGGTTGTGAAGTTTTTATTCTAAATTTTACAACATCAGCAAATAGATCTGTATATGGGTGTCTACATAGAAGTAAAAGAGGCACCACTCAAAGATGAAGTTATTTATCTTCCAATGGTTACTAAGAATCTCAAGTTGTACCTATCAGAAAGAGTCCAAGACTGCCAACTTTTTCAGGATGACAAAATTATTTGGTTATGGATCTTATTGGCCATTAGGGCCACTCATTATCTAGTTAGAACAAACATGGGCTATCTACTAGTGTAGATGGGTATTAATAGTTTGACCCTACCCTCTAGGATTTGGCATTTCCTCCAGTCATTCATAGCGTTTAGACTAGGATTTTTTTCTCAGCCATTATTTTTAAATAAAGATTCTTATACCATGTATAGTAAAAAGTATGGCCTCAAATTCCATGTAGGCATCTTTTGACCTCTAGAAAGGCCAAAACCTCCTTGTTTGGCTATGAAATGCAAATTATGACTTTGGCATTTTTTCAAGATTTCTAGAAATTTTCCCTTCATATGCTTAAGTCAAACAAAATTGTTACAGGTAAGTGGACTAAATTTGAAGGTTATCATTTTGTAACTAGCTCTCAATTATACCAAAACTAAAGAGTCTTGTGTTTAGCATGAATGCCTACCTCCTTTCCCAAGACAAAAGTCTTGCATTACCAACAAGGTGATTTATGGAATGGAACAACCTACCATATGTAAAGTATTTTCATACTATGTTGATGAATGTCTCATTGTTATGCAAAATTGGGTGTCCAAGTTACTTGAGAGAAATATTGATTTCATAATCTAAAAGATCACTCTCTAACTCAAGCAGTTGTTGCATATCTGGTAGAGTGATCACCAAAGCTAAGTAGAGTGCACACTTCATATCTTCAAGAACCTTTTGTTGTTCCTTATTCCAAAAAAAAATTCATTTGACTCCTCCTTTACTTGATTAATTCAAGGGCTATGCAATGCGGGAGAGGCCCAACACAAGCCTATCATAGAAATTTCCCACACCCAACAATATTCAAAGGTTTGTGAAGGTCTCTAGGGAAATCCAATCTACAATTACTTGAATCTTCTCTGAATCCACATGCACTCTATCCCCATTGAAAATGTAATCCACACATTTTCCTCAATTAACATATAGCTTTTCTCAAGGTGAAGTCTCAAGAACCTACAAGGCATGCCTGTTATGCTCCATCCATGTTCTGTTGTAAATGAGTATGCCATCCAATAGACAATCACAAAGAAATGTGTAAATGATTGGGAAACATTGACCATCATTCTCATGAATGTTTAGGCATGTTGGTTGACCCAATGAAATAATCAACCACTAAAATAATCCTCCCTTCCTCTTGTATGCTAACTTCCACTCATTTGCTTTCCCAATTAGCAATTAGTAATAATCTACCTCAAGATTAATGTTGGAGAAGTACTTTGCACCTCAAAGTTGATACAAGATATCATCAATCTATAAGATGTTTGACTATCACTAAAAACTTGTTCTCACATGCATGGAAAATAAAATGCACATTTTTGAATTGAATCCTGAAGGGTGTCATAGCTTGAACATTGGTTCAAATGTGATGGTGGAAGGTGATTTTATTCTGTAAGTGGAACCCTAGTCTTGGGAAAAGATAATTCTTGACATGAAGCCTTGGTGCCCAAAATTCAATCCCACCAAAAGTGGTTTTGGTGTGGGTTAGGTTGCCTAATCTTCCCCTACATTTTTGGTTAAAAACCCTAGCCTGATTACAATTGAAAATTCCTTGGAAGAAAATTTGGCTCAAGGTTGGAGATCAAAATTGAAAGTGATAATTAGAATATGAGTAGATGGTTTTCAAATACAAATCTTGGTTTGCCCTAGGTCATATGGAAAAATATTTCCCAAGGCAAGAGAATAAGAAGGCCAAGAAAGGTTCTTGGTGGAAAGGAGTTGAATCTCATTGTTAAGATATAATGGTTGATTCTATTCCTCCTTTGGCACTTTCAATTTCCACCTATAGAGGTGTCTCTCTCAAAATTTTCTTCATCTCCTACTAAGCATGTTTATTTTTCTAAGTTGAGCCCTAGTATCCTTTGGTCTTAATCTCCTTGAATGATGGACCTTTGCCTCAAAATCCATGGGTGGTGGGCCACCTACCTCTATTTGGGATAATGATTCTTTTTATTTGGATGGTCAAGTGATTGCAATGGTAGATCCCATTAAACCGACCTTAGTTTGGTTTGTCCAAATGAATGGATAGTAGAAACAAACAAGAAGTTTTGTTCAAGGAAGAAAGGTAAAAAACATATGGAACTAAGATCACATAAGAAGAGGGGGTGGTTACTAATTGTAGCCCATAAATTCCCAAGTTGAGTCAAGGTTTTAGCTTGTTGTAATTATTTTGCTCTTTAGGTGTGGATTTGAAATGATTATTGGAACTATTTTATGTGCATATTGCCATATAGCCCATTGGTTAGGGGTTGCTTTTTATTTTAATTTTTAGATCAAATTTGGTCAACTTTGGAATGTGTGAAAACCCCATTAGATTCCTCATTTTTACCAATCAAAAAATAATATTGTCAATCTAGGCAATCTAGTACAAGTGTTATTCATGAAAAATTTGTTCAATGCTTTGTAAGAAATATAGAGTTTCCACCTCCTATATTTTTATCGTGTTACCACAATCAAGGTCCCACAAGGTGACACACTTGGACATATACATTCCTTTACAATCAATCTCTCAATCTAACACTTGATCTTAACATTCTTCAAACCTTAGCATTGATACAAGTGCTTCACCTAATAGTGAAGCAACACTCTCATGGATGTCTTAATGATGTTGATGTTGTTTGTCATCATCTAAACCATTGGTTTTAGTTGCATTTGTGTAAATTTTTGCAAGAGTATTATCACTGCAATGTATTTCCCTCTTGGGGCTTAACCATAAAAAGAGAAAACTTTCCAATTTGACGAATCACTTTTCAACATCGGTAGGATCAAAGAGACCTTGGTATCAATAGCCACTTTTGGTATTCTATGGCATCAATATCCAAAAGAATTGATAATGCTCCAAAACCTTGCCTTGCAAACATTATGGGGCATCCACATGTAGAGTTTCCCAAACAAGACATCTCTTACCTCTCAGAGTGCCATATCACATGGTTCTACATCTTGGAAGGACTTAATCATTTACAAGAGGTGACATTGTTAACTAAGATGTATGTCCTTGCCTTGATTCAAAGAATGGAATGTGTATAGATTAGGATGAGACCTGTTGTTAGCAAATTCAACTTCTTGATAATGTTTGAAAAAATAACATGATTCTAACTACCTCTATTAGCAATAAAATGCATAGTGGAAGAGGACTCTTCCTCTTGAGCTCCTAGGGGGGGATCTTAAGTCATGGCAATAGTGGAATTGAGATTAATAAATATGATTTGCTTCCCATTGCTCAACATAGGCAAAATAAGGTGTCCATGTTAGACCTATTATTGAGTCTATGCCTAAACCAACAAAGCTTGTTTAGTACAACATTTTTTTCCAAGTGGCACTTCCTTTTTTGGATTTTGCACCATTTTTCATCTTTCTTTAGCACATTCACATCCAAAAAAATATTTCAAGGAGGATATGATGATTGGTTGATATGTAATTGCCTTGGAGATTCCAATGGACAATTCATCAACATAAATGTTATGTAAATTAATTACAACTATTTGTAACAAGTAATAGTTTCCACATTTGGTCAATACTTTATAGAGGTAAAGAAAGTTTTTTTGGGTCACATCAAGTGAGACAACAATTTGATGTATGAAAAATCCCTTATCGAAAGATTGCCAAGGAATCAGTTTACCATCTATCTTATATATTGCTCAAATAAATATACATACCCTACCCCACTTTGGACTCAAACCTATGCCTCCTCTATGTGGAATTTCATACCTAGTATAGCTAGAAAGGTGGTGGGCCTCCAAAAGGTTTGCTTATTGAAGCCATGAGTGCTGTGTGCACAATTTGCCGATGAACTTGGGAAAACTCATTCATCATCTAGATCCAAATCTTTTTAAGGACTTTGACACACAACAGTTGGAAAGGGTCTCTTGTTCCTTGTTTATCTACCATCCAAGGTAATTTGAAATGGTAAGGAAGTTACTATTAAGTGTCACATGTCTCGAAATCGTATTTCCCACAGTATATGGGGCACACAAATACATAACAACCTACTTTGATAGCATTTCTTCAGATTTTAGGGGCATTCTGGTAGAGCATACATTAAATGGCTAAATCTATATGTTATCACAGGAATGACATTAAATCAGACAATGCAAAAAAAATCCAAGAATTCTACAAGTGAGAAAAATTGACCTGTTTATCCGGCCACACTATTGTTAAAGTGGCTTACGTCAGGTCCTGCCAAAAATTAAGACAACTGAAGCGACCAGCATCAGTCAGGAATATTCAAAAATAGTGTGTAAGAAATTTTGAATAATTATTATGAAATCAAGATTTGCATATAATGTTTTCATGAATCCAATATAAAGTGTGTTCCTTTGAAAGTAAATTTCCCTAGAATGTTTAGAAAATATAAATTGAGGTCCCTGACAGACATTGTGCAACATCTACTAGAAAAAATCTTAATCTTCCATTAAGTAGTCTGAATAGGAAAAAACCAAAAATAATCATTCCATTGTAACAGATATATTCTCTCTAGTAAATGAATGTACCAATAATTAATAAACATTTGGTATGGACTTATAGATATAAAATTCTCCCCAATAAAATGAGAAAATCAATGTTACGTGTTAGTCTTCTTCAGTAGCAGGTGCCTTTAATGATTAAAAAAGTTTTATTTTCCTTCTTATAATGCAAAATATTTAAGGCTTGAAAGAGAAGCAATAGGAGCTGAGATAGAAGGCTATGCAGACCCCTATAGAACCAGATCAATCCTTGACCATGAAGAGACTCCAACAGGATATGCTGCAGTTGCCAGAAGTAGGTGTGGCCCAGGTATTACAACTAATTGCAGAAGGAATAGCCCTAGACAAACTAGAGTTCTAAAAGTACTCCCAGAGAGAACACAGTTTACACTGTAAGAAAGCATAATTCAAGGCGAACCACACACACTCCTTGAGCACCAAGCTCGCAAAAAATGCAAGTTAGTAGATGCCAACACTTGACTTTGTTAGCGTAATTAACTATCTGAGACTACTGTTAGATGCATGCAACTGTTGTTCAAAGCATGCAATCGTCATATTGTTGTTAGATGCATGCAACCACTGTTAAAGCATGCAACCGCCAGTTTCCAACTGCTCTTCATCAGTTAACTCTGGCTAATTATAAGCTAGCTAATGATGTCCCCTGCTTTTCCTCCTTGGAGTCTTCTCCTACGGTGGTTATAAATCTGTAAATCTATGCATCATTTGATTGTGAATAAGAATGAAATCAGATTGTGCAAATTTGTTCTTTTGTGCTTGATAAAGTTTATCTTCCTAGATCTGCAAGGAATTCTACATGGTATCATAGCCTTGTTGGAGATAGTTTCAGGCCAATAAGACACAGCAAGAAAAGATCAACCACACCCCTGCTGCGCTGAAATCCGCATGTTGGTTGAGTTTGCTGTTCAATCGAGGCCGATTGCTCTTCTTTACCCACGGGCGAGTTTGTGATGGGAGGCACATGACAAGTTTGGAGGCAGCGATATTAAGGGTGATTTTCTTTTGTGAGGAGCCGTAAAATTGCTATTGGGAGACCACGAATTGCCATTGGGAGGCCAAAACGAAACTTGATTTGGCCGCTGTTCAAAGTGAAAGAGAGAGAAGCCTCACGCGTTGATATTCTAGCCCCTCAAAGGCAGAATTGTGAGAGATATTTGGCGCCACCCTTACACCATTCATTTTCTCTCTAGTGCTTAGTGGCTTATGATTTTCCCTTTGCAGGCTTCAAATTCTCATTTGCAGGCCCGTGCTGATCTCTTCAGGCTGCAAGTACTCATTGTGGAAGAAAAGAGCTACAGAATTCTCTCTACCAATTTTGAGATCTAGGTCCGCGATTGGCATAGCGACAGAGCCAGAGGAGGTGTTTCAAATTTCATAAAGGGAGTATAAACAATTCTTTTGCATGTACTTGCATGATTTGTTCATGTGCTTGCATGGCTGCATGTGAAGGATAAGTTTCCTTTTATGCTTTTTTCATTCATTATTAGGGGATTATACATGCTTTGTAATCATGAACTGAGATAAAGTGCCATTTACGAGGAGTTAATCATGTCTTTTATACATCATTTTTATCAATCTGTTATTAGGCTAGATTCAGTGAACTATTTGTCTTGGAAACAAGGGATAAAGAATCGTTGCCTTGACCAAGATCTACTGCCCTATCTCCTCGAACTCATTCCTAATCCAAGCGACCTTGATGAAACTTCCAGTTTTCAACTACTCTTTCATCAGTTAACTCTGGCTAATTATAAGCTAACTAATGATTTCCCCTAATTTTCCTCCTTGGAATCTTCTCCTACGGTGGTTATAAATCTATAAATCTATGCATCATTTGATTGTGAATAAGAATGAAATAAGATTGTACAAATTTGTTCTTTTCTGCTTGATAAAGTTTATCTTCCTAGATCTGCAATGAATTCTACAGACTTGAGCAACTACTTCCACTGGAAAGAATGGGATTCCACTAACAAAAATTCTAGATCTTATAGCAACCTCCCTTGTCTTGACCTATAGAGCTCAAGTTCGATGTTTCCTATTTTCAAATTGAATTTAAGGTATAGAGAAAAACTGTCTTAATCTACCATGCGCAACATGTTTTGGTTATATCCTTCAGCATTATTGTTTTGGGTGTATGTAAAGATTAGGTCAATAAGTTATAAAATTCAGCTTGCACTAATTGTGATTAATATAGGGAAGAAATGAATATAGATAAACATATTTCACTGCAAGCAACAATCCTATTTCTTCATCCTCCACCTAGACTGTGAAATTTATAAACATAAATCTAATTAGATCTTAGAACAACATTCCTTAAAATTGCACATGGTTGACTCGAAGAACTCAAATTTTCATGTTTCGTTATTCGTTTGATTTCTTGGTACAGGAAAAATGGAGGTCACGCTATTAAATCTAGCTTGTTGCAGCTCTTGAATGATCATTATAGACATCTTCAAGAAAGACATGGGTGAATATACATCATTAAGTGTATGCAATGGTCACATGGGTTGTCATAGGTTGTAATGATCATTATAGACATCTTCAAGATAGTCTTCATCCTTAGGGTTTCTAGGAAAATTTCGTATGTAGGTTTAAATTTTCTTCTTGTTTGGTATTCCTCCCAAAGTGCAAGCACTCACCACCATTTATGATGGGTGAAGACTTTCAAAAGCATAATCTTGATCTTTACCTCATGAAGAAAGACATTCATGGAGAAATAAGATTCTAACTAATCAAAAAAGTTGTCAAATGCATCTAGGGTTCTTAATCACCAAAAGATGTATTTCTATGATGAAGTTGATAGAATTTCTCTTTCAAAGACTTTTACAAAATAGATGAACATAAAATTATGTCAGTCAATGAGTTCTTTTGCAATTTTGTTTGTAATCATTGTGTGGGTGTCTACTTGTATTTGTTTGTGATCATTTTATCAAAATGTCTAAAGAAATAGTTTGATGGACCTTGAGGTTGAATGTCAAGGCTCAAATACTTTTCTCGTGTTTCATAAGTCATGCAAGAAGACAAACTACTTTAATATCAATGACATGGGGCTCATTTAGAAACATGGTGAATAACTCTCTAGATGAGGATCTAGATGAAGTTATGTGCATGTGTGTAAGCTTTGTTAGAAGAGTAATACAAAGAAAGTGAGAAATATGGCACTAAAAATAATAAATTTACTTTATTTATCTATTTGTCCTCTATATGATGTACTTGAGAAAGATGTATGATTACTATCTTCACATTTGATTGTTGCTATCTATATATTTGCTAAGTTAATGTTACATTTATGTATATATAGATTACATGTTGTGAAGGTCATAATCTCCTACTGGTTATCTGATGTGGTTTTTAGATATACAATTTGATGGAAAATGACCTAGCATAGCAAGAGTCTTATGATGTTGCCAAGATCACTACAATGATTTTTTATTTTTTTTTGAAGTATAACACTTGAAACAAAGCGGTAATGAGTGGTGTGAGTTATCCTTTGTGGTTTGAGCCCAAGTTGTGTTTAACCTTGTTGAAGCTATATTAGAAACTATAGTAGGTTTGGTAGAATTATGGTTATTGTTGAGTTCGATATTATGTAAAGCCATTGTTAGAGTGTGTGTAACTTTTTTGAAAGAAAAATGAATGATCTTATCATTATTATAAGCACCTAGAAGGTCCTCTATTATACTACATACCATAGAAGTGTTACCACAATTATTGCATAATCATGTATATCATTATTTATAGATCCTCTTGGATTAATAAGTGACACATTTTAGCATAAAAGTTGGTAAATAACATAATTCTAACCTCATTCGATCTATACACATCCCAAGGGACTACTATTGATCCTCACTTTTTTCATTCATGTACTAGAGTCAAATCTATGACTGTGCAAATAACCCTTCACTTTCAATTTTTCAATTTCAATTTGCTCCTTTGTCAACTCCATCCAATTAGGTATTATGAGTCGTTTTAAGCACAAAATTTGTTAACTTGTGTTTCAAGGTGTTGCATTTAAGGACAAAGCTCTAATTTCCATTGACGCATCTAAGCCCTAGCATGAATAGATTTCTACTACTAATTGCATCATTACAAGCACATGGCATCAATACTCACATCAACACTCTAAGCATATTACATGACTACCTATTATCTTTAGTATTTTTTCTATAATCAAGGAACAAAAAATACATATATAAAGAGGAGAAATTTAGTTGAACAACATTTAATTGCACAACTACTTGATAACCACCAATTTAATAGGAATTTCTAACAGTGGCCTTAGAGCCACACAATATTAAGATGGTGATATTTTCTAGTATTATCTTTGTTGTGGATGATATAGGAGCTTTGAAGGAATTTTTGGTCCATATAACAAATTTTATTTTGTTTAATTTTTATTTTTTATCATAGTCTTTTTATTTTTTTCTTTCTTTTATTTACCTTTATTTAGTTAAATTTTTTTTTTTTAATTTATTTTTTTATCCTTGTTTCTAATATTTTCTATGAAAACCATTTCAAAGATAAAAATATATTTTTAAAAATGTTGATAATAGGATACTATAATTTTCTATCAAACCATCAATAATATTAATGACAAGTTATAATTTTTATTCTATAAATTGTGTATTTTATTATCTTTAAAAAAAATCTAGTATGGTCTTAAGCTATTTTATTATTTATTTCAATTGGTATTAGATTAAGTAACATGAATTTTATTATGTAGGTGATGAGTATGAGTTAGAAACTCTACCTAAATCATTATCATAACAACTAATGGTATTAGCTGTCCATTCTAAGTTTTTATTTACAAGAAAGAATTATGAATATTGGGGCATGAAAATGAATTCCCTATTATTATCTTAAAATCTCTATAAATTAATGGACATAGGAAACAATGATCCTATAGATCAAAATGATCTCAATTCTCTGGCATCAAATTAACAATCTCATTTGAAAGATGAGAAGAAGAACATTTAGGCTATATTCACTATTCAATCTATATTGGATATTTTAATTTTTCCTTGTGTAGTTAGCATAAAATTTAAAATATGCCTAGGAGGCTTTGCAAATTGCATACCAAGGATATAAGAAAGTTAGATTGGTAATAATTTGAAACCTTTTATAGGATATTTTGAAAATATAAGGATGAAAGGAGTTGATTCCATTCAATATTTTATCACAAGGGCTGAATGTATCAAGAGCCAAATTAGGAATCAAAAGAAAGTTGTAATAGAGAAAAATATTATAGAGAAAATTCCCAGACATATTCTTCTAAAATATGACCTAATAATAATAGAAATTGAATAAATAAATTTTCTAACCACATTCAAAGTTATAAATTTGGTGTATATGCTCCTTACGAAATTAAACATTAAAGAATCCTTATGGTGGGATCATGTGTAAATAGAGAGACAAAGAAGAGTTAAGGAGAGTGAACTCTGAAATTATATACCCCATAATCTAGGTTAAATTGTGTAGTTGGAGCATATGTAACATTCCATCAAGAACTTGGTGCAAGGTTTTTAGTCTATAATAATAATAAAAAATATATATTACTCCTTTTCCACATACAAATAAATTAAAATGGGATCCTTCTACTGGTAGAGGATTTGATAGAGGAATAGGACTATGATGTGAAAATTATAGAGGATAAGAAGTAAGTTATGTCAACTATAGAAGTAACTAGTGTAGGCATTTTGATGTTATAAGAACTATGAGTTTGAGTACATATAAAGAAGAAATCTAACTTGAATAAAGTGAGGGCCAACTATGATAAATATTTTATTGAAGAAATAGAACACGAAATTCTTCACATGTCACAAGGAAAAAATATTATAAATATGTTTGGTTCTTGGATAGTATCTACTCAAACCCTGTGATATAGATAAATCTAATTTATTCGTCAAGTTAGACATGTTTGTGAGAATTCAAGTGAAATTTAGTGATGAAATAGATATTGATATAATGAAAAAATGTACCCTTATTGTAGAAAATAAAAAAGGGGAAACTAGTTATATATGTGTCAAAATTGCATCATAATATTTTAAGTATTCCTTATCTTGTATTTTTAGTAAAGACTTTAAATTTTAGAAAAAAATTGGATAACAAAGAATAGTTTATTTTATCTCACATGGCTTTCCAATAAAATGAATTCCATCAAATAAACCATAAATGATTCATGGTTATGACACCAATATTATGGACATATAAAATTTCAAGGTTTGAGTTTACTTCACAAGAAAAATATTGTGAGAGGAATTCCATCCATTCAAGTAAAAGAAGTTTGTTCAAGGTGTGCACTTGGAATTCCACACTACTTAGATAGTTTTCCAATGACAAAATCATGGAGAGAAAAATCCCCTCTTGACATAGTACATGCTAAAATATAAGGTGATATGCAAAAGAAATACTTGGGTAAGAATATTTATTTTTTATGATTTTTCTCATCACATATGAATCTATTTATTTAAGAAAAAATATGAAGCCTCTAAATTCTTTAAGTATTCCAAGGTTGTGGCTAACATGAAAAGTTGGTATTAATTCAAAATACATAATAGATAGATGAGGAGAACTCACTTTATAATTTTTTTTAACAATTATGGCATCAAGAAACAACTTACCATAGCTTATACCCTAAAAAGTAGTATTGAAAAAAGAAAGAATCACACTATTATGAAAATGATATGAAGTATGATGCATTCAAACAACCTTCAAAATTGGTATTGAAAAGTAGTGGAAACATTGAGAATTGAAGCCTTGTAAAATTAGTGTAAAAAATGACTTCAAAGGAAGCTTATAGTGGTCATAAGCCTTATGTGGATTAATTCCTTTTTTTTTTGTCCAACATACACATATTATAGTTCAAAAGTGATAGAAGTTTGGTGCAAACTCCTAACTTTATATCTTTGTGGGATATTTTGATGCAACTAAAGTGTACATATTTTACAATACTAATATAAAACAATGTATTGTAAGTTGGGGTGTGGTTTCTTATGAATGAGGAGTATGGAAGTGACAATACAATGTATCATAAAAACACATAATAATGGCCATAGAAGATGACAATTTTCCTCCTCTCTAGACAAGTTTAAATGGAAATTCAAGCTCTAGTCGACTCTCAAGTTCACCAGGTTCTCATGATAGTATATACTCAACTAATATTTCAAGTATAATATCTTTAAGAAAGGTATAATTTTTAAATTAAATTTATTAGATGAATTCTAATATGAACCAATTTCTTAATTTTTCTTTGCTTAGTCAAGTTCAAGTTGAAATATTTGTGTATGAAGAAGAAATAAAAGAGAAAGTATGGATTGATGCTATGAATGAAGAGTTGAAAGCAATTGATAAAAATAATACATGGAATTTAGTGGAGGTTGGAAAATATAAATAGTTGATTAATGTCTCAAATGGATTTATAAGGTGAAATATCATATTGATCATTTTGTAAAATAAGACAAGACAATATTAATGGACAAAGGATTCGCACAAACAACTTTATTTTATTATCCAAAATAATTATCTCTAGTTGTAAGACTGATACTGTAGACATGTGAAATTAGCATTATGCACTTAGTTCATATCCATTCGCTCATTCATAAACCCAATTCACATTCATCCGCACGTTAAATAATTCAAACACAACAAATCCATTTGCTAGGTAAATCAGGACTATTAAATAAATCAACTTGTCTCACATCAACCTTTAATTAAATAAACAAAGCTTTATTTAATTAAATCTCCAAGTCATTTCCATCCTTTTCTAATTTAAATAAATCAAGTATTTAAGTCATAAAAGTCAAACTAACCTAATCATCATTTATTTAATCTAATCCTAATTAAATGCTAATCTCACCCACTTGCATTATCTAGATTTAGCCACTTGCACAAATAAATCAATTATATTGATTTATTAAAACTCTCATTTTCACTCAACATGGCCTTTAAATTTGAAAATCATGACAAGTTGATTTGTCCCTCCAACATTGCATTTATTGCTGTTTTTCTTGTCCCCCTCTCAAAATTTATTGCAAAATTTGAATTCAAATTCCCCCTCTCATGGGCAGTCTTCCCAAATCTTGCACATCCATTGACCTATCACCACTTGACAAGTGGCCTCCTATCGTTGGCTGAATCTTTAGTCCCACATTGGTCCCTCTTCAATACTCAGCATTTGAAAATCTATAAATACAGGCTTCATCCTCAAGCAAATCCTCCACAAAAATCTGATACAAGGTTAATCTCTTCATTTGAGAATTGATCTTGTCCACACCATCTTCATCATTTGCAACATTTAGCTTATCTAAAGGGGTTGGGAAAGGGCTACTTTTCATATCAAAGTAGCACCAATCCCCCTATGAGATGATGTTTGAGTAGTTTAGGAATAGATTTTATGCTTATATTGCTTATGATTTTACATTAGTATAACAATGTCATTATTTCCTTTATGTTTACTCAATAATTTCATAGGGAGGGCTTTCATCTTACTTGTTCAAAGTTGATAGATTTAACCCATATCTTTCAGTCTTTGTTCAAAATAGATTTTGGTCTTCACATTTTGGCGCCCACCATTTTCTGTGCATAGCTTATAGAAGGACTGTTGAGATTTATGTGCTAAAATCAAGAACCATTGCTTTTACATGTATCTCCAACATACCACAATCTGCCAAACATTACAGCATACCACGTCTTTTTTTCTCTTTGTCATAAAGATGAGTTTTGATGAGCTCACAGGAGGAGTGAATGGGTGGCGATGGCAGAATAGTTGTCTCTTTTCATTAATTATTTGTTGAGAACATTGGCTGTGATGCATCATATTTCACCTACTGCCACTGTAAAAGTATCTTGATTGGCGTGTCATCTTTCTAAAGATATTTTTAAATCCCTCTACCTCTCCCAGCCACACACCAATTACTCTCCTAGATCGTTGCCTTAGTAATCCTTTGGTTGGTTTTGATGAGTATATTTTATACATTTTAATCTGGTTGCCATTGGTTGTGTAGGTTCAGGGAGTATGCTGGAATGATTACTGAGCTTGGCCTTGATTTGAAGGATTTTTTCAAACAGTTCATGTGCCTTGTCCTTCATGTGATAATGATGGCTATGACATTCTCTATGTGTTGGTCCTAAACGGGTATTATTTTATCTTTTGTTTCCTTCAATGAAGCTTAAACTTGGCGCAAACCTGTACCCTTTTGAAATGAATGATCGCCCAAGTCTCCTGCAAACACTGCATGTTCTTTGAGATATTCTGTCAAAAAGTTCAAGTGTTGCAGTTGTGACAGAACGCCAATGGTGACAGAAAGTTGCATCTGCAAGATCTCACAGGGAAATATCTGGTCAACAGAATGTGTTCTTTATTCCATTTATTGATTAATTTTCTAAACACAAGATGATTCCTTGCTTTTTGTTGAATTTTCTATGATTCAAACCAGGAACCTTCTCCCAGGAATTCTTTGTCTTTCATCTTCTGACATGAAACTGGTCGATTGTTTGCTGTTAGAAGCATTTTTTGCGCAGTTGAAGTAAATTGTTGGTCATTGCCTAGGTATAAGAAGTCTTTTTTCTTCTGTTAATTGATGTGAAGGTAGACTTCTGTTTGTTATCAGAGGATTCTTTGTGTTGTTAAACTGAAATGTTCTTCAATACCAAAGAAAAGAAAATGTGTTGGTAAGGCATTCACTGCTTATTTCATTCACACGTTTTTTTTCTTCTTTGAATCAACATCTCTTCCTCAGGCAGCTTGTTTCATTTTGCGCGTTGTTTGCATCAACTGGCTTAGAATGTTGACCTCTTCCAAACCGATTAGATCAAATCTCTCTCAAATCTCTACATTTGAAGTTGGTCATTATGTGCCTTCTTTATCATTTGACTACTAGAGCACAAATATTAGGAAGATTAGCCTCGTGTGCCTAATATTTTATTTTTTCTGCAGGATTTAAACACTGGTTGTGGTGGACTAGACTTCTAAGGAGAACATTACAATTCTCAAGAAGAGATACCTGCCCCAAAGGCGCTGTGCAGAGTAAGGGCACAGCCTTTCATCCTCTAATCCAAGGAAGGCACGATGCTCGAAAATTGGTAAGAAATTCTGAAGAAATAAAATTACGCCAAGAAGCTACCAGTGAGTTAGAACACCTTTTCATCCCATCATTGACACAAATAGCAATGTGCTAAATTCACGTAACATATTCAACACGTTTGCGTAAATATGGTATGTGACATGACTTTTTTTTACAAAATTTGGTCACTACAATAAATCTGCAAGATTTTTATGGGTGAGGGCGATGGCAGAGAAGAGTTTAGTACGTCGACATATGTAAGTGATCATAGTTGCCTTGTCTCTCAAAATTTATCATAGGGTACTCTGCTTTAGTCATCTTTCTCATTGCGTATGTCTTACAAATTTTTCTATCTTCCATCATTAATGTTGTTGGTCTACGCTATATCCAAGAGCTACGTTCTATATCATTAATGTCATTGATATATCATTTTCTATGGTCTACACTATACTCGTGGGAAGCTCAGCTCACTAGCAGACTTGTAAGAGAATTAAAAGTATATGCAATTTGGTGTTTTTACTACGTAACATTCTAGTTTCTGCTTAAAAAACTGCTTTAGCTGGTATAGGCGCAACCCAAAACAGCAAACCTAGTTTTATTTGGGGTCGTCTCCTTTTATTTTGCTAGAAATAGTTTTGAGTCAGATCCGTATGCCAAGATTTCTTTTTGAAAGCACTGCTATAGTTTTGAGTGAGCATTAAAGGATTATGACTATTGGAAGTAAAGATTGTGTATTACGGTGGTCAGAACATGCTAAAAAGATTCCTATTTACAGCTGTCAGTAATAAATGGAAATTTTTGAGCCTATTCATAACTGTCAGTAGTAAATGCAACTTAATACAGTGTATCTTTATCTTAAATTTTTTGCATCAATATCCTCGCAAGTTTTAACTTCCTGACAATTTTCTGAATTGATCTACTAGATTGTGGCTGGGGTAAATTTTTACAGTATATTATAGTCATACATTGGCTACATAGATACCATGCCTTCACAAAGGATGTACAAAGAAATTCAAAACAAGTAGAGGAAGAACATCATTTTTAATTTGCAGCCGTACACTGGATTGAATCACTCTTTGTTTGGAGAAGGCATTTTTTATTTTTTTTATTTTTAATGATTAACATTAAACTCTAGATTGCAAATTGATTAAATCAATCTTGTTGTGGTCAATTACAAATGTTGAATGTTTACTTTTTGGTTTTGCAAATCTTTTACCTATACAGTCTTTATCATGGTTTGATTTTTGCATTGAAACTAATGGATTTGCATGTGACTAATGCACTTAATGTATGATCATTTTTTGCTTCATAGGTGTGGCATTTGAAGGTTTTTGCATAAATCCTAGGTTGACATTAAAATCAAAGCATTGGAATCAAGTGAAGTCAAGCAGATTGAAGTTGAAGGAAATTAAGCGTCAAAGTGGAAGTTGACAAAGCATTTTTAAATGCTTAGAGCCTCTATTTTATGCTTTTATTTTTTGTTTTAGACCAACTAAACCATTGTTTTGATCTTTCAAAGTTAGGCTAAAATTGAACCTTACAAACTCACTAGCTTTTTGATTTTGGGCTAAAATTGGACAAGCAATTTCACACTTCATCTTGGTGCTTTAAAATGAACTCATCATTGCTTTGAGGCTAAAATGAACATGTGTTTTTCATGTTTTGTAATCTTTTATGCAAAATAATCTCATCTAAAAAGGTGTATGCGCTTCTCTCGTGCTTCACGGCGATCTTGAGAATCAAAATTCTTTTTTATGACATTAGGTTGCATAAAAGATTGCCTCCACACTTCAGTTTGGGTTTAAAAATTGAACAATATCTTGTGCGAGTGTGAGTAGGGAATTTTCGCGTATATTCTCTTTCTTTGTGCCATCAAAGATTGATCAAGTTATGGATTTTGTCTTTGCTTGCTTTTGTTTATCCTATAGGGTCTACTTTGGGGAAAAAGTACTCACCCAAGGGAACGACTCAATCGGTAACACTCTAAAGCCAAGAGTATTTCTAGCCAGGATATAAATGTGGGTATTGGTTAAATGCCTGTATCACGCGGTTGATTCTGACAAGATGGATTCGAAAGGGGACTCTTGCCGAATGGGTCAATCTCCATGAACAGAAAGTCCTTACTAGAACCCATGTGCTAGAATTTTCCAAAATCCTTAATCTATTTGTTGGTGCAAGAATGGTTGTTTTGAAGCCGCCCCACACTTTTACGGTCTTTAGTAGAAATGGAAAACATGCCATGGGAGTTTCATGGGTGTTGATGCTTGGCTGCCCCAATTGACGTTAATGAGCCGTGGAGGGGAGCCAGTGGGGTCAAGCATCTAACCATTCGCTAAAGATAAGTGTAGCTGGACTTGTCCAAGTGGGGATTCAACAAATATTGTCTTACACATCCATAGGGCTTGTACTTGTTCTTGGTTTGAAAACACAGTGCGTTTGTCGAAAACATTGGAAAACGATCATTCAACATCATCATTAGAATTTCAAACCCCTTAGTTAGAGAAAATACCTTTGACAAAACCCAAGAACTATTGCTTACCCTAGGGATTAAGTCCTTAGAGGTTTCTAAGTAATTGGGTTTACATTTAATTTTCTCTTACAAAGGTCAACATTAGGCAACCCTTGTCCTAATTTCTTGGAACTTCCACATAGCACTTCATGGGATGAAAAGAAGTTGTGACATTGGACATTCAGTTTGAAACCTAATCAAGAAGTGTGTTTGTGGTAAAAATAACTCATTAAGCAAAGATAACAAATTGGAACCCACACATGTGCTTGATATCTTTTGGTCATATGATTTTCATGCAAAAACATTGGTCTTTTGATTTTGAAATTTCTCTTAGAGAAAAGCGTGTTCTTCAATACCTTGGCCTAGTAAACAAAGTCTCTCTAAGTCTTTTAGGATCAAAATTAAACACTTCATCCATCTCACACATTGATCAAAATTCACTCATCCAAACAAACTTTAAGAACTTTGAAAACATCATTTTATATTTGGGTAAGTCATCATAATCAAAATCACCTTGTCTAGTTAGGTGTATGGGAATGCATTATTTCTCATACATTTAATTGAATCAACCATCCTTTGAACAAGTTCATCCTAAGATTACATCCAACATCTTAGGGTTTACAAGTTCATCATCCAAATCAAACAATCAAAATCAAACCCTAAGTTTAGCTTTGATCCAAAGTTCCTAAAATTTTCATCACTCATATCATCCACATTTCATCCTTCATCTCATCATTAGTCCTAAGAACCTTAGAGGTTACTTTTGCAACAAGGTCAAAACACAAGGAGAACATGGAATACAAACTTGATCCATACATCTTGAGCAATCCAAATCAATTGAATCTTCAAAGCCTTGCAATGCCGATTGATTATCAAAACTCACACTTATGCAATCCATACATGGGACCATTACCTTCGACATTTATGTCAATAGAACAACAAGTGTGAGTATGAACAAATCAAAGATTGGAACACATTTCGCAATCCAAACCTACAAGTCTATCAATTGAACAATCAATGCATGAGCCTCCAAACAAACAACGTCATCCCACCAAATCCCTACAAGCCAAATGAGAAGGTACCAAGTACAAGTTTTTGAAACATGAATCTGCAAAAAATTGGGATGGATACATTTTCAAATCATATGAATATTCCAAACATGAACAATGGTCAATTTCAACCCATCATGCCAAATTTGGGTGTCATCACAAATCAGAATATTGTCCAAAATCAAACACAACTACACACTTCAAATCTGCTTAAACAAGAGCCAAATCAGCTATATCAAGGGAGTCAAGATCAAAATCAAGGACAAATTGGTGAGATCAAATTGCGGTACTTTCCAAAATAGTTGAGGCATTGCGCCAAGGGAAATCTCCACCACCATTACCAACATCATTCCTTGGTTTAGGGCTCCCCCCTTTACCTAGCAGCAATCACTCCATCCAAATCAATCCACCTAAAACCATCATGACAAATCCTTTGAATATACCATCGACATCACACCAATGGATGGTATCTAATCAAACAACAACATTGATCCCAAATCGAAATACGGTCTCCCAAGGACCTATCACCTCAGTCATTCCAACCATCCCTATCACTTTGATCATTCCAACCATCCCTATCACACCCATCACATCTCAAACCCTCACGATCACTCCAAGCGTATCTCAACAACTTGGTACTACATCCAACATGATTCCAAATCCACCCCCACCACCACCAACTTCCACCACATCAAGCCAATACAATGCAACATTACAAGTTGCTTTTCAAAAGGGATTCCAACAATATCTAGCCATGTAACAAGCAACACAAGCTCAACAATTGGAACAATCCTCTCAAGTTTCCCAAGCCTCTCAAGCTACTCAACAAACACAAGCACAAACACAAAAAATGACAACTATTGAGAACAACAAGCAAGATCAATCCATCACTGAGAACCTTGAATCTATGTCTACTTCATCCGATGATCAATGCACCTTACATCAAGAGCCACTTTTTGGTGATCTCTTTCAAGGAGTGTTAAGATTATTTGATCCTATTGACATAATGCATGATCATGTTGAAAATGTCTCTACATCGCCTTATGAGTTAGAGGACATATCTCAAGAATTTATCCCAATGCATGATCAAAATCTTCCACTAAGGTCTAGCAATGGTCCTTTCCAAGACCTGTTGACCCCCTTTGACCTCATGGTTACAGATATTGAAACAACCCTGAACTTGACACTTGAGGATAATGAACCACTTACCATGTGTAATGATGATATCCAAGAATCTTTTATAAGAAATCCATCCTTTGAAACTGATCCATGTCAAGAATTTGATCCAAAGCATGTCGAAAGCAACTCCAGAATAATTCAAGATCAAGAATTTGTATCTTCAAGATACTACAATGATCTAATGGAAACTCTCCTATTTATGCAAGATGATCATATCCATGTAGCACATACTCCTCCATCTACCCATGAGATGCTTTCTACGGATGGACACGTAGATGATCTTCATTCAGAATAGGATTCCTTTACTCCTGATAGTGTTACACAAAAAGAGCAGATTCTTAACTCCTATAATCAAATGGAGTTGTCAACATCAGGATCAAATATGTCCCAAATTTAGATTGAGGACATCATGAATAAAGATATCCATCATTATCCGCTCAAGGAAACAAGTTAGATAGAACATCCAGAGTTAGCGGAGTAGCAAATTGAAACAACGTCACCTACAGTGGTCATTTATCAGAGAATGCATTTTAAACAAGATCTCTCAGAACAGGCATAATCAAAGCATGAAGGTACTACTACCACCATACTAGAGGCAACTTCGTCTCAAGCAAATGTCAACATAGGGATCACAAAGAATCCTTATGATGAAACTGATGCCAATACTACAACCAGCCACACCATGAATCTTCATCCACCCATCACCCCATCCATGAATTGGGACCAACATCAAAAGAAAGAATTGAATTGAAGTACGAAGAACATTATCAAAGCAAAAGAAGCCAAGAAGCATAATGGGAAAATCAAATACAAATGGATACCAAAGAATACAAAGAAAGATCATCCCTATCAAACTTCACCAGTCAAAGAAATTGTGGGGCAAACTAAATCAGGGAAAGGTATCCATCAAAGATGTCCGCAAAATCAAAAGCAGGCTTTTCGAGCAATGTACAAAGTGTATCAAGCAGTTGGTCCTAATTCCATGCACACTTTCGTATCCACCCATCATTGCTCATCTTCCCAAGTTTGGATAGTCAAAGATTCCAAACTATCAACCAATCCATCTCTTATCCCTAAACACACTCCATCCACGCCTCCACACATAATATCCAATTCTTACATTGACCGTGCATTGGAAATGACACTTCATCATAAGGATTCTGAAGGCACTCTATTGCGATGTGCGCATAGAGATAGAGTTAACCCTGGTATCAATAAAGCAGATCAAGAATCTCAAAAGTTGTATTCAAGTGCACGTATCTTGGCAAAGTAGCTTTTTCAAGCAGGATATCGATGGCACGTCATGACAGGGGCATCTACATTAGCAACACCTTGTGATTCAGCATGAGCTTAAAATCTTTTAGAAAATACAAAAAATATCAAAAAATATGAAAATCTGAAAAAAATCAAAAAAAGGATTGAAAACAGTAAAGATAAAAATCATCCTTTAGTGAAAACCGCATGGGTGGCACTTTGGGCAAGACCATGATGAAAACCTAGCAAACAAGCATCATGTGTAGAATCGAGCATCTACATGCGCCAATTCAAATGAAAGCATCTCATCCCATCCGTAAAAAAATGAGCATTCCATCCATCTTATCCATAATAAATCCATTCATCCATAAACCATTGATCCAATCCATTTTCATCCGTCTGCATCCATCATCCAAGTGATCTTGATCTTGATGAAAGTTTGGGGCATGCTTTGCACTTGCTTATGGTAAACATCTTGACATGGGTCATTTTCATTGATCCTATCCTATGCAGCATTATCTGAGCCATGAAGCAGTATCCAAATGAGCATTCCTTATCTGAACATTGTATATTCTCACAAGATAATCCCTGGCATCCTTTGCATGCTTACCATATCCATCCATCCATACACCTATCCAAGCATCCATTCGTAACATTCCATACATTGCTAGACATTGGGGGCAGATATATACATCTTGCTTCAGGAATAAATCTTGGTCTATGTCCTCCAACTTATGTGGTGGTCTGAACATTGGAAAACATGAAACCAAATTGGTCAAACACTTATGAGCAAAATCCAAAGCACTAGCCCATGGCATATTTTGACAAGATGACATTCTTTATCAATCTTCATCATTCATCGAACATCAATCCAAATAATCACTATCAGTCACATCTAATGCACCCATCAAACGTCACATCAAATCATTCGATCAAATTTTGATCCAAATCAAGCTTCATCAATCATGATCAATCAAATCCAATCAAAAAATCATCATCTTGGGGATATCTTTCCCAAATCCTTGTGTTGCTTAACACTATCCTTGCATTGTTGTGCATCCTCAACAATGTTATCATCATCAATCCTGATCAACCAATCCTTGCATTGTTGTGTATCCTCAACAATGCTATCATCATCATCAATCCATTGATCTGATCAATCAACCTTAGCTTGATTTTCAACAAAATCCTAAAGAGGGCACTGATATCATCATACATATCCATATCCAAATCATCAAAATCATTCAAAAAATCCAAAAACATTCAAAACATTAGAAAATCCAAAAACATTCAAAACATATGAAAAATCCAAAAAAATTCATAAAAGTCAGAAAACATCAAAAACATTAGAATCTGAACTACGTCATCTCTGAGCTTAAACGTAGGCAAGGCTAATCATTGATCAGCCCCCGAGACATCAAAATCCAAAAACAATCAAAACACATCAAAATCCAAAAACATTCGAAAAACATCAAAATCCAAAAACATTCGAAAAACATCAAAATCACAAAAACATTCAAAAAATACAAAATCCAAAAACATTTGAAAAAAATAAAAAATAAAAACATTGCAAAATCTCAAAAATACCAAAAACAACCTCAAAACATTTCAAAAAGTCAAAAACATCCAAATATTTGAAAAAAATCCATCCATCTCATCTCTTGCACCCACAATAATCAATCATCCATAATAAACTGATCGTCACCTTCATCCTTTGGCAAAACAAACAAAAACAATCACAACAATTGACAAAAGCAAGCTTCAATCGTAAAATCAAAAGCAAACAACAAAATCATTAAACACAAAACCAAACTCTTAATCATTCGCAAACATGTCAGTCGACCCTGTATCAATAGCCTATCAATCAACTTATCAAACCATCATCATCCTATACAATGCGTGTCCTAGGATATATCGTTCTGACAATGGGCATCATTTTGGATATCACTTTGGATCTGTGTCCTATCAAAACAAATCCCTTTGGCTAAAGGTATGAAGAACATTAGCTTGTTTGCGTACTTGATCTTTTTCTTTTGATTTATCTTATTGTGCTCATTCTAAGGACCTCTCAGTGATATCCAAATGTAAGGGATTTAGAGAGATAGGAATGGGGAAACGATCATTATCTTTTGTCTGCTGTGCTTATTGGATGTTCTTGTAAAATAATTTGGCGAATACTTTCTTTGTTAGGTACCTCCTAGCAAGGTTTTTGTATGTCAAGTGTGAACAAGAATATTCCTATCTGTTTGTTGAGTCAAAGTCCATCACACTAAGTACAATGCCATCCTAGTTCTTTATACCTTGATGCATCATATCTACATGTGTAATCAAACATAAGGTAAGTAGCCCTTTTAAAATCCCAATCCTTGATAAGAAAATCATCATCATTTATCATCATCATCATCATCTATCATCATCATCATCTCTAATAAAGTCTTGACCAATCATGGACTTGTGGGATCCTCTTGTTATCATCTCATTTCTGCACTAACATCATCATCACCAATTCATCCATCATGCATCCATTATGCATTCATCTTGCATCCATAAATCATTAGTATTCTACATATCATCTCACACACATAATCATCATCATATAGATCTGTTAGTCTAATCATCTCATAAATCATCCATTGCATAATCACATCATCCATCTTGCATCATATCACCATTTAAGTTGTTCTAGCTAATATAGATTTGTTATTCTAAGCATCTTAAAACCATCTCATTTGCATCATCATCCATAACCATCCATTTTGAACCTCTTTATCGTGAGATCTACCCTCAAATGGAATCTTTTCTCTCAATCTCTCGAAGGGGCAATGTACCAGTGTACTTTTTGCTGGGGCATCCAAAAAATTAAAAATTTTGAATTTTGATCGCAGCAAGATTATTCTTTGAACCAATGCAACAAGTACACTGTTTCAAAGAGAGGCAAAATGTAGACACATGAAATTAGCATTATGCACTTAGTTCATATCCATTCGTTCATTCATAAACCTAATTCATGTTCATCCGCACATTAAATAAATCAAACACAACAAATCCTTTTGCCAGGTAAATCAGGACTATTAAATAAATCAACTTGTCTCACATCAACCTTTAATTAAATAAACAAAGCTTTATTTAATTAAATCTCCAAGTTATTTCCATCTTTTTCTGATTTAAATAAATCAAGTATTTAAGTCACAAAAGTCAAACTAACCTAATCATCAGTTATTTAATCTAATCCTGATTAAATGCTAATCTCACCCACTTGCATTATCTAGATTTAGCCACTTGCACAAATAAATCAATTATATTGATTTATTAAAACTCTCATTTTCACTCAACATGGCATTCAAATTTGAAAATCATGACAAGTTGATTTGTCCCTCCAACATTGCATTTATTGATGTTTTTCTTGTCCCCCTCTCAAAATTTATTGCAAAATTTGAATTCAAATTCTCCCTCTCATGGGCACTCTTTCCAAATCTTGCACATCCATTGACCTATCACCACTTGACAAGTGGCCTCCTATCATTGGTTGAATCTTTAGTCCCACATTGGTCCCTCTTCAACACTCAGCATTTAAAAATCTTTAAATACAGGGTTCATCCTCAAGCAAATCCTCCACAAAAATCTGATACAAGGTTAATCTCTTCATTTGAGAATTGAACTTGTCCACACCATCTTCATCATTTGCAACATTTAGCTTATCTAAAGGGGTTGGGAAAGGGCTACTTTTCATATCAAAGTAGCACCAATCCCCCTATGAGATGATGTTTGAGTAGTTTAGGAATAGATTTTATGCTTATATTGCTTATGATTTTACATTAGTATAACAATGTCATTATTTCCTTTATGTTTACTCAATAATTTCATAGGGAGGGCTTTCATCTTACTTGTTCAAAGTTGATAGATTTAACCCATATCTTTCAGTCTTTGTTCAAAATAGATTTTGGTCTTCACAGATACCAATGATTATCTCAACAATTTCTACACAATACAAGTAGAATGTATATTAGATGAATGCAAAAATTAACCTTCCTTAAATTGTATGTACATGAGGGAGTCTCCATAGAACAAACCATGGGCTATGAAATGAAGGGTAAAGAACAACTAGTTTACAAGTCAAAGAAATATGTCTATGAGTTGAAGTAGGATCCCTCTTCTTTGTTGACAATGTTTGCTAGTTATTTCTTGAAGAGGGGTTTCAAAATAAGCTATTGTAGGAAAAAATTATATGTCAAATATGTTGATAATTAAATTCTCATTGTTTTCCTTGATGTTGATAACCTTACCTATGCAAGGAACAACAAAAATCTAATGGAAAAAAATTAAGTAGAAATGAAACAAGATTTTAAAATTTCAATTCTAATACTCATGAATTAATTTTTTTGTGTGGAACTACAACAATTAGAATACATATTTATTTCTCAAACCAAGTATGTAGAAAATATATTAACAAAGTTTAGAACAACATGTAAGGTAGTTGCAACTCTATTAACACTTAATAACAAATTAACCAAGGAAGATGCATGCTCCAAGGTGGTACTTTGTGTAGAAGTTTAGATGGGAGACTCATGTACCTCACTACAACTAAACTTGATATTATTTATTTTGTGAGCCTCATCTCTTGGTTCATGTTAGATCCACACAAGTTTCATTATCGTGTTGCCAAAAGAACATTAAAATATGTGAATAGCATGTGAAATTTTAACATTCATTATTATTCCATTAAATTTTTTGAACTTATAGATTATTTCGATAGAAAATTAACTTCTAATTATATTTCTTATTTTTCAATCTTTTTGTTATTCATCTTTATTTAAATAATTTCTTATTCTTTTATAAAATTTATTCTAAAGATAGAAATCTTTTTAAAAACTTATTAGCATTTATATAATACCATCAACAAAATTAATGAAAATATTAAAATTTATAAATTATACAATTTATTATCTTTATTTTATTCTAATTTATTATTTCTTTCAAGATTCTCTGTTAGACTGATAAATGCAACAAATATCCATGCACTAGGTCATCTCATCTCATAAACTATTAGTACATAAAACCAAATTACAAGTTACATACCCTTGACAAGAACGGCATCCACAACCTTTTTCCACCCATCCTTGACCCAGAGAATGTAGAAACCTGCAAGAAAAGATCTCATCAGTAACCCTACTTCAGTTGAAACGCATTCATTGACATTTTATTTGAGTTTTACATATCCAATAGCTTGGGGTGGGACAGTGTTAGCCTCTGAGATAAGGAGGCCTCTTTTGGTGGTCCTCTGAGAGAGGAACCTCACCTGAAAAGCCTGAGGAATCTTGTTTATTGCGCGGCACCGAGTGAAAGGAGCCGACATAACTGTGCACCCATTAAAATAGTAATCCAGTTAGAGACTACTGTAGACCTAAGAAAAAAATTGCAGGAATTGGCAAACGTCAAAATATATGTTACCTGGGGGAAAGGTTGAACAGCGAACCCATCTGAAAGTGTGACATAAGGCGAGAAGTGTAATCTACTGGCACTTTAGGAGAACCAGATTGGGCTTGGTGAGAAATGCTTCCATTCCTCAGTTTAGAGAACTACTATTTCTCAACAAACGCCTGAGCTTGGTTTGGCATTTGGACCGTCTCATTGGAGGGCATTTATCGCCTTTTTCTCTCCATCCACCGACATATAAAATTCCTTTCACGTGAACGTAAAATGATTTCAACGGGAATACTTACTGTAAAATGTATTCTTTCTCTTTCTGTCTTGTCGAATACTATTTTGAGACAATCTGAGTTGGACATGTTTTTAACATTAATCAAAATAGAAACGGTAAATGTATCGGCCTCCCCATGGAAGTTCCATCAGTGGCGGGCCTGGCGGCTACCCACCGTCTTTCGAATGTGGGACTAAATTCAAACCCTTAGAGGTTGGTTGTTGGGTCGGCAGCATACGTGCACTATTTCCTTTTTGGGTGTAAAGTTGAGAAGATATTATTTTTAATATAAAAGTTGCATTTTGTTGCAAAAAGGAACTATTGAAGATGTATGGAGTCCTATTAAGGGTTAGTGTAAATTTTGTCACACTATATTCGTTGATTAAAATAGTACTTCTTTTAAATATTATATTGTAGAAGAGAAAATTGATTTATTTTCTTTTCTTTTTCTTTTGTATTATCCTTTATATTATGTGGTTAAGGGGTTTTTAGTAATTAATTAATTTATATAATTTTTTATATTTTTAAGTGGTTTAGATTTTACAACGATTTGAGTTTTTTCTTTTTATATATATAAAAGTAATGTTTAAAAATATTTTAATAATTAAATATTAAGAGAATATTTAATTAAAATTAAGATGCAATATATTTATATATTGCTAACCTCTATAAATTCAACTATTCACTTCTCTATCTACATCAAAATTCATCACTTATGTTTTATTGTATGTTTTGCTAAGTGTTAAATCAATTTAAGGGCTTTACTACTATTGAGGAAGTTATTTTTTCTAACCCTATAATATAATATTTCTTGTACTTTTTAGTAATATCCACTTTTTTTTTATAAAGATATAAATTAAACAAACATCTTTTGCAAGTATTGAATGTAATTTTCTATCTAGAACCAAATTGTTCCATCAGAACAAGATCACATAATTTAGAACACACCTATAAAATTGGCCTCATCCTCCACAAAAATATAAGGGTGACCTAATTGATATTTCATTATTCTTGTTAATTGGTTTTGAGATATGATTGGATCAAAATAGTGAAAAACCCTATAACACCTTACAAAATCAACTAAGTCCTCTCACTTTTAGTTTCTGAGTTTCTTATCATTGTCATATAAACTACCACAATTATTTATCTAAGGTTTTATTATATTTTAGTGATTTTATTTGTTTCTTAGCTATAAATATATTTGTAGGGTGTTGTTTTATCCCTAAATTTTGGTTAACACTAAATTTTCAATCCCAGACAGGTTTTCCCTAATTATCCTTCTTGTTTTTTTTTTTCTAAAATCATTATCTTTAGTTCAAATCTAAATTTTTATCTATCATGTGCTACTCTTGTACAATATAGATGCATAAAATTTCACTCTTGACTAAAGATTTTCTTTACAGATAATCCATCATGATAACTTTGTGTTCATGAAATTATACATGTCATTCTTGGCTCATAATTATTATTTTTTATGATGCTTTAATCCTTAAATTATTTAGTTCATTCCCTTGTTTTAATGCATTATCTCTATAAGGAATATATGCCATAAATCCAAAAACAAGAATTGAATTAATAATGTTAACACATGCATGTGATTTAATATATTTATCTTATTTGTATGTATATGATGTTATCTCAAATATTTATTCATTATATATTTGATTGTATATGATGTGATATGTTTGCTAATCACTTTAATTTTCCTTATATCATTGCTTAAGAAATTCTTGCGTACATTGGTTCATTAGGTTTCCATGTCATGTGGTTGTTTGGCGCTTTATATATTTATCCTAAGTGGGTCATAATGGTGCTTCTTAGTACCACCTTATTTTATTTATGAAGATACATAATAAAAAAACTATTTTCCAAGTATTAAAGATATGTTTCTACCCAAGATCAAATCAAAACATCAAGAAAAAACAACATAATTTAGAATAGGTTTGCAAATGCAATCTCATTCTCCATAAAACTTATAAGGGTGATCAAATTCATATTGCATTGTTCTACTAATAACATATTTAACATTAAGTGATGTTGAGATATAGTTATAAGTTATGATTAAAATAATAAAAAATTCTCTATCAACCATAAATGATTTTCTGATCTTCCATGGTGAGCTTATGGTTAACACAAGCCTCAAGTCTAATATATGGATTATGGTGATCTTGCATAAGATTCAACTCATTTGGAGTATTGAAGGCTTTATCATTAAAGAAGAAAGGAGAGACTTAGAGAAAGTTGGTCTATATGGTCTAGCTTATCTCTTGACAAACATTGTTCTCATTGTTTTTACAAAATTTCCAAATAAATATTTAGTTTCATTCCTTTTTTGTTAGATATTTATTGTTGTGGTGTGGATGTGGTGTATCAAACATCCCCACAAAGGAGGTGGAAGGGTTGCGAAATTGAGATGGGTGGACCAAGGAAGAATTCATAACAATTATCTTGCTTTCCCCTCAAACAAAATGTTGAACTCTGGAAGTTATTCAAAGAAGTTGGGATGACACCCTTATTTCAAGCTATGAAGGGATTCAATGATGGCCTTACATCAAAATTATTTAACTCGTGGAGGGAGGGTAAGCTTTCAATTGGTAGTGTCAGCTTCAAGATAACCCCAACACTTATTGTTGAGGCCACAGGTCTAGAATGCAAGGGCATAAAGGTTGTGAAGGTGAGCAATAGGAACTACTAGTGTTTGATCTACAGTTTCCTTAACAAGGATGAGAAGCTGAATCAATTATAGAATGGCTATGATAGAGAGAAATTTTCACCTCCCTATGGTTTGGTAAGTGTTTATATCATGAAATACTTCACCCTCAAAGGTAGATAGACTACTATTCATGGCTATCATTTTCCTTTCCTCAATCATGTTAGGTGGAAGGAAAAAATAAACATCCCCCTTTTTTTTCTTTCCTCTCTACATCAGTGTAGGGCTAAAGGAACCTCCCTTGTTGTGCATTAGGGCCTACTTCAAAGAATATATAATTATTTTTCCCCTACACCCTCTACTATGTTTAGTGACCAATGTAAATCCTCTATAAATTAAAACTTTGAGGGAAAATCCTTGTCTGCTTCAACTTAACCCTGACTATGGAAAGAAGAAAAAAAATACTACTCAACATAGTGTTGCTTCACAAAAATATGTTTCCTAACATAATGCTACTTTGTAAAACCTTATTACAGAAGAAAAATAGTCTACCCCTCCCTCTTAAAACAGAAAAAAATTGGAAAACCCCTCTTTCTCAAAATAAAAATGTTTGAACCCTGATGAAAAGTTGATGGCTAAGGTCACAATCAAAATACCAAATGAGGGTGAGGAGGTCCATTTGGAAGATTCAAGTAGTGGTAAAGGTCAAAGAAGGTTGGCCAAATTGGCTAGTGTGATGAAGTCGAATAAAAATTTAAATGTTAAGGAGAAGAAGTTGGCTTTTGAAGAGGAGGAAGGGTTGTTGAAGGAAGAGTACTTCCCTATGTTTGAGTAGGAGGACCTAGATATGAGCCAAAAATAATTGGAAGTGGTAATCAAGAATGATTTTGAAGATGAAAAAACAAGTGTGGAAGAGGAGGAAAAGGAGGAAAATATTGAGCATGAAGACAAAAAGGATAATGAGGGGAATGAAATGAAAATTTTCATAGAGGAAGAAAAGGAAGGTACAAACCTAAAATAGAATGAAGAGATTGTTATGGCTATGGTGAGCATGGAGGAGAAGGAGGATTTGGAAACTGATACTCTCTAGTATTATAAGAATCAAATTGACAACCTATAGGGGAGGGTTAGTTGAGCAGATAGTGCTTTGAGTAGCATGATTTCTATCACCCATGGGATCATGAACAGGGAAATATTTCAACTGGTTTTTAGGCTTTCTAAAGTTAGAAAAATAAAATATGGTAAGGAGGATAAAAGGGATGTTGAAACCCCAAAAAGGATACTATCGGTGAAGCTCAGGACACTTGGAGGAACGACTTGGAGCTACTCGAGCTGCTCAAGCAGGAATGGAACCTAATTAATTGTCAAAAGGAGTATTTTCCATTTAGTAGGTTTCTTTTTCTATTTTTTGGTTCTGTGGGGCATGTGTCCCTATCTCTTTGAGGTGTATGTGCCATTTTGGTTTTATCTACCAATGATTGTTTCTCTTTAACTTTATGTTGTTCTTTGGTTGCACTATAGGCCTTGTTTTTGTTAGAAATATTGGCCCTCATGGCCTTTCCTTTTTGTTGCTATTTTATTCAGGATCATGGACCTTACCTTACTTTTCTAATAAAGAACTATGTCCTCTAAATTTTAATTTACAAGTTTTTTTATCTCTATCATATAATCTATCACAACTATTTTTTTTAAAAAAACAAAGGGATAAAACATTATTGAAATCAAAAAAATAATACAAAGAAAAAAGCCACCATCTCACCACAAAACCACCACTCAGACAACAAAAAATCCCTAAAGGAACCCAACAAAAGAAGAAACTATAAATTAATGTCCTCCATAATCAACATATCCATGGTTGGAATGAACACTTTGGAGATAAACATTCCTAGTCACCAACATCCCACCTCTCCAAATGCTCAAAGACCCACTTTACCAAAAGATCTACCACTCTATTCCATTCTATTGGAATATGAGAAAAGGAAATAAATTCCAAGGAACTACACAGATTCAAAATCTATTTAACCACTAAAACAAACTTCCAATTAGCTCTATCTAGTCTTTGCTCATTCAACATATCCACCACAATCTATGAATCTAATTCATAAATAATCCTATTTCATTCAAGGGAGCATCATCTTTCAATAGCATGAAGAATCACTAGAGACTCCATAAGATTATTAATATGTTGACCCTTGTAAGTAGAGATGAAAATAACCACACCTCCATTACTATCTCTACCTATACCACCAATCCCTGCATGACCAGGATTCCCCCTAGAAGAACCAATAGTATTAATCTTTAGAATGCATTGAGGAGGAAACCACCATTGACCCTCGCAATGAATCTTCTTCTTGACATGTCAGTGACGTTTACCTATAGTGACCCCAGAACCTCTATCCAAAAAATAAAAATTCCTTAACAAAAAGCATAATCACTAGGATCTATAGTAAATAAAATGTCACATTTTTCACATATAGTCACTTGGATTATGTTAATGATCATTTCCCATAAATGATCCCCCACCAACTTCACATCTTAAAATATCAATCAATTCCTTTCTAACCAAAGCTACCATATAAAAAAAGTATGACCAATAGCCCAAGCAATCTGAAGAAAAGTTGTCTTAGCTAGAGGTCTGTACCCAAAATTTTCCAAAACTCAACCAAAGAAGTGGCATGAACATAAGCATGATTTCAAACACCCCATTCCAAAAGTTCCAAATTTCCCTAGAGTAAGTACACTGAAAGAAGAGGTGTGAAGTACATTCATCATTGTGATTACAAAGAACATAGATTGAAGGACCTTGAAAGCCTCTCTTTCACATATTATCCCAATTAAGGCACCTTTTTTAGACAACCAACCATCAGAAGAAATTACATTTGCACCAAGAGAATTTGTTCCATACATTCTTCCACCAAAGGACACCAACATTCCCATTCAACTATCTTTCCAACTCTAAGTACCCCAAGGAAACTAAATATTTTCCCTTCAAGTTAGGGCTCTAAGCCAAAATATCTCTCCCCTTAAGGGAGTTTTACACTCTACTAGCAAAAATACTAGCTTTTTCCTATTGTGCCTACTTGGTACCTCCTAGAGGTGTAGCACCCCTCGATTTGCTTATAATTTTTAGACAGGGATTTTACTTTGATAGACCATGATACTATGTTGTTATTTGATCGTTGACATTGGAGCAATGATGGTTTTTATATTTAGATGTGATGGTACACTTTATGGATGATTATTGATTATGATATGTTTTCTAATTAGCATATTTGATTATTTGAGTTGATATTGATATATGCTCATCTATTGTTAATTGATGTTTTAGTTTCATCAATTTTGATGTGACACTATATTGGTGAAGGGAAAGGGATTGCATCACTCACTTGTGAGTTCCCTATGATTATGCAATTTTCTCTTCATGGTGTGTTTGATTCATGATTTATAAATATGTACGACATATGTTTTTATTGCAGGATTGTAGGTACAAGACATTGACTCCACCTAGATTCACAAGTTTGAGCATGTCCATTACACAATGGAATAGTTGATTGGGAGATAGTAACTGGATTTCCTTGTCAACCCACAACCCTAGTCACAGTGTGTCATCAGTCTTTGTTTGATTTTGCTAAGTTGTCATGTTGTCCATGTTTTCCTTATCGTTTACTTATTTTGCAAGGTATGTTCTATAGGAAATTAATGTTAATTAATGCTTATAATGGTTTTTAGTGATTATTTAATTAATTTTGAATAATTTTGTTAGAAGTTTTATATATGATTTAATTAATTAAATTTATTTTATTTTGTAAAGTGATTTAATCTTTGTGATTAAATTTATTTTATAAAGTGACTACATTTATTAGATTAAAATTAATTAGAAATTAATATGTGAATTGTGAATTATTAAATGCATAAATATCTTGTAATTATCTTAGAGGAAATATCTATGATTTGGTTGAAAAGATATTTTATTTGTGACATGTGTTAGAAAAATTAAACACTGTTGTTGGGAATTAATTCTTGGAGAGATTAATTGCATTAACTGAAAGAGGAAAGAGACTACTTCACAACAATGAAGAAAAAGATTTTTAAAAGGAGAGGTTGTTGAAAATTGGGGAAGAAATTCTTGGGAAATTTTGGCTCTGGTTTTGTTTTCTTCTTTCTAGAAAAGTGGATAATTTGGAAGAAGCTTTGGTAAATTGGAATCTAAAGGCAAAGCTCTACTTCAAACATCATTTACTCAAGCATCTGGAAATAAGTACTTTAAATTTTTTTATTTATATGCAAATTGGAAGGATTTCCTATACAAGAAGAATATGTTATTTTTGTAGAATATTTAATATATTTTGTAAATTTGAAAGATTGTCGTGTTTGGAAAATTGTCATAAAAGCTTTAGAGCCTCTGTAGGAATTTTTTTCTAAAAATAATAGAAATCCCAGAGGGAAAACAATAGAAGATTTGGAAAATCTTTGTATGAATGGATTTAAAATCTTCCTGTCAAAATTTGTGGAAAATATTGTTTGTATCAGAAAACATCTTCCTATAGAAGATTATTGTTTTGTTTTGTTTTCCCAAATAGTTTTATTTGGCTAGGAAATTGAAAACCTCTGGTAAAAAATTGAAAACATCCTTCTATAGATTTTTTTTGTGAAAATTTTCTTCTCTAGAATTTTTTTGTAAAAACCCCCTGTAAAAAAATTTAATTAAAAAAATTGCTCTTTTCGAGCAATCATATATATATATATATTTGATTATAAAAATCCCTATTAAAATTGCTTTTAAAGGAAACTGGGATTGAATTCACCATACAAATTTTTTTTATATATATTTGCAGATTTTTTAAAAAATTGAAATGTTTAAAATGTGTGGGGAAGTGTTGTGGATACCCCATAGCTGACTCCCCATTGGGGAGAGTCGGCATTGTGAGGCAGCACCAGTGTTTCCCCATAGTGGTTGTGCCCCCCACAATGAGGGTTCAGCTATGTTGCAGCTGGCCCAGCCATTGATGGCTACAATCCTTCTTCCACGTCAAAAAAAATTGATTTTATTTTGTTTGTTTTTTCTAAATATATAAAGTATATTATTAATATATATGTATATATAAATATGTATTTGTGTGTGTATATATATATATGTATGTATGTATGTATGTATATATGTATATATATGTATATATGTATATATGTATATGTATGTGTATAAATATATATATATATATATAATATATATTATTATATATATATAATATTGTAATTTATTATATATATAATATTATATTTATATATGTATATTATATAAATATATATATTATATATATATATATAATATATTTATATATGTATAATTATGTATAAATATATATAATTATATATATATATATTTAAATGATATCTTAAATAAATGCATGCAAATGCACATAGTAGATAATTCTAAAATGATATGATATGAAAGAGGAAATTTTTATTTTTATTTTTTTAAAATAAAAGTGGCTAAGTCATTCAACATTTTGTTAATAAGGAAATAGTTTACAAGCCCGGGTTCAAAAGGAGTATATCGATAGGGAAGAACCAGGGAAGAAAACCTCTAGTTATAGCTTCGAAAAAAGACAGAAAAAATAAACCTTGAACCCCAGCCAAACCCATAAGGAAACCCTAACCAAAGTGAACAGATATAATTTAACAGAAAGCCCCCCACAAAAAAAAAGGACCTAGTATAGAATACAAAATCTTGGTACCGGAGACCAGGGCAAGTCATTTTTCCTTATCAGGTGGCAAGCTAGAACCAACATCATAGTATGACAATGGCATAAAATGATCCCAATAGATTTTCACTATTTTCTCAAGAGAAAGATTATCCATAAGTTGATTGCACCCCAAGATAGTTTCCAAAGTATTACCATACGCAATTCCAAACTTGAAAACCATAAGAAGATCTCCAAAATAACCGTTGGAAAGAAAATCATTCTTATGAATAAACCTTGCAATGGGAAAGGAACCATGATCTAAACTGTTCAAATTTAAGGCTTCACGAAGATCCAAAACATATATCAAATCAGGAAGCACAAAATTGTGACCAATAATAAGAACCCATTCAACATCCAAGAGAACATCTAATGTAATAGTGATGAAACAAGATAAAATCTCAATAGTAGAATCATTTGGATTTTCTAAAAAGTGGAATAGCTAATACCCTCAGCCCAAACATGAGTTATGATCAGCTGAAGCCCAAAAAATTGAATCCAAATAAATAGTCCAATAGCTACCAAAGACCCGATATGAATCATACCAAAGAGCTACCAAATATGGTAAAAGATAGTAAGAGAGAAAAAGCAGCTAAAGACAACCATATAAATAACCAATTTTGACATTCACATGGAAGTGCCAAGATAGTTCGAAACCCTTCAAACCACTGTTAAACAACAATAACCAAAGTTAGAGAAAATATCATGTATCGAATAGTAAAAACTTATATATAATAAATCTATGAATTACAAAGCCCACATCACATGACCAAAAAAGTAGAACAAAGCCACAAAGAAAATTCATCTCTTCAACATTGCTTGCAAGGAAAAGAAGGGAGACATAACAATGTACGATGGAACTGTTGAAACCATTAAAATTTGATGATTTTTTCATATCTTTCATACCCCCTAAGTCTCCATTTAAGTCCTTCCTTGGGCACGTTTTCCTCCCTTCATGGTATTTTTACCTATTTTTTGCCCATATTGTTCCATAAAATCCATTGGGTTGTGCATTTTCCATCTTGCAGTACCTATTAGCATAGGTCCTTTACTATCTCCCCAACCCAGGTTGTTTTCATGCTAACATTTGTATGCTACAGGTTTGTCGGCAGGACTCCTTTGATGTCTCAGCGATCACAAGTTTTGTGCACTCACCATTCGGCATGACATATTTGTTGTTTTGGCGACAAAGGAATGGTCTATTGGCGTGAGTTTTTGGCTATCGAGGTGGTGTCTTACTGAGTTCAATATGTCTCCCTGACTTTGCATGTGGTGTTTCATCAGCAGAAGGTCTTGGCGAGTATCACTTGTCTTATCAACTAGATGTGGGAGGATCTTATCGGCAAGAGTTGAGAGTATTCGATGAAGTATCACAGCGAAGTGAGTTTGTCTCACTGACAAAGCACAAAAGGATTTTTTCCAAATGACTTTCGGTGAGAGATATGGCTATCGTTGAAAGGTCTTGGCGAGTGACCTTCGGTCTCGCTGACCTTACACATGGGTTTCTTCTCATGGACTGATGAGACTAAGGTGACTTCAGAGTGAGTCATGGCAAAGTAAGGAGTGTCTCACCAATGGAACATAAAGCTTTAGTCTTGTGGCTTTTGGTGTAAGTTTTGTTTTCTCTTGGCAATCAAAAATTTATCTCGGGGTGACTGTCGGTAAAATAATGAGTACTCTATATGAGGTCTCCCCGATATTATTAAGTCACAGTGACACATAGATGAGAAAAGGGCTTTTGGTATGACCCAATGAACTCTGTGGGACTTCTCCTCGATTTTGATTTTGTCTTGGTGAAGTAAAATGAGGGATACGTTTTGGTGACCTAGTGTGCTTATGTCACGGTGACATATATAATAGATAAAGATTCTTGGTGAAACTCAAAGCAATCTACATAAGGTTTCCCCAATATCTAAAAGCTATGGTGAAGCGGGTGAAATGAATTATGCATCTTGGTGTGAAACTTCTTTTGTCTTGGTGACTGGGAAAACGTTAGGGGCTCTCGATGAAACATTTTGAGTTTAATATAAAATCTCTCCGACAGTGGAAAGTCACGGTGAAGGAGAATAAGACAAAGGAGCGATTGATGATATGTTGCCTTCAGTATACTTGCTTATGTCTCAACAAATGAATAATACACTGAGAAATGCATAGAGATATAACATTTTGTACTCTGTGAGATGTCTCACTGACATCACATAGTCTTGGCGAAACAGAAAGAGCACGGGGATGACAAATAATTGGATTTCCTTCGGCATAGCTAACAGGATGTCTCACTAACTATTTCACTAATGGATAACAAAATTTCAAACACTGAGGCCAACATGTAATATGCTTGAGAGCCATCGTAGGCCGACATATGATTTCAATATGATATGGTTCTTCTCATGCTGGTGTATAAATAGGCATATTGTAATTGTAGAATAACACCAGTTATTAGATATTTGATACAATGCAAGTAGATACAGTTGAATAAAATTATCAGATTAGAGACTATTGTTGCATGATTTCAGAATGGAGGTATTTATGAAAATTAGTTGATGTTGCTGCATTTCTCTAGTGTCAATTATCTGTTGAATCGAATGAAAATACTACTAAGTTGTCTCCAAGATTGATGCTTTTTGGTTGTTTAAATTGACATAACAAGTTTATGTTCAGTTTATCAATACACATTTTTTTTATTTGTGTGGTTAATCAATTGGTTGATTTCAAGCAAAGATTAAATCCTTTTTGTTGATCACAATAATCAAAGAGATTCATCTAGATTATTAAAGTAGAGCTTAGTAGTTACAGTATTGCATGTTTATACAAGTTGTAAATAGAATGAATGCTAGATAATTTGTGTCTTCTCCAAAGAGTGTTGCTCATCTTGGTTTCATTAGACTCTGCATACCCAACAAGGCACTGGTCTCTAGAATTTCATCATTTTGAATACATTTAGTTTCTTTACATCTGTTAATTGAGCATTTTAGGATTTAGATTAGAAGATTTCTTTTGCTATTTCTATCAAGTTTGGTTTCATTTGTTCACTTCCATCTACCATTGTGGACAAAGAATTTCAAAAGGATAATCATAAATCAATTTGCTTCATTTAGATAGGTACACTAGCCTAGGCCTTGCAGTACCTGAAGAGTAGAAGGTTGAATTCTTTTGACCTTGTTTCTTACCTTGAAATGCATCAAAAGATTGGTAGCCTCTTGAGGCATTCCACTTGCATTTTTCAGAGCTAAAAAATTGGTGACTCTACTGGGGAATACATTCAAAATCAAGGACTTAATCATAGAGTCAAAAAATTTATACAGACTCCATTGGGAATAAGAAACATCAAGTATTTTCTCATTTTTGATAAAAGTGAGTGGCGAATCTGACATAAATTTTGTAGCTATTCATCATGAATGGAAGAAGATCTCAATATAGGGGAGGTCATACTGGAGCTCCTGCTCGTAGCAACAAATGGACACACAAAGATAAGGGAAAAGGGATAAGTGAAGACATGTGCATGATAGATAAAGATAAAACATCAAGAGCACATTGTGAAACATATGATCACTATGATACATGGAAAGACAATTCAAGCACAGAGCTTTGTACTCCAGAAGATTAGAGAAATCCTTTTTATTTTATTGATCCTCAGAAATAGGCTGAGTTTAGATCTAAACTGGAGGCTAAAAGAATCAAAATTTAGCATGGATATGATTAGAGGACAGAAGACAACCAAAATGTGTTTGTTGATCATGAACTTCCTGGTGAAGTGAGAGCACAGTTTGAATTATAGAAGAAGGAGATAGAGGAATTGAGGGCTGAACTGTAGAAAGTCAAAATTACTACTCAGACTGCTGACTACCTTTTGAAGTATGTACCACCTCATAAGCAAGGTAATCATGGTGCTGGGCCATCTGATCCACCTGTATCTCCTCACCATCAGACATGGAATCACCACAGGCAGCCAAATCATCCACCTCTTGGTCAGCATCACATCCCTCAGCATAATGTGCAATACAATAATATTATGCATCAGTATTAGTACCCACATATTCCTCCCCCTCACCAGTACACAGCAATGATTAGGCAGTTTGATTTGGCAGGATTCCATCTATGCCCTTACCCTATGGATAGCAGCTGGAGAGGTCTGGTCCCTAAGTTTACAGGAAGTAATGCAATCATTGCTAAAGAACATTTAAAGAATTTCAATGTGTTCATCCAAGACATAGGTATGCCATATGAAAATTTACACATAAGGCTATTTATGATGTCACTTATTGAAGATGCCAGGGATTGATTTAATAGCTTGTTGGAATTCTCAGTCAATTCTCTTCAAGTATTCCAAGATCGATTCCTAGAGCAATATGGGAATTTAAATGCACCAAATGTGGCTCTTCATGAATTGATACAAATTCAAAAAAATTAAAATGACTCAGTTTATGATTTCAACCGAAGATTCAACAAATTGCAGAGTAAGGTGCCTCCTGGATCAAGACTATCAAATTTTGGATCTTTAAGTGTCTATTTAAATGCATTTGATCCTAAAATAGGGTACAGATTAAGAAATAGATTTCCAAGAGATTTTGGCTGAAGCATAGAAGATTTCACTGACAATTGAAAACAACAAGAAGGCTGCTGGTATAATCAATAAGAGAGACAACCAGAGGCCTCCTCAGCAAAGTAATAATTATCAGTATAGACAAGAAAACACATACATAAATGAGAACAAAAATGAGAGGCTGAGGTTGCATGATATGCCTTATAATATAGACTGGAAGGATGGAGAACCCATAATAACTAGGCCTAGAAAAAAAGAGACTCCTAATCCACTGAGCAAGAAAGGAACTTACATGGTGAGTAATAATTACTTTTGTGAAGCTTGTGATAAGCCACATTCTCCAAACTATTATGTTATAGCTCAAAGGATGCAAGAGGAGGGAATGTTAACAAAAAACAATGAAGGAGATCACACAGTGTATTTGACTTCAAATATTTTTCACCATATTGAGGAGAGGTACTCATCTTCAAAGGATGAAGGCTATGAGTATGATGTTTCTAATCAGAAGTATAATGTCCATATGGCTAAATAACAAGTCTTTTATGATTCTGATGAAGATCATAATGAGCCATATTCTGTTGAGGCACTTGTTCAATGCAATGTGAGGAGACTTACTGAAGATGGGATAGAAAGAATAACTGTTGTTGTAGTTGAGGAAGCAAGAAGTAAATACTGGTTGAGAAATAAAAATGTAAATGATGTAGAAGGCGTTCCTGGGGGAATTTTTATGAAAGATCAAAAGGCAACACAAGGAACTATGAAAAATCCAGAAAGGGGATAGCTTGACAAAAGTGAACAATAGCCAATCCAAAAAGAGGAAGTGAAGGAATTACATAAAGAGATGCAAAAGCCTGATTAACCTAGTAAAGGAGAGAAGGAGGAAAGCAAAGGAGAAGTGCCAAAAAAAATAAAGTTGTTAAGACGAAGAGCCCTTCTTTTGACTTCACTCAGGTGTTATCCCAAGTAAAAATGTTTGTTCCACTACTTGAAATGATGAAGATTAAAGAATATAGGGATACTGCTGCTTAATTGATAACAAGTGGAAATGAAAAAATGTTTGAATTCTGAAAGAAAAGAAGCTATTAAAGCAATCAATAGGTAGGAGAAAGCAAATAACTCTGAAGTCTACTTGAGTGATATATTATCAACCCCCCCTGAAGTTGATCCCTTTCTCACTACGTTGCTTATCAATAATAAATTGTTGAGGAATTGCATGATAGACTCTGGTGCTGCTATAAACATTATGCTAGTAGGAGTTATGAAGTAGCTTGGCATGTGGGTTGATACCACTGCAGGAAAGTGTTATACAGTGGATAATAGACCTTGTCCTGTGGTTGGTATCATGAAAGATGCTGAAGTCAAATTGGCTACTTATCCATAGGTGGCTTATAATATAGACATAACAGTGATAGATACTCCTCCTCAATTCAAGATGCTCTTATCAAGGCAATGGATAGCAGTTGTTGGTGGAAATGCTTAATTTGATCTGTCCTATGCTATAATTCCAGTGAATGGTCAGGAAGTGAAGTTGTATAGGGAGCCAAGAATGAATCAACTTGTTGACTATGTGCCACATAATCAGATCAATTGTTTTTGTGATGTTGATCTTGGGAATTTTAAGATTGAACCAGCTCAGCTAGAATTAACCAATAGTTATCCAACTGAAAAACATGCTGCACATAATTGCAATGGTGTCTGAAAGATGTATTTTGATGGAGCCTGCAGCCAAGAGGGTAATGAAGCTGGGATTGTATTTATTTCATGTGAAGGTACTACTTTTAAATATTCATTTTTTTTAGCATTTGAATTTACAAACAATGTGGCAGAGTGTGAAGCTTTATTGACAGGCTTGAACATAGCTGTGAAACATAAAATCAAGTTGTTGGTTGTTTTGGGCAATTCTGAGTTGGTTGTTTCACAAGTCAAATCAAAATATGTAGCAAAGCACAAAAGATTAAAACAATATAGGACTATTGTATGTGATAAAATCAAATTGTTTGATGCATTTTCAATTGAGTGGATTGACAGATCAAAGAATATAATGGCTAATTTTTTAGCAAATGTGGCACTCAAAAGAGATGATATTACACTGGCTGGGGTATCACAGATTGAGTTCAAAACAAGGCCTGATGTTCTTGATAATATTTATAGTTAGCAATTTTCCAATGATGATATTGATTTGCTGAATTTTCTTCATTGTATAGATCAATATGAAGCACAAGAAATTGATTTCAATGCTTTTGTTGAAGAAGTAGATGGGAAGCAAACAATGTTTAGAAAAGAGATCTTGCAGCTCAAAACAAGTAAGCTTCCTAAAGGCTTAGTGGCACTAGAAAGGATGTATGATGGAAATGATTGGTCCCTCATGAAGCAAACACCGGTCAAAAGGGAAGATGCTGAAGAAATCAACTTGGGGACTGAAGTAGCACCAAGAAAGGTGTCCATAGGGAAAAAGATAAATCTTACAATTAGAAGAATGTTGATTGAGTTATTGAGAAAATACAAACACATGTTTGCTTGGTCATATGAAGATCTAAAAGCATACAGGGAGGATTTATTTCAGCATGAAATACCATTGAAGCCAGATGCTAAATCTTTCAGACAAAAGAAAAGACTCATAAATCCAACATTGGAGCCTAAGATGCAAGAAGAATTGACAAAGCTCAGAGATGGAGGAATTATCAAGCCAATTAGGCACTCAACGTGGGTTTCAAATTTCGTTCATGTGAGAAAGAAGAATGGTGATATTAGATTATGTGTGGACTTTAGAAATCTGAACATAGCATCTCTCAAAGATAATTATCCTCTACCCAATATGAAGGCTATATTGCACAAGGTGATAGGGTGTGAGCTGTTGTCCATGATGGATGGGTTTTCGGGATACAACTAGATTAAAGTCAAGGAAATTCAGCAATATAAAACAACATTTACAACTCCTTGGGGAACATATGTATATATAAGAATGACATTTGGTCTCACCAATGCTGGAGCAACTTTCCAAAGAGTTGTGGATGTGGCATTTGCAAACTTGATCAATGTTATCATTGTAGTGTACTAGGATGACCTAACTACTTATTTGAAAAAAGTTGAAGATCATGTGCAACATCTTGAAAAGGTATTTATTAAAGCTCTTGAATATGGTATTAGTTTAAATCCAAAGAAGTGTCATTTCGTAGTCACAAAAGGTAAGCTTTTAGGACATATTGTTTCAAAGTAAGGGATTAGGATAGATCTTGAAAGTGTTGAAGTTATTGATAAAATCCCTATTCCCAAAATTGTCAAGGCTATACAATCATTCTTTAGAAAAATTAATTTTGTTAGAAGATTTATCTCTAACTTTGCTAATATCATCAAGCCCATATCTAAAATGTTGAAGAAGGGACAAAAAATGGATTGGACTACAAAAGCTTTAGATGCTTTTATATCTATCGAAAGGGCCATCAAGGAGGCTCCTATTCTTAAGTCTCCAGATTTTGCTAGGCCTTTTTTAGATTTTTTCATTTTCTTCAATGCATACTATTACTGCTGTTATGTTACAAAAGAATGATGATGGTCATGAGCAGCATGTGTCCTTTTTCAATAAATCATTACAGGGGTCTAAATTGAAGTATGACATAATGGAAAAATAGGCATTTGCATTGGTAAAGGCCACAAAAGCATTCAGACCATATCTTGTTGGAGCAAAGGTGATTGCTTATGTCCCCCATGCTATTGTCAAGGATATTCTGACACAATCTAAAGTTACAGGAAAAAGGTGCAGTGGTCATGCCCACAACAGAATATAAAAGTCACAGCATAACTAAACCTGGGAATTGGACATTCCAATAGGTGACTAACATCTTCTCATGGTCGTTCATTTACTTTATCAAACTAGGGAACGTATACTTGAAATGGAGCAGCATGGTATGTGCACTAAGAACTAGTTTCCAGTCACTATCTATAGAAAACAAATGCTTAACAGTAATGCAACGTAAAGCTTTCTAACTCAAACACAACTCAGCTAAAACAAAAATCATAGCAGCTATTATTAAAGGACAAACTATAAACTAGCTTTATGCTGCAGGAACAGACACAGGGATGGATTCCCAGTGCTGCAGGAACAATACAAAGCTGAGTTTGCATTGAAATCTACATAAATAGATTCTAACTAGTAATCAACATGAAATGAAGAGTTAATTACAACAACTTGCTACAGAATACTTACTAAGTGGGCCCTCTTAGCAAGCATCAACTAGATTACACAAGAAGTTGACTCAAAGCTTCATTGAATTTTATTCATACTCAGAACCAAGATACATTGATTACTCTGTTTGAAAATAAAACTTAACATAGAACTCTATTGCTTATTCAACTTAATTTCAACACATACTGTTTCATCCTCATTCACTCACGCAGGAAGAACTATTATTTAAATGAAAAAGACAACTAACTAATTAACAAAGGAAGTCGTGATCAGAAATACATTATGAATCCGTGGAATAGATATTCATAAATGAAAGTCTATCTGCTCGACGCAATCCAGAGAGAATATAGCATTACACACCCCCTAGATCAAAGGATCATTAAAGCTTCTTCCCAAAGATTCGGTCAAAGAGTTATTATTGGAACGACTTCTTCAACAGAGTTGAGATTCTTGGCTTGATCAGCTTCTGCTCCCTCCAACAATCCTGCAATAAATGACAGAGGTGAAGGAAAGCATACACACAAGTGACACGTCATCTATTCATTAATCACATGTTAATCCTATTCCATTATCCAAAATCATAAGCATACATCAGCTATGCGGGAGGTCAAACAGGTAATTAATGAAACTGTCAAGCTGTAGGAATATGAAATTCATTGCTATAGGATACCACCCAAAAAGTCTTTAATCAACAAGTTTAAATAACTATTAATAATAAAAATAAGAGGATCAAAAGTTTCAAAATATGAGCATATTTAAGGCTCATCATTCTACCCCCTACTTATCATATTGTTGGTCCTCTAGCATTGACTTTCCTTGTTATTTCCTTGAAATTTGTTGGAGCAACATGATGCTGTAGTGAAGTTCCAAACTTGAAGTAAAAACCTCTGGTAAACTTCCATCTTTAAAATCTGCAGTTTTCTATTTCGTCATTGATTTCCTTGGCTTGGTAAGGATAGAGCGGCCACATTAAAACTAGAGGTTGGAAGGTCAGTGGCATCCATAATTCAAATATGTTTTGCAAACCTAGTTGCATGTACCTTTCTGATCTCCTGAGTGCTGCTGTGAAGTTCAACAGGCTGTGGGGCTCTGTCTTTCTTAGACCAACTGTCAATTTCTCCCACCTTGTCTCAATTTGGGAAGAGGGGAGTTTCCAAAATGTATATTTCTACTCTTTGAACTCATTGTATACCTATTTTCTAATGTCAAAAAGTTTATCTTTCCTCAGCATGATTGCACCCATAAGTAACCTTAAACCAGGTTCTTAAAACTGTGCATGGGTCTAAACTTTCAGCTCTTAGAAGAACAGGTTCATCTCTTTCTGTTTCTTCATATGTTTCCAATTGTCTCCCATAGTTGATCTCATTTGCAGCCCAAGACATAAGTGCTCTTAGATGGATATCACCTATATAAAGAAGTGGGTTCCATTCAGTTTCTGCAGGAATTAAATAACCATTTAAATAAAGTTCACCCATGGATTTTTTCAACCAGTTAGGGGCCACTTCATAAGCATCATAGAATTCTTTGGCTGTTTCAATATCAGGATCCAAATTTCTGGAGATCCTCATTAATTTGAACCAAAGAAATTATTTCTTGAGGCACATTGCATATACTTTGGGTGGCAGCCTACACTCCATTATCTGTCCAGTTATTTTCATCATTTTATCCATTTTCTTCTGCATATCTTGAATTTTTTGCTTTTGCCTTTCAATTTCCCTTTGCAGCTTTTTCTTTTTCTCATGATCCCATAAACTTTGCTGGACTTTAGTTTTGGCGAGATGGTGAAAACATAAAGTGTGGAATGACACAGGCGTCCTCTTAATTCTCTGAAATTCCAAGTATGCAATCAATAAAGTCCTTTTATACACAACTAAATCTGTGCAAATTTTAGTGGGAAATGAATTATCATAAGGTATTTCAGGCAGTTCAAGCACACATTCTTGTTGTAGGACAAAATCCTCTTGCTGTAGGATGAAGCCTTGTTGCTGTATAGGAGAAGATTGTTCTTCCTCAAAAATTTTCTTAGCTGCACAAGCCAAGTCGTCCATACTCGGTATTTTTCCTCTATCAACATTACTGGGTTGTGCTGCCTCAGGAACAACAGAGGAGCTTTGTGGAACATTTGCAGAAATATTGAGGGAGTTATCATGACCTGATTCAGTAGAGTCCTCCAATATTATGATAGTTTCTGTTTGAATAGAGGTTGTAGCAGACTTAGACTATTTTCTCAATGAACTCCTTCTTGGTAGTTTTGCAAAAGGAGCAGCAGCAAAGGATGCTTCCTTAGTAGTCCTCTTCCTAGCTGGTCTTGAAGATCCAGACTTAGCAGAGGAAGAAGAAATTGAAATTGGAGTATTAACGGGTGTTGCTGCAGGAGAGACAAAAATAGGGGAAGACTTTGCAGGAGAGGATGAGGCAAAAAGTTTTTGTCTTCGAGTATATGGGTCCGACTCAGGAATCTACCCTACCCCAAATGACTCACCTACAATTATCTTTCCTTTTTCTCTCCTAGCGGCAGACCTTGTTTGCACACTGGTAGAGGACATCAGTATGGAAGCTGTAGGACTGGGCGCTGCAGGAGCAGCGGATTCTTGCTCTGTTTTAGTACTTGTGGACTCAATTCTCATTTTCTTTCTTCTAGGTTGTGCAGGTAGTACCCTAGGGGGTTCAGGCAGTTGAAGACATTTTTGGGCAACAAACTCATTCCAGGAAAGAGGTGAAACATCCCTTAAAGATCGCTCAGCCAAAAGTTTTATTAGGGCATGATGTGTGACAAAGTTTTGTTTACCCATTTGGGTTTCATATGTACTATTTTGCAAAAGGTTCAACAAAAAATTTGGAATATTCACTACCAATCCATGTCTCATATGACTTAACAATTTGAAATGATATGAATGTAGGTAAGAGAAGTGCCCTTCACAAGTTAAATACCTGATAACAAAGATGGCGTATTCAGAGTATGGATAAGGCAGGGACATTCTTTTGCACCTTTGCTTTGAAATTTCCAACGGCCCATCAGCTGGTAGGGTAAACTCTGCCCTAGTAGAGACAACATCCCTTCCAACAGGAAAATTTTCACCAATTGCCAGTAATCCAGTAACTTCTGAAATTCTTTCCTCTGTCATAGCCACTATCAAGCCCCATACCGTAGCCTCATTTTCTGAAAATGTTCTTAAGAATTCGCTTGCAACCTCTTCATCAAAAGAATCAATTCTCAAGAAATAATTTAACCATCCACAATTGGCAAATGCTTGCATTAACTAAGGATCTTGTATCAACACATCATGAGTTGCAGGCTCGTGCCTTACCAGTTGGCCACCCATAATAAAAAATCCTTAAAACAAAAACTCAGACTAATGCTTAAAGTTTGAAAAAAACTCTTTTTCCTTATTGCACTTCCCTTTTCCTTACCAAGAATAACAACTAAGTTTTGCATAAAATAGTTTTAATAACTACTTAAACTAAGTAGTTAACTTGTTCTTAGGATATGGCTTCGCAATCGTACTTTTAGAAAGTACAAGAACATAACTATTTTGGGAAAACGTAAATTTGGCACAAGAAAATTTGAAATTAGAATACCCCACCCCCTACTTAGCATTCAACATGTGTCCTCACATGTGCAGAGTGATAAGATTAAAGCATGCAATTATGGCTGATATATACATTACAATTAATGAATAGACAGAAAGAATAAATTATGCAATAATGAAAAGATTTTGCGTACCTTAAATTCAGTTCTCGGGAATGTCGTAAAGGACAACAGCGTATCATGAAATGATAGCTGGAAGATTGAATGCATGAATGAGGCAGAGTGGCGATATGGATGATGTGGCATATAAAGAAATGAATGATGTGATAGATGAAAAGAAATAGAGAAAAGTGGTTTTCTTTCAAAAAAGAAAACTTTATTATGGGCGGTCAACACAATACTTAAAGAGAAGCTACAAGAAAAAGGCCTAAGCCTTTGCTACAGGTAGGAAGACCAATCGAAACAAACTTGCTCAGGAACTCTTCCTTTGATGTCGGCTTATGATATAACTGCAGTCAGTGGCCATTAACTAGCAATTTGAAATGGACTGGATCAATTGTGGCCAGCTGTACTGATCCATTGTCAAACACATTCTCAACTTCATAGGGACAAAGCCAGTGTGTTGTGAGCTTACCTTGATTTTTTTGATATTTGGAATCATATAGCAGAGCCCAATCACTAGCAGAAAATTGCTTGGTTTTGATGTGTTGATCGTTGCATTTCTTCCTTTGCTGTTGGACTGCTTCTATATGCTGTAGGGCAGTTTTTCTCATTTCATCCAAAGTATTTAGCTGCAGGAGACATTCCTTCTATGCTTCAAATATTTCCATATTGAGCTTAAAAGTTTTCTTTAATATTTTATGCTCAAACTCAATGGGCAACATGGTTGTTTTCCCATTAAGCAGTTCAAAAGGTGTAAACCCAGTTGTTGTCTTCCATGCAGTTCTGTAGGCCCAGACTACTTCAGGAAGTCTACTGCTCCAATATTTCCTATGGAGCTGCACTATCTTTGTGAGGATCGCCTCAATATCCCTATTTGTAACCTCTTCCTGACCATTGGCTTGAGGGTGATAGGGGCTGGACTTCCTATTTTTGATTTTATAGTCATTCATTAGTGCAGTGATCAAATTGGATGTGAACTGAGCTCCCTGATCAGTTACCAACTCTCCGGGAACTCCAAATCTAGTGAAAATTTTCTCATACAAAAATTTAGCAACCTTGTTATCACGAGCATGAGTCATTGCCTTTACTTCAACCCACTTTATTACATAATCTGTGCAAACCAGAATGTATGACTTACCATTTGATGGTGGATCAATTGGTCCAACAAAATCTATTCCCCATTTATCAAAAGGGGTGACTATTACCTATGGGTACAATGGCATTTCATCTGACTTGGTTGGTATTCCCATATGTTGGCATCTGTCACATTTCCTAGTATAAGCTACAACATCCTTGTGTAGTGTTGGCCAATAGTATCTTATTTTAAGAACCTTCATTGATGTTCTATTTGCTGCAAAATGTCCCCCGCATGGTTCATCATGGAAAGCATGCAAGATATCATAAGTCTCATCTTCACATAACTTGATCAGGTCTAGTATAAAATAGATAATTTACAATCCATGAAAACTTAAAACTTTTCTCAATTAACAGTTTCTTTTCTTTTGGAGAAAAGTGAGCTAGTATTCTTCTTGCTGCTAGATAATTGGCAATGTTTGCATACCATGGAGTATGTGCAGCAATGGAAAATAGGTGTTCATCAGGGAACCTATCATCAATGACTTCATATTCAGCAGGTGCAGTTATTTGAAGCTTTGATAAAAAATCAGCTACAATATTAACTCTTCCTAGTTTATCAATAATTGTAATGTCAAATTCTTGTAACAAGAACCATCTTGCCAACCTACCAGAAATGGCAGACTTGTTCATCAGATACCTGATTGCTGCATGGTCAGTGTGGACAAATATCTGATAACCTATGAAATAATGCCTAAATTTATTCAAAGCATACACTACTGCTAGCAACTCCTTTTCTATAACAGTGTAGTTTAGCTCAAGACCTTGAAGGTTTTTACTGATAAAATAGATAGCATGCTCAATTGAATTTTCTTTTTGTCTTAATACTGCCCTTATACCAAAATCAGAAGCATCAGCATGTATGTGAAAAGACAAAGTCCATTTTGGACCTTGAAGAATAGGGGCTTTAGTAAGCAAGTCCTTTAGTTACAAAAAAGATTTTTCACAGGCCTCCGTCCAATCAAATTGAGACTCCTTAGTTAATAAGGCATATAGTGGACTGGCAATTTTGCTGAAATCTTTTATAAACCTTCTATAATACCCTGCATGGCCAAGGAAGCTTCTGACATCCTTTTGCTTTGTATGAGTTTGTAAATTCAGAATAACTTCAATTTTAGCAGGGTCAACCTGAATTCCATTTTTGGAAATATGATGGCCAAGAACAATACCTTATTCCATCATTATAAAGCACTTTTCACTATTTAGAGACAAATTTTTCTCTCTACATCTTTTCAATATTTTTTCTATATTCACCAGTGCTTCTTCAAATGTAACTCCATAGGTAGTGAAGTCATCCATATAAATCTCCATACAGTTATGAGATATATTAGCAAAAATACTAATTACTATTCTCTAAAATGTTGCTGGTGCATTGCATAGACCAAAAGGCAAGACTGAGTAAGCAAATGTCACCCATGGATAGGTAAAAGTGGTCTTATCTTGATCTTCAGGGGCAATTTTTATCTGATTGTACCCACTGTAGCCATCCAAGAAGAAAAAATATTTTTTACCAGAAAATGAGTTTAGCACTTGGTCTACAAAGGGCAGTGGAAAGTGATCTTTTTTAGTGGCAGTGTTTAACTCTCTGTAATCTACACAAACTATCCGTTTTCCACCTTTCTTAGGGACAATAACTAACAGAGAGACCCACTGACTGTCAGAAATTGGATAAATAAAACTAGCATCAAACAACTTTTGAACCTCATTCTTAACTATTTCTTTAAGTGCTAGATTTATTCTTCTTTAAGGCTGTCTAACTGGTAAACAGTCTTCTTTGATATAGATTCTATGAATACAAATTTGAGGATCTATTTCTTGCATGTCCCCATATTCCCATGCAAAAGCTTTATGCTGATCTTGTAGCATTTTGAATTGGACAGCTTCTTGAGACTATGACAGCTTGCTATTAATATGCAAACAGTGACCTGGAGATAATTCTATCTACTTAGTGAGATCACTCATAGAATCTATAGGTGATGTTTGTACCTCTTGTGGAAGCAAGTTATGAAAAATTGCAAGAAATTTAGGCAGCGAACTCTCAGAATTTAGTTGTTGTAGGAAACATTGTAGATGACTGCTATTTGAATAAGATGAACTACCCGTATCAAAGTTAGACTGCAGAATTTGAAAAAGCAAGGCATCCTCATTTTGAAGTTGTGAGAATGGATCAGTTTGAAGCATCATTAATTGAACCAACAAATTGGCTTCTTCAGTTTCTTCCCCCACATCTGGCCAAATAGGTTGGGACAAATCTGGTTGAGGTCTAGCAGGCGGATACAAAGCCAATTTTTTTGTGGACTGTCCATAAAAAATAGTCATATCTCCAGAACAACATCCTATAAAAGCATCAGCAGTTGCTAACCATGGTCTACCTAGGATAACTGGGTATCCTCCTAAAGTTGCCTTAATAGATAATATTGTAAAATCAGATGGATACTCCCAAGATTCAAGAGTGACAATTACATCTTCCACCATTCCATCAGATTTGACTGTAGAGCTATCTGCAAGCTACAGGACTGTAGGTGTAGACCTAATGTTTAGAATGTTCAAGTAGTCCATAGTATGCTTAGTTATGACATTAATGGCAGCACCAAGGTCAATCAAAACATTTTTTACAATTTGGCCATTTATATGTATTTGCACTATAGGACTTCCAGGGTCAATGTACTTTGGAATGACTACATTTCCCAACATTATATTAGCCAATTTCCTTAAGACATGAATGGTTTGGGGATCCTTTTTCTTCCGTCTGGGCTTCTTCAAACATGCCTCTTTAATGACTTTTCCAAAAATGGGAACATCTTTAATGGCCTATAATAAAGGGATTTGAATTTGTACATTCTTTAGCTGATCCAGAATGTCAAAAGTGGGGTTCTTCCACATATTTAGATCAGTGCTTTGTAACCTACGAGAAAGATAGTTTATCTGACTTTAAAAAATAGGCTCTAAAAGCAATGCTCGATTTATAAGCACTTATGCTCATTAGGAACAGCGGTGCAATAGGTTCTTGAGAGAGAAATGCGGTATCTGATAATTAAAAAGCGGTTATGGGCAGGAAGAATGGTTCCGGACCTCAAATGGATATTATGAATATTTAAGGCATAAAATTTGGATATTGGTTAGCTTCAACTTATACCGACTGTGTTCTCTTTAACGTGTTGGCAGCCATTGGCGAGCATAAACATTTATTTTGAAGGCGATGTTATGTGATTCTGCTAAAATTGGCATGAGGCACGAGGTTATGGTTGTGGGTAGGAACCCGGGGCTGGTTACGCCATTCTTGAGAACCCTCATTGAGAGTTCTCTGCCCAGTGCAACAGGGTGGGGTCCGTGTCCTTGTAGCTCATAACCTCCTTGAGGAGATTTCCATTGAGGGGTCTGATAATTAGGCCAATTTGGTTGAGATGTATTCCAAGGTGGTGGTGGTCCATATGAGGGTTGCCATTGGTTATTATAGCTAGAATAAGGATTACCAAAAGTCAAAGGGTCTTGAGGCATACCTTGTCTCTGAGCCCATAGTCTCCTTTGTGCAATGTAGGGTATGATCATCATCACCTTCTATCATCTTAAAATTAGTGGGTAATTGCTTAACCTCCATATTAGCCACTATCTTACATCTGTAGTCATGTTTCTTCTGTCTACAATGTGGATAAAACTTAGCCAAGATTACTTCAGCTTCCTCATGTTTCTTTCGAGCACGCAAGTGTCAGTTGTGCCTTATATTGTTAATGATATCTACCTTGAAATCGATAGTAAATTTATTGTATCTCCATCCAAGGGACTCCTTTGGAAGAAGACTTGCCACAGCAGTAAATATAAACCTTTCTTACCATTTCTAAAATTAATTGAGACCTTTTCTGAAGTATCATCCCAAAGGCGGGTTGGGTTATATCACCTCCTCCCATCAAGTCTAGGGCGTCTATACAAGCATCACTGATTCCCCTTAGAAAAAGTAGTTTCTGAGAGTCTTCATTGAGAGTATGGTTTGAATTCCTTTTCAAGGAAAAAAAGAATCTTGAGATATAGTCTTCTAGGCTTTCATCCTCCTTTTGTTGAATTCTGAATATATCATCACCCTTACTACCACTCTTACAATATTCTTTGTATTTCTCAAGAAATTTTGTTTGCATAGCTGCCCAACTATCAACAACACCCCTTCCCAAACTCATGAACCATCTAAGAGCTCCCTCCTTCAAGGTGGAAGGAAACAACTTCAGTTTGTGAGGTCCCCGGAAGTGTAGTCACTCAACTCTGTGATTATCAAACTCAAACAGGAAAGTTTCTGGGTCCTCCGTAACTAGGCCATAGAACTTGGAAAGTAATGAAGAAGGAATATTCTTGAGGTTATCAGTGTCTTGCTAAGGAACAATGGGAAAATCAAAAGCAGGAGATGGATTAGGTGGGTTATTTGCCATATTTGCATGCTAGATACTCCAGGCAAATGGATTTTCCTCAGGTTCTTCATCAACTGGGCCAAATGGCAATTCAACAAATAGGTTTTCTGGGAGGAACCTTCCCAACGCGTCTATTCTTCTATGCATGCAATAGAATAAATGGTATTTGAAAAGAATTTGAAAATACTTAAACAACTAACTAAACTACTACTAAAAATGACTATAGCAAGTTCTTAGATTGACACCATCCTTGGCAACGGCGCCAAAAATGGTCACGCCCACAAAAGCATATAAAAGTCATAGTAGAACTAAACCTAGGAATTGGACATTCCAATAGGTGACTAACATCTTCTCATGCGTTCATTTACTTTGTCAAACTAGGGGACGTATACTTGAAATGGAGCAGCACGGTATGTGCACGAAGAACTAGTTTCCAGTCACCATCTACAGAAAACAAATGCTTAAAAGAAGTGCAACGCAAAGCTTTCTAACTCAAACACAACTCGACTAAAACAAAAATCATAGCAGCTATTATTAAAGGACAAACTGTGAACTGGCCTTATGCTATAGGAACAGACACAGGGATGGATTCCCGATGCTGCAGGAACAATACAATGCTGAGTTTGTGTTGAAATCTACAGAAATAGATTCTAACTAGTAATCAACATGAAATGAACAGTTAACTACAACAACTTGCTACATAATACTTACTAAGTGGGCCCCCTTAGCAAGCATCAACTAGATTACACAAGAAGTTGACTCAAAGCTTCATCAAATTTTATTCATATTCAAAACCAGGATACATCGATTACTCTGTTTGAAAATAAAACTTTAACACAGAACTCTATTGCTTATTCAACTTAATTTTAACTCATATTGTTTCATCCTCATTCACTCACGCAGAAGGAACGGTTATTTAAATGAAAAAGACAACAAACTAACTAACAGAGGAAGTCGTGATCATAAATACATTCTGAATCTGCAGAATAGACATTCATAAATGAAAGTCTATCTGCTCAATGTGAATATAGCATTACACACTCCCTAGATCAAAGGACCGTTAAAGCTCCTTCCCAAAGATTCGGTCAAAGTTATTACTGGAACAACTTCTTCAATGGAGCCGAGATTCTTTGCGCTTGATCAGCTTCTGGTCCCTCCAACAACCTACAATAAGTGACAGAGGTGAAGGAAAGCATACACACAAGTGACAAAACATCCATTCATTAATCACATATTAATCCTATTCCATTATCCAAAATCATAAGCATACATCAGCCATGCAGGAGGTAAAAAAGGTAATTAATGAAGTTGTCAAGCTACAGGAATATGTAATTCATTGCTCGGATACCTACCAAAAGTATTTAATCAACAGTTTAAACAACTATTAATAATAAAATAAAATTATAAAAAGTTTCCAAACTATGAGCATATTAGTCTCATCTCAGGATGGATCAACAAGATTCAAGAGTTTGATATGGAGATATAGATTACTAAGCTAGTGAGAGGTTAAGGCTTAGCTAGGTTGATGGCAGAATCAAATATTGAAGCAACTCAGATTTGCAATGTTGAAGAAGGAATTGCAATTGCAAGCATTGAGCATACTCCTTGGTATACTGATATTATGCATTATCTTAAATACATGAAGTGTCTAGATGGATTGAGCGACAGCCAAAAGAGAACTTTAAAGTTGCAGGCATCAAAGTATGTTTTCGTGGATGGAGATCTATTTTGGAAGAATAGGGATGGTATATTGTTATTATGTCTAGATGAGTCATAGGCCAAGCATGTCTTGAGGGAAATGCATGAAGGAGTTTGTGGAGGAAATTATTTAGCAAAGACAACTGCACACAAGATTCTCAGGGCATGTTATTATTGGCCAAAGGTTTTTAATGATTCTTTTACACATGTGAGAAAATGTGAAGCTTGCCAAAAGTTCTTTGGAAAATTGAAGTATCAGGGTGCTTTGCCACTCTGACCTTTGCAGACTGATGCTCCTTTTCATCAGTGGGGAATTGACTTCATTGGAAAGATACAAGAAAGATCAAGTGGACACAAGTGGATACTAGTTGCCACTGATTATTTTACCAAGTGGGTGGAAGCAATCCCAACTAAGCAAGCTACAAGTAAGGTAGTGAATAATTTCCTGATGGACAACATTATCACCAAATTTGGTACACCATTGAGGTTGATCACAGACAATGGGATGTGTTTCAAGTCAGATGAATTGAAATGCTTTTGTGATAAGTATGGCATTACTATTTCTTATGTAGCTCCTTATCATCCACAAGCTAATGGACAAGCAGATTCTAACAATAAAAGTCTTTTGAAGATTATAAGGAGAATGCTAGGGAAGAAAAAGAAGGCTTGGGATTCAAAATTGAAATTGGTTGTGTGGGATGATAGGATCACTATGAAAAAGGCAATTGGGAAATCCCCATTTGAATTGGTGTATGGAGCACAAGATAGGATGCCTTTGCAGAATTTGTTACCAGTCTAGAAGTTTGTCCTTTAGGAGGATCTGGATGTTCCTGAACCTATAGAGGAAAGAATGGAGCAATTAGCTGAACTTGATGAAGTAAGGAGAGAGGCCCAAAATCAAAACATGAAGTTATAGACATAGATGAAATATCTATTTGACAAGAATGCAAAGGATATAAAATTTGAAGAGAATGATTTGGTACTGATGTGGAATGCAAGATGTTAGGATAAAGGAAAGCATGGTAAGTTTGAAGCCTTGTGGTTGGGTCCTTTTGTTGTCATTGGAAAGAAGGGTGAAAACTCATACTATTTACAGAACATGGCTGGTGAAGATCAAGAATTGCATGTTCATGGGCAATTCTTGAAGCTTTTCTTCTCTTGAGCAACATAGAGGATTAAGGGTTTCTAGTGCATGGACAACTCTTGCTTATCCTCTTTAAAATTACTTTCCATGCATAGCAGTCTAGGATTTTGTCCATCTCCATTTCATTTTCATTTTGCATTCATCTAAATTTTGCATTCATTTCCATTTCCATTCATTCCATTTCTGCTCACCCAAAGATTTGGATCCTTGCAATGATCTTACTATCATTCATCCCCAGACAGAGCCACTGTTGGAACCACTAAAATTTGATGATTTTTGCATATCTTTCATACCCTCTGAGTCTCCATTTGAGTCCTTCCTTGGGCATTTTTTCCTCCCTTCATGGTATTTTTACCTATTTTTTTCCCATATTGTTCCATAAAATCCATCAGGTTGTGCATTTTCCATCTTGTAGTACCTATCGGCATAGGTCCTTTGTTGTCTCCCCAACCTGGGTTATTTTCGTGCTAACATTTGTATGCTATAGGTTTGTCAGCGAGATTCCTTTGATGTCTCGATGATCACAAGTTTTTTGCACTCACCATTCAGCATGACATATTTGTTGTTTTGGCAACAAAGGAATGGTCTATGAGTGTGAGTTTTTGGCTGTCGGGGTGGTGTCTTACCAAATTCAATATGTCTCCCCGACTATGCATGTGGTGTTTCATCGACAAAGGTTAAGGGTTATTGGTGCAAGGTCTTGGTGAGTATCACTTGTCTTACTGACCTAATGTGGGAGGATCTTATCGGCAAGAGTTGAGAGTCTTTGATGAAGTATCACAGCGAAGTGAGTTTGTCTCACCGACGAAGCACAAAAGGATTTTTTCCAAATTAGTTTTCGGTGAGAGATATGGCTATTATTGTAAGGTATTGGTGAGTGACCTTCGGTCTCGTTGACCTTACACATGGATTTCTTCTCATGGACCTTTCGATGAGACTAAGGTGACTTTAAAGGGAGTCATGGCAAAGTAAGGAGTGTCTCACCAATAGAACATAAAGTTTTATTCAAGTGGCTTTCGGTGTAAGTTTTGTTTTCTCTTGGCAATCAAAAAGTTATCTCGGGGTGACTCTTAGTAAAACAATGAGCACTCTATATGAGGTCTCCCCGATATTATTAAGTCACAGTGACACATAGATGAGCAAAGGGATTTTGATATGACCCGATGAACTCTTTGGGACTTCTCCCCGATTTTGATTTTGTTTTTGTCAAGGCAAATGAGGGATATGTTTCGGCGAGGGTGTGCTTATGTCACGGAAACATACATAATAGATGAATATTCTCAGTGAAACTCAAAGCAATCTACATAAGGTTCCCTCGATCTCTGAAAGCTATGGTGAAGCGGGTGAAATGAATTATGCATCTTGGTGTGAAACTTCTTTTGTCTTGGTGACTGGGAAAACGTTAGGAGCTCTCAGTGAAACATTTTGAGTTTGATATAAAATCTCTTCGACAGTGGAAAGTCACGGTGAAGGCGAATAAGACAAAGGAGTGACTGATGATATGTTGCCTTCGGCATACTTGCTTATGTCTCAACGAATGAATAATACACTGAGAAATGCATAGCGATATAACATTTTGTACTATGTGAGATGTCTCACCAACATCACAAAGTCATGGCGAAACATAAAGAGCACGGGGATGAAAAACGATTGGATTTCCTTCTGCATAGCTAATAAGATGTCTCACCAACTATTTCACTGATGGATAACAAAATTTCAAACACTGAGGCTGACATGTAATATGCTTGAGAACCATTGCAGGCTGACATGATTAGAGCTTGAATTCGGTGGAAGGCTGACATATGATTTCAATATGATATGTTCTTCTCATGCTGGTGTATAAATAGGCATATTATAATTGTAGAATGACACCAGTTATTAGATATTCGATACACTACAAGTAGATACAGGAGAATAAAATTATCAGACTAGAGACTATTGTTGCATGATTTCAGAATGGAGATATTTATGAAAATCAGTTGATGTTGCTGCATTTTTCTAGTTTCAATTATCTATTGAATCAAATGTAAATACTGCTAAGTTTTCTCCAAGATTGATGCTTTATGGTTGTTTAAATTGACATAACAAGTTTATGTTCAATTTATCAATACACATTTGTTGTATCTGTGTGGTTAATCAATTGGTTCTTTCAAGAAAAGATTAAATCCTTTTTCTTGATCACAGTAATTAGAGAGATTCATCCAGATTATTAAAGTAGAGCTTAGTAGTTACAGTATTGCATGTTTATACAAGTTGTAAATAGAATGAATGCTAGATAATTTGTGTCTTCTCTAGAGAGTGTTGCTCATCTTGGTTTCATTGGAGTCTGTATACCCAACAAGGCACTAGTCTCTGCATTTTCATCATTTTGAATACATTCAATTTCTTTACATATGTTAATTAAGCATTTTAGGATTTAG
>VDFB02026320.1:83754406-83767526 GCA_007258455.2 Sequoia sempervirens
GCCCAAGACATAAGTGCTCTTAGATGGATATCACCTATATAAAGAAGTGGGTTCCATTCAGTTTCTGCAGGAATTAAATAACCATTTAAATAAAGTTCACCCATGGATTTTTTCAACCAGTTAGGGGCCACTTCATAAGCATCATAGAATTCTTTGGCTGTTTCAATATCAGGATCCAAATTTCTGGAGATCCTCATTAATTTGAACCAAAGAAATTATTTCTTGAGGCACATTGCATATACTTTGGGTGGCAGCCTACACTCCATTATCTGTCCAGTTATTTTCATCATTTTATCCATTTTCTTCTGCATATCTTGAATTTTTTGCTTTTGCCTTTCAATTTCCCTTTGCAGCTTTTTCTTTTTCTCATGATCCCATAAACTTTGCTGGACTTTAGTTTTGGCGAGATGGTGAAAACATAAAGTGTGGAATGACACAGGCGTCCTCTTAATTCTCTGAAATTCCAAGTATGCAATCAATAAAGTCCTTTTATACACAACTAAATCTGTGCAAATTTTAGTGGGAAATGAATTATCATAAGGTATTTCAGGCAGTTCAAGCACACATTCTTGTTGTAGGACAAAATCCTCTTGCTGTAGGATGAAGCCTTGTTGCTGTATAGGAGAAGATTGTTCTTCCTCAAAAATTTTCTTAGCTGCACAAGCCAAGTCGTCCATACTCGGTATTTTTCCTCTATCAACATTACTGGGTTGTGCTGCCTCAGGAACAACAGAGGAGCTTTGTGGAACATTTGCAGAAATATTGAGGGAGTTATCATGACCTGATTTAGTAGAGTCCTCCAATATTATGATAGTTTCTGTTTGAATAGAGGTTGTAGCAGACTTAGAATATTTTCTCAATGAACTCCTTCTTGGTAGTTTTGCAAAAGGAGCAGCAGCAAAGGATGCTTCCTTAGTAGTCCTCTTCCTAGCTGGTCTTGAAGATCCAGACTTAGCAGAGGAAGAAGAAATTGAAATTGGAGTATTAACGGGTGTTGCTGCAGGAGAGACAAAAATAGGGGAAGACTTTGCAGGAGAGGATGAGGCAAAAAGTTTTTGTCTTCGAGTATATGGGTCCGACTCAGGAATCTACCCTACCCCAAATGACTCACCTACAATTATCTTTCCTTTTTCTCTCCTAGCGGCAGACCTTGTTTGCACACTGGTAGAGGACATCAGTATGGAAGCTGTAGGACTGGGCGCTGCAGGAGCAGCGGATTCTTGCTCTGTTTTAGTACTTGTGGACTCAATTCTCATTTTCTTTCTTCTAGGTTGTGCAGGTAGTACCCTAGGGGGTTCAGGCAGTTGAAGACATTTTTGGGCAACAAACTCATTCCAGGAAAGAGGTGAAACATCCCTTAAAGATCGCTCAGCCAAAAGTTTTATTAGGGCATGATGTGTGACAAAGTTTTGTTTACCCATTTGGGTTTCATATGTACTATTTTGCAAAAGGTTCAACAAAAAATTTGGAATATTCACTACCAATCCATGTCTCATATGACTTAACAATTTGAAATGATATGAATGTAGGTAAGAGAAGTGCCCTTCACAAGTTAAATACCTGATAACAAAGATGGCGTATTCAGAGTATGGATAAGGCAGGGACATTCTTTTGCACCTTTGCTTTGAAATTTCCAACGGCCCATCAGCTGGTAGGGTAAACTCTGCCCTAGTAGAGACAACATCCCTTCCAACAGGAAAATTTTCACCAATTGCCAGTAATCCAGTAACTTCTGAAATTCTTTCCTCTGTCATAGCCACTATCAAGCCCCATACCGTAGCCTCATTTTCTGAAAATGTTCTTAAGAATTCGCTTGCAACCTCTTCATCAAAAGAATCAATTCTCAAGAAATAATTTAACCATCCACAATTGGCAAATGCTTGCATTAACTAAGGATCTTGTATCAACACATCATGAGTTGCAGGCTCGTGCCTTACCAGTTGGCCACCCATAATAAAAAATCCTTAAAACAAAAACTCAGACTAATGCTTAAAGTTTGAAAAAAACTCTTTTTCCTTATTGCACTTCCCTTTTCCTTACCAAGAATAACAACTAAGTTTTGCATAAAATAGTTTTAATAACTACTTAAACTAAGTAGTTAACTTGTTCTTAGGATATGGCTTCGCAATCGTACTTTTAGAAAGTACAAGAACATAACTATTTTGGGAAAACGTAAATTTGGCACAAGAAAATTTGAAATTAGAATACCCCACCCCCTACTTAGCATTCAACATGTGTCCTCACATGTGCAGAGTGATAAGATTAAAGCATGCAATTATGGCTGATATATACATTACAATTAATGAATAGACAGAAAGAATAAATTATGCAATAATGAAAAGATTTTGCGTACCTTAAATTCAGTTCTCGGGAATGTCGTAAAGGACAACAGCGTATCATGAAATGATAGCTGGAAGATTGAATGCATGAATGAGGCAGAGTGGCGATATGGATGATGTGGCATATAAAGAAATGAATGATGTGATAGATGAAAAGAAATAGAGAAAAGTGGTTTTCTTTCAAAAAAGAAAACTTTATTATGGGCGGTCAACACAATACTTAAAGAGAAGCTACAAGAAAAAGGCCTAAGCCTTTGCTACAGGTAGGAAGACCAATCGAAACAAACTTGCTCAGGAACTCTTCCTTTGATGTCGGCTTATGATATAACTGCAGTCAGTGGCCATTAACTAGCAATTTGAAATGGACTGGATCAATTGTGGCCAGCTGTACTGATCCATTGTCAAACACATTCTCAACTTCATAGGGACAAAGCCAGTGTGTTGTGAGCTTACCTTGATTTTTTTGATATTTGGAATCATATAGCAGAGCCCAATCACTAGCAGAAAATTGCTTGGTTTTGATGTGTTGATCGTTGCATTTCTTCCTTTGCTGTTGGACTGCTTCTATATGCTGTAGGGCAGTTTTTCTCATTTCATCCAAAGTATTTAGCTGCAGGAGACATTCCTTCTATGCTTCAAATATTTCCATATTGAGCTTAAAAGTTTTCTTTAATATTTTATGCTCAAACTCAATGGGCAACATGGTTGTTTTCCCATTAAGCAGTTCAAAAGGTGTAAACCCAGTTGTTGTCTTCCATGCAGTTCTGTAGGCCCAGACTACTTCAGGAAGTCTACTGCTCCAATATTTCCTATGGAGCTGCACTATCTTTGTGAGGATCGCCTCAATATCCCTATTTGTAACCTCTTCCTGACCATTGGCTTGAGGGTGATAGGGGCTGGACTTCCTATTTTTGATTTTATAGTCATTCATTAGTGCAGTGATCAAATTGGATGTGAACTGAGCTCCCTGATCAGTTACCAACTCTCCGGGAACTCCAAATCTAGTGAAAATTTTCTCATACAAAAATTTAGCAACCTTGTTATCACGAGCATGAGTCATTGCCTTTACTTCAACCCACTTTATTACATAATCTGTGCAAACCAGAATGTATGACTTACCATTTGATGGTGGATCAATTGGTCCAACAAAATCTATTCCCCATTTATCAAAAGGGGTGACTATTACCTATGGGTACAATGGCATTTCATCTGACTTGGTTGGTATTCCCATATGTTGGCATCTGTCACATTTCCTAGTATAAGCTACAACATCCTTGTGTAGTGTTGGCCAATAGTATCTTATTTTAAGAACCTTCATTGATGTTCTATTTGCTGCAAAATGTCCCCCGCATGGTTCATCATGGAAAGCATGCAAGATATCATAAGTCTCATCTTCACATAACTTGATCAGGTCTAGTATAAAATAGATAATTTACAATCCATGAAAACTTAAAACTTTTCTCAATTAACAGTTTCTTTTCTTTTGGAGAAAAGTGAGCTAGTATTCTTCTTGCTGCTAGATAATTGGCAATGTTTGCATACCATGGAGTATGTGCAGCAATGGAAAATAGGTGTTCATCAGGGAACCTATCATCAATGACTTCATATTCAGCAGGTGCAGTTATTTGAAGCTTTGATAAAAAATCAGCTACAATATTAACTCTTCCTAGTTTATCAATAATTGTAATGTCAAATTCTTGTAACAAGAACCATCTTGCCAACCTACCAGAAATGGCAGACTTGTTCATCAGATACCTGATTGCTGCATGGTCAGTGTGGACAAATATCTGATAACCTATGAAATAATGCCTAAATTTATTCAAAGCATACACTACTGCTAGCAACTCCTTTTCTATAACAGTGTAGTTTAGCTCAAGACCTTGAAGGTTTTTACTGATAAAATAGATAGCATGCTCAATTGAATTTTCTTTTTGTCTTAATACTGCCCTTATACCAAAATCAGAAGCATCAGCATGTATGTGAAAAGACAAAGTCCATTTTGGACCTTGAAGAATAGGGGCTTTAGTAAGCAAGTCCTTTAGTTACAAAAAAGATTTTTCACAGGCCTCCGTCCAATCAAATTGAGACTCCTTAGTTAATAAGGCATATAGTGGACTGGCAATTTTGCTGAAATCTTTTATAAACCTTCTATAATACCCTGCATGGCCAAGGAAGCTTCTGACATCCTTTTGCTTTGTATGAGTTTGTAAATTCAGAATAACTTCAATTTTAGCAGGGTCAACCTGAATTCCATTTTTGGAAATATGATGGCCAAGAACAATACCTTATTCCATCATTATAAAGCACTTTTCACTATTTAGAGACAAATTTTTCTCTCTACATCTTTTCAATATTTTTTCTATATTCACCAGTGCTTCTTCAAATGTAACTCCATAGGTAGTGAAGTCATCCATATAAATCTCCATACAGTTATGAGATATATTAGCAAAAATACTAATTACTATTCTCTAAAATGTTGCTGGTGCATTGCATAGACCAAAAGGCAAGACTGAGTAAGCAAATGTCACCCATGGATAGGTAAAAGTGGTCTTATCTTGATCTTCAGGGGCAATTTTTATCTGATTGTACCCACTGTAGCCATCCAAGAAGAAAAAATATTTTTTACCAGAAAATGAGTTTAGCACTTGGTCTACAAAGGGCAGTGGAAAGTGATCTTTTTTAGTGGCAGTGTTTAACTCTCTGTAATCTACACAAACTATCCGTTTTCCACCTTTCTTAGGGACAATAACTAACAGAGAGACCCACTGACTGTCAGAAATTGGATAAATAAAACTAGCATCAAACAACTTTTGAACCTCATTCTTAACTATTTCTTTAAGTGCTAGATTTATTCTTCTTTAAGGCTGTCTAACTGGTAAACAGTCTTCTTTGATATAGATTCTATGAATACAAATTTGAGGATCTATTTCTTGCATGTCCCCATATTCCCATGCAAAAGCTTTATGCTGATCTTGTAGCATTTTGAATTGGACAGCTTCTTGAGACTATGACAGCTTGCTATTAATATGCAAACAGTGACCTGGAGATAATTCTATCTACTTAGTGAGATCACTCATAGAATCTATAGGTGATGTTTGTACCTCTTGTGGAAGCAAGTTATGAAAAATTGCAAGAAATTTAGGCAGCGAACTCTCAGAATTTAGTTGTTGTAGGAAACATTGTAGATGACTGCTATTTGAATAAGATGAACTACCCGTATCAAAGTTAGACTGCAGAATTTGAAAAAGCAAGGCATCCTCATTTTGAAGTTGTGAGAATGGATCAGTTTGAAGCATCATTAATTGAACCAACAAATTGGCTTCTTCAGTTTCTTCCCCCACATCTGGCCAAATAGGTTGGGACAAATCTGGTTGAGGTCTAGCAGGCGGATACAAAGCCAATTTTTTTGTGGACTGTCCATAAAAAATAGTCATATCTCCAGAACAACATCCTATAAAAGCATCAGCAGTTGCTAACCATGGTCTACCTAGGATAACTGGGTATCCTCCTAAAGTTGCCTTAATAGATAATATTGTAAAATCAGATGGATACTCCCAAGATTCAAGAGTGACAATTACATCTTCCACCATTCCATCAGATTTGACTGTAGAGCTATCTGCAAGCTACAGGACTGTAGGTGTAGACCTAATGTTTAGAATGTTCAAGTAGTCCATAGTATGCTTAGTTATGACATTAATGGCAGCACCAAGGTCAATCAAAACATTTTTTACAATTTGGCCATTTATATGTATTTGCACTATAGGACTTCCAGGGTCAATGTACTTTGGAATGACTACATTTCCCAACATTATATTAGCCAATTTCCTTAAGACATGAATGGTTTGGGGATCCTTTTTCTTCCGTCTGGGCTTCTTCAAACATGCCTCTTTAATGACTTTTCCAAAAATGGGAACATCTTTAATGGCCTATAATAAAGGGATTTGAATTTGTACATTCTTTAGCTGATCCAGAATGTCCTGGGTTCTTCCATTATTTAGATGCGACTTCGAAACTCCGGTGGTGGTTTTATTCAAATTTTAAAAAATAGGCTCCTTAAAACCGTATCGCTATAAGCATAAGCGTTCAAGAGGAAACGCTAGGCAATAGGTTCTCGTGAGGGAGAATCGGGTATCTCAAGCAATTAAAGGCAGCTTGTGGGAGCAGGAAGATCGGTTCCACCTCAAATGGATATTATGAATATTTACATGTCGGATATTGGCGTTTCCAACAAAATACATGGGCTATTGTGGTCAGTCATTGCTTATTATTGGGATTTGGCAATAATGAAAGCGTGCATAGTGCATTTGTTTTGAGGCCGCATTTGTGGCGCTTTTGCTATGGGAGGTGGGTGCATGAGGGCTCTGAGGTTATGGTCGGTGGAAGCCTAGAACCCAGGGATCGGTTCTCGCCATTGTCGGAGAACCTCCATTGAGGATCGCAACGCTAAATACCTTTGGTGGGGTCCATTATCCTTGTGGCTGTTGCCAACCTCCTTGAGGAGATTGCCATTGAGGGGTCTGATAATTAGGCCAACTTGGTTGAGATGTATTCCAAGGTGGTGGTGGTCCATATGTAGGTTGCCATTGGTTATTATAGCCAGAATAAGGATTACCAAAAGTCAAAGGATCTTGAGGCATACCTTGTCTTTGAGCCCATGGTCTCTTTTGTGCAACAAATAACACTTGATCATCATCACCTTCTACTGGCTTAAAGTTAGTAGGTAATTGCTCGCTTCCGCATTAGCCACCATCTTGCATCTGTATTTCTACCTACAATGTGGACAACTCGCCAAGATTACTCAGCCTACCCTATGTTTCTGTATAGTGTCCTGGGCTTGTGTAGCCATATTGTTAATGATATCCTGCTTGAAGTCAGACAACAAATTTGTTATCTCCATCCAGGAAACTCCACTAGAAGAAGACTTTCCCATAGTAGGTCGATGACCTCTACCCTTCTTCACATTTTCTCAGAGTAATTGAGAGACATATTTTGATATCACTCAAGGCAGTTAGTTATATCACCTCCCTCCATCAGGTCTAGCGCTCTTATACAAGCATCACCGACTTTAGAAAAAGTAGTTTTTGAGAGTCTTCGGTGAGAGTATGGTTTGAATTCCTTTTTCAGGGAAAACAAGAATCTTGAGATATAATCCTCCAAACTTTCATCCTCCTTCCACTGAATTTTGAATATGTCTTCACCTTTACTAGCACTCTTACAATATTCCTTATATTTCTCAAGGAATTTTGTTTGCATGGCTGCCCACTATCAACAACACCTCTTCCCAAACTCATGAACCATCTCAAAGCTCCTCCTTCAAGGTGGAAGGAAACAACTTCGGGCCAGGAGAATCAAGTGTAGTCATAACCACGCATGTGAGGATAATGTAAACTCAAACAAGAAAGTTTTTGGGTCCCTCCCAGAATAGGCTATAGAACTTTGGGAAGTAATGAAGAAGGAATATTCTCTTAAGGTTATCGTCTTGTTGAGGAACAATGGGAAACTCAAAAGTAGGAGGTGGATTAGGTGGGTTATTTGCTATATTTGTACAAGGAATATCAATGGATTTTCCTCGTGTCTTCATCAGCTGGGTCAAATGGTAGTTCAAAAAATAAGTTTTCAGGGAGGAACCTTCTTAGTGCATCTCTTCTTCTTCTATGCATGCAATAAAATAAATGGTATTTGAAAAGAACTTGAAAATACTTAAACAACTGACTAAACTACTACTAACAATGACTATAGCAGGTTCTTAGATTGACACCATCCCCGGCAACGGCGCCAAAAATGGTCACGCCCATAAAAGGATATAAAAGTCACAACAGAACTAAACCTGGGAATTGGACATTCCAACAGGCGACTAACATCTCCTTATGGTCATTCATTTACTTTATCAAACCAGGGAACGTATACTTGAAATGGAGCAGCACGGTATGTGCACTAAGAACTAGTTTCCAGTCACCATCTATAGAAAGCAAATGCTTTAAAAGTAATGCAACGTAAAGCTTTTTAATTCAAACACAACTCGGCTAAAATAGAAATCATAGCAGCTATTATTAAAGGACAAACTATAAACCGGCGCGTTATGCCGCAGTGAAATCGCATTAATGTGGATGGATTCCCAATGCTGCAGGAACAATACAAAGTTGAGTTTGCGTTGAAATCTATAGAAATAGATTCTAACTAGTAATCGACGTGAAATGAATAGTTAACTACAACAACTTGCTACATAATACTTACTAAGTGGGCCCCCTTAGCAAGCATCAACTAGATTACACAAGAAGTTGACTCAAAGCTTCATCAAATTTTATTCATATTCAGAACCAGGATACATCAATTACTCTGTTTGAAAAATAAAAACTTAACACAAAACTCTATTGCTTATTCAACTTAGTTTTAACACATACTGTTTCATCCTCGTTCACTCACGCAGGAGGAACAGTTATTTAAATGAAAAAGACAACTAACTAATTAATAGAGGGAGTCATGATCATAAATACATTCTAAATCCATGGAACAGATATTCATAAATGAAAGTCTATCTGCTCGATGCGACCCAAAGAAAATATAGCATTACACACTCCCTAGATCAAAGGATCGTTAAAGATTCTTCCCAAAGATTCGGTCAAAGAGTTATTACAGGAATGACTTCTTCAACAGAGTTGAGATTCTTGCGCTTGATCAGCTTCAGGTCCCTCCAACAATCTTGCAATAAATGATAGAGGTGAAGGAAAGCATACACACAAGTGACACTTCATCTATTCATTAATCACATGTTAATCCTATTCCATTATCCAAAAATCATAAGCATGCAACGTTTCCATGGAGGTCAAAAGGTAATTAATGAAGTTGTCAAGCTATAGGAATATACTCATTGCTACGTGATACCACCCAAAAGTAGAATCAACAAGTTTAAACAACTATTAATAATAAAATAAGAGTATAAAAAAGTTTCAAACTATGAGCATATTTAAGTCTCATCATGCGTGATGGATCAACAAGATTCAAGAGTTTGATATGGAGATATAGATTACTAAGCTAGTGAGAGGTTAAGGCTTAGCTAGGTTGATGGCAGAATCAAATATTGAAGCAACTCAGATTTGCAATGTTGAAGAAGGAATTGCAATTGCAAGCATTGAGCATACTCCTTGGTATACTGATATTATGCATTATCTTAAATACATGAAGTGTCTAGATGGATTGAGCGACAGCCAAAAGAGAACTTTAAAGTTGCAGGCATCAAAGTATGTTTTCGTGGATGGAGATCTATTTTGGAAGAATAGGGATGGTATATTGTTATTATGTCTAGATGAGTCATAGGCCAAGCATGTCTTGAGGGAAATGCATGAAGGAGTTTGTGGAGGAAATTATTTAGCAAAGACAACTGCACACAAGATTCTCAGGGCATGTTATTATTGGCCAAAGGTTTTTAATGATTCTTTTACACATGTGAGAAAATGTGAAGCTTGCCAAAAGTTCTTTGGAAAATTGAAGTATCAGGGTGCTTTGCCACTCTGACCTTTGCAGACTGATGCTCCTTTTCATCAGTGGGGAATTGACTTCATTGGAAAGATACAAGAAAGATCAAGTGGACACAAGTGGATACTAGTTGCCACTGATTATTTTACCAAGTGGGTGGAAGCAATCCCAACTAAGCAAGCTACAAGTAAGGTAGTGAATAATTTCCTGATGGACAACATTATCACCAAATTTGGTACACCATTGAGGTTGATCACAGACAATGGGATGTGTTTCAAGTCAGATGAATTGAAATGCTTTTGTGATAAGTATGGCATTACTATTTCTTATGTAGCTCCTTATCATCCACAAGCTAATGGACAAGCAGATTCTAACAATAAAAGTCTTTTGAAGATTATAAGGAGAATGCTAGGGAAGAAAAAGAAGGCTTGGGATTCAAAATTGAAATTGGTTGTGTGGGATGATAGGATCACTATGAAAAAGGCAATTGGGAAATCCCCATTTGAATTGGTGTATGGAGCACAAGATAGGATGCCTTTGCAGAATTTGTTACCAGTCTAGAAGTTTGTCCTTTAGGAGGATCTGGATGTTCCTGAACCTATAGAGGAAAGAATGGAGCAATTAGCTGAACTTGATGAAGTAAGGAGAGAGGCCCAAAATCAAAACATGAAGTTATAGACATAGATGAAATATCTATTTGACAAGAATGCAAAGGATATAAAATTTGAAGAGAATGATTTGGTACTGATGTGGAATGCAAGATGTTAGGATAAAGGAAAGCATGGTAAGTTTGAAGCCTTGTGGTTGGGTCCTTTTGTTGTCATTGGAAAGAAGGGTGAAAACTCATACTATTTACAGAACATGGCTGGTGAAGATCAAGAATTGCATGTTCATGGGCAATTCTTGAAGCTTTTCTTCTCTTGAGCAACATAGAGGATTAAGGGTTTCTAGTGCATGGACAACTCTTGCTTATCCTCTTTAAAATTACTTTCCATGCATAGCAGTCTAGGATTTTGTCCATCTCCATTTCATTTTCATTTTGCATTCATCTAAATTTTGCATTCATTTCCATTTCCATTCATTCCATTTCTGCTCACCCAAAGATTTGGATCCTTGCAATGATCTTACTATCATTCATCCCCAGACAGAGCCACTGTTGGAACCACTAAAATTTGATGATTTTTGCATATCTTTCATACCCTCTGAGTCTCCATTTGAGTCCTTCCTTGGGCATTTTTTCCTCCCTTCATGGTATTTTTACCTATTTTTTTCCCATATTGTTCCATAAAATCCATCAGGTTGTGCATTTTCCATCTTGTAGTACCTATCGGCATAGGTCCTTTGTTGTCTCCCCAACCTGGGTTATTTTCGTGCTAACATTTGTATGCTATAGGTTTGTCAGCGAGATTCCTTTGATGTCTCGATGATCACAAGTTTTTTGCACTCACCATTCAGCATGACATATTTGTTGTTTTGGCAACAAAGGAATGGTCTATGAGTGTGAGTTTTTGGCTGTCGGGGTGGTGTCTTACCAAATTCAATATGTCTCCCCGACTATGCATGTGGTGTTTCATCGACAAAGGTTAAGGGTTATTGGTGCAAGGTCTTGGTGAGTATCACTTGTCTTACTGACCTAATGTGGGAGGATCTTATCGGCAAGAGTTGAGAGTCTTTGATGAAGTATCACAGCGAAGTGAGTTTGTCTCACCGACGAAGCACAAAAGGATTTTTTCCAAATTAGTTTTCGGTGAGAGATATGGCTATTATTGTAAGGTATTGGTGAGTGACCTTCGGTCTCGTTGACCTTACACATGGATTTCTTCTCATGGACCTTTCGATGAGACTAAGGTGACTTTAAAGGGAGTCATGGCAAAGTAAGGAGTGTCTCACCAATAGAACATAAAGTTTTATTCAAGTGGCTTTCGGTGTAAGTTTTGTTTTCTCTTGGCAATCAAAAAGTTATCTCGGGGTGACTCTTAGTAAAACAATGAGCACTCTATATGAGGTCTCCCCGATATTATTAAGTCACAGTGACACATAGATGAGCAAAGGGATTTTGATATGACCCGATGAACTCTTTGGGACTTCTCCCCGATTTTGATTTTGTTTTTGTCAAGGCAAATGAGGGATATGTTTCGGCGAGGGTGTGCTTATGTCACGGAAACATACATAATAGATGAATATTCTCAGTGAAACTCAAAGCAATCTACATAAGGTTCCCTCGATCTCTGAAAGCTATGGTGAAGCGGGTGAAATGAATTATGCATCTTGGTGTGAAACTTCTTTTGTCTTGGTGACTGGGAAAACGTTAGGAGCTCTCAGTGAAACATTTTGAGTTTGATATAAAATCTCTTCGACAGTGGAAAGTCACGGTGAAGGCGAATAAGACAAAGGAGTGACTGATGATATGTTGCCTTCGGCATACTTGCTTATGTCTCAACGAATGAATAATACACTGAGAAATGCATAGCGATATAACATTTTGTACTATGTGAGATGTCTCACCAACATCACAAAGTCATGGCGAAACATAAAGAGCACGGGGATGAAAAACGATTGGATTTCCTTCTGCATAGCTAATAAGATGTCTCACCAACTATTTCACTGATGGATAACAAAATTTCAAACACTGAGGCTGACATGTAATATGCTTGAGAACCATTGCAGGCTGACATGATTAGAGCTTGAATTCGGTGGAAGGCTGACATATGATTTCAATATGATATGTTCTTCTCATGCTGGTGTATAAATAGGCATATTATAATTGTAGAATGACACCAGTTATTAGATATTCGATACACTACAAGTAGATACAGGAGAATAAAATTATCAGACTAGAGACTATTGTTGCATGATTTCAGAATGGAGATATTTATGAAAATCAGTTGATGTTGCTGCATTTTTCTAGTTTCAATTATCTATTGAATCAAATGTAAATACTGCTAAGTTTTCTCCAAGATTGATGCTTTATGGTTGTTTAAATTGACATAACAAGTTTATGTTCAATTTATCAATACACATTTGTTGTATCTGTGTGGTTAATCAATTGGTTCTTTCAAGAAAAGATTAAATCCTTTTTCTTGATCACAGTAATTAGAGAGATTCATCCAGATTATTAAAGTAGAGCTTAGTAGTTACAGTATTGCATGTTTATACAAGTTGTAAATAGAATGAATGCTAGATAATTTGTGTCTTCTCTAGAGAGTGTTGCTCATCTTGGTTTCATTGGAGTCTGTATACCCAACAAGGCACTAGTCTCTGCATTTTCATCATTTTGAATACATTCAATTTCTTTACATATGTTAATT
>VDFB02026320.1:83768490-83779274 GCA_007258455.2 Sequoia sempervirens
GTGTGATAACCATGAACTATGTGTGAAGAGGTGCACCCAATAAAAATAATAGATTACCAACCAAACTAAGGAAAACTAAACAATGGTAGCAAAGACCCATGTGAAGTAGAAGACAAAGAAAAAAAAACAAATCTGAAGGAGCATGACATGAAGAGAAGACAACCAAAATAACCAACACATGGAGTAGAGAATCCAGAAGCAAATTACCCATGACATGCAAACCAACCAAAAACCAACACAAAATTAATGCATTTGAGGAAGTTCCTCATTGTTAAAAACTTTATACTTAAGCTGTTCATTTATTGTCTTGTTAGCCAAAAATTCTGCCATAACATTTGCTTCTCTATATAAACATGAGATACAAAATAGGAATTGAACCAACTCAATTTTAGGAGAAATTTATCTAATAAATACTATAAATGCACAACTTGAGTCTTTTGATTAGTAATTGCATGGAAAATAACAACTGAATCTCCTTCAATAATTAAGGAATCAATATGAAGAGCCCTGTGAGATCCAATCCCAAACTCAATGCCTCTAATTTAGCCTTATTATTTGTGCCAGGAGGAAGTATCTTACAGGAAGCTTTAACAATTTTTGCATTTGATTCCACTAAAACTGCACCAGCCTTAGATTTACTAGGGTTTCCCCTTGAGTCCCTATCATAGTTTAATTTGAAAATTTTAGCAAGAGGAGGCATCCATTTAGACTCTCTTCATGCTAGTAATTTATCCACCTTGCTAGAAAAGGACCCATGGAAGGGAAAAGATTTGAGCAAGGACCAGTTTTTAACAACAAATCCATCCCAATTTGAGAAAAAAATTAAACTTTCCAATTTTTTAAAGATATAAGATTTAACCACTTCAGAAAATGAGAATTCAAGACTAAGAAGCATTTCTTCGAAAGAAGAGCCTTTATTCAGAAAGATTCTTTTGTTCCTCTCATTCCAAATTTTCCAAATTATTAGTGAAGGTGTTGCTTTCCAGAGACAATGAAAAAAGGACGAGCTATTCAGTAAAGGACAATATTTAAACTATAGAGATAAGGAAGGAAAAACCAAAGAACACCAACCCAATTTAGCATAAGCCCAATACCAACATTGCATTGCAAAAGGACACAAAACAAAGGGGTGATCCACTAATTCAATGAAGTAGCCACAAGAAACACAAGGGAAGATAGTCACAAGGCCCAATCTATCAAGTCTTTTGGTGGTCAAAACTCTCTCATTTACTACAATCCAAGCAAAAGCACCTATCTTTAGGAGACAGGCATCATCCCAGAATAGGGTGTGGGAAAGATCACAACTATTTAGAGATTCCACAAGTGAATTGTATCCTTCTTTGACTGAATAATTCCCCGACTTTGATTTTTTCCAAATTAGGGTGACATCTTTGTCTGAGAAAACAATGGACCTTATGTCCATCTCTTTTTTATAGGCTTCCTTAACAGATAAAGAAATTTCAAACTCATCAATAGATTTCCATGAAACAATGGGAATGGAATCAATGAATACAACATTAAAGTAACTAGCCACATGGGGACCCCAAGCATTTTTAATCAGATCCAATAAATTACCCCAATCCAAGAGGGAAAACATAGAAGGATAGCCATTCCAAAAATCTTCCTAGAATTTAGCTTTTCTACCATTGTGAATCAACCAGGAGAGGTGGGGGAGGATCATCAATTTGTAGGAAGATATAAAGCTCCACATTGCAGAACAAGTAGGAAGAGAAGAGGCCCTAAAAATGCTCTCCCTAGGGTAAGAATACAAATATTTGGCAAATAGTAATTTAGCCCACCTAGAATCTAGATTTTGATATAGTTTCATATTAGATGTAATTTGGAAATTGAAATAAACAAATAGATTTAATTTCTTTATTTTTTTGTAAGTGAAATTGTAATAAGCTAGTTTATTTGGGCAATGTGTTATTGTATTTTCTTGAAATGGTAATTGGATTTAGGAAATCCTAATGATATCTTTATTTCCTACCTGGATTGCTTATTGAATTGTGATTTATTATGTTTATGTATGTTTGGAAATATGTTAGTTGTGTATGTGGGTCTTCCAGATGTTGTAATTTTAGGAGGGGGTTGTGATTTATGATTCAACCCTTTGATTTCCCTTGGCTAGTGCACTTGGTTGTGATTCAGTTTAAACACCCGGTTACTACAAACGAGATGTGTTGCCTCTAATATTTTGGATTGGGATTTTATATCCATTTTGTGCATTATGTTTACCCTTGGTGGTTGATTAGATCCTTGTGTTTTCAGTAGGGGAGTGGCTCTCAATGGGGGTTCATGCACCAAGTGGTTCTGAGGTAACTCATGAGAGAGTTATTTAATTCAGTGGAAATCAAATAATTGCATTAAGGGAAAGGGTATCTTAAATCATATAACTTGTTAATTGTGCCTTTCTCATGGGCTCAAGGGCTTGTTAGACTTGGGATGAGATGAGAAGGCCTATAATTGTAAGATCATTATCATGTTTCTTTGTAAGATATTTGATTCTACATTGGTTTGTATGTGGTGTTGGCAATTGTGAGAGGCTACTAGGGTAACCCAAGACTAGGGTTGAGGCCTAGGAAGATCTTCCAGGGTAACCCATGCAAATTTGTGATGACACTCCTCCTATGACAACAATATGTAATGTGTAATTGATATACTTGATTATTTTACTCTAGAAGCAATGTAACCTTTAGGTATGTATTGTTCTTGTTTGGTATAGTATTATGTGTTGCATGTGTCTAAATATTGTTGGTTTTTCCTAGGAAGCCCTTTTACTATCTCCTAGCATTGGGGGTGGGCCTTTGGGTACCACTTGGTTTGGTGGAACATGCACCTTACACCATTGGGTTCCCATTTCATGTTCATGATGGTGGGATCTTCCAAATTGGAGAGCTCACATGTACCAGTTGCTTTGTACTATTTCTTATGTTCTTTTGTATCTATTGGATACTTTGTATATGTAATACTCCTCATTTGTATTCTAGGAGGATTCTTGTATCAATGTGATTGTAATGTTATTGTATGATCATCCTCATTTTTGGAAATGAGCTTTGTAACTGATATATTGAATAAATGCAATCTATGAATGATTCATTAATGTACTTTATATCTTATGTGATGAGTTTAATACTTTTGGATATATGGTCTTTATATCATAAGTTTAACTTTATATTCTATGGTTAGTTCACTTTTGTAATTTATGGGATTCAAATGTAAGTTTTGTCACATACCTTAGAGGATATATTCATTAAGTGTAGTTCACTTTATTTTTTATTAATTACACTTTTTAAAAAAAAAAAATTGTTACGCTTCCATTCTATTTGTTTCATTCTCTAGGGTTATGTGGCAAGGAATTACAAGAGGCCATTCTTGAGGATCCTTCCATTGAGAAACCTCCATCCAACCCAAAAACTTTATAGTTTTAAATTCCCCCACCTTACTCCAACTAGATTCAAGCAGATTGTCATAGAGTGGTTACAAATGAGGATACAATGATATGATATGGGAATGACTATCCTAAGATTCATACCAAAAAGGAGCCTTAAAGCCCTTATTACAAATCTTAAAAATATCCTTTTTAATCAACTTTGCCCCTCTTTTAAGGGTGTACCATATCATAGACCCTTTCCCTAGAAGATAACATTGAGGCACATCATAGGCACTCACCCCCTATAGGTACTTATGGTTAAGGATTCTATCCCAATACTAATCCTGGAAAGTGTGCCATCACCAATATAATTTGGTGGCTAAAGGCTAACCATTCAAACCTCTAGGCTTGAGCCTAAGACCGCCCTCCTATTTTGGCCTACAAATAAATTCCCACTTAATAAAACTCCACTTCAAAGAGAGAAGATTACTAGCCCAAAGGAACTGGTGAGCGAGGGCATCGAACTCCTTAACAAAGAATGCAAGGGAAACCTACATAGAACACCTATAAATAGGAAGAGCTTGAACAACCAATTTGAAAAGGATCACACACCCAATAGTTGAAAGCCATCTACAAGTCCAATGAATTACCATCCTATGAAATTTATCTAAGACATCCTAGAAGAAATCTCCAAGTTGAGATCCCACAGAAAGAGGAATCCCCAAATAAATCAGAGGAAGAGAACCAATTTGGAACTTACAAATTTGAGCAATCTTGCTATGAATAAGCCAAGGAGTATTGAAGAAGAAAATAAAATATTTTTCCTCATTAATTTTTTGACCAAAGGCTATCAATTAGGTGTCCAAAGTGTTCCTTAAATTCACTTCTTCATCAATTATGGCCATACCCATTAAGGTTGTCTCATCAACAAATTGCAAGTGAGAATGAGGACGAAAACTGTCACCCCAACTCAAACCCTAAATCAACCCTTGACTAACACAAGACTTGATAAGTCTTCCTAGTCCCTCAACCATAATAATGAATAAATAAGGAGATAGAGGGTCTGCTTGATCAAGACCTCTAGAAGCACCAAAAAAATCTGAAGGATCCCCAGTGATAAGCACCAAAAAGGAAGTAGAAGTCACACAACTCATGATCTAATTAACCCAAACACTGCAAAATAAAAAAAGCCATGAGAATTTTCTTGATAATTCTTATCAATATTTTTTTCATTATCAATTCTAAATAGATTTGTATGTTACTCTTTTATCCATAAATTTTGATGAATCCTAATTTTTTTCATCCTAAATATATTTTTTCCATATCTATCCTTATTTTTTTATTTCTCTAAATCTATCATCTTTAATTCGAATATAAAATCTACATACCATTCATCATCCTCATATATAACGAATGCATAAAATTTGATTCATTATGATACATTTTCTTTGTATATAATCCATCACAATTCTTGTGTCCATAGAATTATATTTTTCATGATGACATCACCTATAATTTTTCTAGTAATGATTGTGTTTCTATGATGCTTTGCTTCTTGATTTGTTTATTCCATCCCTTATTCTAGTGCATTATTTATATGAAGAATATATACCACAATACTAAAATAAGGATTGAAATAATAATGTTTATGGATGAAGGATATTTGATAGATTTACTTTATTTTCATGTATAAAATGTTTCCTAGAATATTAATTCATAAAATATACTTTGATTGTACAATAGGATGATATTTTTTATGCTTACTTTACTTATATCATTATTTGATTTTAAGGAGAGAGGGAGGGAGAGAGAGAGAGGGGAGAGAGATAGGGAGTGGTAGGGTAGGAGGAATAGAGGGAGGGAGAGAGAGGGAAGGAGGAATATAGGGAGTGGTAGGGTGGGAGAGATAGAGAGAGGGAGAGAAAGAGGTAAGGATGGATATAGAGAAAGGTAGGGTAGGAGAGGTAGGTATATAGAGAGATACAGAGAGAGGGAGGGGTAGGTGGTGAGAGGTTGTGTTTGTATGTGAGAGATAGAGGGAGAGATAGAAAGGGAAGGAGGGAGATAGCAAGTGGTATGGTGGGAGGAATAGAGAGAGGGAGAGAGTGATGGAAAGATGGAGATAGCGATATGTAGGGTAGGTGGCATAGGAATAGAAAGAGTTAAAGAGAGAGGGAGAGGTAGGTGCAGAGAGGTTGTGTGTGTGTGAGGGAGAGAGGGATGGAAGGAGGGAAATAGGGAGTGGTAATGTGGGAAGCATATAGGGAGGGAGTAAAAGAGGGAAGGAGAGAGAAAGGGATTAGTAGGGTGGAAGGGGTAGAGGGAGAGAGAGAAAGTGGGGAGGAGGGAGAGGGAGAGGTATGGTAGGAGAGGTAGGTATAGAGAGAGTTAGGGAGAGAGGAAGGGGTAGGTGGAGAGTTTGTGAGAGAGGGACATAGGGAGTGGTAAGGTGGGAGGGACATAGGGAGGGAGAGCAAGAGGGAGGGAGGGAGATATGGAGTGGTAGGGTGAGAGGGGTAGTGGGAGAGAGAGAAAGAAGGAAAAAGGGATAAAGGGAAAAAGAGAGAGGTAGGTATGGAGATAATTAGGGAGAGAGGTTGTGTGGGAAGAATGGAGAGAAAGGGAAGGAGGGAGAGAGGGAGGGAGATAAATAGGGAATAAGATATCCAAAATGGTAGGGTCAAAGGGATAAGTATATAGAGAGTTAGTAAGGGAGGGAGGGGTAAGTAGAGAGAGGTTATGCAAGTGTGTAAGGGGGAGAGGGAGGGACAGAGAGGGAAGGAGGGAGATAGGGAGTGCCAGGGTGGTAGGGATAGTGAGAGGGAGATAAAGAGGGAAGGATGGAGATAGAGAGATGTAAGGTAGGAGAGGTAGGTATAGAGAGAGTTATGGACAAAGGGAGGGGTAGGTGGAGAGATTTTTTCTGGGAAGGAGGGAGAGTGAGATGGAGTGAGGAAGATAGTGAGTGGTATGGTTGAAGGGATAAAGGCGGAGAGAAAGAGGGAATGAGTGAGATATGGAGTGGTAGGGTGGGAGGGATAGGTATAGAGAGAATTAGGGAGGTAGGGATAGGTAGATCAAAAGATATTATGTGTGTGTAAGGGAGAGAGGGAGGGAGAGAGATAGAGGGAAGGAGGGAGATAAAGAGAGGTAGGGTAGGTGAGGTAAGTATAGAGAGAGTTAGGGAGAGATGGAGGGGTAGGTTGAGAGAGGTTGTGTGGTAAGGAGGGAGAGAGAGGAGAGGATGGAGATAGGGATTGGTAGGTTGGGAGGGGAGGGAGGGAGAGAAAGAGGGAAGGAGTGAGATAGGGAGTGGTAGGGTGGGAGGAATAGGTATAGAAAGAGTTATGGAAGGAGTGAGGGCAAGCTGGAAAGATGTTGTGTGTGTCTATGAGGGAGAGAAGGAGGGTGAAAAAGGTAAGGAAGGAGATAGAGAGACATAGGGTAGGTGAGGTAGGTATAAAGAGATTTTGAGAGAGAGGGAGAGGTAGGTGGAGAGAGGTTGTGCGTGTATTAGGGAGAGAGAGGAGGGATATGGAAATTGGTAGGGTGGGAGGGATAGAGGGAGAGAAATATGGAATGAGGGAGATAGAAAGAGGCAGGGTAGGAGAAGTAGTTATAGAAAGAGGGAGGGAGAGAGAGAGGAAAGGAGGGAGATAGGGAGTATTAGGGTAGGAGGGATAGAGGGAGGTCGAGAGAGGGAATGAGGGATATAGGGAGTGGTAGGATGGGAGGGATAGAGGGAGGGAGATAAAGAGGGAATGATGGAGATAGAGAGAGAGTTAGGGATATAGAGAGAGGGAAGGAGGGATATAGGAATTCATAGGGTGGGAGGGATAGAGGGAGTGAGAGAATGTTGGAAATTTTTGTCATTCGTGTTAACACCGATTATTGGTTGTCATTGATTTCAGCACCTAAGTAGTAAGTAAGTTAGTCCTTGGTATTAGTTATCTTTTTTTATTCAATTTGGGATAATAATGGTGATGAGGCTCATGGCTGGATTTCATGCCTTATCCACTAAGAGTTGCTAAGGTTCATCTAAGAAGAGATGTTGAAGTTCATGTTAAAGAAAGTTGCATTATTAGTGTCAGTAGAGATTATTTTATAATGATATATTAAGACATGAGGATTACAAGCATGACTAATTGTGGAGAGATGGTTCTGAAGGTCTACAACATGTCTTATTCTCTCTCTCTTGATGTTCTTGATGAAGTATGTGTTGTTGAAAGGAAGTTCTATCCTCTATAGGTTGCTTAAGTGTTTATGGTTTAAAAAGTTGCATTGAAGTCTACTTGAGAGAATGTTATACATTCCTCCACTATTGATACTTTTTTCTTGTGGTTTGGTATTCAATTTCAATGTTTTGTGGATGTTGCACTACTATATTTTTATGTCACCAATTTCGCTCAAGAGATTTATGTGAATTTGTAGGAGGTTGGAAGTATTGTTGGTTGTCCAGACTAGTTTGCAAAATGCTCCACATTTCTCTAGATTGATGTATCTGCTCTTATCCCTTGGTGAATGTGCTTTCAATGTTTGTGTAGCGTCTCAATTCCAATATCATGTGTTAAAGTGGTATACAAGATTATATGTTAATGTTATATCTCATGTTTAAGCATTCTATGTTTCTTGATTGAAGTATTGTGTACATATTTGATCTATGGTGGCTATTGGTGGCATTATAGTATAAGTGTATGGAAGATTTTTTAGATGTTATCCCCAAGTGATCTGCACATTGCTAATTGTACTCTTTGGTGCCACATTGTGTCTTGATTTTCCCTTTTGGGTTATTTGTGGATATCTGGCTGAAACGGCTCGTTCCTTTGCTTGCATCATGTTCTTGGAAGTCTGTGCCAACAATGGAATATGTGGTATAATAGATTTGGGTCCTATCCTATCCTGTTTGAGACCATGTCAAGTTAATTCAATAAGAAGTATGTTTGTGGGTTGACTAGTTATGCACTTCAATGTTTCATCCACATGTTTCCTTGATGTTGACTTAGGTTGATGTGTGCTTGCATGTATATGGTTTTGGATCACATTGGAAGAATTTCTAAGAGTGTTTGGTGCAGGAGCACCCAATACACATAGTTTAAAACAATTCATCCTTTGAAGGAAGCATAGGAATTAGGAAAAGAGGGTTACTTGAGTCATTTTATGATTGAATAAGGCCTTTGAGCCCATTAATGATGTAAATAGGGGTATTTAATGTTATTTAGTTCAAACAATACAAAAGGTTGCATAAAAATGTACTTATTGTCAACAAATTGTTAAAAGTGCAAAACTTGGCAATTAGGGGTCTAATTGGTAAAAAGTTGGTTCCCAATGTCCAACTAATTAAAATGTCAATTGGAGGATGTTGAGAAGGGTGGTCAGATATTAAATAAGTCTCTCATGGTCGAGGCATGGTTGCTGAATCATTTTTTTTGAAATTCTAATGAAAAAGTGGTTGTTTTTTGGAATTTTTTGTGTGTAAATTTGCTGCTAAAACGTGTGGTACAAATTTTGTATGACCTATGCAGGCTCAATCGTATTATGGTTGGAAAGAGGAGAGTGTCATATTTCATTTGAAAGTGATTTGGTAAATTTTTATTGAGTTTAGAGGGTTTTATTGACATTTTATTAAAACTGCCTGTGCACAGCCATTAGAGGGTTTGAAAGTCTAAAATGTAGTTTTTGACCATTCCACCCATTGTATGCCACTATAACTCAGTGGAATGGTCTAATATGATGTAAATTAGATGTATTAATGCATTTTATATTATGATAAGGTGTTATTGTGGTGAATGTGTGATGCCCTAGGGCTGAAAATGCATTTTTCCCTTGAAAAGTGATGGTTTCAAAGTTCTTTTCAATGAATTATTAAAGGAGTTGAGATTGTAAGCATTGAAAATGTCAAGGTATACCCTATGGAAGGTGTTTGGATCATTTATTTGTTTATTCAAGTCTGGAAATGAAGATTTTGACAAAACCCTTGTTTTTGCATTACTAAATGAGGTTTTTTGAGTTGGGAGTGTTTTTGAGCGTACAGGTGCAAACCAATTGTGGATTCTGTGGTTTTGGGCCATTTAATTTTCTTCCCAAAGGTTTCAAGATTATTGGATAATTTTGAAGGGTACTTCCTTTGTTAAATTGACCTATTTTCCTTGTTTTTCCCATGGTTGGTGTATTGGAAGTCTAAACTGGTCCAAAGGAGTTATATCTGATATTGAAGTATGTTGTGTAAGTCTTTAATGGGTGTCTAAATATGTTATTTATTTGGAAAGTCTTTTGGTAAATTTTGGTGAAAAGTCCCTTGAAGCTATTTGGTAGTGTTGATGGAAAGAATGCATCTAACAAGTGGATCTGTAAGTTGTTTTGATTTGCTTTGAAATTTGGGTTGAACATTTGTTATTTGTCATTTCAAGTTGATTTCCACCTTGGGTCTGCATCAGTGTTTTTGGTCCTCTCTATATTTTGGATAGTACCACATTATGTTTTGATGGTCAACCAGTTGAATTCATTATTTATCCTTTCTTTGGTAGACCTAAATGATGTTTTCAAGTGTTGTGGTGGATATAAATGAAAGATAATTTTGGATATGACTCAATGAAAAAGTATACAAGTGCCAAGAAGTGTGTGTGTGTGTACTATATTAAATATCTAATAGTGATAGTGCTAAAGTATGTGAAAGGAAAGACCAATTGTACTATAATTCCTTAATCGACAGAGTGTTGTGTTGGAAATCATTGTAATAATCTCTAAATCATATTGTATCCTGCTTTCAGATAGTGAATATCATCAAGCCCTTGTATCTATATCCTAAAGTTGTGTTTTCTTTAGTTTAGGAAGTCCTTTGTATCTTGATTCTAGGCATCAATCCTTCCTACAATTCTTTTTGGTAGTGAGCTTTATATTGTGAGTTAACTCTCACTATGGGTTTTCCCTCATTATATTTTCCATGTAAATCTAGTGTTCTCTTTGTGCATGTGTGTTTTCTTTGTTTCACATTGTTGTTGATCTAGTTAGAAGTAGAATTACTATACCTTGAACATTTTTTAAGAAGTTTTGAAGTTGCTAAGGATTTAAACTACTATATATCACTCTTTCTTACTATTCTGATCAAAGGTTTTTGATCTAGTAAAGAAGGTTTTCTTATGCTAAAACAGTTAAGTTCTAGAAGGGATTAAACTTTTATAAGACTGATTCAACCACCCCCCCTCAATCTCTAGAAGTTTTCAGCAAAGAAAGATGGAAGGAGGGAGATAGCAAGAGGTACGGTAACTAAGGTAGGTATAGCAAGAGTTAGGGAGAGAGGTACCTAGGTAAGTGGAGAGAGGTTTTATGTGTGTATGAGGGAGAGAGGGAGGGAAGAAGGGAGATAGGGAGTCGTAAGATGGGAGGGAGAGAGGGAGGGAGAGAAAGAGGGAGA
>VDFB02026320.1:83781005-83943100 GCA_007258455.2 Sequoia sempervirens
CCACCTATAAACTGCAGTGCGCCTAGTAAACTTTTTAACGTGACCTGTGGCATTGGCGCAACACGCCCTCTGGTACCACGGGGGTGGGGGAGACTAGACCTCATGACCAACCTCCTACAATAGGAAAGATTTAGCCAACCGAGCTAGGGCCCCAACCATTATATTATTATAATTATAATTATATTAAATATTTATAAATTAAATATAATGTATATTATATTAATATTAATATTTTCTAGTATATATTAATTTATCATATCTTACATTATATATATTAGTATTTAAAATGTATATAAATATTTATTTTAATATTAATATTATACCATTTTAAATTTAAATCTATAGTGATATTTATACATATTAATATTTCTAATTGAAAGAAATGGATATCCATGGATTTCTAACTTTAAGAAATGGTTATCTGCTTCTTAACTTTAAGAAACAATTATCTATTTTTTAACTTTAAGAAACAAATATCCATTTCTTAAAAGTAAAAATAGATATCAATTTTTATTGGATATCCATTAAGAAAGAATATCCATTTTGCCTCAATATTTCTTTGGGATTTGGATTGTGGGTGTCCAACCTGAAAAGTCAACATCCCCAATGTGTTTACAGGGGTTGCAATGGTTTTTCAAAATTTACCCTTTGTGCTAAGAACTTTTTTCATTCGAATTTGATGAAATAAAAAGGTTTATTCAAAAAGTTGTTAACATTCTACCAATATAAAATATGCTTTATTTTAAATTTAATAAATTATTATTATTTATTTTCTACATGCACTATGTGTAAAGTCCTAATTGATAAGTTTATTGAAAAAGATCTATAAATTTTAAGCAAGTATACATTTTTTTAATTCAAAAGATGTGCCATACACTATGCTTCACAAACTATAGTTTAAAAGAAATAAAATTGAATTTCATAAATTTTTTACTGAGTTAGGGTGGCCAGACAAACACCTATTTTTTATTTTTTTCCAAATTTTAAGGTACTACTATATTGAAATTTTAAATTTTCACCAAATGAAATTCTTTTTTTCCAAAACATGTCAAGTAGCTTACAAACTATATTCAATTTGTTACAAATTCTATTCCTACATATTTTTGAAATTACATTAGTAACCTATTCAAATTACTATGTGAAGTTTATTAAGTCTATTTTTCTATATTTTAATTGTCACTTAAGGGTCCTGTTTGGTCCATCATGATCCTACATTGAACCTTAAATAGATAGGGCCTTTTTTTCAGAGTCTTTAGAAATTTAACAAATCTAACATCTAAGTCAATGGTTAAATTTGATAGATCCAAAATTATTGTAGGAATTTTGGATGGTTGTAGTAGGAGTGGTGTTTCTATATTATTGTAGGGTCCCAATAACAAGTTTCTAGACTCTCCATAGTCATAAATGTTCCTCGTTAAACTAGTTATGATTTGTCCTAATTTTTCCCAACATAATTTTGATTTCTCTTGGGTTTTCCACTCTTCTTCTTTATTCTATTTTTTCTTTTTCCTTGGAAACACTTAATATGGTGCACTCTAAAACAACCTCATTGGTGCACTCACTTTTCATTTTCTTTATAATTTATATTCTTTTTTGGTGTCTTTCTTCTCCCTCAATAATTTGGTTTTGTCTTCTTTTGTCTCCATTTGGAATTGTCATGTTCATTTTTCTTGCTATTTCAATTTGTTTTCTAATCTCTCTTGTATTTTTCTTATCTCATTTTGCCATGGGTGTGTTTGATTTGGGATTACATTAGTCCTTTTATTATTTTGTAGCATAGTTATTTGGACACTTTTCTTATTGGTCACATCTCTTCAAGGATCCCTTTTTGAAATCCCTCCCCCTTTCCATTCTCCATCCCCTCGATTCCTAAAATGCTCTCACAAGGTAAGTACCAAGAGGATAGTTCTACAAGTTTTCATATCTTCTTTAATTTCCTTTTTTCATGCCTGGTTTTTAAAAAATTGTATTACTATCCTTTATATCACCTAACCAAGGTCCCAACAATGGAACCAATGTTATCAAGAAAAGTGGGGAAACACAAACTAGAGTTCTAAGCCCCAAGTACTTTTTGAGTTTTGTAGTGTATACCCTAGACTCAATCATATAAAGGTAATAACAACTTGATTTAGACAAAGGATTAACTTAATCTATTATAGATTTACAAAATTCCAAATAACATCATATACATAGAATTTTGATATCATTATATTAATTATGTCAACGGAGTACCTTCATATATCTTCCCCTATACTCTATATATTACCCTTCTTCTTACATATATTCCATCATATGTAATGCCCCACCATGCAACCCTAGAGATAGTTGCAATTATCTACTCAAATGCACTAATTTTTTGTTGTTGTTAAGTACAATAACATGTGAGTTCACTACCCAATTTCCCATAACCCTTAAGGTTACAAGATTGGGTATACTCTAAACCCCAAAACAAGAAACATGAATTAAAAACATATCATTTAATTACTTAAAGAATTTAGAATGCTTACATTCCATACATGATAATTCACATTGAAGAATATGAGATACTATTTGATTTCAGATAACAATAAAATTACATCACTCATTCCCTGAATGAGATAAATCCAATAAGCATGGTTATATATTACAACTTCCACCTTGATACAAAGAGGGGTAATAAAATACAAGTTTCCAATTGAATGAATAAAACATGAAAAGATACTGGGTCCCATGAGCTCTCCATCTAGAAGTCTCATCCACACAAACAAGAAGACATCCCAATGGATTAAGGTGCATGTTCCACCCAACCGCGTGGAACCCAAAGGTCCACTCCCTTCGTGCTAGGAGATAGTAACAAGGAGTTCCTAAACAAGACTATCTGCCTCTAGAAACAAACTAAAACATAACTAAACTGAAACATCTACAACCACAATATCACTTAACACAAAGTTACAATGCTTCCAAAGAACAATGATCATGTACATCAACTTTACACCACATAATAACTGATTGACTACTGACGTAGGCAGAGTGTCAGACATAAATTGCTATGAGTTACCCTAGCTTAACCTTCCTAGGCTACCAGACCCCCATCTTGGGTTACCCTGGCATACCTTTACCGACCGCCGAACCCTCATGCACAACTCCTAATATTTGCAAATTCCAACTCCTCCAAAGCTTTTCCAAAATCCAAATTGTATCCAAGCTTTTCCAAAATCCCAAAACTTGAGCTCTCCTTCCTATTTCCTCACAACCAAATTCCAAGAATGCAAAAACCTCTCTTAATTTTTGCCCCAAATTTGGTCGAATAGCCAAAAATAAAATATCCAAGATATTTTCATTTTTTAAAATTTTCAAAGATATTTTCATTTTTTAAATTTTAATAGATATTTTCTTTTTAAAAATTTTTAAAGATATTTTGAATTTTTTTAAATTTTAAAGATATTTTGAAATTACATCATTTAAAACAAAATTAAATTTCAATATGATTTAAATCATTTAATCTATGCAATTTTCAAAAGAACTTTAAGTATTTATGTTATTTAATCCATAACTATAATTTATTTAATCAACACTCATAAGTTTAATTAATCAATTTATTTACTCAATTAAATAAATCTAATTAATTAGTTGATTGACTTAATCGAATAAATTTAACCACTAAGTTTAACTTGCTTTACCACATAAATGAAATTCCCTTAATAACTTTATCCATTTTAAAAAAATAAAATAAAATAAATTAAATAATAATTTAATCTAAAACACACAAATTAACATCTCTACCTCTTAAATATTAATTCCCACATATAATTTCCATTGATAAAACAAATGATCAAAACATCAAAGACGACATGACTCAACAACATACTAAACATGAACTGATGACCCGCTATGACAGAGTTGTGGTTTGACAAGGAAAACCTCATTACTATCTCCCTATAACAATCCCGTTGGGACATGAACATGCTCAAACCTATGAAACCAGGTGGAGACGAAGTCCTGTACCTGCAAACCTGTAACCAAAACAATGTCAAACATGGATAATCATAACAATCACACCGTGAAGAGGGATCATGAAATTGTAGGGTGCTTGAAAACGAGTGATACAACCCGTCCCCTTCACCAAAACAGTCACATCAATACTGACAAAGGTAAAGCATCATTAATCAGCAAATAAACATATATCAATAATATGATCAAAAGCATAAAACATCATTAATTTAAATATCTGATAAGTTAATCCAAAATATGCCACAAAGACAACATCAGAATAAAGTAACCTCTCATCAAAATATATCATTCACATTGCTCTACAGCTCATGATCAAATAGTAACCAAGTTCCAAAGTCAAAGCATAAACAAAAACAACATACAAAGAAGAACACTGATGAACAAAAGGGCCAAAATGGAGGGGTATTACATCATACATATATTCTTACATATATCTTCTTACATATAATTTTACACATATATTCATGCATACATCCTTTTTTTATTGTTACTCATATTTTTTCCTATACATATATCTAAAAGATGGGATGTGACTCATCTATCCTACCCCTACTCTAGATGGTACCTTTTCAATCTTATAGTCTGCAAGCTCTTCACAACAAGATGTGGTAGGATTTATTCAATAGTGTCTAAATAGTTGCTCTTTCCTACCAATAATGCTTTGATAATCCAAATATTAGCTCCATGAACTATCACCAACATATGAAACAAACTCCATCAAAGAGGTGAATTGCTGGTGGTGAATTTTCCCATGGTGAATTATTGGTGGTGAATTGCTTGCTAGCAGTAAATTTGTTGGATGCCTCATATGCTATTAGAAAAATACTACCTACTCTTTCCCTCTTTACATGATGATTAGAATCACATAGAAGGAGAGTACTCTATGATAGAGCTAAAATATGTATTTAAATTTGTAAATAAAAATATTATGGGTTAATATTAAATATTCAATTCTTTGTTGTTTTGTTGCTTAAATAAATTTGTATTTTTTTTTAAATAATAATAGGTATTTTTATTTTCTATTGTCTCAATTTTGGTTTAATATTAGTGTAAGAATATAGGATATTCAATGATTGAGAACTGTAAAAACATCTATAAAATTAAAGGATATTAAATGCATGGTTTTGAAATCATTTATTTTGTAGGGTTTGTAGAATCTATATTTTCATCTCTATGAACCCATAAAAAATAAATATGGATTCCCTTATATGAATGATATGTGCTAGATGTCTAAATATCATCAAATTCAATGGTCAAATAGTCAAATAGTAATCTTAAATCTCATCCATAGCAAAATGTAATAAATAATTATTCTATTTTTATTAAGAAAATTTAACTTTTGATTGTTGAAATAGATGATGTTTAACAATCAATTAAATTACAACTAAGTAATGAATAAAAAATTTCTCCATCCATGCTACAATGAAAAAATATCTACAAGTGAAAAAATAAAAAAGGAAAGAAAACAATATTATTGTCATAAGGGAGATAGAGATTTGTGCTTGAGTTTTAGGTGTAATTTTTTTGAAAGTGGTAGTTTTTATACAAAGCACCACCAATCTACTATCAATTATAGCTATGAATAAAATATTTGTAGTCACATGAAAGAATCCAAGGTTAAGTATTGTTGCTATTTTACTAAAAAAAATTATTTATTTCCTTCTTGCTACAAAGATCACGCTACAATATTTTCATTTTGAACAATTTGTGAGGTAATATATGTGATAGAGACATCCAACTTCTAGAACCAATATCATTTAAAGAAATTATTCTTTTGGAAGTATAATAATTCTAAAGATCTAACCTTGATAAGGAATTAAATTAATGGAGATGTATTTTGACAAACACAAGGTTGAAAATTGGCTTGGTATACACCTTAAAAATTAAGCAATATTGATGATTCACACTCATAATTGGATTTCATGTAATTATAATTTATTTTTTCAACCTTGAATCAAAAAGTGATGATGCCATAAATTTTTCTTGTAAAATTTGAGCCATAAAGTAAGATGATATTCACAGTAGAAAATTTGATTAATATCTATCCTATAGCCTTCATAAAGTCACTCATACAAACTCATGCAACCTATTTAGAGTCTCTACCAGTAACTAATTAAATAAAATCACTTTTTAAAATAATTTATTAATAAGTTGGTTGAACAAGAAAAATCCTTTGGGAAAAATATTGATGCCAATAGTGACAATATCTATCTTTCTCAATAAAAAGAAAATCCTTGTAATAAAAAATATTCTTCAAGAGATGGTCAAAGTGATCAAAGAAGAGGTGGATATTAATTGAGGAATAGAGAAATAAGATGTAAAACTAGTAGAATACAATTTTAACAGGACAACCAAAATTATTAAAAAAAAAATTACATTGTAAATTATGTGTTAAAAAGTGTATTCATGAAGCCCATGAATGTAAAAATTGTGGTATAAGAAAAACTCATCAAAACAGAAACATAAAACTTGCTATGATAATAAACCATCATGAACTACTTAGTTTAGTTTAGTTTGAGATCATGATGAATTTGAATTTTCTATATTATGTTTTAATGAATGAATTTTGGTATGATGCTTTGGTATTAGAAAGTATTAAAGCTACATTAGCATTTGATTATTTTGAAGATTATCATAATTTTTTTTGGTTCTATATATTTGGTATATAAAACAAGTCTTAAGATTGTTCTAGAAAGAATCGTGTGGCTCAATTTACTTGAATTTATAGGTTTTTCACTTTATTATGTATTGTATCTTCCTCAATTGTAATGTAACATGTTGTCACTAGTATTGATTCTAAAAAAGGCTACTATATTTTATTGGAATATGGACAAGTGATAGTAAAAAATAACTCTAATAATGAGGTTATATTTATTGAATTGGAATATGGTATATTAGTAAAATTCAATAAAGGTTCAATGATTTCAAATAGTATTTTCTACTCTATTCAAGAAAATAATATTTTTTCTAGTATTATCTAATATGGAAGATTTAGTCATATAAATTTTAATAATACTTATTTCATCCTAAAAAATGGTACTATATGTTTCCATGTTATAACTAAGACAATTGAAAGAAGTGAAGCTTGTATTTTGGTGAAACAATGTAGAGATCTTTTCCCTAGTTCAAATTGGTGAGCATAAAGAAAGTTACAACTTATTCACCCTAATTCATGTGGACCCTTACCAATAATTTTTGTTGAAGGTTGTCAACATTTCATGTTGTTTATTGATGGTCATAATAGAATGACTCATTTTTATTTATTTACAAGAAATAAATCTAAATATTTTGAAACTTTAAAGAAATTTCACATTTTGATTGAAAATGAAACCCACTCTCTAATTGGAACTCTTTAAAAAAAAATTAGATAATTTACATCAGATGTCTTTGAATATTATCTCAAACAAAATCAGATTAATCATAATCTCATTTCTCCATTTACTTTCTAAGAAAAGGTGTAGTTGAAAGAATGAATATAACTATCATGAATATCATTAAGAACATTTTTATATTTTAAAGTAAAAAATGACACTTTTTGGGGTAGAAGTAGAAATAATAGATATTCCTCTTTAAAATAGACCTTCTTCATCTACCCTTCACCATTTGAATTTGTATGAAGTTTAGTTTGGTCATCCTCCATCTATTTAATGCCTCTATATTTTTCACCTTTTATATTATGCTTTGATTCCCAAGGAGAAAATATGTAACTTGAATCATTAAAATTATAAATTTATATTCTTCAAAAACATATAGTTTTTATGATTAATAAAATTATTTTTTACTATTTATGATGTTATATTTTGTGAATCACCCAAGAATATAGTTAATACTATTGGAAATTTTCTAAGTTTTCCCCTTGAAAAGAACATCGAGACTCCACACTTTGAGGGTGGATAAGTAATCTGGAACCATATTTGAAAACTTTAAATTAGGATGTCAAAGTATAAATTTTATCTCATGAAGAATTTCAAATTCTTTTGGATGAAAATGGGATTTAGGATTTACAATGTAGAAATAGTGTAAACATAATGAAAATTTTGATTAGGAAATACAATAATGATACAACTGTGATCTTCACAAAAAAACATTTTAAACAAGAAAAAACAAAAATGTTAAAGATCTAAAACTCAATGAAATTTTCAAGATAGGAACAAGAAGTTCATATAAGATAAGGAAATAGATTGAATCTATTGAGGAAGTTAAGTGGGATTCTACCAATGAAATCAATATAATATAAATTCTAACCAACTTGCCTTAGAAAAGCTAAAATATTGAAGTGTGGAGAAAGGCCATGCAAATTGAATATGATTCTTTTAAAAAATGACACTTGGGGGTTTGTGATTCTACGTTAGTTGTAAGCCTATAGGTTGCAAGTGGGTATTTCAAAATAAGTAAAAAGTATGTGACTCACTTGAAAACCACAAATAAAGGGATTTTGCAAAAGTGTATGGTAAAAAAAAGGGAATATATAATAAAAGAAACTTTTGCACTTGACTATCATTAGTGCTTTGTTGACTCTCCTAGCATTAAAATTTTGATGTTCTAATTTTTACGTAGATGTTAAATGTTTATGTTGAAATCTCCCTTATTTAGTTTAAAATGAAATAATATTGAAGAATAGGTTGCAACTCTATTCTCAAAAAGATTCCTCTATTTTAAGGGGAAGTTGCTGCCAATTGTTTGTTGTGCGGCTACTCAATAAGAAAAAATTCTAGATTAATTACACTTAATTATTGTGTTGTCATAGGGGAAATTTTTTGATGTCAAGACAAGTTATTATTGAATGTGGAGAAGGTCATGATAGTGTTTTTAGAAAAAAAGATAAATCAATCCAATTAGGGGAAAACATATGAAGCAAAACAATAAACAAAAATATGCAGATTTAAAGAAGATCATATCAGACTTTGTTTTGAGTTTGGATCAGACTTCATTGACATTATACAGTAGACCTCGTAGTGAATTTGGAGCAAAAATTACATCATTTGTGGAGTAGACATTATAAATAATGGAGAGAAATAAAAAAAATCAAGGCATAGACAAGTTACAATAAAGGAACACAAAGTTTCTATCAACAATTGTAGATTTGGAAGAGATTGTAGCTTTAGAAGAAAGTGTATCTATATTTGATCAAAGAAGAAAGGATCATAGAAATAAGAGTTCAAATTTTAAAGAGGATATATTTTGTGTGAAAATTATTTCGGTAACTAACAAATTTCATCCCATATACAAAGTTGTTGAAGAACTTCAAAAAAAAATTCTTTTACCACCTTTCAAATGAAAAAGGATCTATCATTGATAAGAGAACAAGGGAATACAATAGTAACTCATCATTAATTTGAATGCTAACAGGTTAGAGAGGAATTCAAAGTTATTTTTCAAAGTACACTTTGTAAAGATTGTAGTTTCAATTGAAACTAAATTACAACATTGGTGAAGTGGCTTCCATAGAGAAATTATTTTCATTAAGGAAATGAAAAGTCATATAGCAAGATAAAGAGACAAATCACAACCCAACTTTGGGAGAAGTCATCATTGTTCAAGAAAGGATTGTAGAACTTAGAATTTTGTTGCATGTTTGCAAAAAAGAAATCTAATCTTTAAAGGAGAACACAAATTTTGAAGAGGTTGAAATTTCCAAGAAATATGGCAATTTGAGAAGACAAGTAACAAGTACTCTTACATTTGAAGGAGATAATCACGTGGAAATTGTAGTCTATTTAAAGAGAAATTGAGGGTTTGAAAGAAGTTTGAAGAAAGAGTAGATCATTTCAAATTATAGAAGGGTGAAGGTGTTTGAAACCACTAAAATTAGTTGTGATCAAGTATTACATAAGTTTTCTTTGTGGTTAAATTATAACCATACAAGGAAATTATTTTTCAATGGAAAAGTTGGTAAAAGAGAAAGGAAAGAAAATGAAAACTTAATTTGTATGAATAATACTTTGGAAGAAGAAGATGGAAAAAACAGAAAGAAAAATGAAGATATATCAAAATTGAGAGAGTGAAATCTTTTGTTTAGTGAATTACTTGAACCTTACATAAAGGAAAACCTAAATCTAAAGTTTGAAGTTTATGTAAAGGAAAACTAGAGTCTAATTTCTAAACCTACACTATGCAATGTTTCATGTGATACAATTGATTTATTTTATTCATTGGATGAATTTTTTTCTAAATGTCATCTAGCTAAAGCCTCTCTTGATGAAAATTATAAGGAAGACAACAATATTTTTGAATCTACAAATATTGCTAGTCATGAGGATAATGAGAAAGAATGTTCTTCAAAGAGTGTTGGATTAAACATAATCAAAAGAATGGGATATGAAGGAAATGGTTTGGGAAAATATGGACAAGAAATTATAGAGCCCATTGATCCAATAGTAAGGCTAAATAATGAAGGTCTTGGATATTCTAGTATAAGTAAAAATGATGATATAGATGTTACAATTTCAAACAACTTATTTCAAGAAATACAATGCATACAATGTTGTAATTGTTCTAGGTATGGACATAAAAAAGAGATATGTTGGGATCTTATGGATTGAAGAACCGTTCTAAGAAATTGTGTTGGAACAAGTAGAAGAAACCTTTAAAAGATAGTATACAAATGGATTGTGGATGGATTGGTGTGTATAGTTGGAAAAAAGATCACAAATATGTTCAAAATGATGTACAAGCATAAATATTCTCATGTCAGACAAATAACAAATCATGGTAAAAAATCATCCTAGAAACCATATAAGCTACTTGAATTCTATCCATGTAGTGGTATGAGATTTGAAGTTGGACAACTCATATATGTAAAAGTTGTACATTTGATTGTAGAGATAATTGTTAAATGGTTGCAAAGTTGATTGCAAAAATCATTGTTGAACCTAAAATTTGTGTAGATGATTGCAAAGATCATTATTGAATGGTTGTAGCATCGATTCAAAATATCATTGTTGAAGCTAAAAGTTGTACTCTTCATCGTAAAGATCAATTTTTGAATGGTTGAGATCATAAAGCCTATTTTTGAACCTAAAAATTTGAAGTATTGATCACAAAGATCATTGTTTGAATAGTTGTAGCATTGATCACAAAGATCATTGCTAAATTTGTGAAAGATTTGATTGCAAAGACCATTTTTAGAATTGATCATAGAGATCATTGAAGTTTTTGGTTGCAAATATCATTGTTGAAGTTGATCGCAAAGATCATTACCAATCATTGAAGAATTTGATCGAAAACATCATTGTTGAAATTAATCGAAAAATCATTGTTGAAATTGATTGAAAGAATTACTATTGAAGTTGATCGCAAAGATCATTGTTGAAGTTGATCACAAAGATTGTTGTTGAAGTCGATCACAAATATTTTTGTTGTAGTCAATTGCAAAGATCATTGTTGAAGTTGATCACAAAGATCATTGTTCAAGTTGATTGCAAAAATCATTGTTGATATTGATTGTAAAGATCATTGCTACATCTATGAAGTTATTGATTGTAAAGATCGTTGGGAATGCTTCATTTGTTTTATTGATATTACTATGGAGAATGTCTTATTATGGATAATGATGGATAAAAAATAATCAAAGCTATTTAGAAGAAGGATAATTTTTTATACTTTCAAAAAGATATTGGTGTTGAATATTTTTTATTTGTATATGAGTAGCTAACAAACCTATTTATTATAGGTGGCCCCATCATCTACCTAAATTGTGTGATAAAATAAAGTTTATAGGGGGTATTAAATATACATTTTATTTAATTAGAAAAAACCATGTCTCATGTAAGAGGCACACTCCTCCATATATATGTATTTAAAGATTTTTGTATTCATATTTTTCAAAATATCAAAAAACAAATAAAACAAATATCCATTAATGCTCTTCAATTTCCGACATAGGGAATGAATGTAAAAGGGGTAATCAGTGTAACCCACGACCGGGTCATGAGTGTAGAAAGTAGAGCGGTCATAGGTGGTGAGCTTGGCTTCGAGCGCGAACCTGAGGGGCAGATCCAGATTCGAAATGAACAACCTGCCGAAGGATATCATGTCTGCACGGCCACTGGACACGGCTTCCATAGCAGTCTCTCTGGTGTATCCGCCGCTCCTCATAAGCCTTCCTCTGTACTCCTCCACAACGTTCCACATTGCCGCAGCCGTTATCTCGCCCTCTGCCGCCTCATCTTTGAGCCTTTCTTTAGTGAATCGTGGCTCCGTTATGTGCAGGTAAGCAAGTGAAAAAGAATTGAGCATACCAATTAGGTGAGAGGCGAGAGAAAGGGGGTCGGAATCGCTAGCTCCGATGTGGTCTATAATGGGCGACATTCTTATGGCGGTCCGCTCAGCGCCTATCTCCCTCACCACTGCCTCCACAATCTCCATGGCAAAACGGCATCTGTTATGAAGGGACCCGCCATAGTAGCGATTTCAGACGTGGAAAGCGCACGCGGGGAGGAGTAAGTGGCCTTTGAGCCGCCCGGCATCAAGATGCTCCATTCTTCTGATATTGCCTTGGCTGTGGACGATACGGGAGCTTCTCCGTTGGGCTGATAAACTGCAACAAATATCCAGAGACTAACCAAATCTAACCCAACGCATTGAAAATGAAAAAAAAGAAAAACAGTAGTTTCAAACAAGCAGCGGTAGTTCATTGAATTTCTTACCTGTGTGCGAAGCCCTGCCGACGTGCCAGAGCTGGCAGAAAATTACGCCGCGCTTGTCATGAACGGCGTCCACAACACTTTTCCACGCCTTCACTTGCTCCTCATTGAAAATACCTGGAGAATGCGGAAACCTGCCAGAAAAGATTTCATCAGTAGCCCTACTTCAATTAAAACACATTAATTAATATGCTAATATTAGTTTTATATACCCGATTGCTTGGGGCGAGACTGCGTTAGCTTCTGTGATGAGAAGGCCTCCTTTGGTGGTCCTCTGAGAATAGAACTTCACGTGACAAGCTTGAGGAATGTTGTTTGTTGCGCGGCACCGAGTTACAGGAGCCAACACAACTCTACACATATTGAAAATAGTAATGATGTTAGAGAGTAGAAAAGTCTTGTGAAAAGAGGTTGCAGAATATGGTAAACGTGAAAATATATTTTACCTGTGCCAAAGGTTGAAGAGCCCGCCTATCTGCAAGGGTGACAGAAGGTGACAAGTGCTATCCGGTGGCAGTTGAAGAGAACCAGGCTGGACTTCGTGAGAAATACCTGCTTTCCACATTTTGGAGAACTAACTGAGATCGGATGTAATAAAATTATGTTGCTTCTTTCTTCAACAATTTTACAGACCGCAGAATGTGGGCTGAGCTTGGTTTGTTTAGCATTTGGAGCCCTTTTTTTTTTCTCTATCCCCAGACGTTTATAAATTCCTTTTGCGAGAATGTAAAATGTAAAAGGTGCAAATGGAATTCCCATGGACGGTAGCTGTCGTATTCCGAATATGTTGGATTAAATCCGAGCCTTTAGATGTTGGGGGTTGATCGGCGGCATACTTTCCGAATATGTGAGAATCCATTAAAGTTTAGAAAATATTTTTATATATAAAGAGTGGCAGCTTTTTGAAGATGTATGGCGTCATATCAAGGGTTCGTGCAAATCGTCACTATATTCGTTTGTCAAAATAGTACCTTTTTTCCCCTATATTATATTGTAGGATATAAAAGTGCTCTGGCTTTTTCTTTTCAATCATATTGTGTTTCCAAGGGTTATATATGGGGATGCGTGAGATTTAGGTTTTAAAAGATTTTGAGTTGTGTGTTACGTCTTTAAAAATAATTTTGTACACTATTTTAATCATAGAATATCAATTTTATAATGAAGAAAATATATTTATGTATTAGTTCGCAATATTATATTTGTAAGTTCAATTATTTGTTACTTTATCTTTATCAAAGTTCTTTTTTTTTGTTTTATTCTATGTTTTGATAAACTTTAAATAAATCTAGGGGCTTTGTTACTACTAAAGAATTCAATCCCTCTAACCTTTTGCTATAACATATCTCAAGAGTGATCTTTAGTACCAACCACTTTTTTTATGAAAATACAGTTTAAACAAACATCTTTTGCACGTATTGAAGGTATGCTTCTACCTAGAATCAAATTGTACCTTTAAAATAAAACCACATCATTTAGAATATGATAGTGGATGCAACCTCATACTCCATAAAATTCTATGTTGACTTTAATTCATCTTTTGTTGTTCTACTTCTAATTTATTCAACATTAAGTGGTTTTGAGATATAATTAGAAGTTACAATGAACAAATCTCTATTGACTATCAAAATGATCCTAAGTCCTCCCACTTTTAGTTTCCAAGTTTTTGATCATTTTCATATAATCCATCATAATTGTTTGTCTAAATTTTTATGAACTTTTATTAATTTATTAGTTGTAGATATATTTGTAGGGTGAAATTTTTATACCTACATTTTGATAAACCTTCTCTTTCTTTATCCTACTTAAAGTATTATCTCTAAGTATTATTCTTTGTTGTTATTCTAAATCTATCAGGTTCAATTAAAATCTAAAATTCCATAGATCATTTGTTCCCCTTGTACATAATGGATACATTCAAATTGATTCAAAATTTTATACATTTTCTTTGCATAACTCTCATGATTTGGTTGTTAATGATTATATTTCTATGATGTTTTTCTTCTTAATTGCTCTATTTACCCCCTTGTTCTATTGTGTATTTTCTATGAGGCATATATGTCATAAAGCCCTTATAAGGATTGAATAAAAAATATTTAAACATATATGAGATTTGATATATTTATTTTATTTATATGGATATAATGCTGGGAAAAAGTACATAATTGTGTTACAGTTTTAGCTAACTTATCAATGCAAGTGAGTTTAAGCATTTGTAATTAATTTTTTTTTTTATCAAACATGTTGTCTAGCTAGATTCATTCTAGCTAAGTTAGATATTGAACCATAGATTTTTGAGTAGGGCTTATAGGCTACTCTTGTGTTCTTAGGATGTTTCACCTAAAAGGAGAGAGATAAACCCCACTCAAAACATCTAGCTAGGTTCACTCAAATTATGCAATGTATGATGTTATTAAGACTAAATGGGATGATCTAAATGCAACTAAACAATGCAATTGATTGATTATGAATGCAAAACCTAAGAAATATGCAATGTTTGAAAACAAATTGTGATATGCAAAAAGACCTAAAAAATTACTTAGAAATGCAAGTAAAACAAAACAGAAAGCTGTAAAATTGAATGTGTGCACCTCAGAGCTTTTTGGAGATTGGAAATGACTCTAAAATTCTGAAGAAGTTGATTTTTAGGCCTAGTGGGACTCATTCACCATTCTGGGCAAATTAGTCCCAGTTCTGCAAAACTGTTTCAGACCCCTTTTCGAATAAAAGGGTATCTAAAAATGCAAAAAACCAAAAATTAACCTGGAAGTGGGACTCATTCACACCCATGGAAAATGAGTCCACCTTTTTAATTTATGAATATTCAAAGGTGGAAATAGGAGCTCTCAGTTTGCACATTCTACTTATACAGGTGTTCGATTTTGAAACTATTGGATTAAGGACTGAGGGTCACTTTTTGTTGATATTTTGCCTTGAACAATGAAGACAAGACTTGAAAAACTTTGCAGCTTGATTCTTAATGATTCCCAAGCTCCCAAGATGCCTAAATATCCAAACACACAAGACAAGAGAGAGAGAGAGAAATGTTGAATGTTAGGGCATGGGGGTTTGCCTTGGTCAAACCCCTTTTTAGTTAATTAAACCAAATGAAGAAAAGAATTTAATGAAGCATGCAACAATAGAGATATTACCTTGCCATGATGATTGATCTTGATTGTCTGCAACAAAACATGAATAATCTGCCCTTGAATGTCGTAGGAAGCTAACTTGATGACTTGCAATGATGAAACCCTAGCTTGCTTGACTTGATCGAGAAGATAGATGATGAATGAATGATGTGTATGAGTTAGTGAATGAATGAGATTAAAATGGATGTAAAAAAACTTATTTATACACACTTGTGCCTTAGTAACCCATTGATACCTCATCACAGGCCGACATCAAGTAAGTCTGAATAAAAAACCAAAAGGAAATTTAAATTTTTTTGAATTTGGAGCAAAGTGGGACTCAATCGCCACCCATGGCAAATGGGTCCCACCTCAGGCTTGAAAGTGGGTGTCGGGAATTAAGTCACATTTAATGTTATTTGTTGAGTTTACATTCAAAACTACACTTAATTAAGCCTTATAAGGGCATAAAGGGGTCAAATAAAGCATAAGAAAGGTGTAAATAGTGAAATTAAGGCTAGAAAAGCATGAAATCTTGTTACAAGACTTTACAACACTTCAAAATAGGAATTGATAAGGAATAGAAATGGAATATTTAAATGAATTATCATGAGAAGATTCTAGAAAAGTGTAGAAATGTATTACAACACTTCACAACACCTTCACAAGACATTAATAAATGTATTTTATTCAATTTTCAATGGTCAAAGACCTAGTGTGGACATGTAAGACACCTCACAACACTAAATGAAATCCTCATTAAGTCTAATTTATCATGAATTATTCTCATGTCAAGTAAGAGGTCCTTTTTCCTATGGTACATTTAGCCCCCACTTTAGTGAGAGGTTGAACTTGCTTCAAACTCACACTAAAGTAGACATTCAAGAGAGACCTAAGTGTATAAATGCAGATGAAAAAAAATGAGAAAGATCAAGAAGGTAATCAAGTCCCCACGATCCAAGATCCTAAGTCAATCCATCAAGATACATAATCATGCAATGGCAAGAACTAAAGGAAAGAAAAATGGGGTGGAAAATATGTGCTCACTTTTGGGCCACAAAACATTAGGTCATCTGTGCGGTGAGATGTCCAAAGAAGTGGTTTAGTGAGAAATTCATGCCAATTTGTTGGCTTCCCACCATACTAACCATACCAAAGTTATGCTTTTAATAACATTGATAAGGCACCACAATGTAAATGCTTTTGTAAATGTTTTTGAATGCTATGTAAAAATTTTGCTAAAGGTGATTTTTCTTTGTTCATGTAAGGTCTTCTTCTTAGGGAGCATTGTGCCTAATGTCTCCAAGAGAGGACAAGTCAGGATGTCAGATCGTTATCCATGGGATGCCTCCTTTGCATTAGGCCACTTTAGTTGATCATTATTCCCTAGTCATATCATTATCCATGAGATTCTTTGTTCACATCAGGCCATTTCAATTGATCATACACTCTTGGAAGGAATCAAACCCAATGACACCACCAAGGAGAGGACATGTCACAAAAAAAAGTAAATCACACCATGAAATTTGTAAAAAGATGCTACCTATGTATGCCCCCACTTTAAAGTGGTTTCTACACCATTACTGTGAGCAATTGCTTTAAAGTATAAGAGAATATGAGAGCTTATTCGAAAAGCCTTATGCCAAGTCATATATTTTTGATAAGTTGCATCATGAAGAATGGGAGTATGTCACATGTGAGTCAATCTTGAGACATGTCGTCCACATCCCAAGTTTGATCTTCTACATTAATGAAAGGTTAATGACTAGTGAAAAGAGACAACAACAAGTGACATACAGGGACAAGGCTATCAAACCACTTGCCCCCACTTAATGTAGGGCAAAGGTGAGCTTGGAATGCATGATGGTTTGCTGCCCCTTGTAATGGATGCAAAACATGCGATAATGAGTATGCTATGATCCTACAACTATTACATGGCAAGGGGCATCAACTAATTTTATTTATGAAGATAAGGAAACAAAGATTCTACTTGATACATGTTTAATGAGATATCTATCAATTTAGGATGTACCAAGGTTAGAGTTTGCTTGGAAGAATCTTGAGTAAGAGTATGGATGTTGAGTGAAGGCTTGTTGGATAGGTTGATGTCAATGAAAGGACAATAATGAAGACCATGAGTTGGAAGAATGTGGTTAGGAGTATTGTGAGTTTATTTCTTGTGTGATGGTTGGTAAAGAATGATAGGATTCTTAGGTTTGGCCAAAATAACTTTAGTACACATAGGGGGATGATTAATGGTTGGATTTTTTTGAGTATCAATAGTGGTGATATGAGAAGAAGCCTTTATTTGGTTGGCTACTTTCTATAAGGTATCATTCTTATGTGACATAATATCAACCCTAGAAGGAGAGCTAATATGTTCATCACATGTCATAAATGGATTTGGCAAGATAGCTTCATTGCTCATAGGAGAGGAATTAAGAGAAGGATAACTAGGAGTTTCATGGTTACTAATGATTGGATCCTTTTTGTTGAAATAGATCTTCCAACACAATATATTCTAACACTAAACTATCTTCTACATGTGTAGAGAAGATAGTAGGAGAAGAAAAGGGTTGATTGTCTGTATTATCTATACTTACATCGTCGTGTCCTAGAATGTTCTCTTGAGTAGGAGAGATAGGATTTTCATAGCTCTCAATCATATCCTCCACACAAATTTGTTTTTCATGATCATTCAAGATTGTATTCATATTCACTAAAGGATTTTAACAAGTAAGGGAGGTGTTTGGAGATGAATGGGGACTTGGTAAGGTAGCCACAATGATTCCAACTCCATATGTCATAATGTTGTTGCAAGGGGAGAAGAAGGAATACAAGCATGACCTTCATGATCTTCAATGATTGTGTCTTATTTCTTCAAGATACCTTCATCACCAATGAGAGAGATATAAAGAGAAGAAAAATTATGATTATCATGATTATCAATGCATGCATCCATTTGTGTCAAATCCTTAGGGCATGATCTTAATTAGAGGAAGTCCTTAAGGGCTTCATCTAACATGTCTAAATCATCACTATTAAGGGGCTTGGAGGTTATGGTTTTTTGAAATTGAATCCTTTTTTGAATTGGATTGTTTGTGCTTGTTGCTTTTTGTTTTAATTTTCTAATGAATTTGATCTAAATGAACTAGGAACTAATGCTAAAAATGAAAATTGTAAAATTCTAAGTGCCATGAATGTAAACAATGCTTATTGATAATGATTTAAATGTAAGAGAAGCTATGCAATGTAAATTCAGGATGAAATGCGACTTTTCAGATTTCAAACAAAGTAATTTACTAGTGACACTATGCAATAATCTGAAAGATGAAAGATTGGAAGTGAAAATGTGAATTTTAGCAATGCATGAAATGAGCTAATGCAAGCTAAATCTAATAAAATGCATGATATAGAAAGTCAGCCAACTGCTATAGATAACTGATGTCAGCAAACAAAAGCATAAAAATAGGGTTTTAAGCTCTATAAAAGGCAGTTTCAGGGGTCAAAAGGGACTGATTCGCCCAAGGTGGCGAATGACCCCCAATGGGGATTTTTTTGAGATTTTTCAAATTTTTCTAAGGTAGTTTTATCTTTTTTGTGTTGTAAGATGCAAACCTAAGATGAAAATGAAAATTTTCAAAAATAATTAATGATTTGAGATTCCAAAAATGTAACCTAAATGCACTTTTCATGAATGCAAAATTTGAAACCTAGCATGCAAATTAATCCATGCAAACCCTAATAAAGTAGGTTCACCACAATGAACTATAGATTTTTGGCAACCTAATCCTTTCTTGCTGTTCTAGGGTTTTTCACCTAAAAAAGAAAGTAGAGCCTAAAGTCTACTACGTTCACTCAAATTATGCAATGTATAATGTTATTAAGATTAAATGGGATGATATAAATGCAAATAAACAATGAAATTGACTTATTATTAATGCAAAACCTAAGAAATATGCAATGTTTGAAAACACATTGTGATATGCAAAAAGACTTTAAAATGCAAGTAAAACAAAATAGAAAGTTGTAAAACTAAATGTGTGCACCTGAGAACTTGTTAGAGATTGGAAATGACTCTAAAATTCTGAAGATGTTGATTTTTAGGCCTGGTGGGACTCATTCGCCATTCTAGGCGAATTAGTCCCAATTCTGCAAAACTATTCTAGAACTTGTTTCAGACAAAAGGGTATCTAAAAATGTAGAAAACCAAAAATTGACCAAAAAGTGGGACTCATTCGCCACCCATGGTGAACGAGTCTACTTTTTAATTTTTGAATATTCAAAGTTGGAAGTAGGAGTTGTTGGTCTAAACATTTTGCTTCTACATGTGTCTAGTTCTAAAACTCTCGGATTCGGGCCTAAAAGTCACTTTTTGTTGATATTTTTCCTTGAAAAATGAAGAGAAGACTTGAACAACTTTGAAACTTGATTCTCAATGATTCCAAAGCTTCCAAGATGCCTAAATCAACAAACACACAAGACAAGAGACAGAGAAATGTTGAATGTTAGGGCATGGGGGTTTGCCTTGGTCAAACCCCTTTTTAGTTAATTAAACCAAATGAAGAAAAGAATTTCATGAAGCATGCAACAATAGAGATATTACCTTTCGATGATGATTGATCTTGATTCTCTACAACAAAACATGAATAATCTACCCTTGAATGTCTTAGGAAGCTAACTTGATGACTTGCAATGATGAAACCCTAGCTTGCTTGACTTGATCGAGAAGATAGATGATGAATGAATGATGTGTATGAGTTAGTGAATGAATGAGATTAAAATGGATGTAAAAAAACTTATTTATACACAATTGTGCCTTAGTAACCCATTGATACCTCATCACAGGCCGACATCAAGTAAATCTGAATAAAAACCCAAAAGGGAATTTGAATTTTTTTGAATTTGGAGCCAAGGGGGACTCAATCACCACCCATGGTGAATGGGTCCCACCTCAGGCTTGAAAGTGGGAGTTAGGAATTAAGTCACATTTAATGTTATTTGTCAAGTTTACATTCAAAAATACACTTAATTAAGCCTTATAAGGGCATAAAGGGGTCAAATAAAGCATAAGAAAGGTGTAAATAGTGAAATTAAGCCTAGAAAAGCATGGAATCTTGTTACAAGACTTTACAACACTTCAAAATAGGAATTGATAAGGAATAGAAATGGAATATTTAAATGAATTATAATGAGAAGAGTCTAGAAAGGTGTAGAAATGTGTTACAACACTTCACAACACCTTCACAAGACATTAATAAATGTATTTTATTCAATTTGCAAGGGTCCTAAACCTAGTGTGGACACGTAAAACACCTCACAATACTAAATGAAAGCCTCATTAAGTCCAATTTATCATGAATTATTCTCATGTCAAGTAAGAGGTCATTTTTTCTACAGTACAAATATGTGTCAACTTTTCCAGTTAGAAATGTCCACTAAATGCATATGTTGTATCACTTTGAAGCAAATTTATCCAAATAATAATATTATTTTTAAAAAATTGATGTTTCAGCAACTCCTACTCTTATAAATAACATTTTGGAGAAATATAAAAAATACATTTTTATAGATTGTAACTATATTTTTCAAAAATAGATTATTTTAAATATTTTTATTATTTTTTATATTTAATATTTTATTTTTAGTAAATGTAGGTCATAAACATCAAAATATAAGTTGATTGTATTTTTAAGAAAAAATACTAGAACTTATTTTAAAAAATTTAAAAGAAAATGATACACTAGATAAAAGATTCTATGTCAAGATGATATATTTGTTTTCTATTTTGGATAAATAGTTATGACAACAAGTGATGTCCCATAGACATTGTTGTGTTTTTTGTGCACATGAATTTTAAAATTTGTGTAAATTATCAAAATAGGGGGAAAATAAATCCATCCAATAAATTTGCAAGTTATAAATACAAAAAAAAAAAAACAAATAGAAGGAAAGCATTTTTTTTGTATATAAAGAGAAACATAGTATTTAACTTCACTTTTCAACATTTTAATTATAATATAGTGTGGCATGTTTATTGATTCTTCTTTTATCTTATAACATTGTTTGAAAAATAAATATGTATACATTTATTCATTAGTTGGCCTTCCATGTGATTGATTGATATTTTATGTCTTTCATCCTTCAGTGCACATTCCCTAAATTGATAATGTAAACACCAATGTGTGTTTTCTCATACATCTCTTAAGGATACTCACTCTCTAACGTATGAGCATATAGGGGTACTGGCAATCTCACATCACCAAAAATATTGCTATTTTAATTTTTTGTTTGTCTGGAATATGAATATTCTAATTTGCAATAATCTAATTTTTCCTTATGGTGATATGTAAATGTAAATTTTGGAGGAAATATGTTGAGGTTCCAAGGCATTTAAATGGTGAAATTTTCCTTTTGGGTGTATATTTCTTGGTGGGGACCACTTGGGCTGTATGTGCTTGCATGTTTAATTGCATGCCTTGCATACCATTGCATGTTTGTGTCACAAGCCTTGCATTTTACTGCATGTTCATATTTGGAGCCATCAAGGCTACCAAAGATCAATGAAGATGCAAGAATTGACTAAATTTGATTGGAAATGGTTTAGGTGCCCATGTGAAGACCATGTGAGAATTGATTAATTTATTATTTTTATGATTATTTCTCCAAATGGGGCATGGGTTTTCCAAGGAGGTGTTTTTCTTGTGGTTTTGAAAAACCATAGTGGTTTTCTCATTTTAAAACTTCTATATTATGATTCCTTGTCATTTTTGGGAGATGGACAGCTTTGGGAGTTTTTGTATGTGAGATAGAGAGATGCTACCAAATTGGAGAGAGGATTTGAAGACTCCTATTGTTGTAGATTTCTATTTGCATAGAAGCCCATGTTTTTGGTAGATAGTGAGCTAGTGAAGTTTGTGTGAAGGGAGCTTGAGAGATTCATATGAAAGAAGGTTGAAAGAGACCAAGAAGAAATTTTTGTTGCAAGTTTGGAGGTGTGCTAAAATAGAAAGAATATTGATGATTTCATGGTTTGATTGTAGTAGTGATACTAATGATGAATGATGATTGAATGAGCTAGAATTGAGTGAAAAAAGAGAGGTTGATTAAAACCATTTTGTATTTTATTTTTCTATCATATTTTAGTCTCATATCAGATTTGTAATGATTTTCTTCAGCCCATATGGCTTCACAACCAATAGTTTCATATATGTTATGTAATTCTTGAATTTTCAGGAGATTTTGAATGAACAGAGAATACTTCTTGCAAATTTTTGTGTTGTTTCAAACCATTTATTAGTTGCATTTTCATATTATTATGAGTATGTGAATGATGGTTGGTTTCCTCCTTCATCACTCTCAATCCTCTTTCATTACATGATGTTATTTTGAATAATGATGTTATCCTTCACATTACAAATGATAGACCTTATTCTACATCCTTGGATTCATTATCTCTTGATGTTTAATCTTGTGACTCAAGGTTAACAAATTTTTTTATTCAATCGAAACATATTTTTTGTACCTCACATGATGTCATTTATGATGCATTTCCTTGAGAATATGAGTATATCTATATTTCATATTTCATATATATATATATATATATATATATATATATATATTTAAATATCTATGATGACTCTCTTTTGGATCCATATTTTTGAGAAATTCAATTATCATGGTGTCTAACATAAATATTATATTTATTTACAAGATAAAATTCTATATCAAAATAATTTAAGTAGATCTTAAACTACTTGAATAATATGATTTTTAGATTCACCTACTCCTTATTACACTTGAATTTCCTATGAATAACTTCTCCATACCTATAAAAAGTTTTCATGAACCCTCCACCTCATCCTCTTGAAAAAATATTTTCATCTATTTCTTTTTACTTTCAATTACCATTATGAGAAGTTCCTAATTTTCCCTCATAAGAATGATGCCTCTTTCATTGATAGCTTGTCTTCTTCCCCTACAAAACCTCATTTTTTTATTGTATTATTGTATTGCATCCTAGATAGTTTATTTTCCACCCTCCCCTATCTTCTTCATATCCATTAAAATTTGCAATGAACCCTTCACCTCTTCCTCTTAAAAAATATCTTCCTCTCTTGCTTTTGAATTTTAATTACCATTTTGAGAAGTCCCCACTTCTCCTTCATAATAATGATGCCCTCTTCATTTTTATCTTGTCCTCTTCCCCTACAAAACCTTATTATCCTCTTGTATTATTCTATTTCCTTCTAGATAGTTTCTTTCTACCCTCCCCTAGCTTTTCCATATCCATAAAAAGTTTTAATGAGAAATTCATGTCTTCCTCTTAAAATAATTATCTTCCTCTCTTTCTTTTGAATTCAATTTACCATTGTTAGAAGTTCCCACTTCTCTTATATAAGAATGATGCACTCTTTCATTTTAGCTTGTCAATTTCTCATAGAGAACCTCGCTATCCTCTTATATTATTCTCTTTCCTCCAGGAACATTGGTAGGCCTCTTCCATTAACCTTAATCTTATCAAAACTAAATTCATATTTGAATAGAAATATAGATTGCACTAGCATACCTTGAAATCTTATCTTCATTATCTTCCACATAACTTTTGCAAATTTTGATTTTATTCAAATCCTTACATATTTCTACCCTCATGTCCTTTTATTATAATTATATAGTCTTGTACATAAATTTATTTTATATTTTATTGGAAAAATATAAACTTTAGTTTTATAACCAATTTGTCCTATTTTTTTAATTTTTCCCCATAAATGTGAAAATTTGAGTTTCCTAAGTATGTTTAAGATTTCAACTAATATATATTACTAACTTTAAGACTATCTCAAGGAATTTATTAATTTTTCTAAGGAATACAATGGAAAGATTAGAAAAGACAATGTTTAAGACAAAGGGGACGCAATATCAAGTTTTTTTCCCAGCATGGAATGTCCCTTGATGATACATGGTGAGTTCTTGTTTCAAATGTTTCTGATGAAGAACCCTTTATCTTCATTAAATCTAGAAATAAGAAAAAACAAAAGTCTATCTCATTATCCGAGGGAGTCATCACAAGAAATAGATAGAAGAAAAATTGTGGGTTAGGTCAAGGGGGAAAGACAAACCCTCTTCTAAAAAAAAAAGGAAAATTAAATAAAACTAGAAATAGTTGAAGGTATCCAAAATACTTTGTTTGAGATGTGCTCAAATATCACACCTCAAAAGAATTAATGAAGATCATATCCTGGAATGTTAGAGGGTTAAATAACCCTCACAAGAATGATCTCCTATCAAATCTGATTAGAGATAATAAACCTGATATTTTACTCATTCAAGAGACTAAGATGTAAACTGAGAAACTATTAAAGATTATAAATATTTTCTTCAAGGATTGTGGTATTCATAGTGTTAGCATTGATGGTGCTTTAGGGCTTGTATTGTTACTCTTTGGAACTAGAGAATTATAAAAGCTGAGACTGTATATACAGATTCGAACCATATTGTTACTCATTTTCAACATTTGAGAGATGATAAATCCTATATTTTATCTAATATCTCCACCTGAAATAATAAAAGTAATAGAAAGAAACTATGGTCAAAGCATAGAAATTTTAAGGCTACTCAGTAGGGTGTTAGTTAGACTTTTATGAGATATTTTAGCATCTCTTTAAAAGAAGATGAGAAACAAGGGAAATCCCAAGTTCCTATCGATAGTACATATGACCTTTTGGATTTTATTTATAACCAATATTTAATGGATATTGACCTTCAAGGTGCAACCTTTACTTGGTACAATAGTCATGTGGAAAAATATTTTATTTAGGTAAAACTAGATCATGCTCTTATTTTGGTAGATTGACTTGTTTCCTTCTCTTGCCCTCTCTCAGATCTTATAAGATTGGGATCTGATCATTTTCCCATTGCCCTAGCTACTGATATTTTGGGAAGGAAGAAACATTTTCCATTTAGATTTAAAATAATATCATTAAGAAATCTAGATCTTAAAAATAAGATCCAAGAATGGTGGAATGTGAAAGTTGACAAATTTTCTATGTATAGAGTGGCTAAAAAATTAACTCATGTTAAAATGAATGTTCAAAATGTAATAAATCTTTATTTGGTCAAATAGTTATTGAAAAATCTTCCTTAAAAAGTGAATTAGGAAAATTTCAAAAAGATATTCAAGAAAATAGGTTTAGGCCTATGATTCAATCTAAAGAGAATGATTTGCTAATTTTCCTCCACAATATTATTATGAAAGAAGAGGATTTATAGAAACAAAGTTCTAGGGTAGTCTAGTTACAAAGTAGGGATATAAATTATACACATTTTTTCCACCTATCAACATGAAAGCACCGAGTTGCTAATCATATTAAAACTATTCAAAGTAATGGTATTAGCATTGACAACAAGGAGGATATTATATGTTGGCAGCTAATGATTTATTCTCTAATCTGATCGCTATTAATGAGGAGATTTATCCTATTTATGAAGAGCAATTCCTCAATGTCATTCCTAATATCTTATTGGAGGAATCTAATAGAATGCTTGTGGGTATGCCTTTTGAGGAAGAAGAGGGTTGTTTTTTCTTTTCCCTAACAAATTTCCCATGTTCTTCTTCTAGAACTTTTGGGAGTATGTTGGGAAGGATTTCTTTGCTACTATGAAGGATTTTTTTGGTAGTTGACATGTGTTAAAAGAGCTCAATTCATTATTTATTGTCCTAATCCCTAAGATCCCTCAAGCCAACTCTTTTGAGGATTTTATACCTATCAGCCTATGCAATTCCATTTATAATTTTTTTTTAAGTGTTGTCTTTAATATTACAAGAAATTATTCTAAATGTAATCTCCATTCAATAGACTCGTTTCATCCTTTGTAGGAAAATTTTGAGTTCTATTGTTATTGTGCATGAGAATATTCACTCACTATCTATTAATAAGAAAGATGGTTTTTTTATGAAACTGAATCTTATGAAAGCTTATGACTAGGTTAATTGGCAATTCCTTAAATTAAAGTTTTGAAGGCCTTTTTTTTTGGCAAGAAAATTGTTGAGATCATTTGGAAACTTATTGTAACTCCTAAGTTCTCAATTATTATTAATGGGTCTCTATCATATTATTTCCATAGCTCTAGAGGGATTAGATGAGGAGATCACATTTCCCCTTTCCTCTTTGTGCTTATGGTGGAATATTTGGGAAGATATTTATAGAAGGCTATCAATGTTGGTTCTCTAATGGGGCTTTCTTCCACTTCTTTCAACCAGGTGTGTTCTCATCAAAAAATTGTTGATGATACTCTAATTATGGGGTAGCCTCTATTATAGAAACAAGAAATATCAACTCTATTTTTCTTAAATATGAAGTGGCTTCTGGTAAAAAACTCAATCTTCCTAAAAGATCCATTTTCTTCTTGAATATACCTAAGACTAGGAAAAGGTCTATTGTGTGCATCCTTAGGCATTAGATTGGTTGTCTCTCAAACTCGTATTTAGGTATGCCTTTGTGAACTAACTTCATACCTAATTATTTTTGGTTAAATAGTTTGGATAGATTTCATTCTAAACTTTTGGGATGGAAATGATATTTTCTTAGTCAAGCTAGTCATATCCAACTTATAAAGTTGACTCTTCAAAATTTACATTTCTATACCATGAGCCTCTTTAAGGTGTTGAGAAACTTATTGAGAAAATCTAGAAGAATTTCTTAAGGTTAAGGAGAAAAGAGTATAAACATATTCATCTAATATCGTATGAACAAGTATGTAAAGTGTAAACCAAAGAAGATGGGAGGTCTTGGTATCAAAAAAATTAGAGAATTTAATTGTGCCCTTTTAGCTAAACAAGTATGGGGACTCCTATATAAAAATATTTAATGGACTAAAGTTATTTTTAATAAATACTTGGGGAATCTAGATAATATTGAGGATATTTTATATTCTCAAGTTCTCCCTTCTATTTCGACCATTTGAAATAACATTCTAAAAGCCATTTCTTTAATTTTTAAAGGGCTCAGGTGAATTGTTGGGGATGGATGACATATCAAATTTTAGGAAGATTGGTGGTTTGATAATGACCCTCTTAAATATGAGCCTTGGGATACCCCTTATAGTATAAACCTAAACAACTTTCCTAATATAGTAAATAGTAGCAATTTTTTTTCATTTTTCTCCATAAACCTACAAAGAAAGTAGGGAAAGATGATCAAATTTAAAAAGCAACATAATATGTTTTATTACCTTTGTTGAATAAAAATCAAGACCTAATGCAAAAAGAAGAAAGACAAAACCAATTAATCTATTGTCTCCAGCTAAAACAAATTCTATCAAATGTAAAGAAAGATGGCCAACAAAATAAAATAAAAAATTACTAAAGGAGCAACATACCAAAAAGCATATACATAAATATGAAAAATATGGATCTATAGAAAAGGTTTAAAAAATGGCTGCCATAACCATCAACTATTATAGCACAAGTTCATCCACAAAAAAAAGGCCATTTCCAAAATCCTATACACAAATAAGATTATTTGGGCCTAATTGGTGATTCATAGTCATTAATTCTATCTCATCTAACAAGAATCTACAAAATGTATCTTCAATTCTAATTGCATAAAGAAAATGCACTACATTTTTATTCTATCTTGGGCATTTAAAGAGTTGACAATGTTAATCATAGCATTACCACGTGTCCACTTAATTTCCACTTTATTATTGATCATAAATAATCATTCTTGAGATATTGTCATTAAAACTTAGAAGTTTTATGCCCAAAGTTATATCAACAATCATAGACATACTGAGTTATTGACAATCAGAATATAGGAATCACCAAGAGTCAAGACATTGTGAGTTGTAAGCAATTTGTCCATCTGACTAACCCCACCAAAAATTAGAGTGAGCAACATGTAATTGATAGACTAATCACTTTGTTGTTGAGCCGCATGGTTATGTCTAGTTTAGAATACATTGATAGCTTTTTGGAGGATGAACTCCTTTTGAATACTTGTTATAAAAAGTTATTATTAAGTTCCAAATTTTAAAGAAACCAACCACAATGCTACTTGTAATATATCAAATGAAATGAAGCACAAAATCCATACACAAGAAAATGTTAATCTTAGAAAAAGATGAACACGTAGTGCCCATTACATATCAGTACTCCTTTGATGTTCTCAATTAAGGAGGTTCATAATAGAGTAACTGCATCATGTGAGAAGGGTTTGAATGTTGAAGAGGATCTCTCTTTTGAGATAAAGAAAAGCATCATGTTCTTCCAGAACATCTTTTGCAAGTTTAATTCAATATCACATCAATCTTGGAATATGAATGAAAAGATATATAATCATATTTTTCAATATTAGTGGCACCATATGAATGGTACATTGGGAAATGATTTGTAGACAGTATTTTTGGATAAAAATAAGAAGCGATTTTAGGAGATTTTTTTTAATATTGATTACTACTGCAATAGTAGTTCCACTGACAAATCACAAGTGAATTTGATATGAGAAAACATGAAGACTAGCATCTAAACATTCACAATAGAAGGTGAAATCACACTAAGAACTCATGTGTTATGACGCGGGCAAGGTTTGGTGTGATGTTTTATATAAAGCTAGATTAGTATGGATTAGCTTATCTAATTAAACAAATTGTATGAGCCTCGTTTGTGGTTTTCTTCTTTAAATAACTCCTACACGTCTATAATGTCCATTATCTAGCCTTTCTCTTGAATTTGATTGTTTTCCCTATAATTCGATTGTTGATTAGGTTTAGGGTTTCTTCTTTCCAAAAGGAATGTGCTTCTCTAATGAAATAATCCTAGATTAAGATCTGCATTCACCAAATTAATAACATTTGCACATACACATATATATGTTAGCAATAATATCTATATATCCAAAATATATTCTTAATCATAAAGCAATAATGAAGATATAAGAGGAGTGCCATAGGTGGATCTTCCCTATGTAAACCTCAAGAGGTTATCCATCACAATACTTCTTGCATAGTGGCTTAGTACATACATACTCCACTCATTCAAACACCTTGGAAGACACTCATCCTATTAAGAGAGAAGAACCACAGAGTCCAAGTGACCTAAGGCCTACCATCTCCTATTTCATAACCCTTATCTCAGGCCTGTGGGGTAGAATGCTTGGGTGGGACCCAAATCAAACATAATCATATTTGTAGATTGAGAACATAAGAAGAGTCACTCAGCCCATTAGGAGAGGGGGATACTTAAGTGGCCTAAGGCCTACCACCTCTTATTTCCCAACCCTTGTTCGGGCCTATGGGGTAGAATATTTCCCAAGCATCTCTTGGGCCTGAGGGGAAAAATATAAGGTGGGAACCCCACCCCTCTAGGACCCAATCCTTGCTTCGATCCTGTGGAGCATAACGCCAAACCCTTGCCTTGGGCCTGTGGGGTGGAAGCTTGGTGGGGTTTTTAGACAAACCACTTAAGTTATGATTCACCTCTCCTGGTAGGTTCACAAACACAGTAGACAATCTTTTTATAATCACAAAATAGTCAAGTTCATTTGCACTTATCATTTAAGTGAATATCAAGTCTACACATTTTAAATCATGATATTAATTATTCATAATCCGTTAATTAATAAGCAATTATATAATTCAATTTTGAATAATTGGAAACCGTATATATATGTCAATTGTCAGTATCATCAATATTTCCTTCTACAGATAGGTACATTGCATCATGAATATATACTTACTAGAGAGACAAGAATTGAGTAATGCAGCAAGCAATACTAGTTAATTCAGAGTTGAAATAGTCCTTAACTATCAGTTCTTGGTTTTATGTTTATCTGTATATTTGTATGATGGGTTAAGATGTTCAACTTAAGATATGGCAATTAGATATACAAATAAAGATAACAAGTTGCATCAACCATGTTTGGAAAATCTACTTGTCATAAGGTTATTAAGTTTAGGAACTAGGAAATGCTAAATATTAATTTCTAAGTGAATGACTTCACTCATGATTCTCCCTCCCTAATAGGGTTACAAACATGGAGAAGACAATATTTACACAATTAGATATATTTGCATTCATCCAAGATCTATTTCATGCCTATAATCAAATATATTTTCATTTATTAATGGTTCTTTAAGTTCATCATTTTCTAGAATAATTCTCATTATGATAAGATTAAAGAAAGCATTATATCAATAATTAGATTAGCAATATCTATTTCTTAGATTCAAAATATGCTAAATATTATTGCTAAGTGAGTACATCAACTGATCTGCTATCTTCCCATGACTTTTTGTTCCTTAATCACCTTCCCTTAACTCACATTTGATTGATCATAGGTTAAAAACACATATAAATAAATATTAATCTATTAATTTTTATATTAAGATTGTAATTAGTTATAAGGCCCAATAATTGCTATAAGCATCATTATCACATAATAAAAAATCATACATACATACATACATACATACACACACACACATACATACATACATACATACATACATACATACATACATACACAAACACACACATACATACATACATACATACATACATACATACATACATACATACATACACACACACACACACACACATATATATATCATTATCCCCAATTGAGTCCAATTTACAATAATTACTTTGCATGAATATATATGTCTTTATATATATTGTATTTATCCATCATCTTTGATATATTTTGAATCATAATATATATATATATATATAGATAAATTTATAATTATTAACTATCATTTAAATTGTTAATGTATTTTCCATCATCTAAATTTATTCTATATTTAACCATTATCATTTTCTAGATACATTACTGATGTTTTAAGATTCTAAAATTACTTACCTATTTCATTAATATATTTATTAGATAATTATTTACATCTCAGAAAACACTTAGCTCCTCCAACCACCGATTTTCTATCTATCCCTTTATTCCTTCATCAATTAGAATATGTTTTTGATATTCTTTTTTTGATTCATCCACGTCCCATTTGATTCTTCTTTTTTCCCCCATCCCTCTCCAGGTTTTCCTTAGATATCTTCCCCTTTGGAGAAGTGATGTAACTTATGTTGATGATCATTCTTCTTAAGTGGTGTGACTCTTCTTTGTTGTCTCAATTCCTCGCTAGTTGTGATCATTGCTTTATGTGGCTTGTTAGTAGTTAAGATATAATCATAGTCATGGTTAATGTTTATATTTATAGTTACTAGTTAATGTTTATATGTATATTTATTAGTTAATGTTTATACTTATATTGATAACTATTTCTAACATTCATAATTCCTAATAATGATATTTTAGATGATATTTATAATTATAATATCTCTTAAAAGGTTATTCTTAGTGTAAACACACAAAATTGACATCATGCATATCTAAGTAAGCATATTCACCCATAAATTAAATAAACCAAGTTTAATTGATTTAGTCTCTAAAGATCATCCATCTAAAATTAAGTAAATTAACTTCATTTAATTGTATCCTATCATTATCCCACTTAGCTAAATAAATCAAATATTTATTTAACTAAATATTTATCACCTTTCATCTCCCTTGGATTTGATTTAAATCCCTAAATCAAGTCAAATTGGTCAATAGCATCTAATCACCACCTAAGCTAATCTAATCCTGACTAATCTAATCTAATACATGTCACATCCTCTAGCTTTTCCCACTTGCACCAATAAATCAATTTATTGATTTATTAAAATCATCATTTTCCATCAACATGGCATCTTTGAGGAATATACCCTCAAGTTTGAATTAAAAAGGAAAGTTGAAATGTACATCCAACAAGGCATTTAATAAGTCTTACATGTCTCTTTCATGTCCCCCACTCAACATTTATTTGACAATTTTAAATTTGAAAGTCTTACATGTCTCTTTCATGTCCCCCACTCAACATTTATTTCACAATTTCAAATTTGAAAGTCTTACATGTCTCTTTCATTTCGCCCACTCACAATTTCAAATTTGAAATCTCCCTCTCTTTGGAACATTGACCAAAATGTGCTCATCCTCCAACCTATCACAAGTTGACAAGTGGCCTCTTTTCATTGGCTTATCTTTAGTCCCACATTCTCCATGTTTGGAATTCTTTTATCACTTTTGGCCATAAATAGAGGTCCCCTCTATTGTTTAAATCCTCAACAACACAACTCCACAATCTCTTTGCAAAGTCACTCTCTTAATCTGAGAATTGATTTTTCCCATCCACTCCATCTTCATAGCATCTTAACATCAAGCTTACAAAGGATTGGGACAAGACTTCTTTCCATAGAAGCACCAATCCATTATGGGATAGGGTTTGTTCATGATTTTATGTGCTTGCATTTAATTATCTTTGTTCTATTTAGCTTGTATATTTTAGTATGATCGATTATCTCATACGAATGCTTTATCTTATTTGCTTGATTGAACTAATCACTCATGTTTGTTTGTTTTTGAGCCAAAATGAAGATATAGCATCCACACTTAGTATGATTTTAATTTAATATTATAATATTAATAGAGATACATATGATAAAATTTTAATATTATAATATTATCAATGATACACATAACACGATTTATTATAAATGATAATTGTAGATATCTTTAATTTATATTTATAAAATTTATAATATTATCTTGATAATTATAATAAGATAATATTTATTTTTTTGTTATTTATTTATTTATTTACTTAAGATAGTTATTATTTTGATATTTTGTTTATTTATTTTTGTCTCAATACTTCATATTTGGTGTTACAATTTTGAGGACATGATAGTCCTCCCTGCCCAAGATTGCTTGTCCTCAAGTAATCACAATTCACCTTTTCCACATTAGGGGTTACATCCTTTAATGCCTTCCCCACTATTCTTGGGAGCCTCTTTCAAGTCTCATGCAAGGTTAACTAACATTCTATTCCCTATTGGTTTTTACTATTGTATCACAAATTTGAGGGAGTCACAAATAGTCACAACTTTTTATTATTGCATTTGGATAATAATTTAGTTTAGATAAGTTAGTTTTTTATTTCCTCCCAAACCCAAATAGTTTCATAACTTTTAAGCATTAAGTAAACACAATGATGGACTCCATATGAATTAGAAATTAAAGCAGATAACTAAGTAGTTCAACCAAGCAAATGAGTAGCTCAATCAAGCAAGCAACTAGCTCAAGTGCATAGGAAAGCAGCTTAAGCAGGAAAATAAGTAGCTCAAGCAAGAAAGTGACTAGTTCAAGCACACAAGGAAGTAGCTCCAGAAAGAAAGCAACCAGCTCAAGTAGACAAGCAAGTAGCTCAAGCATGGAAGCAACAAACTCAAGCAAGTAGGAAACTAGCTCAAGCACACAAGCAACTAGCTCAAGCACACAAGCAACTAGCTCAAGCACACAAGTAACTAGCTCAAGCAGGTAGGCAACTAGCTCAAGTAGGCAAGCAACTAGCTCAAGCAAGTAGCCAACCAACTCAAGCACATAAGCAACCAACTCACACAAGTAGGCAACTAGCTCAAGTAGGCAAGCAAATAGCTCAAGTAGGCAAGCAAATAGCTCAAGCATGCAAGCAACTAGCTCAAGAAAGTAGGAAACCAACTCAAGTAGACATGTAGCTCAAGCACGCACATGATGGCTGGAAAGATGCTATGATACCACTATAATGTCCCTTACCTAGCCTTGTGACTTCGCTTGTTTTCCCTAGAATTTTATTGTTGATTAGGTTTAATGTTTCTTCTTTCCAAAAGGAACGTGTTTCTCTAATGAAATAATCCTAGATTAAAATCTGCATTCACCAATTTAATAACATTTCCACATACACATATATTTGTTAGCAATAATATCTAGATATTCAAAATATATTCTTAACCAGAAAGCAATAATGAAGACATAAGAGGAGTGTCGTAGGTGGATCCACCCTGAAACCCTCATGTAAAGCTCAAGAGGTTGTCCATATTAATCCTTCTTTCCTAGTGGCTTAGTACCTACATACTCCACTCATGGAAACACCTCAAAAGAAACTTGTCCTATTAAGAGAGAAGAACCATAGATTCCAAGTGACCTAAGGCCTACCACCTCCTATTGCCAGACCCTTATCTCGAGCCTATAGGGAAGAATGCCTGGGTGGGACCAAAAATTAGACATAATCATACTTTCAGATTGAAAACATAAGAAGAGTCACTCAACCCATTAGGAGAGGGGAATCCTTAAGGTGCATAAGGCCTACCACCTCCTATTTCCCTACCCTTACTTAGGCATGTGGGGAAAAATATTGCCCAACTGTCACTTGGGCTTGTGGGGTAGAATCTAAGGTGGGACCCCCACCCCTCCATGACCCAACCCTAGCTTTAGGCCTATGGGGTAGAATGCCCAACCCTTGCCTTGGGCCTATGGGGTTGAACTTGGGTGGGTTTTTAGATAAACCACTTAAGTTATGATTCACCTCTCCTGGCAGGTTCACAAACACATAGTAGACAATCTTTATATAATCACAAAATAGTCAAATTCATTTGCACTTATCATTTAAGTGAATACCAACTCTACACATTTCTCATCATGATATTAATTATTCATAATCTGATAATTAATAAGCAATTATCTAATTCAATTCTAAATAATTGGAAAACTATATATATGTCAATTGTTAGTATCATCAATATTTCCTTCTACAAATAGGTACATTGCATCATGAATATATACTTACTAGAGAGACAAGAATTGAGTAATGCAACAAGCAATACTAGTTAATTCAGAGTTGAAATAGTCCTTAACTATCGGTTCTTGGTTCTATGTTTATCTGTATATTTGTATGATGGGTTAAGATGTTCAACTTAAGATATGGCAATTAGATATACAAATAAAGATAACAAGTTGCATCAACCATGTTTGGAAAATCTACTTGTCGTAAGGTTATTAAGTTTAGGAACTAGGAAATGCTAAATATTAAGTTCTAAGTGAATGACTTCACTCATGATTCTCCCTCCCTAATAGGGTTACAAACATGGAGAAGACAATATTTACACAATTAGATATATTTGCATTCATCCAAGATCTATTTCATGCCTATAATCAAATATATTTTCATTTATTAATGGTCTTTAAGTTCATCATTTCCTAGAATAATTCTCATTATGATAAGATTAAAGAAAGCATTATATCAATAATTAGATTAGCAATATCTATTTCTTACATTCAAAATAAGCTAAATATTATTGCTAAGTGAGTACATCACCTGATCTACTATCTTCCCATGACTCTTTATTCCTTAATCACCTTCCCTTAACCCATATTTGATTGAGCATAAGATTAAAACATATATAAATAAATATTAATCTATTAATTTTTTATATTAAGATCATAATTACTTATAAGATCCAATAATTGTTGCAAGCATCATTATCGAATAATAAAAAATAAGACATACATACAAAAATAAGACATACATACATACATACATACATACATACATACATACATACATACATATATATATATATATATATATATATATATATATATATATATATATCCATCATCTATGATATATTTTGAATCATAATATATGTATTTAGATATATTTATAAATTTTATTAACTATGATTTAAATTCTTAATGTACTTTCCATCATCTAAATTTATTCTATATTTAACCATGATCATTTTCTAGATATATTACTCTTGTTTTAAGATTATGAAATTACTTACCTATTTCATTAATATATTTATTAGTTAATTATTTACATCTCAGAAAACACTTACCTCCTCTAGCCACCGATCTGCTATCTATCCCTTTATCCCTTAATCAATTAGAATATGTTTTTGATATTCTTTTTTTGATTCATCCACATCCCATTCGATTCTTCTTTTTTTTCCTTATCCCTGTCCATGTTTTCCTTATATATCTTCCCCTTTGGAGAAGTGACAACTTGTGTGGAGGTGTCTTCTTAAGTGGTGTGACTCTTCTTTGTTGTATTGATTCCTCACTAGTTGTGATTACTACTTTATGTGGCTTGTTAGCAGTTAGGATATAATCATACTCATGGTTAATGTTTATATTTATAGCTACTAGTTAATGTTTATATGTATATTTATTAGTTAATGTTCATACTTATATTGATAACTACTTATAACATTCATAATTCATGATATTGATATTTTAGATGATATTTATAATTATAATATCTATTAAAAGGTTATTGTTAGTATGATTTTAATTTAATATTATAATATTAATAGAGATACACATGATACAATTTTAATATTATAATATTATCAATGATACACATAACATGATTTATTATAAATGATAATTATAGATATCTTTAATTTATATTTATAATTAGAATATTGCCTTGATAATTATAATAAGATTGCTAACATATTTATTTTTTGTTATTTATTTATTTATTTAAGACATAGTTATTATTTTGATATTTGGTTTATTTATTTTTGTCTCAATAATTCATATTTGGTGTTGCAATTTCATGGACATGACAACATTAGAAAAATACATAGATTTGTTCAGTAATGACATTTCAACTAAAGTGTCACGGCAACTTTGGATTGGAGTAGGAAGTGGTCAAACAGAGTAATCATATGCTTGTCCTTCCTAGTGTGGATACATGTATCCATGTACTGGATAATTAATATAGATATGGCATGGATAAAGGTTATGTGCAATGTTTGATAGCATGCCTAATTGATATGGATAAGATTATCTAACTAAACAGTTTGTAAGAGCCTCTTTTATGGTTTTCTTATTTAAATAACTTGTATACATTAGATATATATATAGATTTGTTCAATTATCAAATGGCAACTTGTTTTTCTTATTTAAATAACTCTATACATTAGATAAATATATAGATTTGTTCAAAAAAAACATGTCAACTAAAGTAAGATGGTAGGTTAAAATTGGAGTTGGAAGTGGTCCAACAGAGTTACCAAATATTGCTCCCTAGTCTAATACATGCATCTATATAATGGATACTAAAATACATATATGATATTCCCAAATACGGCATGGAGAAAGGTTAGGTGCAATGCTTGATATCATGCCTAATTAGTATGGATTAGCTTATATATCCTCTTTAGGATTTATGTAGAAGTAAAACGTTTAAAATTTGAAAAAAATAAAATATTAAAAAAACTACACATATTATACATAAATTACTAAAGACAAATACACAATATAACAAAATAAATATTGTAAACTAAAATGTAAAAACCAAAATACACATTAATTTAAATAGATATTTTTAAAGTTATTTTCTATACTCTTAGATATGTAAATAATTGAAAATATGCATATTTCTATATTTTTCATCTCCAGCTGTATCCATATCAGGGAATATTAAAATTTTGCTGACATGTAAATGATTGAATATATTATATTTCTATAATTGTTTTTTCTAGATGTATCTAAATCAGGGGATCTTGAAAATATTGTTGTTACTATATCTATTTCCATTCAACTATGGTTCAAAATTTAAGGCAAATTTGGCTTTAAGCACATAGAAATCTCCTCATTTATAATCAGCTTAATTTTAACATGCAAGCACACTACTAAGTATATTGTCTACTCCTTAAGAATGTACCTTGAACTTCGGTGTCATAAAAAATAACTTCTAGAAATGTGCTCCACATATACAAATAAAACAACAGCCTCTTTGGGTAACCCTCTCATGCTCAAATCCAAGGTCTAAACTAAATTAAAGGATAACTCAAGTCTCTCTTACTATGTATTCACTGGAGGTGATTGTTTCTTCAACATCATTAATGTGAATTTTTTTCTATGGATAATTAAGTTGTAGTATAAGATTTACAGCTTACTTGTACCATTTCACTTAAAAGCTCAAACCACCTGGTCCAATAATAGACCAACCAAGTAAGTACACTATAATAACTTGTCAAGAATTTCAAAGCTTCATCAAAATAGAAAAACTAGTTGTAGATCAGTAGATAAAAGCTCATAAACTATTTATAAACAAACTCAGCTACCACTAGAACAAATTAGAGAGTCATGTCATTTTAGTTCATAAGGATTTACACCTTGCAAAAGGCATAAGAGACTGGCCAATTGTCCAAACCAACCAAAGGTAATTCTACCAACTGTTGTAGAGACAATCACCACCACTAAACCTGAAATGAGCCTACACCACATAATATATCATCTATTACTAATCAAAGCAGCACTCAAAAACCCTAATATGGATGTAAACAACATGACCATGCTAACAGTCCTAACTCATGACTACTTTAAGAAGGGTGACATTATACTTGAGGCCCAACTATAGGACTAGATACTTGAATTTTGGATTGGACATTATAAGTATATTATCATGTAAAATAAGCAACCTTTACGCAAACAATTGGAAATTATTATAAGTTTTGCAAATAAGTATTAGATTTAGAATTTTTATCGAAGTGGGTAAGATGAAAGATTAAATATGGTGATACCCTCACTTGTAGCATCATAGTCATCAAAGAAAAAACCTTTCTATCTATTAACATTGGTTTATCTTCTTCTCCATTCTCATTGTCCAAGTTGAAGACATCATGAAGTTGGAAAGACCTAGATGTTCGACTAGAAACAAAAAAACAAAGAATGTTGTTACATCATGAAGCTTCAAAAGCATGGACCTTTCACTAATCGGATCAATATGAATACTACCAACAACAAAGCATAAGTCACTGGACTTATTTAATCATAAAATAGACAGTGAAGAGCTAGATGAATCTAAGTAGCGCCTCACTTTGTCTCTAGCATGTCATTTTTCTTAGATTTCTCATGAGTGACTATAGAAGCCTAGGTACAATCTCAAGCATAGCCTGAAATATCATTGCATTCAAAAAATTTAGTAAACAATAACTAGATAAAAAGGGTTGTCTTATATAGTGTCAAGGAAAATTTCTTTGACAACTGAAAGCATATGCTATGAGAGTTGTCTATTCATACACATACATGAACGTGTATTGGTTTTGCTTTGATTTTATATTATTATTGACAAAGCTTTAAATCATTACCCTAAAAACACATGCAAAACAAGCATGCCTTGTCGGGATAATTTTAATGACTAATATTCACTCGAAGGCTAGTTTTGTTAAATTTTTTATATGATAACATTTGATAATTAAAATTTGTCCCATTTTCTACATAACAATGGTTAATTAACAATTTGGAAAATTTCTATATAAAACACATATAATCTTAAGAACATAGCAGAATTTTTTTTAATGAATACTATTGTGAACTCTTCAATATAGGCATCAAATCTATTCTACCTTGTTCGTGATTAAGGAACAATGCTCTGTGGCATTAGTAGAATGTCTACATCAATCATTTTTTTGATTTTGATGCATCCTATTCAATCTCATAAAGAGTTTAAATAACATTACACACCATCAAAAAAGCCCAATCAAATTAGATTTAATGGTTTGTCATGCCACCATGTAATACAAAGAAGCAATCACTCCTGAGATTCCGTCATTGCTCCATGTTAGTAGCTCAACACCTTTTTTATTTTCATAGTGTTATTTTCCAAGGTGGGTCCTGGCTTTTTTAAATGATACATTGTTGGGTAGTTATTAATGACCAAAGCCATGTGGAATGCTCCTACAACTTCAAAAAAAGGAAAGCACCTACTTCTCTCCATATTCATGTGCACCACCCAATCTGCCACCACAAGCTAATCCAACAGCCTACAAAACATGCAACCATTCCTTCATAGGTCCACATAATGACCAGTGCTTTCACAATCTTCAAATCTATTGTATCACTATGGCATACACACACCAATCCTCAGCTCTAATCATTTTGGTGGGTTCTATTACTCTAGCAAAACCAAAATCTTCTATAAGGACCACTCTAACATTCAAAGCCAGAGAAATTTTTCCCTACATGATGCATGGTGAATGAAATCCACCCATATAGTGCTCCAAAGTGTTGTACTATGTGACAAACTTTAATGGAACTTGTACAAGCAGCCTACACAATAAATTCCAATCACCAACAAGAGAATTCATGGTGTCAAATTTGAAAAAAACATCACCATCTCCTTGACTAAGCCATAGAGTTCAACTTCTATTTTGGGATGAAAATATCATTGTGGATGGAATTTCTCTATGCCCATTTGTAGTTTAGATGCAGTTTCTTACAACTAAACTATTGAGTCTAATGTAAAAACAAAGTCTCAAGTTAATTGACAAGCAACTGAGCTTTTGATCTTGATGCTTTTTCTCAAAATTGACCTACTAAGAGCTACATAAGGGAGCCTCTATGCATGTTTCCAAAGGAGATTGTATTCCATGTAATATTTAAGTGGCAATGAACTAAATATAAGAAACCATTTGCCACAATATTTTGATTAGTGTCTTTATTCATTTCTATTTTGATTGTATTCCATGTAATATTTAAGTGGCAATGAACTAAATATAAGTAACCATTTGCCACAATATTTCTATTAGTGTCTTTGTTCATTTCTAAATTATTGCGAATGTATACTCTTCAGTTGATTATCATATCATGTGTTGTTAAGCTTTGATCTAGTTTGAAGGATGTATATGTCTAGCATGAGCCTTTTTCTACATTATTTTCTTTCTATAGTTTCCTTCCCTTTCCTTGCATTACGTTAGGCTTAGCTTTAGGAAAATAAGAAGCTAACCTTTTAATCCTAGAGATTGACTTGCCAATCACACCCCACACCAACTAGACTTTCCAAATGTTTATGGTCACACACAACACACTGATTTACATCAAGACCAAAGACCAAATCAACAAATACCAATGCAAAATAACTAGAGTTTCTTGATTATTATAATATCAGATCTTGCTATTAACTTCAGAAATAAAGAACTAGTAAACTAAAAATCAAAATTTACACCGTCACACCCAAAAAGAAATTATTACTTGAACACTTGCTTAAAGCAAGAGAATTAGAGCTCCAAAAAGTTTCACTTTATTGTATAATCAATGTCCTCATGCCCCTTTCCATAAATAGGTCAATGGAATAGGATTTACCTAGGACTTTAGGGATAGATCTACAATATATGATAGTCAATTTCCTGCTATGCAACCAAATAAAGCATGTTGGGTGTAGTCGCCTGGAAAAGTGAGCTCACAGTAATGGAATTGAAACATGCAACCTTCAAAAATGGACTTCGAAATCACCATCATACTAAGTTAAGTCACCTTTAGTGATTGAATGCATAAGTCTACTCATAGGTTACTCAAATTATATCTGCCCAACACCCTTCTCATAGAAGGGTTTCCAAATATGTAGTTGACTGGGGACAAAGATCTCTTGATATGCCTGGTAATAGATGATGGGGACTGTAGTAGATTATTGTAGGACATTATGTGGTGTTAAACCTCTAATTTATCCTCCCATTTTTGTGCCAGATGCCTCTGTGAATAAACCTGCAATGGATTAATGGTGAGCAGATTTAAAGAGTAGAATGTATAAAAGCATTAAGGAGGGTTAGGGGTTGCATCATAACCTCCTTGCCCACCCAACAGTGTTTTCGTCCTACTAAAGTGACAATGGGAATTCAACTAAGAAGTCTTGCTTTTCAGATGACCCTCTCCAGCACCAAAAATTCTTGTTTATAGGCCCCCTAAATGAGGCATGTGGTCTCAAAAAGGGGTGCCAAAACTTAAATTATAAAGTTTATTTATTTCCAAGGGTTGACGCCTAGAATTCCAAATTTATTTATTTATTTATTATTTAAATATTTAAATTTAACAACTATTTAATTATTATATACATTAATAAGGAAGATTTTTTCATTTCATCAAATATTCTAGAATGACCTTGTGTCTTAACTTCTTTTCCCTCATATCAATCACACCTAGTAATAGCTGATGTGGACTATAGTAGACAGCTGTAGGACATTATGTGGTGTTAAACCTATAATTTATACTCCCATTTATGTGTTGTATGCCTCCATGAAAATACCTACAATGGATTAATGATGAGCATATTTGAAGAGTAAAATGTATAGAAGAGTTAAGGAGGATTAGGGGTCACATCCTAACTTCCTTTCCCACCTAATAGGGTTTTCATCATGTTGAAGTGACATTGGGAATTCATCCCAAAAACTCTTCCTTTTCAAATCCTCCTCTCTAGTGCCAAAAATGTCTATTTATAGGCCCCTAAATAAGGCATGTGATCTCAAAAAGGGGCACCAAAAATTAAATTTCAAATTTAGTTATTTCTAAGGGCCAATGCCTAGAATTCCAAATTTACTTATTTATTACTCAAATATTTATATTTAACAACTACTTGATAATTATATACATATTAATAAATGTGGGTGCTTAAAAACACCTTTTTAGGTTAGCTAGGTAGGTTTAAAGTATAGCGACATTGATAGGAAATCATAAAAATCTATAAGGAAGAAACTAAGATTTATTTTTCCATAGACCTAAGAGTACTAAATGCAGTCAAAACTAATCAATATACCTCTTTATGACACCATAATCATCTTTCTAACATGAGTTGTATTTAAACTGCCAAATCATACTTCTAAAATCTTAAAAACAATAATTCATGTAAATAGGAATTGTTGGCACATAACCCTAAGAATCTTTCTTGTTCCTTGATGTCTCCTTTATAAAGGGACTATAAATAATTTTTGTACCCCTAAAAAAGTATTTCAATTGTTCTTGTTTAAATTAAAAAAGTATTATTATATATTTTATTGTTTACTTTTATCATTGGCTAACTAGTTGACTAGAGTCAAAAGCTCATCCATTATGACTTGAAAATTTTATTCCTAAGGTGGTGTCATCAATAAATAATGATGACATAACTCCAATAATTTTTTTTCCTTTAAACTTCCATGATTTAAAATTGATCTAGATTTTAGTTGCATTCCAATGTGTAGCACTCTAATAGGAATGACATTATAAAGAAGATAATGTCTAAAATAATGTATCCACACACAAGGAAAGAACAATATTTTCAAAAATAGCAAAGTCAACAACTTTGTTGATATGTAAGGCATGTACAAAAATCTCTAAGAAGGGTTGTGAAGTTATTGTTCTAAATTTTACAACATCAGCCAATAGATCTGTCTATGGGTGTCTACATAGAAGTAAAAGAGGCACCACTCAAAGATGAAGTTATTTATCTTCTAGTGGTTACTGAGAATCTCAAGTTGTACTTATTAGAAAGAGTCCAAGACTACCAAATTTTCAAGATAACAAAATTATTTTGTTGTGGATCTTATTGGCCATTATGGCCACTCATTATCTAGTTAGAAAAAACATGGTCTATCTACTTTTGTAGATGGGTATTGATAGTTTAACCCCACCCTCTAGGATTTGGCAATTCCTCCAGTCATTCATAGCTTTTAGACTAGGATTTTGTTCTCAGCCATTATTTTTAAATAAATATTATTATACCATGTATAGTAAAAAAGTATGGCCTCAAATTCCATGTAGGCATCTTTTGACCTTTAGAAAGGCCAAAACCTCCTTGTTTGGCTATGAAATGTAAATTATGACTTTGGTATTTTTTCAAGCTTTCTATAAATTTTCCCTTCATATGCTTAAGTCAAAAAAATTTGTTACAGGTAAGTGGACTAAATTTGAAGGTTATCATTTTGTAACTAGCTCTCAATTATACAAAAACTAAAGCATTATGTGTTTAGCGTGAATGCCTACCTCCTTTCCCAAGACAAAAGTCCTCCATTACCAACAAGGTGATTTATGGAATGGAACACCCTACCATATGTAAAGTATTTTCATACTATGTTGATGAATCTCTCATTGTTATGCAAAATTGGGTGTCCAAGTTGCTTGAGAGAAATATTGAGTTCATACTCTAAAAGATCACTCTCTAACTCAAACAATTGTTGCATATCTGGTAGAGTGATCACCAAAGCTAAGTAGATTTCACACTTCATCTCTTCAAGAACCTTTTGTTGTGCCTTAGTCCAAACAAAATTTGGTTTTACTCCTCCTTTACTTGCTTAATTCAAGGGCTATGCAATGCGGGAGAGGCCCAACACAAGCCTCTCATAGAAATTTCTCACACCCAACAATATTCAAAGGTTTGTGAAGGTCTCTAGGGAAAGCCAATCTACAATTACTTGAATCTTCTCTAAATCCAAATGCACTCCATCTCCATTGAAAATGTAATCCACACATTTTCCTCAATTAACATATAGCTTTTTTCAAGGTGAAGTATCAAGAACCTACAAGGCATGCTTGTTATGCTCCATCCATGTTCTGTTGTAAATGAGTATGCCATCCAATAGACAATCACAAAGGAATAAATGATTGGGAAAAATTGACCATCATTCTCATGAATGTTTAGGAATTTTAGTTGACCCGATAAAATAATCTGATGCAGGAGCATCCATTGGTGTAAGGGCAATCTTGCATCACCCAAAAAATAGTTAAATTTCAAGTTTCTCAGTTTTTAGATGTTTTTACATTTTTTGATACCCTTTTTGTCATAATCAAATTCCCAATTTACAGTTTTTATTTTCTGTTACTGGGTTGAAAGATATTGCAGTTTAGTTTCCCAGATTTGCACCTAAAAATCTTTTGAGTTAGATTTGAGGCACTTAGAGTTCCTGGAATGGCCCCAAAACTGGCCAAAATTGGTGTAGCTCATTTCAAACACATTATTGACTTCGAGACCTTTCCAACAGTTCAAATGGTTTGTGAATCAGAGTCTCGGATCAAAAGTTATCGCCTTGGAAAGTTGGTGCACTTTCTAGAAGATACAATTGCAAATGCTCTTTTGAAATTCGAACTTCATGTTTTAAATTTTCAATTCCAAACCGCCTAAACTCAAGTTTGAATGTTGTTTTGGCTCCAAACTAATGAGGAGCTATATTTATGGGTGGGTTTCTAATTTTTGGGTAACTTTTTGGGGACAAGCTTGCATATTGCGAAAGGGTTATTCTGTAGCTTTTTGTAACTTGCATATGCTGCAGAACTTGGGGATTGAGATCCTTGGCATGTAAGAAGCTCCATTTTTTGAATAATAAAATTATTCTCTTGTTGTGGGTTATTTTCTGTGTCTTGGGTTGTGCCCTCATCAAGTGGTATTAGAGCGGGTTTTCTTGAGTGTGTGGACAGATCGCCGATCATGAGGTAGTTCGCACCAGGACCATGGTTGTGGGTCAATTTCAAGAAAAATGCCTCCAAGAGTGATGCCCGGTAGGCATGGTGGTGCTAGAGGTGGTCGAGGCAGCAGAAATGCTGGTGGAAGAGATGCAGTGGTAGCCCTGCAAAGACAGATTGACGCATTACAAGAGCAGTTGAGAAGAGGGTTAAACCCAAGGAAGGAAAGTGAAGATGAAGGAGAGGAAGAAGGTTCAAATGTAGAAGAGGAAGAAGAAGTAATTGATCAAGAACAAATGAGGCTAATAAGGGCCATTTCGAAGATTGGAAAAAGACCCAGAGCAGAAGTCCCCAATTATTCTGGAAGTCTGAACTCGGAAGAGTTGGTCGACTGGATCAACGAGCTAGAAGAATATTTTGAGCATGAAGAAATAGAGGACCCAGATTGGGTTAAGTTTACGAAAATGAAGCTGAAGGGCCATGCCAGTATTTGGTGGAAAGAGGTCTAGTTGGAAAGAAATTGAAGAGGAAAAGTCAAGATCACCAGATGGGATCGCATGGTAGAGAAACTGAAGAAGCAGTTCATACTAGTGGACTATGAGTTAGATCTGTTGAAGAAATTGCAAGGGTTGAAGCAAGGAAGCAGATTTGTACAAGAATATACTGAAGATTTTCACAAGATAATCATCAGAATGGGTCACATAGAGGCCAATAAGGAGAAGGTAGCTCGATATCTTAATGGGTTACGACCGAGCATTCAGGAGGAGTTAAGCCTAGTCAGAATGACCACCATTGAGGATGTGTATCAGTTTGCTCTGAAGGTGGAAGAGAAGCTGAACAAAATATTTGATGGTAAGCAAAAAGGATGAGGAGGTCAAAGTGGAAGGGGAATGGAAGATCTTCAAGAAGCTGAAATGATGATGAAAAGAAAAGTGAAGATATGGGTACCAGCCAAAGCCAAAGGAATGAAAAATTCTACCACCCTCATGATCAAAATAGTGGTGATCAAAGAGGTAGAGGACGAGGGAGATATGGACAAGGATCTGGAAGAGGTGGTTTCAGAGGAACATGTTTCCAGTGTGGTGAAGAAGGGCATCGAGCCTATGAATGTCCACAACACCAAGGAAGGGTAGACAAAAGCCCAGAAGGTCATGGAAGGGTTGCACATGTAGATGAGGAGGCCCAATCTGAACATTTTGATGATGCTGAAAGGGGAGAAGCCCTAGTGATTAGGAGAGCCCTGGTGACTGAGGAAAAGGAACCAGAACAAAGGAAGAATCTATTTTGCACAAGGTGCAAGTGTGAAGGAAAATGTTGTGATGTCATTATTGACGGTGGGAGCACTGATAATCTGGTGTCAGAGGAGATGGTCACAAAGTTGAAGTTGAAGAGGGAAAGGCACCCACATCTGTATCGAATTGTCTGGTTGCAGAAAGACCACAAAGTTTTGGTGAATGAGAGTGCCTAGTAAAGTTCAAGATTAGAAGCTACCATGATGAGGTACTCTGTGATATCATCCCCATGGATGCATGTCACATGTTGTTGGAGAGGTCATGGCAGTTCGATAGGTGAACTATACATGATGGCCATGCAACACATTCCTTGACAAAGGATGGGGTTCATCACAAGTTGAAACCCCTGAAGGAGACGAAGAAAAGGTATGCAGTAGTGCTAGAATTTGTTATGTAGATGGAAGAAAAATTTTAGAAGGTATGAAGCATAAGCATGTGTGTTATGCATTGATTCCTAGAGTGAGTAAGGAGGATAGTGAGAAGGTTCCAGAAGAAGTTTTTTGGGATGTCGGATGAGTTTCAGGATATTGTTTCTGATAATGTACCTAAGGGTTTACCACCAATAAGGAAGATCAGTCATCAAATCGACTTGATTCCTGGAGCCAGTTTGCCAAATAAGGCAGCTCATAGAATGACTCCAGTAGAAAATGAGGAGTTGAATAAACATGTTCAAAGAGTTGTTGAGAAATGATTTGATACGGGAGAGTTTGAGTCCATGTGCAGTACCTGCAGTACTAGCACTAAAGAAAGATGGGGAGTGGAGGATGTGTATAGATTCTTGAGCCATAAACAAGATAACAATCAAGTACAGATTTCCCCTGCCAAGGATGGATGACTTGATGGACTATTTGAGTGGAGCCGATTTCGAAGGAAAGATTGATCTGGCGGAGGGATATCACCGTGATCCGAATTCGAAGAGGGAGATAGAATGGAAGATCGGGCCTTCAAGACTCCAAGAGGGCTCAGATGAGTGGGAGCGGGTCATGCCTTTTGGGCTAACCAATGCACCGAGCACATTCATGCTGCTCATGAACAAGGTACTAAAAGAATTTCTGGGAAGTTTTGTTATTGTGTATTTAGATGATATTTTTATTTTCAATAAGATGTTGGATGAGCATCTGATGCATATTCAGAGAGCCTTTGAAAAGTTAAGAGAAGAGAAACCATTGATTAATCTAAAGAAGTGCAGTTTTGTGAAGAGGGTTATGAATAAATTGCTGTTCGTAGCTAAGGTCCCTAAGATGGACTCCAGAGAAGATGAAAAGCTATCGAATGGCTTTCACCCAAGAATCAAGCATCGGGAGGATCTTCCATGGTTTAGCTAGTTTTTATGAAAGCCCATTAGAAACTTCAGTAGTATTTGTGGGACTCTAACCCAAACAACAGTGGGATAGAAAAGACCAAGGAGACAGCGCGTAAAAAAAATTTTGAACTGTTGAAGGTGACAGAAAGAGATAACCTATTCTAGCCCTCCCGTGTTTCAACAAGGTGTTTCAAGGATTGTGATGCTAGTGGTTGTGCCATTGGGAGCAGTTAAGTTGAGCTAAGAAGGTAAGCCCATTGCCTATTTCAGTGAAAAGTTAAATGATGCCAAGAGAAAGTATTATATGATCAGGAATTTTATGATAGTTAAGCATTAAAGAAATGGAGACATTATTTGTTGCTGAAGGAATTTGTTCTATATATTGATCATCAGGCCTTGCAGTACGTAAATAGTCAGGAAAAATTAATCAGAGGCATATGAAATGGGTAGAGTTTTTGCAGAGTTATACCTTTGTTTTGAAACATAGGAGTGGGAAGTCAAATAGGGTTGTAGATGCCTTAAGTAGGAGGCATACATTGATGACAAAGATGCAGATTGAAGTGGTTGGGTTAAATGAACTCAAGACACTGTATGCAGAAGATCCTAATTTTGCAGAGGCTTGGAAAGCTTGCAAGGAACCTGTTATAGTGGACAGGACAAGGTGGCTAGATTTCATAATCCAGGATGGCATGTTATTTAAGGGAAGTCAATTGTGTATCCTGAGGAGTTCCATGAGGGAGAACCTGATAAAGGAGAAGCATAGTGGAGGAATGGTGGGACATTTTGGTTAGGATAAGACCATTTCCATTATCAGTGAGCATTATTATTGGCCTTAGTTGTCACAGGATGTGAAGAAGTTGTATATAGCTATAGGGTATGTCAGATGGCTAAAGGAGTGAGTCAGAATACATGCTTATATCAGCCCTTACCTATACCAAAGAGGCCATGGGAGGATATAAGTATGGACTTTGTTCATGGTTTTCCAAGGACACAACGAGGGAATGATTCAGTCTTTGTGGTGGTTGATAGGTTTTCGAAGATGGCACATTTCATTCCATGTCAGAAGACCCATGATGCAGTCCACATTGCTGACTTGTTCTTCAAAGAGGTGGTGAAGCTACATGGTCTGCCAAAGAGTATTGTTTCAGATCGTGACACCAAATTTGTGGGGTACTTTCGGAGGACCTTGTGGAAGAAGTTGAAGACAGAGCTAAAGTTTAGTTTTGCACACCATCCACAAATAGATGGGTAGACAGAGGTTGTTAATAGGAGTCTGGGTAACCTACTGAGATGTTTGGTAGGAGAGAAACCCAAGGGATGGGACTTGATCTTACCCCAGACAGAATTTTCTTACAACAATTCTGTCAACAGAAGTACTAGTAGATCATTGTTCTAGATTGTGTATGGAAGTAGCCTCAGAAGAGCTCCAAAATTGAGGAAGATGGACCAAGAGAAGAAAATAAGTGCTAAAGCTAAAGATTTTGCAGAACACATCAAGGATATACATGAGAAGGTACGAGAACATATTAACAAGATGAATATGCAGTATAAGGCTAAGGCAGATCAGAAGAGGAGGTATAAGGAGTTTTAGATTGGTGATGAAGTAATGGTCCACTTGAGGAAAGAAAGGTTTCTAGTGGGAACATATCACAAATTGAAGATGAAGAAGTTCGGTCCTTGTAAAATTTTGAAGAGGCATGATTCAGGGAATGCATATGAGGTAGAGTTGCCAGATGGATTCAACATTTCCCCTATGTTCAACATTTAAAATTTGAAAGAGTATCATGAAGGTGGTGTAGAGGAAGTACCAACGATGGAACAGTGTGGGATTCTCGCACCTACTTCAGAAAAGGAGGAGATTGAAGAAATCCTAGATAGTCGTGTGGGAAGGAGTACCAGGAACAGGTAGTATGAAGAATATCTGGTGAAATAGAAAGGAAGGCCTGTTGAAGATTCATCCTGGTTGCCTAAGGAAAAGGTTGACCATTTGGGTTTTCCTCCACCATTTCAGACGTGATGGGGTCACTTCTCAAATTACCCTGGGTGTCTGATGCAGGAGCATCCAGTGGTGTAAGGGCAATCTTGCATCACCCAAAAATAGTTAAATTTCAAGTTTCTTATTTTTCAGATGTTTTTACATTTTTGGATACCCTTTTCATCATAATGAAATTCCCAATTTATGGTTTTTATTTTCTATTCCTGGGTTGAAAGATATTGCATATTTAGTTTCCCATATTTGCACCTGAAAATCTTTCAAGTTAGATTTGAGGCACTTATCTAGTTCCCAGAATGGCCCTGAAACTAGCTAAAATCAGTGTAGCAGATCTTGAGCATGTTATTGACTTTGAGACCTTTCCAATAGTTCAAACGGTTAGCAAATCGGAGTCCCGAATCAAAAGTTATGGCCCTGGGAAGTTGGCGCACTTTCTAGAAGATACAATTGCAAATGCTCTTTTGAAATTCGAACTTCATGTTGTAAATTTTCTGCACCAAACCACCTAAACTCAAATTTGAATGTTGTGTTGGCTCCAAACTAAATAGGGGCTCTATTTATGGGCAGGTTTCTAATTTTTGGGTAACTTTTTGGGGACAAGCTCGCATATTGCGAAAGGGTTATTCTGTAGCTTTCTGTAACTTGCATGTGTTGTAGAACTTGGGGATTGAGATATTTTGCATGTAATAAGCTCCATTTTCTGAATAATAAAATTATTCTCTTGTTGTGGGTTATTTTTTATGTCTCGGGCTGTGCCCTCATCATAATCAACCACTAAAATAATCCTTCTTTCCTCTTGTATGCTAACTTCCACTCATTTGCTAGCCCAATTGGCAATTAGTAATACTCTACCTCAAGATCAAAGTTGGGGAAGTATTTTGTACCTCAAAGTTGATACAAGATATCATCAATCTATAAGATGTTTTACTATCACTAAAAACTTTTTCTCTCATGCATGGAAAATAAAATGCACATTTTTGAATTGAATCCTAAAGGGTGTCATAGCTTGGACATTGGTTCAAATGTGATGGTGGAAGGTGATTTTATTCTTTAAGAAGAACCCTATTCTTGGGAAAAGATAATTATTGGCATGAAGCCTTGGTTCCGAAAATTCAATCCCACCAAAAGTGGTTTTGGTGTGGGTTAGGTTTCCTAATCTTCCCCTACATTTTTGGTCAAAAACCCTAGCCTGATTACAATTGATAATTCCTTGGAAGAAAATTTGGCTCAAGGTTGGAGATCAAAATTGAAAGTGATAATTAGATTATGAGTAGATGGTTTTCAAATACAAATCTTGGTTTTCCCTAGGTCATATGGAAAAATATTTCCCAAGGAAAGAGAATAAGAAGGGCAGGAAAGGTTATTGGTGGAAAGGAGTTGAATCTCATTGTTAAGATATAATGGTTGATTTTGTTCCTCCTTTGGCACTTTCAATTTCCACCTAGGTACAAAGGTGTCTCTCTCAAAATTTTCTTCATCTCCTACTAAGCATGTTTCTTTCTCAAAGTTGAGCCTTAGTATCCTTTGGTCTTAATCTCCTTGTATGATGGACCTCTGCCTCAAAATCCATGGGTGGTGGCCACCTACCTCTATTTGGGATAAGGATTCTTTTTATTTGGATGGTCAAGTGACTGCAATGGTAGATCCCATTAAACTGACCTTAGTTTTGGTTTGTCCAAATGAACAGATAGTAGTCACAAACAAGAAGTTTTGTTCAAAAAAGAAAGCTAAAAAACATATGGAACTAAGATCCCATAAGAAAACGGGGGTGGTTACTAATTGTAGCCCATAGATTCCTAAGTTGAGTCATTGTTTTAGCTTTTGTAAGTATTTTGCTTCTTAGGTGTGGATTTGAAATGATTATTGGAACTATTGTATGTGCATATTGTCATATAGCCCATTGGTTAGGGGTAGCTTTTTATTTTACATTTTAGATCAAATTTGGTCAGCTTTGGAGTGTGTGAAAACCCCATTAGATTCCTCATTTTTACCAATCAAAAAATAATATTGTCAATCTAGGAAATCTAGTACTTGTTATTCATGAAAAATTTGTTCAATGCTTTGTAAGAAATATAGAGTTTCCACCTTCTATCTTTTTATCGTGTCAACACAATCAAGGTCCCACAAGGTGATACACTTGGACATATACATGCCTTTTCAATCAATCTCTCAATCTAACACTTGATCTTAACATTCTTCAAACCTTGGCATTGATACAAGTGCTTCACCTAATAGTGAAGCAACACTCATGGATGTCTTAATAATATTGATGTTTTTCATCATCTAAACACCATTGGTTTTAGCTGCATTTGTGTAAATTTTTACAAGAATATTAGCACTGCAATTTATTGTCCTCTTGGGGCTTAACCACAAAAAGATAAAACTTTCCAATCTAACCAATCACTTTTCAACATCGGTAGGATCATAGAGACCTTGGTCTCAATAGCCACATTTTGTATTCTATGGCATCAACATCCAAAATAATTGATAACGCTCCAAAACCTTGCCTTGTAAACATTACGGGGCATCCAAATGTAGAGTTTCCCAAACAAGACATCTCTAACCTCTCAGAGAGCCATATCACATGGCTCTACATCTTGGAAGGACTTAATCATTTACAAGAGGTCGCATTGTTAACTAAGATGTATGTCCTTGCCTTGATTCAAAGAATGGAATGTGTATAGATTAGGATGAGATCTATTGTTAGCAAATTCAACCTCTTGATAATGTTTAAAAAACTAAAATGATTCTAACTACTTCTATTAGCAATAAAATGCATAGTGGAAGAGGGCCCTTCCTCTTGAGCTCATAGGGGGGGGATCTTAAGTCATGGCAATAGTGGAATTGATGTTAGTATATATGATTTGCTTCCCATTGTTCAACATAGGAAAGAAAAGGTGTCCATGTTAGACATATTATTGAGTCTACGCCTAAACCAACAAAGCTTGTTTACTACAACATTTTTGTCCAAGTGGCACTTGCTTTTGTGGATTTTGCACCATTTTTCATCTTTCTTTAGCATGCTCATATCCAAAAAGATCTTTCAAGGAGGACATGATAGTTGGTTGATATGTAATTGCCTTGGAGATTGCAATGGACAATTCATCAACACAAATGTTACGTAAATTAATTACAACTCTTTGTAACAATTAATAGTTTCCAATGGTCAATACTTTATAGAGGTAAAGGAAGTTTTTTGGGTCACATCAAGTGAGACAACAATTTAATGTATGAGAAATCCCTTATCAAAAGATTGCCAAGGAATCAGTTTACCATCTATCTTATATATTGCTCAAATAAATATACATACCCTACCCCACTTTGGACTCAAACCTATGCCTCCTCTAGGTAGGACTTTCATACCTAGTATAGCTAGAAAGGTGGTGGGCCTCCAAAAGGTTTGCTTATTGAAGCCATGAGTGTTGTGTGCACAATTTGTTGATGAACTTGGGCAAACTCGTTCATCATCTAGATCCAATTCTTTTTAAGGACTTTGACACACAACAGTTGGAAAGGATCTCTTGTTCCTTGTTTATCTACCATCCAAGGTGATTTGAAATGGAAAGGAAGTTACTATTAAGTGTCACATGTCTCGAAATCATATTTCCCATGGTATAAGGGGCACACAAATACATAACAAACCTGCTTTGATAGCATTTCTTCAGATTTTAGGGGCATTCTAGTAGAGCATACATTAAATGGGTAAATCTATGTGTTATCATAGGAATGACATTAAAGCAGACAATGCAAAAAAAATCCAAGAATTCTACAGGTGAGAAAAATTGACCTGTTTATCCAGCCACACTATTGTTAAAGTGGCTTACATCAGGTCCTGCCAAAAATTAAGACAACCGAAGTGACCAGCATCAGTCCAGAATATTCATAAATAGTGTGTAAGACATTTTGAATAATTATTATGAAATCAAGATTTGCATATAATGCTTTCATGAATCCAATTTATAAAGTGTGTTCCTTTGAAAGTAAATTTCCCTAGAATGTTTAGAAAAATATAAATTGAGGTGCCTGACAGACATTGTGCTAAATCTACTAGAAAAAATCTTAATCTTCCATTAAATAGTCTGAATAGGAAAAAAATAATAATAATCATTCCATCATAACAGATATATCCTCCGTAGTAAATGAATGTACCAATAATTAATAAACATTCAGTATGGACTTAAAGATATAAAATTCTCCCCGATAAAATGAGAAAATCAATTTTACGTGTTAGTCTTCTTCAGTAGTAGGTGCCTTTAATGATTAAAAAGGTTACTTTTCCTTCTTATAATGCAAAATAGTTGAGGCTTGAAAGAGAAGCAATAGGAGCTGAGAAAGAAGGCTATGCAGACCCCTATAGAACCAGATCAATCCTTGACCATGAAGAGACTCCAACAGGATATGCTGCAGTTGCCAGAAGTAGGTGTGGCCCAGGTATTACACTAGGTAATTGCAGAAGGAATAGCCCTAGCCAAACTAGAGTTCTAAAAGTACTCCCAGAGAGAACACAGTTTACACTGTAAGAAAACACAATTCAAGGCGAACCACACACACTCCTTGAGCACCAAGCTCGCAAAAAATGCAAGTTAGTAGATGCCAACACTTGACTTGAGCAACTACTTCCACTGGAAAGAATGGGATTCCACTAACAGAAATCCTAGATCTTACAGCAACCTCCCTTGTCTTGACCTACAGAGCTCGAGTTTGATGTTTCCTATTTTCAATTTGAATTTAAGGTACAGATAAAAATTATCTTAATCTACCATGCACAACATGTTTTGGTTATATCCTTCAGCATTATTGTTTTGGGTGTATGTAAAGGTTGGGTCAATAAGTTATAAAATTCAGCTTGCACTAATTGTGATTAATTTAGGGAAGCAATGAATATAGATAAACATATTTTTCTGCAACCAACAATCCTATTTCTTCATCCTCCACCTAGACTGTGAAATTTATAAACATAAATCTAATTAGATCTTAGAACAACATTCCTTAAAATCGCACATGGTTGACCCGAAGAGCTCAAATTTTCATGTTTCGTTATTCGTTTGATTTCTTGGTACAGTAAAAATGGAGGTCACACTACTAAATCCAGCTTGTTGCAACTCTTGAATGATCATTATAGATATCTTCAAGATAGACATGGGCGAATATATGTCATTAAGTGTATGCAATGGTCACATGGGTTGTCATGGTTGTAATGATCATTATAGACATCTTCAAGATAGTCTTCATCCTTAGGGTTTCTAGGAAAATTTCCTATGTAGGCTTAAATTTTCTTCTTGTTTAGTATTCTTCCCAAAGTGCAAGCACTCGCCACCACTTTTGATGGGTGAAGACTTTCAAAAGTATAATCTTGATCTTTACCTCAGGAAGAAAGATATTCATGGAGAAATAAGATTATAACTAATCAAAGAAGTTATCAATTGCATCTACTAACATCTAAGATTTACTTGAAACCCAGGGGTTCTTAATCACCAAAAGATGCATTTCTATGATGAAGTTGATAGAATTGCTCTTTCAAGGACTTTTACAAAATAGATGAACATAAAATTATGTCAGTCAATGAGTTCCTTTGCAATTTTGTTCGTAATCATTATGTGGGTATTGTTAATGTGTTTTTTATGCACTTTTCAACATAGGCAGTGCGTAGGTGCACTACCTCTCTTGAAAGACAATATTCCATAATCGGATTATAGAACACTATCCCAAGGTCTCTAATGCCAGGTCTTGATAGTGCTTAGAATATCTCAGTTGTTTGATGTGATTTGCTGGAATCACAAGGCGGTCTTACGGATGGGTTACAAAGTATGGAAGTTGGCTCTTGAAATGGAGTTCTTAAGATGGAAAGTTGTTATGCATTGGCTATAGGTTCAAGCAGCAGTCTTGGACTCCATTTTGTTGTTGGATTTGTCTTTACAATGTGCAATGAACCTTAACATAGGTCAGTTATTAAAAAAAAAAGAAGGCAAGGAAGAGGGAAAGTTCCTAAGTTTCCAACTAACTGTGAATAGTGACAATGGAGTTTTTGCAATGGACAATTTCTCAAAACAATATCCAACTTAACCAGGGATTTCACAGTATCATGGAAATTATGCTATCTTCTAAGGTCTGCAGATATTTTCCTCCTTCATTCACCATGTATATGCATGAATCAAAAATAAATGTTTTGGAGCAGCTTTGAATTCAAGTCTGGGCTAACTTTGCACAGCTATCTACCATCAGCAAACAACAAAAAGTATGGATGAAGAAATCATCAACATGGTAGGAATTTTCATAATCAACGAACAACATTCCTAAAATCTACCCAAAGAGAGAAGATAGCTAACTAAAACAGCAGTGAAACCTAAGTCAAACATTTAACATTGGAGTTTGAATTAAGTAACATGAGAAAAACTAAGAAAATACACCAAGTCAATGCCTTTTCCTTATAATTTTTTGCAACATGTCTTTACAACAACTCAACTCTCCCTTTGCAAATGAAAGGAAAGCCCTATTTATAGAGCCCAAAAGATTCAATGAATGGCCAAGATTAATTCTTATTGTGTGGCCAGGATTCATTACAAAATTGGATTTCACCTACCCCCAATATATCACAATTTTAAAATTACATTTGTCTCTTCCTTATTTCATCCTCTTGCTAACAGCACTGTAGCTCTTTTTGTCCTTCAGTTAATTGTTGTTTTCACTATAGCTACTCTTCAAGAAGTTCTTCATCCTTGGCAGGGTTGTCCTCCTACCCCTTGGAAACTGTGTACTCTATGAACTTGAGGATGAATGTCTGGAGCTTGTCTATTTAGATGATTTCGTACCGCAGTGCCTGGTAGCTCCATTCCTTTGCATTATCCTCTAGCCTTTTCCAATCCTCATCATACTTTGAGCCTTGGTCTCTGAATAGCTCCGATTGGTCGAAGGCGTGGGCAGCAAAACTTAGAAACTCCGTTGTGATTTCACCAGCCATCCCATCCTTCATTTTCTCCTGGAAGTGGGGTTTTATCTTTTCTGGATCCATTTGTATAGTGGGCATGTCATAGTCCATCATCAGTTTAAGGTATCGAGCACATTCTGCCCTGATCTCTTTGATCCATTCAAGGTCCAGATCCACCTTGGTCACGATCTGCTCCAACCTCTCCTTTCGGTTGTCAAAGTCTCGGCACCACACATCCATAAGCCAGTGATTATCTTTCTTAAATGCAAGCTCCTTCTCGCACATGGCTTTTGGCAACTGAAGGATAGCCTTGATCCTTGGAAAGGTGGAGTCGTAGGTCGCGGGGAAATTGGTGTAGAGCTTCCTTGTGCTCTCCAAAGACTGCATTAGGTCCAAGAACTTGTTGGCTGTTCGCATAGCCTGGCTAATTCCCATGTTTTTGACATACGAGACTCGTCAGAACCAGTCCTCTGCGGTCTTCTCCAAGTTCTTTCTTCTTTCCATTTTATCAATCTACTCCTTGGATAGCACCTGAGGTGCGGCCATGGATGTTGTAGGCAGGTCGTCTACTGAAGACCATTGCTGTATGTAATCCGTTAATGTTGCGACCTTCACCTTGAGATCATCCTTCAAGATCTTATCTTGTTTTATCAGGTGCACCACCGTAGCCACTGACTCCTCAAGGACGTTCTGCTCTCTGGTGGCGGTTCCCAAGTCGATGGTGGAGATGTTGTAACTTACCCTAGTTTTGCCAATCGTAGGCATTGCTATTTGGGCTGCTCGAGACCCAGAAGCATCCATTGTTACCTTAGATAAGACTTTGGGCTTCTTCTCCTTCTTTGTCGTGATTTGGGCTCGAGCCAAGATGGCCTCCAACCTTGCCCTTGGGTCCTTCAGCATAGGGGTTTTTCTTTCAAGTTGCCTCTCCAACCACTCGGGCACAGCAGATTTCCCTTTGGGTGAATCATGGTCCTCTTCTCCTTTCTCAGTCAAGGCCAAGATTTCTGCTCCTTTTCCCTTTGGGGATTTTCCTTTCTCTTTGGCAGCATCTTCTTCCTACTCATCGAAGTCATGGACAAATATGAGGAATTTGAGAGGCAGCTCGGTGGTTGGTTGTTGAGTGGGACTTTCTTTCCTTAGTATATCCAGCCTCGAGACTTCTGACAATATGGGTTTCACCCTCAGTTAGATCCTTTTTCTGTTGTTCTTCTAGTGGCTACCCTTCTTCATCATGGGGTAGCCCCTTTGCCTCTGCTCCAATGTCTTTCAACTATTGTTCCATTTCCTCCTCAAGGTCATCATCAAACGTTTGAATGATTACCTTAGCATCAAAGCTATCTTCCTCATCCCCACTCTCAGAAGAGCCTGTTTCCTCCTCTTCATAAACCACCTTGTCAATAGTTCAGTGTTCGTACTCCAGGTGCTCATGGTATTCATCAGCTTCCTCCTAAACAGGCTTCGAAGCTTCCCGCTCTCGTTCCTCCCACTCCTTTGAGATTAGCATGGCGGCCTCCATGGTCGGTGGCCCTGTCGGTGGATGTGAAGGTTGAGCAATAGTAAGGACTTGCACAAGGGCTGCTTGGAGAGTCGGATCCATTAAGATCTAGGAGAGCTCAGGGGCAAGGTTTTGCATGTGCCTAGAAAGAGCCTCAGGCATAGCGGCAGTGGGAATAGGCATTGTTACTGTTGTCGAAGGGAGTGATGTGATTGGTGACATGGAAATAGAGGAAGGGGGAGTAGTCATAGCAGAAGAAGAGTCAACAACAATCACAGACTTGGCCAGAGGCAAATGGGAAAGATGGACAGAAATGTCCACTACCGGTGGAGACGCAGCGACCATACCTAGGGAGGTGGGTGGAGCAATAGGAGGGGTAGGGAGAGCCAAGAGAGGTTCCAATTGATCTGTACCCTCTCCTTCCTTCTCTTGGGTTGAAAGTTGTACCACAGTACTCCCTGCTTGCTTGAGCCTTTTGGGAGGCAAGCCTCCCGTTTCTTTCCTTGTATAGGCCTTGGGGTCTGGAGATTGCTCAGTTTCTGTTCCTTTTCTTTTCTTGGACCTGGTGACTGGAGGAGACTTGGAGGTCCCTCCCGTTGAAGTGGTGGCAACAATATTCTCCGTGGCACTTGGCTCACTTTTGAGGCCTTCATAAGTCAATACTACTCCTTATCACTTTAAATGAGCCACCTATCCATCGATCCACTCCTTGGTACGAGTCAAGATTGGCTAGGTTATGGTATCTAGGTCATCGACCTCCTATTCATCCCAGTCAATTGATGGTATTGGGAGATTGGCGACTACAGGGTACCTAGGATGCATTATGGTAGCCTCGTCCTCCTCAACCTAGTTCGGTACGGGGAATGGCTGCACCCTTCTTATGAACGGTACAGTCATTCGTATGTAGTGCCTTGCGCGCACTTCCTTATCATCCTGGCAATCGGCCCAGAAATCCTTAATGTGGTGAAGATGGGCATATGCTGGCCCCAGCGCTTTCCTGACATGGCCATGCGGGTCCATCCGTGGACGAGTAGTGTATAGGTAGAAATGGTAATCCTTCAGTTCTTTCTCGTAGTATGCCATCCATTCTTGAAAGTAGGCGGCGGCAGGAAGGCCCATAATCCTACTCAACATGGTCACCAGATCATGGTAATCCTCATGGAAATCACTACGGAAGAGTTCCTGAGAAACTTTCGCAGCGCTTCCCCGTGTTTCCTTGAGCCAATGCAAATTGATTGACTTATTACATCCCGCTGGATTATCATCGCATTCTTACTGGCATTCTTCTAAGGTGGGGACCTCCATCTATTGGAATGTAGGAATATGGAAGGTCTTTGTGATCCCCTCAAGCGTCATGTTAGCGAGAATGTTTCCCTTTTTATCAATGATTGTTCTTGTGTCGGCCTGATATGCTTCCTGACAAGCCATGACCAATTCGGGGGCCACGAGAGATGGAGAGAATCCAACAGCCTTAGCTATTCCACTCTATTTTATCAATCTTGTATTCTTTGTTGTCAGGTTGACCCTGACCCTTTGCATGAATTCATCGATGTCAACTTGGCCTATGTTGGTGTCCGTGATGTCTTTCCAATCTGTGGTGAATTTTGAGTGGAGAGGCTTACCCTGGAATTGGTACTTCATCTAGTCCTTGTCTTTCTTCCCTCGAGGGGTCCTTCCTGACTTCTTCCCCTTGTCCTTTTCGGTGGGTGCCCCTGAAGGTCCTGCACCCAGTTCCATATATTTTGCAAGCAAGGGCACAATCAGCACAATGGATCATCAAAAGCATTCATGTTAGTCAACATCCTGAAAAAAATATTCATTTCAAACAATCAATTAAGCATATCATGACCTTTTATCTCAGATGTTATTAATCTTTTGATTAAGAGCATTTGGACAATTCGGGCCCAGAGGGCCAGACTTCCCTGGCGGGAATGCTATTTGGAAGGGAGAACATGGCAAAAGGCTCCCGGAGACTCTCTTCGGTCAAATTTTAGAATTTCAAGGGCTTTGCAATGAAGAGGACCAAAATTAAGCATGTGGGTCAAAGTCAGATTTCAGATTTGGGCTCATTTGGATCGATTTAAGAGAACTCCAAAGTCCTGGGCCGGAGAGCTGACGGGAGATAGCAGTTTGGAATGGCAGACTGAAAACAGAAATCTGGAGACAAAATTCCAGGGTCTGGGGTCTGGTGGGCTGGAAGGTGGTCGATGGTATGTCATTTTACTTCTGAGGGTTCGGGTCGGCGACTCTAGGAAGACGTTCACCCTTTGCCGTTTGGGACAGAAAATGTCGAATAGAAGTCCGGGGGGGCAGCCCGGTAGCAAGGCCCGACGGCATGTGTTTCACTTTGAGTTCGGCGGCGATCGGTAGGACGAAGCCCAAAGATCAGAGGGGCGGGGTGAGAATTATGTTCGCAACGGTGGGCAAGGATAGGACTCCCTGGCAATGGAGCACGGCGAGGAGAAGGGCGCGAGTCATTCATGCGGCATCCCAGCGGAGAATGGGGTTTCGGAGCCAAGAAATCAAAATGACTAGGCGAAATCGCTAGGGAAAAGGTGTGTCGCTGTGATGTTCTGGCGGTGAATGAATATCTCCCCGACAGCGGAAGAAAGGTAGAATCCTAGGGGCGAATGTCTAGACACGGGGGCTCGAGAGATCTGAAAGACGCCGGTCCAAAAAGAAAAGCCAATAGCGGGGAGAAGGGCAAGGCCTAGAGCACGGAGGGGCTGAAAGAGTTCAAAGTGAGGACGGCAGATAAAGAGGCACAAAGACCCCGTGCCTGGAGTCTGGAGTCAATAAGCATGCCGATTTGCAGCTCAAGTTATATTCCATCGGCTAAAGGGAGGCTGGGGATCGGAGGGCGGGGTGATGTCAAAAGTTCACCGTGAAGGATGGCGAAGCACGGGTGGAACCCTGGAAGCGGACCTCCGGGGTCCCGGGCCTAGGAGATAGGGGTCAGATTGCAGTTTTGACATGGTGGTATCAAGGGTGACTTCCGAACGGGGAAGTCCGCTGGGCCGGGCCTGAAAGGTGATATTGTCGTCAGAAGGTTTGTTCATAGTTTATCACGAACGACGAAGGTAGGTCCTGGGGTTGAAGAGAACATTTTCCTTGCGCGAAGAATAGCGGCGGCAAGGAGCAACTCCAGATTGGTGAGGGGGGCATCCTAGGGGGTTTCTCAAGTTTTCAACACATGGGTTTTACGCGCGATCTCATGTTTTCCTACCTTATGCCCTCTTAATGATTGTTATTTCATTTAAATCTTTAGAAATCACCAAAATAATGCTCGGGAGGGCGAATGGAAAACCAACCTTGAAAACGCGATGTGGGGAGATGTAGGATCCACCTACAGTCGATGAAATGATGCCGAGGGAAATGAACGTGACGGTGCTGAAGACTGTGGGCTCCAATAGCAGGTCCTCCAATCGCTTTGTAATCCCGTCAAATTATAATGATGGGTCAAAGTGGGTATTTTATACCCCTAATCACCATTAATGCTCGTATTTAATGTAGGTACGGCGAGATAAAAGTTTGGTGAGTTTGACAATCAGCGGCGGTGGCGGGAGATCCGGGGCTCGACGGCCGAGGAGGCGCAAGATGGTGGCCGTTGTGAATGTTTCAGGTTGGTTGGGACAGCGGCGGTGAAGAGGGATCGGGGACATGGATGGCGAAGTTCAGCCAAAGATCCGTCATCAGGGCCGGCGAAACCATCACAAAATTCTGGACTCTGAATTCTGGACGTTCGAGCCCGGAGCACCCGATGGAAATCAGGGTCTCCTGCATACTTCGGTTGGAAAATACGGTGGCAGGACCCCGGAGGCAGGACACCGCCAAAGGTTTGCCGTCAAGCGACAGTGAAGCTCAGACGGAACCCCGAAAGCAGAACTCTGGGGTTCGGAGTCCGGAGGGCAGGACGCTGTTTTGAATATTTTCACAAGTTTCGAACAAATGATAAACGGGGGTTCAAGCCCTGAGGTCCAGAAGGACGTGGAGCGGATGCTACCTAGAGTGATAGGTCTAGTGGGGAAACCCGATGAGGGAATCCTGAACGGCCAGGCCCGACAGGGCCCGGGGCCGTTGGCAGGGTCAAACTGCCAGAGGGACTTCGCGAGGCGCCAAAACACAACAAAAATAAAAGGGGAAGGCATGGTCAACTTATGGTGGGTCCTCAAAGCAACATTGACCATCCAAGACACCAAAAAAAATGGGGGCACTCAAAACGAGGTAGTGACCAAACGACTTGTTAAGGCAAAAGAAAAGAGGGTCCCCGTTCTAAAAAGGGCGTGTGTGCTGAGGGCACAACAAATGGTGACTCTGCTGGAGAATGCTCCATAGCGTTCTAAGGATAAATATTCATTCTGGACCCAGAATCTCTGGTTTCGCAGACTAGGAGTGGCTTCCAAAGATGAATCTAGGAGAACGAGATCCTTAATTGGGTCAGTTTACAAGACATCTCAGAAGTGTGTGTGGTGAATTCATTCTTTTCCTCATGATAGCTACCAGGGTTACCAATTCAACCGAGCGAGCTACATAAATTTTCTAACACCAAAAGTAACCTGGACATTGCTTCGTTGCCAGTCAGGCGTCCATAGCCCCGACAGAGTTGTCGTTGCAACCTCACGGATATTGCTCTACTGCCAGCCGGGCGTCCATAGCCCCGATAGAGTTACCTGAACACCCATACGGTCATTTATTTTTAGAATTCCTTTACTTTTTTTCTTTCATATTTCCTTCAATGTTTATTTCTCTTTTATCGTTTAGTTTGACCGGGTAAGCACTGAAGCCTACGATGGGTTTGAGACTGCAGTGGTCATTGGAGCAGACTTGAGATTTTTCACTCACTAGGGTGTTATAACAACCATGGCACGATCCTTTAGAAATGATTATTATATGTTTTGTGCGAGATCTGAGATGTGTGTAAGAAGATCCAGCCAAGGGGCAAGTTCTGACTAGAGTTCAAACAAGGATATCATTTGCGGGTAGCTTTCAAAGACCGATAATCAAGAGTGAATGTTTAGCCGAATGACACAAAGGACGGACAACAAAGTAAACCGCTTGTCGAGCAAGCACGGCCACCGTTAAGGGGCGAGAAACAACTTTCAAAACAAAACTGCCAGGAGGGAGAAAACAAAAGAGTGACGTAAACAAAACGCAAGCAAGCCAGAAAGCAAACTACCCTAACCTATGTACAAATATTTACAACGATGAGCTCGAACGAGCTCAAGCCTGGAAGTAATTCTTTAGGTGCTGCCTATTGACTGGCAACATGAGTTCTCACCAGTTAGGGTCTTTAAGCAGAATGAATTATCTCCCAAAATATCAGCTATTTGAAAGGGGCCAAGCCAAAGCTTGTCGAATTTGTTGTCCCCCTTTCTTTTCATGGGCCTTGTCCCAATGCAGGACTAGATCTGCAATTCTAAAGGCCTTGATCTTGGCTCGGCAGTTGAACCATCTCTTTACTACACCTTGATGTTTGGCAAAATTTTCTATTGCACGATCTCAGAATTCCTCTAAATGCAAGAGCTCAGCTAACCGAGCTTCCCTACGATCTCCTCCCTCATAAAAATCATTGATGAACTGAAGCGTAGGAATCTTCAGATGGATGGGGAATATAGGCTCTAGGCCATAAACAAGGTGGAATGGGGAATCGCCAAGGGCAACCTTATGGCAAGTGCGGTCAGCCCAAAGGGTGAAACAGAGCTAGGTATGCTAGTCCTTGGGATTCCTATCTAGCAGCTTTTTGATCATGGTAATTAAGTTTTTATTTGTAGGCTCGGTAAGGCTATTGCCCTGAGGGTAGTAATTAGATGAGAATTTAAGGGAAATCCCATAGTCAAATGCCCAACTAGCAAATTTTAATGAAGCAAAAGCTGGTCCATTATCACATACCAAAGCATAAGGACAACCAAAGCGATTTAGAATGAAACTTTCTAAGAAATTAGTAACTAATTCAGTTGTGCATCGCTTACATACTATTGCTTTCGTCCACCTAGTACAGTAATCAGTAGCAGTAAGAATGTACCTGTGTCTCGCGGATGATGGAGGGCTTACCTAACCGATGAAGTCAAGACCCCATTGCGCAAACGGCCTTACCTCCAGCACAGGCTGTAGTGGGATAGCGACATTCTTTTCCCTGGTAGCAGCGGTCTGACATGTGTGACATGAACAAACATGGCAATGGGCATCCTTGAAGACGGTTGGCCAATAATACCCTGCTCTCAATATCTGATGCACTGTAGAAGAACCAGAACCATAGTCTGTGCCAAATTTGTTGTGGAACTCTCTTAAGACTCGATCTGCTTCTTCCTTGCCAAGGCATCTTAAATAAATGCCTTCATGATTCTTCTTGTAGAGAATGGAAACCTGCAGCATGTAGCCATTGCTTTTCAATCTAAGGGTCCACTTTTAGACTTTTTGTAGGTGCGGTGGACATTTATGGTTCAGCAAATAGTAGACGACATTCTGGTACCACTCTCTCGGGGAGACATCTTCAAGCTGGTACTGTTGCACAGTGAGTTTGGGTCCAGTTTCATCAGTTGGATCTCCATGTCATATTCTTGGAGCAAGGTGACCCATTTAGCTCTTCATTCACCCAATTCATTCTGCATGAGCAACATTTTTACTGCAGGGTCGGGGACAATGGCAAACACCTTATTGTGTACGATGTAGTGTATGAATTTCTTCACTCCTCTGATGAGGGAATATTCCTTCTTTTCAATGTTGTGATATCACAATTCAGCATCCTTGAGGGGAGCACTCATAAAGGTTATCAGATGCTCATTTCCTTCATCGTCCTTCTGGGTCAACATGCTAGCATAGGAATACTCTGAAGCAAATGAGTACATCTAGAAAGGCTTTAGATAATCCAGACTAACTAACATTGGCGCCTCGGCGATGGCCCGTTTAATTTTTTCAAAAGATTGTTTGGCATCGGGTGTCCATTCAACCTTGGCGTCTTGTTTCAACATAGCATTGAGAGGTTTAACAATCTCCGCAAAATCTGTGATGAATTTCTGGATGAAGTTGATCTTTCTGAAGAAAGATTTTAATTATTTCTTACTTCCTAGGGGCAGGATTTTGAGTAATGACTCGATACGTTCGGGGTCTATGGAGATTCTCTGTTTTGAAATGATATGCCCAAGCAATCTACCTTTAGTCACTCCAAAAATGCACTTCTTGGGGTTAAGGGAAACCCCAAACTCCCTGCATCTCTAGAATACCTTGCATAAATTGGAGACGTGATCGCCCCAGCTTTTAGAAAACATGGTTAAATCATCCATGTAGGTGATTATGCATTTTTCAATTAGGTCCTTGAAGGCGATATCCATGGCACGTTGGAAAGTGGCGCCGGCATTGATGAGCCCAAAAGACATTCTTCTATATGCGAACATCCCCGACTTAGTGGTAAATGTTGTTTTATGACGATCCTCATACGGTATCATTACCTGGTTGTACTCGGAGTATCCATCAAGGAAAGACATCATCTGGGAGCCGTTGACGATCTGCAACACCTCATCCAATGAAGGTACTAGATAGTTGTCTTTCTCTGAGGCACAGTTCAGCTTGCGGAAATCTACACAATCTAATCTCTCCATTCTTTTTTTTGACTGGGACCAAGTTGGCCACCCATGTAAAAGGCCTAATTGGAAAAATGATTTTGGCTTAGAGCAACTTTTGCACCTCTTTGTAAACGACAGGTTCCAGCAAGGCATTAATAGGGTGTTGCCGCTAGCGGAATGGCCTCACTTTCGTCTTAAAAGGGATGGTGTGAGTAATGACATAAGTGTCATATATTTTTAAATCTTCATAGCTCCATGCCACCACATCATGGTACCTCCGCAACGCATCCATGATTCCCTTCTTTTCTTTTGGCGTGCACACTTTATCAATAAAAACATTCCTGATCTCCTCGGCTGTCCCAAGGTTGTGAGCATCGCATTGGTTGCTTATGGCTCCTTTTTTGTTTGTTGATTCTAGTCCCTGATCTAGTCCAAGTCAAATATGCATTCCAACTGAACCATGCCTTTGGGGATCGTGTTAGTTTTTAGGTTAATAACCCCCTCTATGTCCAGTTCAGCTTCTTGTGGATCAGCTTCATCAATTATTTGAGTTGCGAAGACATTGAAACTTGTGATGAATTAAAGTATATGTTTATCATCATTGAAGACTTGCAAGTGGGTAACATTATCTAGGACCGATGGCATGGATGTTAGCTCAACAGTGAATTTCTTGAGCCCAGATAGAGAGAGGGGTTGTAGAGTGTTGGCCGCTTGAGCCAAGGCATCAGCCATACGATTCTGAACACGAGGGATCAATTATATATTGAATGCATCTAAGCCCTCCAAGATATCCCAAACCCTATGCCTATAGTTTGTAAGTCTCCGATCATGATAGGAATACAACTTCCTAACCTGTTTTACTACGAGCTCAGAATCTTCGAAAACTTGCAGCATCTTTACATTTTTCTTCAAGGCCATGAGAAGGCCAAGGACCAGGGCCTCATATTTTGCTACGTTGTTATTTCAATAGAACTACAATCTATGGGTAGCTAGAAATGTCTTACCCATTGGACTGATGAGTTCGAACCTAGGTCCGGCTCCTTGCTTGGACTTGGATCCATCAAATCGGAGCGTCCAACACACGGAGGGTTTTTTATCTTTGGGTCTGTTTGGGTTTCTGTTCCCTTTCAGCTGGGTGGCTGGCCCTGTGACCTTAGGGGAATTTTCTAGTTCGATGTATTGATCAATAGGTGGTTCTGCTGGTGCCTCCTCTGGCATTTCTATCTGAGGAGCAGCTAATTTTTTAACATGCGCAACTGCTGCTTGACATAAGCAACAATCAAACTTAGAGTGGGTAGCATTGTGAACCTTGCACCAGTTTGGTAACAAGAGATCCTATAAATTCATTCGAGCCTCTAGGCTGAATTGATCCCTTGCGCATTTTTCTATGAATTCCTGGAAGCTACCGAGTAGTCCCTAGTTGTCGTCCTTATCGGGCTCATCATCAGCTTCTATTAATATTTCTGTGTCTGGGGGCATTTGTGTAGAATCAGTCGAAGGACTACACAACACTAGTAACACTTTGTCTGCACCTTCTTCCTGAAGCTCAACCTCATTTTGGTAGGCGAAAGGGCGGTAATTCCCTAAGTCGGTCTCGGCAAATAGCACCTCGTTGATATTATTGTACTCCGTGATTATGTATTTCATACGGGGTTCACGGTCGATACAGATTTGATTTGGTAGCCCCTTCCATGGTAGCCACATGTACGATAGGTCTGTGGTGATATATCCATTCAGTGCCTTGGTGAATTCCCTTCCTAAGATGATTCCATATGCATCAGGAATGTCAGCCACTTGAATATCAATGACCTGTTGTATCTGCGGGTCTATAGCAATCTGCATCGGGATATGGTTTATTTCTCCCACACTGTTGATCTCCATTTTGTCTAGCTAGGTCACCTTCCTCCTTGAAGGCGTGGGAGTGATGTCAAGAGCCTTGCATATAGCCAAGGGCATGACATTGGCAGACGCTCCTGAATTGAGCAAGCAGTTATGCAAGTTCTTTCTAAAGATCCTAATGGTGGTCAGGAAAGGGGGAGTTTTCGATCTCCCCTGAAAGATGCCCGTAGGCATGTCCATCTGAGCAACTTGACCTTTGTTCTTATCACTGACCGTATCCCTGGTCTGCCTAAATGGTTGGTCCTTGGAAATATGCCTATTACCACACTTTGGTCCCTTTTCAATTTGTTTAGTTGCAAGTTGGTTTTCAGGGATATCCTTTATTTTCCCAGTATTATCCTATATCTCTGATTCCTTCCTAGGCTCTTCAAAGGTAACTCTTTTGGTTGACGTTTCCGGAGTCATACTGGACAATGGAGTCTCATTAAGAACCCTAAAGAAGGCATGCCTTACACCAGGGACTTTGAGTAATTTGAAGGCTAACAAACTGATTTTTACCTTCTTGAACTCTTCTGCTACATATTCACCCATTTGCTCAATTTTTGAACTAAAAGTTTGGCCGATGGTAGAACAGGAGGTTGGGCCTTCGTTTGACTAGGTGGATTTTAGGATTGGCCTTGAGGCTGATTTTGTGACTAGTTTTGAAATCCATTCTTATTGAGGTATTAGGTAGGTATATGAGGAAGTCCGGGGTTATTACTGGCATTAGGATCAGGCGGGGTGGCAAAATTATTTGGTGGGGTAAAAGTTGTAAAGGGTCCACCCACCTGCCTATTCCTAAGGAAGTAGGGAGTCAACATTTAATGGAACATGTGGACCTCATCTACAAATGGCTCTTCTTCATCTATCAGACCATTATCTACTGAATCAAAGAGCTGAGCCAAGGTTTGTTCATTACTTACCTCTTGTGCTTCCTCACCCTCAATAGGAGCTGGCTTGACTTCAGACTCATTGCGGTCACCTCGCGGAAACGGTGCCTGATTAACTACGAGGTAGGAGGAATCATAAGGCTCGGATGAGATGATGTCCCGGTAGCTGGCATTATCGACTGCATTTTGTACCTCTACTTGGAATATTTTGGCAGGTGTTTGGAACTTGGGATAATCTAACTTGGAATGTCTGCTAGTTTTGTGAATTCAACACCATCTGGACAAGGCTACCTCAGCAAGGTATACTCCACTGGTCATTTTTTCATTATTTTCCGGTTGATTAAAAGGCGTAGGGACACCTCCATTATTGGGCCTAGTGTTTCATGTGTGATTTTTCCTTTGAGAAGGTCTCCTTTATGCATTCTAATTGGCGTTTTGCCCCTATCATAGTTCTGCCTGGAGGAAGTGTTTGCTTCTCGATTATTGCTACTATCCCTATTATCTCGGTTGTCCTGGTTAAGATTGGCCTAAAAATTAAGTTGGGAGGCTATAACTGATTATTCTAGTTCTTTAGGTGCATCATTTATATGGACATTTTTTTATCATTTCCATCAATTCCTCTAGCTTGTCTTTCTCGGTCCTGTTCCCAGGCGACGACATCAGATTTTGGAGAAAAGTGAGCAGGGCAGCCGGCTGATTCTGATAAGCTGGAGGAAACTCTGGTCCCAATAGGTACAATGGCTCCTGGGGCTACTGGGAATACGCCTGTTGTTATGGAGCAGCCTAAGAATAGTTATACTGTTGTTGGGGCTACAAATAGAAAGGCACGGGGGGCGCATAATTCAATGGTTGCCCTAGATGTGGTACCATAGGCAATTGAGGTACTTGGTTCATAAGAGGGGTTTGATGAGCAAACACCTGATTAAGCCCCTGAATCTGCATCGGGTGGGTTACTAGCCCCAAAGAAGGCAGTGGGCTAGAGATATTCTGCCCCAAGTTTGCACTGGCGACAACGACTTCTTTATAGGTCGCCACTAATAAAGCATGCGACATTTGCATCCTTTTTACCAAAGCCGAAGTGAGGTTGTCCAATGTCGCATAGTAGACTGGGAGAGCCGCGACATCATTATGAAGGTACGAGTCCTGAAGCCTTATGTAGGCCTAATGAAAGCAGTCATTGAAGGAGCCAATAGGTTCGTTGACTTCCCTTCTGACAGACATGAACTACTGGTAAAGCTCCGAAGGGCTGATAAGGATCTTGTATTTCTGCAGGAAGGCATTCTTCATTAGAGTCTATGAGGTAATGGATCCCCTCGGCAGATTGATGTACTAATAGAAAGCTTCTTCCCCCAACGAATGCAGAAAGAGGTGGTATGCAACGTCTTTGTGGTCAACTTGCATTTCGGTAATCGATGTCTCAAATATTTTGATATGCTCCTCAGTTATTCTTTGTAGGTCACGCAAATGGAACTTCGAACAAAAGCCCTCTAGATTCTTGGGCATATCATTGTAGGCAACAAAATGTATCGGCGAAGGGTTATGCGCTAACCAAGCCATGGAGGGTGGCGGAGGCGGTATCTGCTATTGGAAAATGACAATTTGGGGCTGTATCTGCAATACAACAGCAATTCAGGACTACACTTGAGCTACGGCTGACTGGACTATGCCCTGGGCTGGAAGGGCCGGGAGGAGCAATCCCCTGGCTGCCAAAGAGAGGAGGTGCAAAGGTAGTTTGAGATGGTTGGGTGGAAGACGAAGGCCAGCCAAATGAAGGTGAAGGTGGAATGGAGGGGGATGGAATGGAGAAGGAGGAAGAGGCAACGCTACTTTCTTTAGCTCGCTTTGCCCTCATAGGAGGCTGCAATTCTTCAAATTCTTCCTTGTTTGGTGTTGACCATAGAACTTTTTGAAATATTTATGGGGAGAATGATCCTATTCAATTCAGCTTCACTTTTAACCCTTAACTTGGTATTTCCACCGTCAGGCCCTCCTTCTAGCACCAGTTCTATTGATGTGTTTTTTATGCACTTTTCAACACAGGCAGTGCGTAGGTGCACTACCTCTCTTGAAAGACAATCTTCCACAATCAGATTGCAGAACACTATCCCAAGGTCTCTAGTGTCAGGTATTGATAGTGCTTGGAATATCTCAGTTGTTTGATGTGATTTGCTAGAATCACAAGGCGGTCTTACAGATGGGTTACAAAGCATGGAAGTTGGATCTTGAAATGAAGATCTTAAGATGGAAAGTTGTTATGCATTGGCTGTAGGTTCAAGCAGCATTCTTGGACTCTATTTTGTTATTAGATTTGGCTATACAATGTGCAATGAACCTTAGCATAGGTTAGTTATTAATAAAAAGAAAAGAAGGCAAGGAAGAGGGAAAGTTCCTAAGTTTGCAACTAACTGTGAATAGTGACAATGGAGTTCCTGCAATGGACAATTTCTCAACACAATATTCCACTTAACCAGAGATTTCATAGTATCATGAAAATTGTGTTATCTTCTAAGGTCTGTAGATATTTCCTCCTTCATTCACCATGTACATGCATGAATCAAAGATAAATATTTTGGAGTAGCTCTGAATTCAAGTCTAGGCTAACTTTGCACAGCTATCTACCATCAACAAACAACAAAAAGTATGGACGAAGAAATCATCATGGCAGGAATTTTCATAATCACAGAACAACATTCCTAAAATCTATCCAAAGAGTGAAGACAACTAACTAAAACATCAGTAAAACCTAAGTCAAACATTTAACATTAGAGATTGAATCAAGTAACATGAGAGAAACTAAGAAAATACACCAAGTCAATGCCTTTTCCTTATAAATTTTTGCAGCATGTCTTTACAACAACTCAACTCTCCCTTTGCAAATGAGAGGAGAGCCCTATTTATAGTGCCCAAAAGATTCAATGAATGGCCAAGATTAATTCTTATTGTGTGGCCAGGATTTATTATAAAATAGGGTTTCACCTACCCCCCAATATATCACAATTTTAAAATTATATTTGTCTCTTCCCTATTTTGTCCTCTTGCTGACGACACTGTAGCTCTTTTTGTCCTTTAGTCAATTGTTGTTTTCACTGTAGCTACTCTTCAGGAAGTTCTTCATCCTTGGCAGGGATGTCCTCCTGCCCCTTGGAAGTTGTGTACTCTATGAATTTGAGGATGACTGCCTGGAGCTTGTCTATTTCGATGATTTCATACTGCAGCGCCTGGTAGCTCCATTTCTTTGCATTATCCTCTAGACTTTTCCAATCTTCATCATACTTTGAGCCTTGGTCTCTGAACAACTCCGATTGGTCGAAGGCGTAGGCAGCAAAACTTAGAAACTTTGTTGTGATTTCACCAGCCATCCCGTCCTTCATCTTCTCCTAGAAGTAGGGTTTTATCTTTTCAAGATCCATTTGTACAGTGGGCATGTCGTAGTCCGTCATCAGCTTAAGCTATCAAGCACATTCTGCCCTGATCTCTTTGATCCATTCAATGTCCGGATCCACCTTGCTCATGATCTGCTCCAACCTCTCTTTCTGGTTGTCAAAGTCTCGGCACCACACATCCATCAGCTAGTGATCATCTTTCTTAAATGCAAGCTCCTTCTCCCACATGGCTTCTGGCAACCGAAGGATAGCCTTGATCCTTGGAAAGGTGGAGTCATAGGTCATGGGGAAATTGGTGCAAAGCTTCCTTGTGCTCTCCAGAGACTGCATTAGGTCCAAGAACTTGTTGGCTGTTCGCACAGCCTGGCTAATTCCCAAGTTTTCGATGTATGAGACTCATCGGAACCAGTCCTCTATGGTCTTCTCCAAGTTCTTTCTTCTTTCCATTTTATCGATCTTCTCCTTGGATAGTAGCTGAGGTGTGGCCGTCGATGTGGTAGGCAAGTCGTCTACTGAAGACCATTGTTGTATGTTATTCGTTAATGTTGTGACCTGCGCCTTGAGCTCATCCTTTGAGATCTTATCATGTTTTATCAGGTGCACCACCGTAGCCACTGACTCCTCAAGGTGCTCGACTTTATGCTCTATAGTGGCGGTTCCCATGTCGATGGTGGAGATGTAACTTACCCCAGTTTGGCCAATCGTAGGCATTGCTATTTGTGCTGCTCGAGACCCAAAAGCATCCATTGTTACCTTAGATCGGACTTTGGGCTTCTTCTCCTTCTTTGTTGTGATTTGGGCTCGAGCCAAGATGGCCTCCAACCTTGCCCTTAGGTCCTTCAACACAAGGGTTTTTTTTTCAAATTGCCTCTCCAACCACTCGGGCACAGCAGATTTCCCTTTGGGTGAATCATGGTCCTCTTCGCCTTTCTTAGTCAAGGCCAAGATTTCTACTCCTTTTCCCTTTGGGGATTTTCCTTTCTCTTTGGTAGCATCTTCCTCCTCCTCATTAGAGTCATGGACGAATAAGAGGCATTTGATAGGCAGCCCGGTGGATGGTTGCTGAGTGGGACTTTCTTTCCTTGCTATTTCTTTTTCCTTCTTTTCCTCAATACATCCAGCCTCAGGACTTTTGACAACATGGGTTTCACCCTCAGTTAGATCCTTTTTCTGCTGTTCTTCTGGTAGCTATCCTTCTTCATCATGCGGTAACCCCTCTGCCTCTGCCCCAATGTCTTTCAGGTGTTGTGCCATTTCCTCCTCAAGGTCATCATCAAAGATTTCAATGATTACCTTAGCATTAGAGTTGTCTTCCTCATCCCCACTCTTGGAAGAGCTCGCTTCCTCCTCCTCATAAGCCACCTTGTCAATAGTTCAGTGTTCATACTCTGGGTGCTCATGGTATCCATCAGCTTCCTCCTCAATAGGCTTCGAAGCTTCCCGCTCGTTCCTCCCACTCCTTTGAAATTGGCATGGTGGCCTCCATGGTTGGTGGCCCTGTCGGTGGCTATGAAGGTTGAGCAGTAGAAAGGACTTGTGTAAGGGCTGCTTGGAGAGTAGGATCCATTAAGATCTAGGAGAGCTTAGGGGGAAGGTTATGCATGTGCCTAGAAAGAGCCTCAAGCATAGCGGCAGTGGGAATAGGCATTGTTATTGTTGCCGGAGGGAGTGATGTGATTGGTGACATGGTAGCATAGGAAGGGGGAGTAGTCATAGTGGAAGAGGAGTAAACAACAATCACAGACTCAGCTAGAGGCGAAAGGGAAAGATGGACAGAAATGTCCACTGCCGGTGGAGATGCAACGTCCATAGCCAGTGAGGTAGGTGGAGCAACAGGAGGGGCAGGGAGAGCCAAGAGAGGTTTCAATTGATATGTACCCTTTGCTTCCTTCTCTTGGGTTGAAAGTTGTTCCATAGTACGCCCTACCTACTTGAGCCTTTTGGGAGGCGAGCCTCCCATTTCTTTCCTTGTATAGGCCTTGGGGTCTAGAGATTGCTCAATTTGTGTTCCTTTTCTTTTCTTGGACCTGGTGACTGGAGGAGACTTGGAGGTCCCGCCTGTTGAAGCAGTTGCAGCAATATTCTCCGTGGCACTTGGCTCACTTTTGAGCCCTTCATAAGTCAATACTACTCCTTGTCGCTTTAAATGAGCCACCTGTCCATTGATCCACTCCTTGGTACAGGTCAAGATTGGTTGGGTTATGGTATCTAGGTCATCGACATCCTGTTTGTCCTAGTCAATTGATGGTATTGGGAGATTGGCGACTGCAGGGTACCTGGGATGCATTATGGTAGCCTCATCCTCTTTGACCTGGTCCGGTACGGGGAATGGCTGCACTCTTCTTATGAACTATACAGTCATTCGCATGTAGTGCCTTGCGCGCACTTCCTTATCATCCTAGCAGTCGGCGCAAAAATCCTTAATGTGGTGAAGATGGGCATATGCCGGCCCCAACGCTTTCCTGACATGGCCATGCGGGTCCATCTTTGGGTGAGCAGTGTGTAGGTAGAAATGGTAATCCTTCAGTTTTTTCTCGTAGTTACCAACACACTGGGAAGTTTGCAGTCGGTACATGCCATGGCCAAGGGTTATGGGATAGGAGATCCCCGCTATATGTTTGCTGCTGAAGATTTCTTGTAGGTGTTGGAGTTGCCGAGAAAGCTCCAAGAGGATGATTCGGTCATTGGGGTATCAAGGCAGCCTATTTGGCCTTTCAGTGAAGCCCTGGGCATGGATGTACATAAACTTCGGGTATTGGATGTAGAGAAAGGCATACTATTTCAAAAGCGCCCTGGCACTATGGGAGACCCTCCTCTCGAAGTCCCCGGCAATCAATCTGATGATATGGCCAGTGAAGGCGTCATTTACCCTACAGTAATCTTGTTTGAATTTCCAGTATTAAAGCTGTGGATATCAGTCATAGGCTTTGAATTTTCGCCCTTGCTCCTGATCGGGTGCCACAAACAACCCGTTGTACTGTCTTTGATCCGCCAAGGAATAGACAAGGTAGGAAATCATATAGAATTTAGAGCTTTTCTTTATGTTGACAAACTGCTTGTAGAAGCAGTTACTTATGATCCCTCCCCAGTAGAACAAAGCATTTGTTGTGATGTCCTCGTTTCCATGCAGGATCTGCTCAATGAAATATGGCATCCATTCTTGAAAGTAGGCGGCCACAAGAAGGCCCATAATCCTGCTCAACATGGTCACCAGATCGTGGTAATCCTCATAGAAATCACTACGGAAGAGTTTCTGAGGAACTTTCGCAGCGCTGCCCCGTCTTTCCTTGAGCCAATGCAAATTGATTGACTTCTTACATCCCACTGGATTATCATCCCATGCCGCCTGACATTCTTCTAAGGTGGGGACCTCCATCTGTTGGAATGTGGGAATATGGAAGGTCTTTGTGATCCCCTCAGGTGACATGTCAGCGTGAATGTTTCCCTCTTTATCAATGATTCTTCTTGTGTCAGCCTGATATGCTTCTCGACAAGCCATGACCAATTCGGGGGCCACGAGAGATGGAGGGAATCCAGCAGCCTTAGCTATTCCACTCTGTCTTATCAATCTTGCATTCTTTGTTGTTGGGTTGACCCTGACCCTTTGCATGAATTCATCGATGTCAACTTGGCCTATGTTGGTGTCAGTGATCTCCTTCCAATCTATGGTGACTTTGGAGTGGAGAGGCTCACCTTGGAATTGATACTTCATCTAGTCCTTATCTTCTTTCCCTCGAGGGATCCTTCCTGGCTTCTTCCCCTTGTCCTTTTTGGCAGGTGCCCCTGAAGGTCCTACACCCGGTTCCATATATTCTGCAAGCAAGGGCACAGTTAGCACAATGGATCATCAAAAGCATTCATGTTAGTCAACATCCTGAAAACAATATTCATTTCAAACAATCAATTAAGCATATCATGACATTTTATCTCAGATGTTATTGATCTTTTGATTAAGAGCATTTGGACAATTCAGGCCCGGAGGGCCAGACTTCCCTGGCATGAATACTATTTGGAAGGGAAAACATGGCAAAAGGCTCCCAGAGACTCTCTTCGGTCAAATTTTAGTATTTCAAGGGATTTGCAATGAAGAGGACCAAAATTAAGCATGTGGGTCGAAGTTAGATTTCAAATTTTAGCTCATTTGGATCGATTTAAGAGAACTTGGAAGTCCTGGGTTGAAGAGCTGACGGGAGATAGTAGTTTGGAATGGCAGATAGAAAACAAAAATCTAGAGATGGAATTCCAGGGTCTGAGGTCCGGTGTGCTGGAACGCAGCCGACGGTATGTCATTTTACTTCTAAGGGTTCAGGCCGGTGACTTCGAGAAGACGTTCACCCTTCACTGTTTGGGATGAAAAATGTAAGATGAAAGTCCGGGGGGAGCAGCCCGGCAGCAAGGGCCCGGTGGCATGTGTTTCACTTTGAGTTCGGCGGCGATCAGTAGGACGAAGCCCAGAGATCAAAGGGGCAGGGTGAGAATTCTGTTTGTAACGACAGGCGAGGACAGGAGTCCCGGGCGACGAAGCCCAGTGAGGAGAAGGGCACGAGTCGTTCATGCAGCATCCCAGCGGCAAACGGGGCTTCGGAGCCCAGAAATCAAAATGACAGGGTGAAATCGCTAGGGAAAAGGTGTGTCGCTATGATGTTCTAGCGGTGAATGAATATCTCCCCAATGGCGGAAGAAAGGTGGAATCCTGAGGGCAAACGTTCGGACACCGGAGCCTGAGAGATCCGAAGGACGCCAGTCCAAAAAGAAAAGCCAATAGTGAGGAGAAGGGTGGGGCCCGGAGCACGGAGGGGCTAAAAGAGTTCACTGTGAGGACAGCGGATAAAGAGGCACAGAGACCCGGTGCCCGGAGTGTGGAGTCGATAAGGATGTCGATCTGCGGCTAAAGTTATATTCCATCAGCTAATGGGAGGTCGGGGATCGGAAGGCAGGGCGCCGTCAGAAGTCTGTCGTGAAGGACAGCGAAGCATGGGTGGAACCCCAGAAGCGGACCTCCGGGGTCCCGAGCCTAGGAGATAGGGGTCAGATTGTAGTTTTGACGCTGTGGTATCAAGGGTGACTTTCGAACGGGGAAGTCCAATGGGCTGGGCCCGAAAGGTGATATTGTCGTCAGAAGGTTTGTTCATAGTTTATCATGGACGGTGAAGGTCGGTCCCAGGGCTGAAGAGAACATTTTCCCTGCGCAAAGAATAGCGGCAGCAAGGAGAAACTCTAGATTGGTGAGGGGGGCATCCTAGAGGGTTTCTCTAGTTTTCAACACATGGGTTTTGCGCGCGATCTCATGTTTTCCTACCTTATGCCCTCTTAATGATTTTTATTTCATTTAAATCTTTAGAAATCACCAAAATAATGCTCGGGAGGGTGAATGGAAAACCAACCTCGAAGACACGATGCGGGGAGATGTAGGATCCACCTACGATCGATGAAATGATGCCAAGGGCGATGAACATGACGGTGCCGAAGATGGTGGGCTCCAATAGCTGGTTCTCCAATCGCTCTGCAATCTTGTCAAATGATAATGACGGGTTGGAGTGGGTATTTTATACCCCTAATCACCATTAATGCTTGTATTTAATGCAGGTACAATGAGAGAAAAGTTTGGTGAGTTTGAAAATTAGCGGCAACGGCAGGAGATCCGGGGCCCAACAGTCGGGGAGGCACAAGACGATGGCCATTGTCAATGTTTCAGGTTGGTCGGGACGGCAGTGAGGAAGAGGGATCTGGGACCCAGATGGCGGAGTTTCGCCAAAGATCCATCGTCAGGGATGGCAGAACCATCACGGAATTCCAGACTCAGAATTCCGAACATTCAGGCCTGGAGCACCCGATAGCAGTCAGGGTCTCCTACATACTTTGGTCAGAAAATACGGTGGCGTGACCCGGGAGGTGGGACACCACCAAAGGTTCGCCGTCAAGCGAGAGCGAAGCCCGAATGGAACCCCAGAAGCGAAACTCTGGGGTTCAGAGTCTTGGAGGGAGAGGACGTTGTTTTGAATATTTTCACAAGTTTCAAACAGATGATAAATAAGGGTTCAGACCCCGAGGTCCAGAAGGACGTGGAGCGGACGCCGCCAGGAACGGCAGATCTAGCGGGGAAACCCAGCTAGGGAATCCCAAACGGCCGGGTCTGACAGGGCCCAGGGTCGTTGGCAGGGTCAAACTGCCAGAGGGACTCCGCAAGGCGCCAGAACACAGCAAAAATAAAAGGGGAAGGGATGGTCAACTTATGGTGGGTCCTCAAAGCAACATTGACCATCTGAGACACCCAAAAAAATGGGGGCATGCAAAACGAGGCGGTGACCAAACGACCCGACAAGGCGAAAGAAAAGAGGGTCCCCGTTCCGAACAAGGCATGTGTGCTGAGGGCACAACAGGTATCTACTTGTATTTGTGTGTGGTCATTTTATCAAAATGTCTAAACAAATAGTTTGATGGACCTTGAGGTTGAATGCCAAGGCTCAAATACTTTTCTCATGTTTCATATGTCATGCAAGAAGACAAACTACTTTGATATCAATGACATGGGGCTCATTTAGAAACTTGGTGAATAACTCTCTAGATGAGGATCTAGATGAAGTTATGTGCATGTGTGTAAGCTTTGTTAGAAGAGTAGTGCAAAGAAAGTGAGAAATATAGAACTAAAAATAATAAATTTACTTTATTTATCTATTTGTCCTCTATATGATGTACTTGAGAAAGATGTATGATTGCTATCTTCTAATTTGATTGTTGCTATCTATATATTTGCTAAGTTAATGTTACATTTATGTATATATAGATTACATGTTGTGAAGGTTAATAATACTTATGGAAGTTGAACAATTTTCATGTGTGACTCATAAGCTCCTACTGGTTATGTGATGTGGTTTGTAGATGTACAATTCAATGGAAAATGACCTGGCATAGCAAGAGTCTTATGGATGTTGCCAAGATCACTATAATGATGATTATCTTTTGTTTGAAGTAGAACACTTGAAACAAAGCAGTAATGAGTGGTGTGAGTTATCCTTTATGGTTTGAGCCCAAGTTGTGTTGAACCTTGTTGAAGCTATATTAGAAACTATTGTAGGTTTGGTAGAAGTATGGTTATTATTGAGTTTGATATTATGCAGAGCCATTGTTAGAGTGTGTGTAACTTTTTTGAAAGAAAAATGAATGATCTTATCATTATTATAAGCACCTAGAAGTCCTCTATTATACTACATACCATAGAAGTGTTACCACAATTATTGCATAATCATGGATATCATTATTGATAGATCCTCTTAGATTAATAAGTGACACATTTTAGCATAAAAGTTGATAAATAACATAATTATAACCTAATTTGATCTATACACATCCCAAGGGACTACCATTGATCCTCACTTTTTCCTTTCATGTACTAGAGTCAAATCTATGACTGTGAAAATAACCCTTCACTTTCAATTTTTCAATTTCAATTTGCTCATTTTCCAACTCCATCCAATTAGGTATTGAGTCATTTTAAGCACAAAATTGTTAACTTGTGTGTCAAGGTGTTGCATTTAAGGACAAAGCTCTAATTTCCATTGATGCATCTAGGTCCTAGCATGAATAGATCTCTACTCCTAATTGCATCATTACAAGCACATGGCATCAATATTCACATGAACACTCTAAGCATATTACATGACTACCTATTATCTTTAGTATTTTTTCTATAATCAAGGAACAAAAAATACATATATAAAGAGGAGAAATTTAGTTGAACAACATCTAATTGCACAACTGCTTAATAACCACCAATTTAATAGGAATTTCTAATAGTGGCCTTAGAGCCACACAATATTAAGATGGTGATATTTTCTAGTATTATCTTTGTTGTGGATGATATAGGAGCTTTGAAGGATTTTTCGGTCCACATAAGAAATTTTATTTTGTTTAATTTTTATTTTTTATCATAGGCTATTTCTATTTTTTTATTCTTTCTTTTATTTACCTTTATTTAGTTAATTTTTTTCTATCATTTCTTATTTTTATCCTTGTTTCTAATATTTTCTACAAAAACCATTTCAAAGATAAATTTTTTTTTTTTTAAATGTTGATAATAGGATACTATAATTTTCTATCAAACCATCAATAATATTAATGACAAGTTATATTTTTTATTCTATAAATTGTGTATTCTATTATCTTTAAAAAAAAATCTAGTATGGTTTTAGAGCTATTTTATTATTTGTTTCAATTGGTATTAAATTAAGTCACATGAATTTTATTATGTAAGTTATGAGTATGAGTTAGAAACTCTCCCCAAATCATTATAATAACAACTAATGGTATTAGCTTTCCATTCTAAGTTTTTATTTACAAGAAAGAATTATGAATATTGGGGCATGAAAATGAATCCCCTACTATTATCTTAAAATCTCTATAAATTAATGGAGGCAGGAAACAATGATCCTCTAGATCAAAATGATCTCAATTCTTTGACATTAAATTAACAATATCAATTGAAAGATGAGAAGAAGAACATTTAGGCTATATTCACTATTCAATCTATATTGGATATTTTTATTTTTCCTTGTGTAGTTAGCATAAAATTTAAAATAGGCCTAAGAGGCTTTGCAAATTGCATACCAATGATCTAAGAAAGTTAGATTGGTAATAATTTGAAACCTTTATAGGATATTTTGAAAATATAAGGATGAAAGGACTTGACTCCATTCAAGATTTTATCACAAGGGCTCAATGTATCAAGAGCCAAATTAGGAATCAAAAGAAAATTGTAATAGAGAAAAATATTATAGAGAAAATTCGCATACATATTCTTCTAAAATATGACCTAATAATAATAGAAATTGAATAAATAAAATTTCTAACCACATTCAACTAGTTATAAATTTGGTGTATATGCTCCTCGTGAAACTAAACATTAAATAATACTTATGGTGGGATCATGTGTAAATAGAGAGACAAAGAAGAGTTAAGGAGAGTGATCTCTGAAATTATATACCCCATAATCTAGGTTCTGTGTAGTTGGAGCATATGTAACATTCCATGAAGAACTTGGTGCAAGGTTTTCAGTCTATAATAATAATAAAAATAATATATTAATCCTTTTCCACATACAAATAAATTTAAATGGGATCCTGTCACGTCTCATACTTTGATGATATTTTTACCATGACTTACTTTGACTTATTTTGACCATGACATATTTTGATAATGTTTGACCATGACTTTATGAGATTTAATATATGAATGATGATATGTGTGAAAGCAATATAATATACTACAATGCTTTGATGTATGGGAATGTAGAAACAAATAATTGTTTTCTTTCTAGAATTATGAATGCATTTATATATTGATTAATTATTGTTTAAATTTATGTTTCTACAATGGTTACTAATACACTTTCATTTTTGCACGCCTGAGTGCATTTGAGTGGCAGGTGATCGAAGGCCAAGGAGATCGAAGGCCAAGAGTGTGATTGAGGAAAAGGAGGTTAGCTTCTCGACAGGGTAAAAGAGGAGAAACTCTCGATTACGCACACACCACTTAAATCATGTAGCTGCATTAGGTCATGTTCGTTTTTACAATGTGATTGCGTGAAAATGATTAGCATAGCGAGTTTGAAATATGGTTTAATTAAATTATAAAAAAATATGGCCTATTCTATTTTGTTATTTCTCATTATATATTTGAGCAACAAAAGGATAAATCTGTTTTTGTTAAAAATGTATTTAAAAATAAAAACAAATTAAATAAAAGAATAAATATAATATAAATCTGTTTTGCATAAATGAAATTTTAAAATTGCATAAAAGGGGATATAAATAATTCTGTTTTGGGATATATGGTTAATTTTACCAAAAGAATGAAGAATGAACAGCCCGAGAGAGCATTGGGCTCTGGAAAATTCTGTCTCAAAACCAACAATTCGGTGGGCATGTGGCAATCCTTGGAAACTGCTGTCATCTGGAAATTTTAAGCATGATCCTCAAAAAAGAGGAAGAGGGCTTGAAGAAAGAAAAGAGAATTTTGGATTGAATCATATCGAAGAGCTCTGGCTCAGAGGCGAACAAGGTATTGTGGAACAACTGCATTGGAAGCAAATCGTGCCAGGTTCTCTTCATTGCTATGCCTTCTTTTAATTTGATTGTAAAAACTGCAGTAGGACATGTTTTATCCCCTGTTTAGAGTGCAAACATCTGTGAAATTTTTCCAAATTCATTTTGAAATTTGGGTATCAGCTTACTACTCTATGTTGCAATTATAGAATACACATTCCTTCTTCAGAGTTAGGGTTTTCATTCTGGGGCAAGTCTGCATTTTTCTCAAGTGCAATTACAATTATATGTCTCCATATCTGGTTTGTTTAAAAATTATGTCATCTAAATAAAAACCAAAATGTCTTGAGATAAATCCGAATGCAGTTTATACTAGGCGAATGTCTTTCTTTTTTTTCTTGAGTTTTGAAATTGCTTAGGGATTAATTCCCTTGCCCTCCCCATGGGAAGGTCGTGGACTGTGGGAGGCTCTCGCCCTCCACAGGCCGCGGCCTGTGGAGAGGGCGCGAGCCCCTCACAGCCCGCCTCCTCCCCATGGGAGGGGCAAGGGCTTTCCTGAGCCCTTTTGGTCGCTCAATGCCAGTAAGGAAACCATGTAAAATACCCTGTTCTGTGTGCATGGCCAGTGAATTCATTGCACAGATTGGAAAACCAGAATTTCTTATTTCGAATTATACACAGCTAAACATGAATTTCTACACACACATATATATACCTATATATATACATATATAAATAGATACCCATGCATTATGAAGCAGGAAACTCATATCCAGAAAATAGTATGAACTCTGTTGATTTTGTGCCAAATACAAATTGAAACAGGAAACTCTTTTCCAGAAAAGTAGTATGAATTCTGTTGAATATATACAAATATCTCTGAATTGTTAAACCTGAAGTAGGGATAGAATTGTCTTGAAAAGCCATGTAACAGAAAGTAGTATGAATTCTGTTGAATATATATAAATATCTTTGAATTGTTAAACCTGAAGCAGGGATAGAATTGTCTTGAAAAGTCATGTAACAGAAAGTAGTATGAATTATGTTGAATATATATATAAATATCTTTGAATTGTTAAACCTGAAGCAGGGACATAATTGTCTTGAAAAGCCATGTATCAGAAAGTAGTATGAATTCTGTTGAATATATACAAATATCTCTGAATTGCTAAACCTGAAACAAGGACAAAAATGTTTTTGAGACACCATGTAAACTGGAAAGTACCTTGAATATGTTAAAAGGAATACAACAGGAAATGTGAATGAAATATTATCTTTCAAACCTCAGAATTTCTAAATAAATTGCATTGTATCAAGTATATTATTTTTACTCTGTAACTTGTATTAAAATAGGGAATTAAAACTGTCAGTCAGCTTGAGCTTGGTAAGAATAGAAATGCATATTGAAAACAGAAAACACTGTTCTTACTATCAATTAGTGCACTAAAAATTATCAAGATATATATATGTTCTTCTCAAAGGGACACTTACCAAAGAATAAATGACATCTTACAACTGAATTACAAAGAATGTTCTGAAAATTCACTTGTTTTAGAATTGATTGAATGATGGAAACCTATATGAAAATGTATTAAGTTTCTGTTGAGTATTTATTTTTACTTCACTATGGTAACTTCTGGGACAGGGTGCCGAAGGTGGGCAAACAGAGACGGTAGTATTACCTTTTCTAATTCTACCATTTACTTGTATTATTTTGCTTGGCCAAGCACTGTACCATTGAAATAGATGGATTGTTTATTTTAAAAGCCTAGAAATTTATTTGAGTCTCTGCCACCTCCTGTTGCAAGAAATGTGTTTATTTCATGTTAGAAATACATATAGGCATCAGGCACGCACCGAGAGTTCCCTCCTATTTTACCGTTTCAGGTTGCTAGGCTCCTTTATGCAGGGCCAGGGATTCCTTCGAGTTAGGAAGGGACCCGGGGAAGTCATGGACTTCGTGGTTGGGCGGAAAAGGTGCCTGAATCACATTCTTGGCCCCAGCTCACAAGAAGACCAAGGTGTCATGGCGGTTGGTGGTTCCAAGATTATTTGCTATTGATGTACTTATGTATCATTCAGACTTGGCTTGTGAAGCCCATTGTATATGTATATGCATTTTGACATTCTTGTTGAAACTTGAAATGGAAGTATGTTTTGAAAGTATTTATTGTAACATTGATTTTGAGAGGTTAAAGTTTTATAACTTAGCATAGAAAAGATGTTCTATTAGAAGGATTGATTCCTCCAAGTGAGGTTGAATATATGTATATGAGAAAGACATCGAAATACTTATGTATTGATACATTACATTGATGATATTATTTTATGAAATGCAATTTAAATCCTCTTTATTTCATTTGGAAGTGTTATGAGAAATGTTGACTTTTTGGAAACCTATTTATAATGGTTTGAATAAATTTAGAATACTCTTAATTTATCTTTAATGCTGAGTTAAATGGTTTGAAATATACTCTTAATTTTTCGAGCGCTACATCTTGGTATTAGAGCCATAGGTTCAACACTCGGACCTTGAGACTTCTACGCTATAGGTTGCAATGTGAACCTGTTGATGACCTAAATTTCTAAGAGCATTGAGTGAATTAGCACCCTATCTTGGGTCGAAGATTTCTTTGATGGGTTGGAACCTCAATGAGTCTTGGATGTTTAAGTTGAGAACCAAGAAGATTAGACATGGTATGACTATATTAGTTGAGAGTACTCATCAGTTTAGTGGCATTTTCAAGAGAATCCTTAGTAGGAAAATGTCATGGTCAAAGCAAGGATTGGGGATTGTACCTTTAAAAAGGGTTGAGATAAAAAGGGTTGAGATATTGTGATGGATATATCTGAGCCAAGATGGCTAAGACATGATGACAACCCGTGAAGTGATGATGTAGAATAGAGAAATATTGAGAAAAGAGGTCTCTTTAAGGACATAAAGGGTGAATGACTATGATCTAAAAGGTTAAGTTACAAGGTTACTAGAGGTAAAAATAAAATATGCATATATTAAGACAAGTAGAAAGAACAATCACCTACGACCATTAATGATTAGATGATGCTTTAAGGAAGAAGAGAATCCAAGAAGGATGTCTGCAATGGTAAAGGTATTTGATTATGAGAAAGCTGATTTTTAGGTGATGTTTGTTCTTTCCTAATCGGGATGTGAGTATGATCCTTGAGATCTTTAGTAAATACAAGTTAAGCCTCCTTAGGAATCTTCAATATGGTCCTAGGAGAAAAATTTTGTTCAGACAAGTTATCATTGTCAGCCTTATTGATAGGGCATGAGTTTTGATCTTGTGAGACCTTATGAGTCCTATATGCTAGATTTATATAAATGATATATTTATGAATATGCACTTTGCATATATTGTGCGAGTAATGCACTCCTGTTTGATTTATATTTGGTGTGAGTAATGCATCATGTGAGTAGGCACTTTGCATAGATACATGTACAATGTGTGAGTAATGCATCGTGTGAGTTAGGCACTTTGCATATACATACGTGTATAATGTGCGAGTAATGCACTTGTGATTGTCTATGGTTAGTGCAAGTAAAGCGCTCAAGCTTGTTCTTCATATTATGTTAGAGACGGTATACTTACCTTGTGTGAGTGACGCACTTGAATAATTTTTGTTTTCATATCCCGTGTGTGTGTGTTTTGGCATATTTATTTGTGCGAATGAGAACTTTAGGTAATTAATGTGTGAATGCTGTAGTAATGCGTTATCCATATGAATGGTGTATATCTATAAAGTGGGAATTGGTAATTGCTTTTCATTGTGAATGAAGCATTTGGATACTTTGGGTTGTGGATGTTCGCTAGTGTTTGACCATGTGTGTCATTACGTGGCGATTGAAGTTCTCTTGAAAGGAATGCAATTTTTGTTGCATGGCATCTTCAACGATGCTGGATGATGAAGTAGAATGGATCTCTTGTTTTGTGTGACTGGGTCTTAGATGACTCACTGCACTCTATAATTGAATGTGCTCTCTTACTTACTTTGAAATTTGAAACCTAAGTATGGTTGGGTATTGTACTCCCTCTCTGGTGACTAGAGTTAGTCACCCAGTTCATATGTTATGTAACTTGAAAATTTTGATATCTTATTTATTTATTTACTTATTTATTTTATTATTTTTGTTCAATTTATTGAATGGCGTATAGGCCAAAGTTGAATTTTTATTTATGTGCATAAGTAAGTATGGCCATCAAATTTTTGATACTTGTTTATCTTGCGACCATTATGGTCATGTGTGAATTATTGTTGAAATGGTGCACAATTTATGCCTTATTGTTGAAATCGACTTTTCTTTTCCTTGGATTTGATTTAATTTTTCTAAATGGTGGCTATGCTTGAATGTTTTAAGTTGATGGTCAAGTTTCATGTTATGTGCGCTATCATGTCCATGATGGACCTCTGATAGATTGTATGAGGGGGTATAATACAGAGAGTGGTTCAGTTCCTGGTATGTATGTTGATAGAATTATGATAGATTGAATTCCATAATACGCTGTCTAATACAAGTATTTGATTTTGAAATAATAAGAAAGTTTTGAACACTGGTGTTGCTATGGGCTTATTATATCTTGTTGGTATTACTATATGAAAGGACACAGTGTCTAGATAGTACAAAGGAAATTTGAAAACATGCTTTATGGATTGATTCCTAAGTATATCCCTTGAGTTTTGAGAAAAACTTGTTTTGGTATGATGATATATTAGGTAGTGGTAGGAGGATGTTAGTTGGGAAAGCAAAGTGGTTGTGTAGTAAGCTTCAATTAAGGTGAATGTAATGGAACACAAATGGAAAGTAGGGTGGTGTTACAGGTGGTGAAAGGGTAGAGCGAAGAAACACTTTGGCAACATGTATGGTTAGATCATAAGATGATATTTTAGGATGGATAAGGGCATAGGAATGGAAATTCCTCATAGCTATGTATTAATCAATAAAATGTAAGATGTTGAGGTAACATAAAGTTTGAATGGAAGGATGAAGGACTAAAATGACAATATAATAGTAATGGAAGTTGGAAGGAAGGAGAAACCTTTGAGACAAGAAGAATAGTGTTGAATGAGAAGAAAAAAAAGGTAAGATTGGAAATGTTGATTAAAGTTTGATTTATAGAATGTATTTTTAAAAAGGGGATAATAAAGTGTTGTAGGACTAAAAATGGATGAGGAAGTTACAGAAAGGTATTCTAAACTAGAAGAAAATAATAGTTGGCAATGGAAGTAAAATAAAGATTGATTAAGAAATAAATAATAAGTAAGATGTAAAAGATGAAATAAATGAAGTGTAATTCAAGTAAGATGAAGGGCACTAAATATATATAAGAAGAGAAAGTTCAAAAATCAGAATTGTCAAGGAATGGATTGCAAATGTCCTAGTCTCAGAATAGTCGGTGTGTATGATGGTTGGATTGGACCTCGTTGGAGCACCTTTGCAGTTGTAATTTATATAGGTGAAGTAAATAAATTGGATAATAATAAATAATCTTTGTTAAGCCTTCTCGAAGGCAAGAAACCTAAGAAGGGATGTTTTAAAGGAAAGAATGTTCATTATGGTACTAGACTTTGGGAAAGTTGATGATTGAGGATATGGGTCTTGTAGAATCCACGAGATTTTTGAAGAACAAAAAGTTGAGATGCCTTAAGGGGCCTTCAATGGTAAGGATGTTTAGATAAGTTTTGTCTTGCAGACAAGGTATGAATGATTGATAAGGTGGATCCTCTATGCCTAATTGTTTTTCTTTTAGTAAAAGTACTTACATGTGTATGATATGAGAATGGTGCTTGTGCAATAATGCACTTCTCATGCTTTGTGCAATGACATTTCTGTATGGGTGTTTATACTCATAGCATAGAAAATTGTTTCCTTAACTACACTGATACTTATGCTTGAACGAGAAATGTTCTCTATACTTATACTAATGAGAGTGAATAAATTCTTAAGCTCGAAAGATGTGATGTTATTCTTGTAAGCTCTGGTGCAAGAGCTATTTGTTACTTGGATATATAATTGGATGGTAGTAATACCATATGTGTGGTGTGAATGACTAGCACACTTAGCAGGATTCAGGGGTGGTGCTAGCGGAGCCCACCAGGATTCTGGGAGGCGCAATGTTAAGTTGTGGAACCAAGATATTGTGGAGTACCAGGTCCAGTGGGACCAATATTCGATGGATAAATCATAATACCACCTAGGAAAATACAAATGACATTAACAGATCTTTTCCTCATTTGAGATTATAGCTTACTTTTATTTTTATGCATATTGTGACTATGATACACTGATATTTCAAACTCTATTGTGTGGATTTGCTTTTAGACATCGAGACGATGTCTCTTCTCAAGAGGGGAAGGATGTCACGTCTCATACTTTGATGATAATTTGACCATGACTTACTTTGACTTATTTTGACCATGACATATTTTGATAATGTTTGACCATGACTTTATGAGATTTAATATACGAATGATGATATGTGTTAAAGCAATATAATATACTACAATGCTTTGATGTATGGGAATGTAGAAACAAATAATTGTTTTCTTTCTAGAATTATGAATGCATTTATATATTGATTAATTATTATTTAAATTTATGTTTCTACAATGGTTACTAATACACTTTCATTTTTGCACGCCTGAGTGCATTTGAGTGGCAGGTGATCGAAGGCCAAGGAGATCGAAGGCCAAGAGTGTGATTGAGGAAAAGGAGGTTAGCTTCTCGATAGGGTAAAAGACGAGAAACTCTTGATTACGCACACACCACTTAAATCATGTAGCTGCATTAGGTCATGTTCATTTTTACAATGTGATTGCGTGAAAATGATTAGCATAGCTAGTTTAAAATATGGTTTAATTAAATTATAAAAAAATATGGCCTATTCTATTTTGTTATTTCTCATTATATATTTGAGCAACAAAAGGATAAATCTATTTTTGTTAAAAATGTATTTAAAAATAAAAACAAATTAAATAAAAGAATAAATATAATATAAATCTGTTTTGCATAAATGAAATTTTAAAATTGCATAAAAGGGGATATAAATAATTCTGTTTTGGGATATATGGTTAATTTTACCAAAAGAATGAAGAATGAACAGCCCGAGAGAGCATTGGGCTCTGGAAAATTCTATCTGAAAACCAACAATTCGCTGGGCATGTGGCAATCCTTGGAAACTGCTGTCATCTGGAAATTTTATGCATGATCCTCAAAAAAGAGGAAGAGGGCTTTAAGAAAGAAAGGAGAATTTTGGATTGAATCATATCGAAGAGCTCTGGGTCAGAGGCGAACAAGGTATTGTGGAACAACTGCATTGGAAGCAAATCGTGCCAGGTTCTCTTCATTGCTATGCCTTCTTTTAATTTGATTGTAAAAACTGCAGTAGGACATGTTTTATCCCCTGTTTAGAGTGCAAACATCTGTGGAATTTTTCCAAATTCATTTTGAAATCTAGGTATCAGCTTACTACTGTGTGTTGCAATTATAGAATACACATTCCTTCTTCAGAGTTAGGGTTTTCATTCTGGGGCAAGTCTGCATTTTTCTCAAGTGCAATTACAATTATATGTCTCCATATCTGGTTTGTTTAAAAATTATGTCATCTAAATAAAAACCAAAATGTCTTGAGATAAATCTGAATGCAGTTTATACTGGGCGAATGTCTTTCTTTTTTTTCTTGAGTTTTGAAATTGCTTAGGGATTAATTCCCTTGCCATCCCCATGGGAAGGTCGTGGACTATGGGAGGCTCGCGCCCTCCACAGGCCGCGGCCTGTGGAGAGGGCGCGATCCCCTCACAGCCCGCCCCCTCCCCATGGGAGGGGCAAGGGCTTTCCTGAGCCCTTTTGGTCGCTCAATGCCAGTAAGGAAACCATGTAAAATACCCTGTTCTGTGTGCACGGCCAGTGAATTCGTTGCACAGATTGGAAAACCAGAATTTCTTATTTCGAATTATACACAGCTGAACATGAATTTCTACACACACATATATATACCTATATATATACATATATAAATAGATACCCATGCATTATGAAGCAGGAAACTCATATCCAGAAAATAGTATGAACTCTGTTGATTTTGTGGCAAATAAAAATTGAAACAGGAAACTCTTTTCTAGAAAAGTAGTATGAATTATGTTGAATATATACAAATATCTCTGAATTGTTAAACCTGAAGCAAGGACAGAATTGTCTTGAAAAGCCATGTAACAGAAAGTAGTATGAATTCTGTTGAATATATATAAATATCTTTGAATTGTTAAACCTGAAGCAGGGACATAATTGTCTTGAAAAGCCATGTAACAGAAAGTAGTATGAATTCTGTTGAATATATATATAAATATCTTTGAATTGTTAAACCTGAAGCAGGGACAAAATTGTCTTGAAAAGCCATGTATCAGAAAGTAGTATGAATTCTATTGAATATATACAAATATCTCTGAATTGCTAAACCTGAAACAAGGACAGAAATGTTTTTGAGACACCATGTAAACTGGAAAGTACCTTGAATATGTTAAAAGGAATACAATAGGAAATGTGAATGAAAGATTATCTTTCAAACCTCAGAATTTCTAAATAAATTGCATTGTATCAAGTATATTATTTTTACTCTATAACCTGTATTAAAATAGGGAATTAAAACTGTCAGTCAGCTTGAGCTTGGTAAGAATAGAAATGCATATTGAAAATAGAAAACACTATTCTTACTATCAATTAGTGCATTGAAAATTATCAAGATATATATATGTTCTTCTCAAAGGGACACTTACCAAAGAATAAATGACATCTTACAACTGAATTACAAAGAATGTTCTAAAAATTCACTTGTTTTAGAATTGATTGAATGATGGAAGCCTGTATGAAAATGTATTAAGTTTATGTTGAGTATTTATTTTTACTTCACTATGGTAACTTTCAGGACAGGGTGCCGAAGGTGGGCAAACAGAGACGGTAGTATTACCTTTTCTAATTCTACCATTTACTTGTATTATTTTGCTTGGCCAAGCACTGTACCATTGAAATAGATGGATTGTTTATTTTAAAAGCCTAGAAATTTATTTGAGTCTCTGCCACCTCCTGTTGCAAGAAATGTGTTTATTTCATGTTAGAAATACATATAGGCATTCGGCATGCACCGAGAGTTCCCTCCTGTTTTACCGTTTCGGGTTGCTAGGCTCCTTTATGTAGGGCCGGGGATTCCTTCGAGTTAGGAAGGGACCCGGGGAAGTCATGGACTTCGTGGTTGGGCGGAAAAGGTGCCTGAATCACATTCTTGGCCCTAGCTCGCAAGAAGACCAAGGTGTCACGGCGGTTGGTGGTTCCAAGATTATTTGCTATTGATGTACTTATGTATCATTCAGACTTGGCTTGTGAAGCCCATTGTAGATGTATATGCATTTTGACATTCTTGTTGAAACTTGAAATGGAAGTATGTTTTGAAAGTATTTAATGTAACATTGATTTTGAGAGGTTAAAGTTTTATAACTGAGCATAGAAAAGATGTTCTATTAGAAGGATTGATTCCTCCAAGTGAGGTTGAATATATGTATATGAGAAAGACATCGAAATACTTATGTCTTGATACATTACATTGATGATATTATTTTATGAAATGCAATTTAAATTCTCTTTATTTCATTTGGAAGTGTTATGAGAAATGTTGACTTTTTGGAAACCTATTTATAATGGTTTGAATAAATTTAGAATACTCTTAACTTCTCTTTAATGCTAAGTTAAATGGTTTGAAATATACTCTTAATTTTCTGAGCGCTACAGATCCTTCTACCGATAGAGGATGTGATAGAGGAATAGGAATATGATGTAAAAATTATAGAGGATAAGAAGTAAGTTATGTCGACTATAGAAGTAACTAGTGTAGGAATTTTGATGTTATAAGAATTATGAGTTTGAATACATATAAAGAAGAAATCTAACTTGAATAAAGTGAGAGCCAACTATGCTAAATATTTTATTGAAGAAATAGAACACCACAGTCTTCACATGTCACAAGGAAAAATATTATAAATATGTTTGGTTCTTGGATAGTATCTACTCAAACCATGTGATATAGATAAATCTAATTTCTTTGTCAAGTTAGACATGTTTGTGAGAATTCAAGTGAAATTTAGTGATGAAATAGATGTTTATATAATGAAAAAATGTACCCTTATTGTAAAGAATAAAAAAGGGGAAACTAGTTATATATGTGTCAAAATTGCATCATAATATTTTAAGTATTCCTTATCTTGTAGTTTTAGCAAAGACTTTAAATTTTAGAAAAAAATTGAATCACAAAGAATAGTTTATTTTATCTCACATGGCTTTCCAATAAAATGAATTCCATAAAATAAACCATAAATGATTCATGGGTATGATACCAAGATTATGGAACATCTAAAATTTCAAGATTTGAGTTTACTTCACAAGAAAAATATTGTGAGAGGACTTCCATCCATTCAAGTAAAAGAAGTTTGTTCAAGGTGTGCACTTGGAATGCCACACTAAGATAGTTTTCCAATGACAAAATCATGTAGAGAAAAATGCCCTCTTGAGATAGTACATGCTAAAATATAAGGTGATATGCAAAAGAAATCCTTGGGTAAGAATATTTATTTTTTATGGGTTTTCTCATCACATATAAATCTATTTACTTAAGAAAAAAATATGAAGCCTCTAAATTCTTTAAGTATTTCAAGGTTGTGGCTAACATGAAAATTTGGTATTAATTCAAAATACATAATAGATAGATGAGGAGAACTCACTTTATAATTTTTTTTAACAATTATGGCATCAAGAAACAACTTACCACAACTTATACCCTAAAAAATAGTATTGAAAAAAGAAAGAATCATACTATTATGAGAATGATATGAAGTATGATGCCTTCAAACAACCTTCAAAATTGGTAATGAAAAGTAGTGGAAACATTGAGAATTGAAGCCTTGTAAAATTAGTGTAGAAAATGACTTCAAAGGAAGCTTATAGTGGTCATAAGCCTTATGTGGATTAATTCCATTTTTTTTGTCCAACATACACATATTATAGTTCAAAAGTGATAGAAGTTTGATGCAAGCTCCTAACTTTATATCTTTGTGGGATATTTTGATGCAACTAAAGTGTACATATTTTACAATACTAATATAAAATAATGTATTGTAAGTTGGGGTGTGGTTTGTTATGAACGTGGAGTATGGAAGTAACAATACAATGTATCATAAAAACACATAATAATGGCCACAAAAGATGACAATTTTCCTCCTCTCTAGACAAGTTTAAATGGAAATTCAAGCTCTAGTCGACTCTCAAGTTCACCAAGTTCTCATGATAGTTTATACTCAACTGATATTTCAAGTCTAGTATCTTTAAGAAAGGTATAATTTTTAAATTAAATTTATTAGATGAATTCTAATATGAACCAATTTGTTAATTTTTCTTTGCTTATTCAAGTTCAAGTTGAAATATTTTTGTATGAAGAAGAAATAAAAAAGAAAGTATGGATTGATGCTATGAATGAAGAGTTGAAAGCAATTGATAAAAATAATACATGGAATTTAGTGGAGCTTGGAAAATATAAATAGTTGATTAAAGTCTCAAATGGATTTATAAGGTGAAATATCATATTGATCATTTTGTAAAATAAGACAAGACAATATTAATGGACAAAGGATTTGCACAAACAACTTTATTTTATTATCCAAAATAATTAGCTCTAGTTGTAAGACTGATACCAAAGATTATCTCAACAATTTCTACACAATACAAGTAGAATGTATATTAGATGAATGCAAAAATTAACCTTCCTTAAATTGTATGTACATGAGGGAGTCTCCATAGAACAAACCATGGGCTATGAAATGAAGGGTAAAGAACAACTAGTTTACAAGTCAAAGAAATGTGTCTATGAGTTGAAGTAGGACCCTTCTTCTTGGTTTACAATGTTTGCTAGTTATTTCTTGAAGAGGGGTTTCAACATAAGCTATTCTAGGAAAAAATTATATGTCAAACATGTTGATAATTAAATTCTCATTGTTTTCTTTTATGTTGATAACCTTGCCTATTCAAGCAACAACAAAAATCTAATGGAAAAAAAATAAGAAGAAATGAAACAAGATTTTAAAATTCCAATTCTAATACTCATGCATTAATTTTTTTGTGAGGAACTACAACAACAATTAGAATACATATTTATTTCTCAAACCATGTAGAAAATATATTAACAAAGTTTAGATCAACAACATGTAAGGTAGTTTCAACTCTATTAACACTTAATAACAAATTAACCAAGGAAGATGCATGCTCCAAGGTGGTACTTTGTGTAGAAGTTTAGATGGGAGACTCATGTACCTCACTACAACTAAACTTGATATTAAATATTTTGTGAGCCTCATCTCTTGGTTCATGTTAGATCCACACAAGTTTCATTATCATGTTGCCAAAATAACATTAAAATATGTGAATAGCATGTGAAGTTTTAACATTCATTATTATTCCATTAAAATTTTTGAACTTATAGATTATTTCGATAGAAAATTAACTTCTAATTATATTTCTTATTTTTCAATCTTTTTGTTATTCATCTTTATTTAATTGATTTCTAATTCTTTTATAAAATTTATTCTAAAGATAGACATCTTTTTAAAAACTTATAAACATTTATATCAATACAATCAACAAAATTAATGAAAATATTAAAATTTATAAATTATACAATTTATTATCTTTATTTTATTCTAATTTATTATTTCTTTCAAGATTCTCTGTTAGACTGATAAATGCAACAAATATCCATGCACTAGGTTATCTCATCTCATAAACTATTAGTACATAAAACCAAACTACAAGTTACATACCCTTGACAAGAACGGCATCCACAACCTTTTTCCACTCATCCTTGACCCAGAGAATGTAGAAACCTGCAAGAAAAGATCTCATCAGTAACCCTAATTCAAATGAAACACATTCACTGACATTTTATTTGAGTTTTACATATCCAATAGCTTGGGATGGGACAGTGTTAGCCTCTGAGATAAGGAGACCTCTTTTGGTGGTCCTCTGAGAGTAGAACTTCACCTGAAAAGCTTGAGGAATCTTGTTTATTGCGCGGCACCGAGTGAAAGGAGCCAACATAACTGTGCACCCATTAAAATAGTAATCCAGTTAGAGACTACTGTAGACCTAAGAAAAAAATTTGCAGGAATTGGCAAACGTCAAAATATATGTTACCTGGGGGAAAGGTTGAACAGCGAACCCATCTGAAAGTGTGACAGAAGGTGAGAAGTGTAATCTACTGGCACTTTAGGAGAACAAGATTGGGCTTGGTGAGAAATGCTTCCATTCCTCAGTTTAGAGAACTACTAACGCCTGAGCTTGGCTTGGCATTTGGACCGTCTCATTGGAGGGCATTTATAGCCTTTTTCTCTCCATCCACCGACATATAAAATTCCTTTCACGTGAATGTAAAATGATTTCAACGGGAATACTTACTGTAAAATGTATTCTTCCTCTTTCTGTCTTGTCGAATACTATTTTGAGACAATCTGAGTTGGACATGTTTTTAACGTTAATCAAAATAGAAACGGCAAATGTATCTTCCTCTTTCTGTCTTGTCGAATACTATTTTGCATCCAGGTTCCCAACTTTGACTATATATCTATTGAAGAGGGGAGATTAGCATTCTATGAGACTACCACACAGATTCGAGCAAACACCAACCACTTTCTAGCTGCTGTCATAGGGTCAATAGACAAGAGCTCTCCAAAAGAACTAGCAATGCCATTGAATACGTCCTCATTCCAGTATTCCATCAAGAGACCAAGGAGTCTAGCCCAAGCTGGAACGTTCTCAAAAATAGAGTCAGATAGGTCCAGATGAGAGGTCCACTTCTTGAGGGCCAGGGAAGATTCTCCTATGACCCAAGGTCCACCACTCCTCATAGCCAAAATATCCTCCTTCTAGGTGAACTCAAAGGCAAAGAATCCTCTAGGAAAAGCAACCATTGTTACCTTCCCATTGATTCTCCACTTATTTTTGAAAAACTCCCTAACCACCTGAAAATTTGGTCTAGGGCCAATAAACTTTCCAACCAGAACTTTTTCCATCAAAGCAATATTATGATCAATAATCGGATCAGGCATAGAGATGGAAAACTTACCTTTCATTGGGTCAGAAAAATTGTGCATTGGAGGGAAAATCGATTTTCCATTTGGCTTTACACCAAATAGCAAAGACTAAGGTTTGCGCTTTGCTCCTTCCCTATCAACGGTCCCTACCACTTCATTGGAAATTTTTGCCTTTTTGTCCTTCAGGGGACCCCCCCAGGTATGTCTTTCCTCCCGGGTCCACCTGTATTTTGTTTCCAGTGTCCTTCTCATTAGATTCAACCTTACCTTTCTCCTCGCTTGGAACATGCACCCATTTTGCCTGAGATTCCTCAAATCCTACTCCATGACCTACTCCACTATTCAGAGATTCAAAATGCTTCTTTTCCTACCCGTGCTCCAGAGTCTTGCCCATTGCTGAACCTTACCTTCAATGAAATTTTCAAGATAGGAACAATAAGTTCATACAAGGCAAGGCAATAGATTGAATGCACTAAGTTAAGTTGAATTCCACTAATGAAATAAATATAATAGTAGAATTCTAACCAACTTCCCTTAAAGAAGTTAAAATATTGAAGTGTGGAGAAATGCTATGCAAATTGAATATGATCGTCTTTTAAAAAATAACACTTGGGAGTTTGTGATTCCACATTAGATGTAATCCTATAGGTTGCAAGTGGGTCTTTCAAAACAAGTAAAAGGTATATGACTCACTTGAAAACCACAAACAAAAGGGATTTTGCAAAAGTGTATGGTAAAAATGAGGGCATATATTATAAAAGAAACTTTTGCACCTGTTATATAGTTGACTACCATTAGTGCTTTGTTGACTCTCCTAACATAAAATAGATGTAAAGTTAATTAAATATGTGAAAATGACATTCTTGAATGGTGATCTCAATGAAACATTGTATATGACTCAACGAGAAAGATGTGTAATGAAAGTTAAACAAAAATAACTATGCAAGATTATCAAATCATTGTCTAGTTAAAGCAAGTCCCACAATCATGGTATGAAAACATCACCAAGCATATTCTGAAGATGAATTACAAGAACTTTGAATTTGATAATATGACACTTTTTAACAAAAAAATATTGAAAGAACAATTATACCTCTAATTATTTATAGATAAGTTATTTATAACTAATATAAATGACAATTATATATATATAATTGACTTAAGCATGTCTAATAGTAGTGGAAACATATTTTTGATAGGTTTAGAATGTGAATTTCTAACTAGACCTTTCAATGGATTCTTTTGGGGGGTGTCTTATCCTATTAAAATTTTTGGTGCATTCACTTTTTGTTTACATATAGTTTGGTCCTTTTTTTAAAAGAGTTTTCTAGGAAATTTCTTTGTGTAGAAATTTTGGATTGTAAAAAATAGAGTCTTATCAATTGAAGCTAAATTTATCGATAAAAAAAGATAGATTTATTGGAATTGATCTTTTAGAGTTGAATATTCAAGCCTTGACTACTAACATTTAGTGGAGATGGTGCAAACAATAGGATTAGCCTTGGGCCAAACTTCTAAACTATAAGTAGTTATAAGGTACTACTTTTGATGAGGTTCTACAAATGATTTTTCCTACTTAAGAAAAAACTCTATGATTTGGAATAATTTCAAGAAATGTTTGCAGAATTGACAAGGCTCATGATAATTCATCCTCTGCTCTAAAGTCAACATACTGATCAAACTTTGAATTCGGTGGAGTGGAATGGATGTAAAAGGGGTAATCAGTGTAACCCACGACCTGGTCATGAGTGTAGAAAGTAGAGCGGTCATAGTTGGTGAGCTCGGCTTGGAGAGCGAATCTGAGGGGCAGATCAGGATTCGAAATGAACAGCCTACCGAAGGATATCATGTCTGCGCTGCCACTGGACACGGCTTCCATGGCAGTCTCTCTACTGTATCCGCCGCTTCTCATAAGCCTTCCTCTGTACTCCTTCACGATGTTCCACATTGCCGCAGCCGCTATCTCGCCCTCTGCCGCCTCATCTTTGAGCCCTTCTTTAGTGAATCGCGGTTCCGTCATATGCAGGTAAGCAAGAGAATAAGAATTGAACAAGCCAATTAAGTGAGAGGTGAGAGAGAGGGGGTCGGAATCGCTAGCTCCGACGTGGTCTATAATGGGCGACACTCTTATAGCGGTGCGCTCAGCGCCTATTTCCCTCACCACTGCATCCACAACTTCCATGGCAAAACGGCATCTGTTGTGGATGGACCCGCCATAGTCGTCCACCCTATCGTTGATGCCGTTCTTGAGAAACTGGTCGATAAGGTACCCGTGTGCCGCGTGTATTTCCACGCCATCAAATCCCGCGTTCATGGCGTTCCTCGCTGCCTTACCAAACTCTTCAACCACAGCAGCGATTTCAGACGTGGAAAGCGCACCCGGGGAGGAGTAAGTGGCCTTTGAGCCGCCCGGCATCAAGATGCTCCATTCTTCTGATATTGCCTTGGCTGTAGACGAGACCGGAGCTTCTCCGTTGGGCTGATAAACTGCAACAAATGTCCAGAGAATAGCCAAATCTAACCCAAGTCCGCATAGAAAATGAACCAAAAAAAAAAACCGGTAATTGATTGAATTTCTTACCTGTGTGCGAAGCCCTGCCGACGTGCCAGAGCTGGCAGAAAATTACGCCGCCCTTGGCATGAACAGCGTCCACAACACTTTTCCACGCCTTCACTTGCTCCTCATTGAAAATACCTGGAGAATGCGGAAACCTGCCAGAAAAGATTTCATCAGTAGCCCTACATCAATTAAAACACATTAATTAATATGTTAATGTTAGTTTTATATACCCGATTGCTTGGGGCGAGACTGCGTTAGCTTCTGTGATGAGAAGGCCTCCTTTGGTGGTCCTCTGAGAATAGAACTTCACGTGACAAGCTTGAGGAATGTTGTTTATTGCGCGGCACCGAGTTACAGGAGCCAACACAACTCTACACACAATGAAAATAATAATGATGTTAGAGAGTAGAGTAGTCTTATGAAAAGAGGTTGCAGAATTTGGTAAACGTGAAAATATATTTTACCTGTGCGAAAGGTTGAACAGCTGGCCTATCTGCAAGGGTGACAGAAGGTGACGAGTGTTATCTGGTGGCTGTTGAGGAGAACCAGGCTGGGCTTCGTGAGAAATACCTGTTTTCCACATTTTGGAGAACTAACTGAGATCGGATGTAATAAAATTATGTTGCTTCTTTCTTCAACAATTTTACAGACCGCAGAATGTGGGCTGAGCTTGGTTTGTTTAGCATTTGGAGCCTTTTTTTTTTCTCTATCCACAGACGTTTATAAATTTCTTCTGCGTGAATGTAAAATGTAAAAGGTGCAAATGGAATTCCCATGGACGGTAGCTGTCGTATTCCGAATATATTGGAGTAAATCTGAGCCTTTAGATGTTGGGGGTTGATCGGCGGCATACTTTCCGAACATGTGAGAATCCATTAAAGTTTAGAAAATATTTTTATATATAAAAAGTGACAGCTTTTTGAAGATGTATGGCGTCATATCAAGGGTTCGTGCAAATAGTCACTATATTCGTTTGTCAAAATAGTACCTTTATTTTCCCTATATTATATTGTAGGAGATAAAAGTGCTTTGCTTTTTTCTTTTCAATCATATTGTGTTTCCAAGGGTTATATATAGGGATGCGTGAGATTTAGGTTTCTTGTCAATCATATTATGTTTTCCAGGGTTATAGATAGGTACGTGTGAGATTTAGATTCTAAAAGATTTTGAGTTGTGTGTTGTGTCTTTAAAAATATTTTTTTACATTATTTTAATCATAGAATATCAATTTCATAATGAAGAAAATATATTTATGTATTAGTTCGCAATATTATATTTGTAAGTTCAATTATTTGTTACTTTATCTTTATCAAAGTTCTTTTTTTTTGTTTTATTCTATGTTTTGATAAACTTTAAATAAATCTAGGGGCTTTGTTACTACTAAATAATTCAATCCCTCTAATCTTTTGCCATAACATATCTTAAGAGTGATCTTTAGTACCAACCACTTTTTTTTATGAAAATATACTTTAAACAAACATCTTTTGCACGTATTGAAGGTATGCTTCTATCTAGAATCAAATTGCAGCATTAAAATAAAACCACATCATTTAGAACATGACAGTGGATGCAACCGCATACTCCATAAAATTCTATGTTGACTTAATTCATATTTTGTTGTTCTACTTCTAATTCATTCAACATTAAGTGGTTTTGAGATATAATTAGAAGTTACAATGAACAAATCTCTATTGACTATCAAAATGATCCTAAGTCCTCCCACTTTTAGTTTCCAAGTTTTTGATCATTTTCATATAATCCATCATAATGGTTTGTCTAAAATTTTATTAACTTTTATTAATCTATTAGTTGTAGATATATTTGTAGGGTGAATTTTTTATCCCTATATTTTGATAAACCTTGACTTTTTTTTATCCTACTTAGAGTATTATCTCTAAGTATCCTTCTTTGTTGTTTTTCTAAATCTATCATGTTCAATTAAAATCTAAAATTTCATAGATCATTTGTTCCCCTTGTACATAATGGATACATTCAAATTGATTCAAAATTTTATACGTTTTCTTTGCATAACTCTAATGATTTGGTTGTTCATGATTATATTTCAATGATGTTTTTCTTCTTAATTGCACTATTTACTCCCCTTGTTCTATTGTGTATTTTCTATGAGGCATATATGTCATAAAACCCTTATAAGGATTGAATTAAAAATATTTAAACATATATGAGATTTGATATATTTATTTTATTTATATGGATATAATGCTGGGAAAAAGTACATAATTGTGTTACAGTTTTAGCTAACTTATCAACACAAGTGAGTTTAAGCATTTGCAGTTAAAAAACAATTTTGATCAAACATGTGGTCTAGCTAGATTCATTCTATCTAAGTTAGATATTGAACCATAGATTTTTTAGTAGGGCTTATAGGCTACTCTTGTGCTCTTAGGATGTTTCACCTAAAAGGAGAGAGATAAACCCCACTCAAAAGATCTAGCTAGGTTCACTCAAATTATGCAATGTATGATGTTATTAAGACTAAATGGGATGATCTAAATGCAACTAAACAATGAAATTGACTGATTATGAATGCAAAACCTAAGAAATATGCAATGTTTGAAAACACATTGTGATATGTAAAAAGACCTAGAAAATGACTTAGAGATGCAAGTAAAACAAAATAGAAAGTTGTAAAATTGAATGTGTGCACCTGAGAACTTGTTGGAGACTGGAAATGACTCTGAAATTCTAAATATGCTGATTTTTAGGCCTGGTGGGACTCATTTGCCATTCTGGGCGAATGAGTCCTAGTTCTGCAAAACTGTTTCAGAACCCATTTCAGACAAAAGGGTATCTAAAAATGCAGAAAACCAAAAACTAACCTGGAAGTTGGACTCATTCACCACCCATGGCGAATGAGTCCACCTTTTAATTTTTGAATATTCAAAGGTGGAAATAGGAGCTCTCAGTTTGCACATTCTACTTCTACAGGTGTCTGGTTTTGAAACTGTTGGATTCGAGCCTGAAAGTCACTTTTTGTTGATATTTTTCCTTGAACAATGAAGAGAAGACTTGAACAACTTTGCAACCTAATTCTTAATGATTCCCAAGCTCCCAAGATGCTTGAATATGCAAACACACAAAACAAAAGAGAGAGAAATGTTGAATGTTAGGGCATGGGGGTTTGCCTTGGTTAAACCCCTTTTTAGGTAAATAAACCAAATGAAGAAAATAATTTAATGAAGCATGCAACGATAGAGATATTACCTTTCCATGATGATTGATCTTGATTGTTTGCAACTAAACATGAATAATCCGCCCTTGAATTTCTTAGGAAGCTAACTTGATGACTTGCAATGATGAAACCCTAACTTGCTTGACTTGATAGAGAAGATAGATGATGAATGATTGATGTGTATGAGTTAGTGAATGAATGAGGTTAAAATGCATGTAAAAACACTTATTTATACACACTTGTGCCTTAGTAACGCATTGATACCTCATCATAGGCTGACATCAACTAATTTTGAATAAAAATTTGAAAGGAAATTTGAAAAAAAATGAATTTGGAGCTAAGAGGGACTCATTCGCCACCCATGGTGAATGGATCCCACCTCAGGCTTGAAAGTGGTTGTCGAGAATTAAGTCACATTTAATGTTATTTGTTGGGTTTACATTCAAAAATACACTTATAAGGGCATAAAGGGGTCAAATAAAGCATAAGAAAGGTGTAAATAGTGAAATTAAGCCTAGAAAAGCATGAAATCTTGTTACAAGACTTTACAACACTTCAAAATAGGACTTAATAAGGAATAAAAAGGGAATATTTAGATGAATTATAATGAGAAGAGTCTAGAAAAGTGTAGAAATGTGTTACAACACTTCACAACACCTTCACAAGACATTAATAAATGTATTCTATTCAATTTGCAAAGGTCCATGACCTAGTGTGGACATGTAAAACACCTCACAACACTAAATCAAAGCCTCATTAAGTGTAATTTATTATGAATTATTCCCATGTCAAGTAAGAGGTCCTTTTTTCTACGGTACATTTAGCCCCCACTTTGGTGAGAGGACAAACTTGCTTCAAACTCACACTAAAGTAGACATTCAAGAGAGATCTGAGTGTATAGATGCAGATGAAAAAGAATGACAAAGATCAAGAAGGAAATCAAGCCCCTAGGATCCAAAATCCTAAGTCAAGCCATCAAGATATATAATCATGCAATGGTAAGAACTAAAGGAAAGAAAAATGGGGTGGAAAACATGTGCTCACTCTGGGGCCACGAAACATCAGGTCATCTGTGGGGTGAGATGTCCAAAGAAGTGGTTTAGTGAGAAATTCATGCTAGTGTGTTGGCTTCCCACCATACTAACCATACCAAATTTATGCTCCTGATAACATTGATAAGGCACCACAATGTAAATGCTTTTGTAAATTTTTTTGAATGCTACATAAAAAAATTGCTAAAGGGGATTTTGCTTTGTTCGTGTAAGGTCTTCTTCTTACAGAGCATTGTGCCTAATTTCTCCAAGAGAGGACAATTCAGGATCTCAGATCGTTATCCATGGGATGCCTTGTTCACATCAGGCCACTTTAGTTGATCATTATTCCCTAGTCAGATCGTTATCCATGGGATGATTTTTTTGCATCAAGCCATTTCAATTGATCATACACTCTTGGAAGGAATCAAACTCAATGACACCACTAAGGAGAGGAAACATCACAAAATAAAGCAAATCAAACCATGAAATTTGTAAAAATATGTTACCTATGTATGCCCCCACTTTAAAGTGGTTGCTACACTGGTTGCTACACCATTACTGTGAGCAATTGCTTTAAAGTAGAAGAGAATATGAGAGCTTATTCGAAAAGCCTTATGCCAAGTCATATGTTTTCAACAAGTTGCATCATGAAGAAAGGGAGTATGTCATATGCGAGTCAATCTTAAGACATGTCATCCACATCCCAAGCTTGATCTTCTACGTTCATGAAAGGTTAACGACTAGTCAAAAGAGATAATGACAAGTGACATATAGGGACAAGGCTATCAAACCCCTTGCCCCCACTTAGTGCAAGACAAAGGTGAGCCTAGAATGGATGATGGTATGCTGTCCCTTGCAATGGATGCAAAACATGCGATAGTGAGTATGCTACGATTCTACAACTATTACATGGCAAGGAGCAGTAACTAATTTTCTTTATGTGATTAAGGAAACAAAGGTTCCACTTGATATATGTTTAATGAGATATCTATCAATTTAGGATGTACCAAGGTTAGATTTTTCTTGGAAGAATCTTGAGTAAGAGTATGGATGTTGAGTGAAGATTTGTTGGATGGGTTGATGTCTATGAAAGGAAAATCATGAAGACAATGAGTCGGAAGAATGTGGTTGGATGTATTGTGAGTTTGTTTCTTGTGTGATGGTGGGTAAAGAATGAAAGGATTCTTAGATGTGGCCAAAATAAATTTAGTACACATAGGGGGATGATTAATGGTTGGATGTTTTTGAGTATCAATAGTGGTGATATGAGAAGAAGCCTTTGTTTCGTTGGCTACTTTCTCTAAGGTATCATTCTTATGTGACATAATATCGACCTTAGGAGGAGAGCTAATATGTTCATCACATGTCATACTTGGATTGGCAAGATATCTTCATTACTCATAGGAGAGGCATCAAGAGAAGGATAGCTAGGGGTTTCATGGTTACTAATGATTGGAATTTTTTGTTGAAAGAGATCTTCCAACACGATAACTTCTAACACTAAACTATCTTCTACATGTGTAGAGAAGATAGTAGGAGAAGAAAAGGGTTGATTATCTATATTATCTATACTTACATCCTCATGTCCTAGAATGTTCTCTTGAGTTGGAAGGATAGGATTTTCATAGCTCTCAATCATATTCACCACACAAATTTGTTTTTCATGATCTTTCAAGATTGTATTCGTACTCACTAAAAGATTTTCACAAGTAGGGGAGGTGTTTGGAGATGAATGGGGACTTGGTAAGGTAGTGGTAATGATTCCAGCTCCATGTGTCATAATGTTGTTGCAAGGGGGAGAAGAAGGAAGACAAGCATGACCTTCATGATCTTCAATGATTTTGTCTTATTTCATCAAGATACCTTCATCACAAATGGGAGAGATATCAAGAGAAGAACAATTATGATTATCATGATTATCAATGCATGCATCCGTTTGTGTCAAATACTTAGGGGATGATCTTAGTTAGAGGAATTACTTAAGGGCTTCATCTAACATGTCTAAATCATCACTACTAAGGGGCTTGGATGTTATGGTTTTTCAAAATTGAACCATTTTTTGAATTGGATTGTTTGATGTTTGTTGATTTTTGTTTTCATTTTCTAATGAATCTAGTCTAAATGAACTAGGAACTAATGTTGAAAATGAAAATTGTAAAAGTATAAGTGCCATGAATGTAAATAATGCTTATTTCTAATGATTTAAATGTAAGAGAAGGTATGCAACTTAAAATGCAATGTAAAGACGTAGGATGAAATGCAACTTTTCAAATTTCAAACAAAGTAATTTACTAATGACACTATGCAATATCTAAGAGATGAAAAATTGGAAGTGCAAATGTGAATTTTAACAATGCATGAAATGAGCTAATGCAAGCTAAATCTAATAAAATGCAAGATAAAAAAAGTTAGCCAACTGATACAGATAACTGATGGCAGCAAACAAAAGCATAAAAATAGGGTTTTCAGCTCTGTAAAAGGTAGTTTCAGGGGTCAAAAGGGACTGATTAGCCCATGGTGGTGAATGAGTCCTAGTGGGGATTTTTTTGAGATTTTTCAAAATTTTCTAAGGGATTTTTATCTTTTTTGTGTTGTAAGATGCAAACCTAAGATTAAAATGAAAATTTTCAAAAAATATTAATGATTTTAGATGCCAAAAATGCAACCTAAATGCACTTTTCATGAATGCAAAATTTGAAACGTAGCATGCAAATTAATCCATGCAAACCCTAACGCAAGATCAATGTGAGGCTAGATCTATGATGAAGGAATCCAAATGAGAAAAGAAAGTATTTAGAAAAAGTAGGTTCACCACAATCAATCGTAGATTTTTGGCACCCTAATCCTTTCTTGCACTTCTAGGGTTTTTCACCTAAAAAAAGAAAGTAGAGCCAAAAGTCTAGCTACGTTCACTCAAATTATGCAATGTATGATGTTATTAAGACTAAATGGGATGATCTAAATGAAACTAAACAATGCAATTGAGTGATTATGAATGAAAAACCTAAGAAATATGCAATTTTTGAAAACACATTGTGATATGCAAAAAGACTTAGAAATGCAAGTAAAACAAAACAGAAAGTTGTAAAACTGAATGTGTGCACCTAAGAACTTGTTGGAGAATAGAAATGACTCTAAATTTTTGAAGATGCTAATTTTTAGGCCTACTAGAACTCATTTTCCATTCTGGGTGAATCAGTCCCAATTTTGCAAAACTGTTCTGGAACCCGTTTTAGACAAAAGGGTATCTAAACATGCAGAAAACCAAAAACTGACCTAGAAGTGGGACTCATTCGCCACCCATGGTGAATGAGTCCACTTTTTAAGTTTTGAATATTCAAAGGTGGAAATAGGAGCTCTCGGTTTGCACTTTCTACTTCTACATGTGTCTGGTTATGAAATTGTCGGATTCGGGCCTAAAAGTCACTTTTTGTTGATATTTTTCCTTAAACAATGAAGAGAAGACTTGAACAACTTTGAAACTTGATTATTAATGATTCCCAAGCTTCCAAGATGCCTAAATATACAAACACACAAGACAAGAGATGGAGAAATGTTGAATGTTAGGGCATGGGGGTTTGCCTTGGTCAAACCCCTTTTTAGTTAATTAAACCAAATGAAGAAAATAATTTAATGAAGCATACACCAATAGAGATATTACCTTGCCATGATGATTGATCTTGATTGTCTACAACTAAACATGAATAATCTACCCTTGAATGTCTTAGGAAGCTAACTTGATGAGTTGCAATGATGAAACCCTAGCTTGCTTGACTTGATAGAGAAGATAGATGATGAGTGAATGATGTGTATGAGTTAGTGAATGAATGGGGTTAAAATGGATGTAAAAACACTTATTTATACACACTTGTGCCTTAGTAACCCATTGACACCTCATCATAGGCTGACATCAAGTAATTTTGAATAAAAACCCGAAAGGAAATTTGACTTTTTTTGAATTTGGAGCTAAGAGGGACTCAATCGCCACCCATGGCAACTGGGTCCCACCTCAAGCTTGAAAGTGGGTGTCAAAAATTAATTCACATTTAATGTTATTTGTCAGGTTTACATTAAAAAATACAATTAATTAAGCCTTATAAGGGCATAAAGGGGTCAAATAAAGCATAAGAAAGGTGTGAATAGTGAAATTAAGCCTAGAAAAGCATGAAATCTTGTTACAAGACTTTACAACACTTCAAAATAGGAATTGATAAGGAATAAAAGGGGAATATTTAAATGAATTATAATGAGAAGAGTTTAGAAAAATGTAGAAATGTGTTACAACACTTCACAACACCTTCACGAGACATTAATAAATGTATTTTATTCAATTTGCAAGGGTCCAAGACCTAGTGTGGACATGTAAAACACCTCAAAACACTAAATCAAAGCCTCATTAAGTCTAAATTATCATGATTTATTCCCATGTCAAGTAAGAGGTCCTTTTTTCTATAGTACAGATATGTGTCACAATTTTTCCAATTAGAAATGTCCACTAAATGCATATGTTGTATCACTTTGAAGAAAATTTATCCAAATAATAATATTTTTTTTTTAAAAAGTATGTTTCAACAACTCCTACTCTTATAAATAAAATTTTAGAAAAATATAAAAAATACATTTTTATAGACTGCAAGTATATTTTTCAAAAATAGATTGTTTTAAATATTTTTATTATTTTTTATTAATATTTTATTTTTAGTAAACGTAGGTCATCAACATCAAAATATAAGTTGATTATATTTTTAAGAAAAAATACTAGAACTTATTTAAATTTTTTGAAAAGAAAATGATACACTAGATAAAAGATTCTATGTTAAGATGATATATTTTTTTTCTATTTTGGATAAATAGTTAAGACAAAAAGTGATGTCCCATAGACATTGTTGTGTTTTTTGTGCACATGAGTTTTAAAATTTATGTAAATTATCAAAATATAGGGAAAATAAATCCATCCAATAAATTTGCAAGTTATAAATACAAAAAGAAAACAAATAGAAGGAAAACATTTTTTTTGTATATAAAGAGAAACATAGTATTTAACTTCATTTTTCAACATTTTATTAAGAACTAAATTATAACATCTATTTTAAAAAATAAAATATTCAAATATATCTTTTCATTTTTCTAAAAAAATAAACATAAAATACATTAAAAAATATGCATCTCATTAGTTTACATCATTTCAAAATTCAAAACATATATATGCCACTTTCTAGTGATTCAAGTTAAAAGTTGGATTAATGTTGGTTGTTTCCTTTATAAAAATAATTATATAACTTTGTACTTTTACCTTGCTATCTCAATGATTCATTCATTGAATATACTTTAATTATAATATAGTGTGGAATTTTTATTGATTCTTCTTTTATCTTATAAAATTGTTTAAAAAATAAAAATGTATGCATTTATTCATTAGTTGGCCTTCCATGTGATTGTTTGATAATTTATGTCTTTCATCCTTTAGTGCACATTCCCTAAATTGATAATGTAAACACCAATGTGTGTTTTCTCATACATCTCTTAAGGATACTCACTCTCTAATGTAGGAGAATCTAGGGGTACTAGCAATCTTACATCACCAAAAATATTGCTATTTTATTTTATTTGTTTGTATGTGGAAAATGAATATTTAATTTGCAATAATGTGATTTTCCTTTATGGTGATATGTAAATGTAAATTTTGGAGGAAATATGTTGAGGAAAATGTTTCCAAGGAATTTAAATGGTGAAATATTCCTTTTAGGCATCCATTTCTTGGTGGGGACCACTTGGGGTGCATGTGCTTGCATGTTTAATTGCATGCCTTGCATACCATTGCATGTTTGTGTCACAAGCTTTGCATTTTACTGCATGTTCATATTTGGAGCCATCGAGGCTACCAAAGATTAATGAAGATGCAAGAATTGACTAAATTTGATTGGGCATGGTTTAGGTGCCCATGTGAAGGCCATGTGAGAATTGATTAATTTATTATTTTTATGATTATTTCTCCAAATGGGGCATGGGTTTTCTAGGGAGGTGTTTTTCTTGTGGTTTTGAAAAACCATAGTGGTTTTCTCATTTTAAAACTTCTATATTATGATTCCTTGTCATTTTTGGGAGATGGCCAGCTTTGGGAATTTTTGTACATGAGATGGAGAGATGTTGCTAGATTGGAGAGAGGATTTTAAGACTCCATTGTTGTAGATTTCTATTTGCATAGCAGCCCATGTTTTTGGGAGATAGTGAGCTAGTGAAGTTTGTGTGAAGGGAGCTTGAGAGATTCAGATGAAAGAAGGTTGAAAGAGACCAAGAAGACATTTTTGTTGCAAGTTTGGAGGTGTGCTATAACAGAAAGAAGATTGATGATTTCATGATTTGACTGCAGTAGTGATTACTAATGATGAATGCCGATTAAATGAGCTAGAATCAAGTGAAAAAAGAGAGGTTGATTAAAACCATTTTGTATTTTAGTTTTTCTATCATATTTTAGTCTCATATCAGATTTGTAATGATTTTATTTAGCCCATATGGCTTCACAACCAATAGTTTCATATATGTTATGTAATTCTTGAATTTTCAGGAGATTTTGAATGAACAAAGAACACTTCTTGCAAATTTTTGTGTTGTTTCAAACCATTTATTATTTGCATTTTCATATTATTGTGAGTATGTGAATGAGGGTTGGTTTCCTCCTCCATCACTCTCAATCCTCTCCCGTTACATGATGTTATTTTGAATAATGATGTTATCCTTCACATTACAAATGATAGACCTTATTCTACATCCTTGGATTCATTATCTCTTGGTGTTTAATCTAGTGACTCAAGGTTAACAAATTTTTTTATTCAATGGAAACATATTATTTTGTACCTCACATGATGTCATTTATGATGTATTTCCTTGAGCATATGAATATATCTATATTTCATATATACATAATATTTTTAAATATCTATGATGACTCTCTTTTGGATCCATATTTTTGAGAAATTCAATTATCATGGTGTCTAACATAAATATTATATTGATTCACATGATAAAATTCTATATCAAAATAAATTAAGTAGATCTTAAACTACTTGAATAATATGATTTTTAGCTTCACCTGCTCCATATTACACTTGAATTTCCTATGAATAACTTCTCCATACCTATAAAAAGTTTTGATGAACCCTCCACCTCATCCTCTTGAAAAAATATTTTCATCTCTTTCTTTTTACTTTCAATTACCATTATGAGAAGTTCCTACTTTTCCCTCATAAGAATGATGCCTCTTTCATTGATAGCTTGTCTTCTTCCCCTAGAAAACCTCATTTTTTCTTGTATTATTGTATTGCATCCTAGATAGTTTATTTTCCACCCTCCCCTAGCTTCTTCATATCCATTACAATTTGCAATGAACCCTTCACCTCTTCCTCTTAAAAAAATATCTCCCTCTCTTGCTTTTGACTTTTAATTACCATTTTGAGACGTCTACACTTCTCCTTCCTAATAATGATTCACTCTTTCATTTTTATCTTGTCCTCTTCTCCTAGAGAACCTTATTATCCTCTTGCATTATTCTATTTCCTTCTAGATAGTTTCTTTCTACCCTCCCCTAGCTTTTCCATATCCATAAAAAGTTTTAATGAAAAATTCACGTCTTCCTCTTAAAATAAATAGCTTCCTCTCTTTCTTTTGAATTAATTTACCATTTTTAGAAGTTCCCACTTCTCTTATGTAAGAATGATTCCCTCTTTCATTTTAGCTTGTCAATTTCCCATAGAGAACCTCGCTATCCTCTTATATTATTCTCTTTCCTCCAGGAACATTGGTAGGCCTCTTCCATTAACCTTAATCTTATTGAAACTAAATTCATATTTGAATAGAAATATAGATTTCACTAGCATACCTTGAAATCCTATCTTAATTATGTTCCACATAACTTTCACAAATTTTCATCTTGTTCAAATCCTTACATATTTCTACCCTCATGTCCTTTTATTAAAATTATATAGTCTTGTACATAACTTTATTTTATAATTTATTGGAAAAATATAAACTTTAGTTTTATAACCAATTTGTCCTATTTTTTTAATTTTTCCTCATCAATGTGAAAATTTGAGTTTCCTAAGTGTGTTTAAGATTTTAACTAATATATATTACTAACTTTAAGACTATCTCAGGGAATTTATTATTTTTTCTAAGGAAGAAAATGGAAAGATTAGCAAGGACAATGTTTAAGACAAAGGGGATGCAATCTCAATTTTTTTTCCCCAGCATGGAATGTCCCTTGATGATAAAGGAGGAGTTCTTGTTTCAAATGTTTCTGATGAAGAACTCTTTATCTTGGTTAAATCTAGAAATAAGAAAAAACCAAAGTCTCTCTCATTATCCTAGGGAGTCATCACAAGAAATAGATGGAAGGAAAATTGTGGGTGTGCTCAAAGGGGAAAAAACAAACCCTCTTCTAAAAAAAAAAGGAAAATGAAATAAAACTAGAAATAGTTGAAGGTATCCAAAATACTTTGTTTGAGATGTGCTCAAAGATCACACCTCAAAAGAATTAATGAAGATCATATCTTGGAATGTTAGAGGGTTAAATAACCCTCACAAGAATGATCTCCTATCAAATTTGATTAGAGATCATAAACCTGATAATTTACTCATTCAAGAGACTAAGATGTAAACTAAGAAACTATAAAAGATTATAAATATTTTCTTCAAGGATTGTGGTATTCATAGTGTTAGCATTGATTATGCTTCGGGGCTTGTATTGTTACTCTTTGGAACTAGAGAATTATAAAAGGTGAGACTTTATATATAGATTCGAACCATGTTATTACTTGTTTTCAACATTTGAGAGATGATAAGACCTATATTTTATCTAATATTTCTATGCAAAATAATAAAAGTAATAGAAAGAAAATTTGGTCAAAGCATAGAAATTTTAAGGCTACTCATTAGGGTGTTAGCTGGCCTTTTATGAGATATTTTAACATGTCTTTAAAAGAAGATGAGAAACAAGGGGGATCCCAAGTTCCTATCAATAGTAGATATGACCTTTTGGATTTTATTTATAACCAATATTTAATGGATATTGACCTTCAAGGTGCAACCTTTACTTGGTCCAATCGTCATGTGGAATTTTTTTTTATTTAGGTAAAACTAGATCATGCTCTTATTTTGGCAAATTGGCTTGTTTCCTTCTCTTGCCCTCTCTCGGATCTTATAAGATTGGGATCTAATCATTTTCCCATTCCCCTAGCTACTGATATTTTGGGTAGGAAGAAACATATTCCATTTACATTTAAAATAATATGGTTAATAAATCTATATCTTAAAAATAAGATCCAAGAATGGTGGAATGTGAAAGTTGATAGATTTTCTATGTATACAGTGGCTAAAAAATTAACTCATGTTAAAATGAATGTTCAAAATGGAATAAATCTTTATTTGGTCAAATCTTTATTGAAAAAGCTTCCTTAAAAAGTGAATTAGGAAAAGTTCAAAAAGATATTCAAGCAAATAGGTTTAAGCCTGTGATTCAATCTAAAGAGAATGATTTGCTAATTTTCCTCCACAATATTATTATGAAAGAAGAGGATTTATAGAAACAAAGTTCTAGGGTAGTCTAGTTACAAAGTGGGGATAAAAATAATACAATTTTTTTCCACCTATCAACATTAAAGCACCGAGCTGAGCTAATCATATTAAAACTATTCAAAGTAATGGTATTAGCATTGACAACAAGGAGGATATTATATGTTGGCAGCTATTGGTTTATTCTCTAATCTACACACTATTTATGAGGAGATTGATCCTATTTATGAAGAGCAATTCCTCAATGTCATTCCTAATATCTTATTGGAGGAATGTAATAGAATGCTTGTGGGTATACATTTTGAGGAAGAAGAGGGTTGTTTTTTCTTTTCCCTAATAGATTTCCCATGTTCTTCTTCTAGAACTTTTGGGAGTATGTTGGGAAGGATGTCTTTGCTACTATGAAGGATTTTTTTGGTAGCTGACATGTGTTAAAAGAGTTTAATTCAATCTATACTGTCATGATCCCTAAGATCCCTCAAGCAAACTCTTTTGGGGATTTTAGACCTATCGGCTTATGCAATTCCATTTATAATTTTTTTTCTAAAGTGTTGGCTTTAAGATTACAAGAAATTATTCTTAATGTAATCTCCATTCAAAAAAGTGGTTTCATCCTTGGTAGGAAAATTTTGAGTTATATTGTTATTGTGCATGAGAATATTCACTCACTATCTATTAATAAGAAAGATGGATTTTTTATGAAACTGAATCTTATGAAAGCTTATGATTGGGTTAATTGGAAATTCCTTAAATTAAAGTTTTGAAGGCCTTTGGTTTTGGCAAGAAAATTGTTGAGATCATTTGGCAACTTATTGTAACACCTAAGTTCTCAATGATTATTAATGGGTCTCTATCAAGTTATTTCTATAGCTCTAGAGGGATTAGATGAGGAGATCCCATTTTCCCTTTCCTCTTTGTGCTTATGGTGGAATCTTTGGGAAGATCTTTATAGAAGGCTATCAATGTTGGTTCTCTAATGGGGATTTCTTTGTCTTCTTTCAACTAGGTGTGTTCTTATCAAAAAATTGTTGATGATACTCTAGTTATGGGGGAAGCCTCTGTTATAGAAGCAAGAAATCTCAACTCCATTTTTCCTAAATATGAAGTAGCTTCTGGTAAAAAAATTAGTCTTCCTAAAAGATCCATTTTCTTCTTGAATATACCCGAGACTAGGAAATTGTCTATTGTGTGCATCCCCGAGTGTCAGATTGGCTATCTCTCAAATTTGTATTTAGGTATGCCTTTGTGCACTAACTTGATACCTAATTATTTTTGGTTAAATATTTTGGATAGGTTTCAGTCTAAACTTTTGGGATGGAAATGAGCTTTTCTTAGTCAAATTGGTAAGATCCAACTTATAAAGTCAACTCTTCAAAATTTACCTATCTATGCTATGAGCCTTGATGAGCTTAAAATATGTTCATAAGTTTGGATATTATGATGAACTTTTAATATCTTTACTTTTGTTTTTTGTGGCTGTTTGAACTATGTTGAAACTTTTTATGAGGATATCCTGTAGCAAAATACTTTCATATTCCTGTAGCTTATTGTGTTGACTTGATTACATTTATTGCCCCGTTGACTCCTTAAATGACTGGTTTATCGCATATAGTTTTTGAATGATGAAATAGATTTAAATGTGTGATTAATGAATGGATATTGTGTATGTGCCATACGTCTTTTCTTTCGCACCTATTACCTTTTATTTCACAGGTTGTTGAAGAATGATCGAGTCAAGCGCAGTCGATCTTGGCCTTGCAGTAAAGTCCATTTCCTGCACGACTTCGAGGAAGCTCCGACGAAGACTCTTTGACCAAAACCGTTGGGAAAAATTTTTAATGATAGTCAATTTGGAAAGAGTGGAGCGCTAGATTCTCTCTGGATCAGGTTGAACGCATAAATTCATTTATGAAGTTTGTTCCTTGATTCAGGGATACACTTTAGTTCCACGTCTTTCTTTGATTGGGTTAGTTAGTTAGTTGCTCTCCTGATTTAAAAATAAGGGTTCTCCTCCTGCGTGTAATACCCCTCTTACTGTTTGGATTTATTAATTTCTATGCTTTAACTTGATACGTTGATACTATGATGATACTATTATGGTTTGATTTGGTTGGTTTGAAGTTTGATGATGTTATTCCTTTAGTGGACATGATCATTTGATATGACATTATTAGTATGATTTATGATACTCTGTGTGTTGATTGGATTATTGTTTATTCAAATAGTTGTTCATTAATGTTTATATGTCAATGTGATGATTCTATGGTGATGTTATTTAATTCAGTATTATTTTATAATGCGATGGTTAATAATTAGTTATGATGCAGTAGTTAAGTAATCACATTATCTTATGATCAATTTGGTTAGAAATGTTAGTTCGTCATTGATATTGTAATTGTTAGAATAGATTAGGTGAGAGGACAGTGTAGCATCACTCATTCACGAGTGCCCTGCTACACTGCAATTCCTTCTCATGATAGGATGTTTGACTATATATATATACATGTGCTACTTGACGTTTATTTGGATGCAGGATTGTAGGAATAAGTCTCGATTCCACTTGCTTCGGCAGGACAGGGCGAGCAATAAATTAACCCAATGGGAAAGATGTTGAAAAAGGGAGTAGGTTTGGAAGTGTCCCCGTCCCAAGTCTGTCATTTGTTGTGAGTCGTGTGTCATGACTGAAGTGTTGTCCTTGTTGTTATGCATTTTGATTGTTGAGTATTTATTTATGGTTAGTGTTCAAGTAATTAATCTTATTTGATAAGATAATTAATTAAAGTTGGTTTGTTGTTTTGATTTAATTGTGAGTTAGTAAATGGTTAAATTTAAATATATTATAAATTAAAAAGAAGTGATTTAATTAATTAAAAGTGCAAATAATGATAATTAAATGAATATTGTTGAAGATAATTAAATATTATCTTTTTATTAATAATAAATTAAAAAAAAAGAATCATGTGCAGATAATATCTTAATTAAATAAATTATTTTAATTAAAATTGTAGATAAGTTGTGCTTTTAAAAGCTGGGAAAAGGACCAATAAGAAAAGAGGATTTTTGAGAAAAGAAAGCAGAAGAGCTTTATGGAATCTTTATTTTGATTTATTATTTTTATGAGAAAATTATTCAGAGACAAGAGCTCTCTCTGTTGTATTTGGTCTGAAGAGGAAAAGAAAAGGAAATAGCTTTGTTTTTGGTGCTTCTAGAAAAATAATTGTTTTGGAAGAAAGATAGATTCGAAGAGAGAGTTGCAGGAGGAAATCGAGATGAGAGGAGGCTACATAAGGGATTCTTCAACAAATGTGGGACTCTAGGTTTTCTTCTGTTATTATTATTATTTATTTTTTTTATAAACAAAATTTGGCTTACTGTGCTTTAAGAAATTTCATTGAAAGGAATTCCGTGATTTGGAAACTTGTCTGTATTAAAACCCTTGTATCTTCTATTGAAAACATTAGTAAATTTTTTTGAAATTTTTTAACTTAGTAGTGAAAATTATTGTTTTTGAAATAAAAATAGCTTTACATTGAAGGTTGAACTTGCATGTTGGATCTGTATTGGTTTATTGAAAATCTATTATATTATTGTTTTTCTGAATTTCTGGTTATATATATATATATATAGAATTAAATATACATACATAGTATTATTTTGTCTAAACCATTAGAATGAATATACCATTATATTACAGTGTCGATATTTGAGAATATTGAATAAACTATACTTAATTAATTTTATATTTTTGCATGTTCTTCTGTAATTCCTTGTTATGCGAATTAAAATTTAAAGAAAAAATAAATAAATGTTCTTTTAAAAATATTTGGGCGAATTTTATTTTTGGAGTTCGTGTTTTGGTTAAGTACAAATTTTATATTATACCAAAATGAAATTATTATTATTATTATTTTAAAAACACGTTTATTTATTCGTTTTAATTTCTGTGCCTGTGTGTTTGGACAGAAATATGGATTTTAAAATAAATATAAATAAATATAAAATAAAAATTATTAAATTTTATTGGGGATGTACCCCTGCGTGTGGTTAAGGCCACGGCAGTCAAGGACTACAGTACCCAGCAGCCCAAGTGGCTGCTGGCTCGACAACCCTTGGCTACTGTGCACGGCCATTGGGGAGGCCACGGCCTCCCTAATGGGAGGTACATAGCCTCCTCAATGGAGGCGTACCTCTTAAAAGGTTCTTTTTATTTTTATTTTTTTTAGAAATTTCATTTTTTAATTTAAAAAAGTTTGTAAATTTAATTTAAATTTGCGAATTTGATTTATTAAATAAATTTTATAATTTGATTTTTTATTAATATTTAGTTAATATAAATATATAAATATATATATATATATTATATATTATTTGATATATATTTATTATATAATATTTAATATATACATATATATATTTATTTATTGAGTTTTAATTCAATTTTTTTGTTTATAATATTTGACTGTGATTTAATTTAAATTGGTTTTATAAAATAATTTTTGTAATAGGGTTATATTAACTTTATTAAATGATTATTTGTATATATATGAAGATTTGGGTAATAGTGTTGTTTTGTTGTAATTATGATTTTTAATATGATAAGAATAGGAGAAATTGCAATGTTTAATATAGTTGTGCAAATTAGGAATATATTAGGTGAGTTGAATTAAGTTAATTGTGAAATTTAGAGTAAATGATTGGGTTGTAAACACCTCAATGTTGGGAAATGAATTTGGTGTTTTTTATTGAGTAAATGCAAGATTGTAAACTGTGTTTGACTGGGTTTGTGAAACCCTAACATTAGATAATGAGTTGCTTGGAATGCTTTTCTGTCATGTTTCTTTTATTCTCCATGTCGGGCAAATGGGGTTAAGGGTCTATGTAAGTCTTCCAAAGAAGTTCTCTAGAGTGGGATGTTTTGTGTAGAGGTTCAATTTGTGAATTGCCTTGGGAATGGTGTAGAGTCGTACTATGATGTTGTACCCAGTTTCCATGAACGGGGATTTGTGCCTCCTGAGAAATAGGAGAGGGTAATGTGATTTGTACCTCCTTTGGAAGGAGTGTGTTTTCATATTTGGTTTCCTCCAGTGTTCGGAGTGAGTTTCCTTGTTTTGTTTCCTCCTGGGATTGGAGTGGTTATGTTGTCTAGTTACCTATTGTGGTATTGTACCTTGTGTGTTGTCGATAGGAGAGTGGCTCTTTGTGGGGGTCTGGCACACAAAGGGGCGCCAGGGTAACTCACCTAGAGTTTAACTAAGTGATAATCTAAAAGAATTAATGGGGATCTTTCACACTAATAAAGATAAAGAATGTCTCTCTCATGAAGCAAGTGAATGATAAGGCTCGAGATGAGATGGGACGCATAGTTTTGCGTGAGGGTCCAGCGGCCGGTAGAGGCAAGCCAGGGTAACCCAGGATGGGGGTCCAGTAGCCTAGGAAGGTTGAGCCAGGGTAACTCATGGCAATTTATGCATGACACTCTTCCTATGTTGACAGTTAATCAGTTATTGTGTGTTGTACATGATCTTTGTTCTCTGGAAGCATTGTAACCTCGTGTTAAGTGATGTGATTGTAGTGTTAAGTGATATTGTGTTTGTAGTTGTTAAGCGACTTTTTGATTGTAGTTGTTAAGTGATATTGTGTCAGTAGTGGTTAAGTGATTTATTGATTTCTCTTTGGTTATTGTTGGAAGAAGTCTTTGTTATTATGCCTTGAGTTTCATTGATGTTGTGAGTGTGACTAGTAATTTGGAAAGGTGTTTTATTGTTATGTTCAGAAGTGATTTGTTGTAGTGCCTTTTGGATTTGTTGTTGTGAGTTCTCTAGGTGGTCTTTGATGTTAAGTTGTCTGTCGGGAGTTAGTATTGTGTTACTGTTAGGCGTGCTTGCTCAGAGATCCTTCCTTGTCTACTCCCAGCATGGGGGTGGTTGGGTGGAACGTGCTTCACACCCCGTTGGGTTCCTTTTTTAGTTACAGATGTATCTTTTACTTGCAGGGTTTGGCGGATGTTGGTGATCCAGTGTCCTTATGTACCAGATAGATGTATATACTTCGGATGTAATTCATTGTTGCTGTATTATCTCCCATATGTGTTGGGATGACCTTGTTGTAAATTGTATATGTGGTTGTTGAGATGTATTTTTAGTCGATTGTATCTTACTATCATTTGGATGTAATGTATATTCAGGCCTTGTATTTATTCAGGAATGATCTTTTGTAATAGTTGTGTTATGTTGTGTTATATCTGTGGTAATATATATGCTTCATATCTTATAGTATCTTTCGTTGTCTTATGTACATATGTTATGAATATGGTTATGGGTTAATAGATATTTTAAATGTTGAAATGGGAATGAATAGCTTTATGTAATTGTTTAACTATGGTTTAATATTTGTCTTGGTTATGGGTTAGAATAGTTATGTCCCCTCGTGTACCCCAATGGAATTAGTCATGTAACTTCATACATTGTTATATTAGAATACTTAAATACAATCTTATGTTCTTTTAAAAAAAAAATATTCCGTTGTTATTAGTTCCTTTAGGGTTTGCACGGTGGGGCATTACACTACGCGAGTGAGACGATAGTTAAGGTAAGATAGAAGATAGCAAATATCATGTAAGAATTAGTATGATAATGAACACCAGAATCTATTTGACAAGAAATAGAGTTTTTTGTTAGTTTCCATTTTAACAAAATAATATATTTCATTCTGTTTTCATGAATAAAGCTTGATGAAGTTCTGAGTTCAGCATCTGTGTAATCAGTAGATGCTTGCTAAGGGGTCCCACTTAGTAACTATCTGTAGCTAGTTAGTTAGTTGTTCTTTCCTGTTGATCTTTAGTTAGCTCTCATCTTTGAAGTTTTTATGCAAACTCAGTCTTATATTGCTCCTGCAGCATAAAGAATCCATCCCTGTGCCTGTTCCTGTAGCATAAGGCCAGTTCATGGTTTGTGTTTCAGTCATAGTTGTTATGGGTTCTGTTTTAATTAAAACATAGTTGAGTTAAAGAATTTTGCATTACCTTCCTATGGCATAGATAGAATTCCTTTCCAGTATTTATTTTCTGCTAAGATTTGACCGAAACTAGTTCTTGGTGCATATATTTTTCTGCGCCATTTAAAGTATACGTCCCCTGGTTTGACAAGTAAATAAACATCCACAGAAAGATGTTAGTCACATGTCGGAATGTCCAATTCCTAGGAAAGGTTCTACTATGATTTTCATATCCTTTTGTGGGCGCGGCCATTTTTGGCACCGTTGTCAAGGATGGCTTCCAGCTAGGAATTTGTCAGAAGTCATTTTTAGCTCTAGTTTAGTTTGTTAGTCAAAATTTTCAAATATTTCAAGCCACTATTCATATCGTATTGCATGCATAGAAGAAGAAGAGACGCACTGGGAAGGTTCTTCCCTGAAAACCTATTTATTGAACTACCATTTGACCCAGCTGACAATGAACCCGAGGAAAATCCATTCGCTTTGTTATTCCAGCAACCAAACATGGCAAATAATCCACCAAATAATCCACCTCCTGCATTTGAGTTTCCAATTGTTCCTCAGAGAGATACTGACAATCTTAAAAACATTCCCTCTTCCTTGCTTCCAAAGTTTTATGCCCTGGTTACGAAAGACCCAGAAACTTTTCTATTTGAATTTGATGTCCTCTATCGCAGTTATGACTACAACACAGACGCTCATAAATTGAAGTTATTTCCTTCCACCTTGAAGGAAGGAGCTCTCAGATGGTTCATGAGTCTGGGAAGAGGTGTTGTAGATAGTTGGGCCCCCATGCAGACAAAATTCCTTGAAAAGTATAAGGAATATTGTAAGTGCCAGCAAAGGTGATGACATATTCCGAATTCAGCAAAAGGAGGATGAAAGTCTAGAAGATTATATTTCTATATTTTTATTTTCACTAAAGAGGAACTCAAACCATACTCTCAACGAGGACTCGCAGAAACTACTCTTTCTAAGGGGAATCAGTGATGCCTATATAGACGCCCTGGAGTTGATGGGAGGAGGTGATATAACCCAACTACCTTGGGATGATATAAAGAAAATATGTCTTGACTATTCTCAAGCAATAGTTAAAAAAGGTCGAGGACATCACGCTACAGTGGGGAAGTCTTCTTCTAGTGAAGTTTCTCAGATGGAGAGAATAAATTTGCTATCTGATTTCAAGCAGGATATCATTAATAATATGGCTACACAACTGGACACCATGCAAGCTCAGAAGAAACATGAGGAAGCTGAGGTAGTTTTGGCCGAGTTCTGTCTGCAGACAAAAGAAGCGTGACTGTAGATGCAAGATGGTGGCTAATTTGGAAACCAGGCAACTACCTACTGACTTCAAATTAGTAGAAGGTGATGATAATCAAGTGTTCTTTGTTGCGCAAAGGAGACCATAGGCCCAAAGACAAGGTATGTCTCAAGATCCTTTAACTTTTGGTAATCCTAATTTTGGCTATAATAACCAATGGCAACATGCATATGGACCACCAACACCCTAGAATCCACCTCAACCAAGTTGGCCTAATTATCAGAACTCGCAATGGCAATCTCCTCGAGGAGGTTGGCAGCAGCCACAAGGACAATGGACCCCACCTTCAATTAATTGGCAGCAAAATTCTCAATGGAGAGGTCCTCAGCAATGGTAAAACCAGTCCTTTGGATTCCTGCAGCTTCCACAGCCACAACCACAGGCCCTCATGCCACCTCCTGCAGCAACTGCCACAAATCCTGGCCCTCCAAAGCAAACACCTATGCCTGCCCAGCCCTTGCCAAATCCTAATAATAAGCAACAACAACAGGCATAGCAGCCAATGTATCTTGTCGAAGCAAACCAATATCAAACTTATGCCTTAAATATTAATGACATCCATTTGAGGTCTGGAACTACTTTACCTGCTCCCAAACCACCTTTGATTACTGAAATAGCAAATTCTCCCCTTGAAGAATCTACTACACCTGCTGATCCTACTGAGCATATGCCTATACCTGATACGGTTTCTAAGGAGCCTGCTTTGCAAACTCAAAACAACCCACCTTTTCCTCAGAGGTTGCAAAATACTGCATTTAAATCCATGGAAAAACCCACTTTTGACATTCTAGATCAGCTCAAGAATATACAAATTCAAATTCCCTTATTTTAGGCTATTAAAGATGTTCCCATTTTTAGAAAAGCTATTAAAGAAGCCTATTTGAAGAAGCCTGGACGGAAGAAAAATGATCCCCAAACAATTCATGTCTTAGGAAAATTGGCTGATACAATGTTGGGAAATGTAGTCATTCCAAAGTATATTGACCCTGGAAGTCCTGTAGTGCGGATACATATAAATGGCCAAGTTGTAAAAAATGTTTTGATTGACTTAGGTGCTGCCATTAGTGTGATGACAAAGCATACTATGGACTCCTTGAACATTTCAAATATTAGGTCTACACCCACAGTTCTGCAGCTTGCAGATAGCTCCACAGTTAAACCTGATGGGATGGTAGAAGATGTAATTGTCACTCTTGAATTCTGGGAGTATCCTGCTGATTTCATAATATTATCAGTTAAGGAAACTTTAGGAGGGTATCCGGTTATCCTTGGTAGACCATGGTTAGCAACTGCTGATGCTTTTATTGGATATCATTCTGGAGATATGACCATTTCTGATGGTCAGTCCACAAAGAAATTGGCCTTATATCCGCCTGCTAGACCTCAACCAAATTTGTCCCAACCTGTTTGGCCAGATGTGGAGGAAGAAACTGAAGAAGCCAATTCTTTGGCTCAATTAATGATGCTTCAAAATGATCCATTCTCACAACTTTAGAGTGAGGATGCTCTGCTTTTTGAAATTCTACAGTACAACTTTGATACAGGTAGTTCATCTGATCCAAATGGCAGCCATCTTCAATGTTTCCTGCAGCAACTAGATTCTGAGAGTTCACTATCTAAACTTCCAGTGATTTTTCATAATTTGCTTCCACAAGAGGTACAAACATCACCTGTAGACTCTATGAGTAATCTCACGAAGTAGATAGAATTGTCTCCAGGTCATTGCTTGAATGTTAATAGTAAGTTGTCACAATCTCAACAGGATGACTTATTAAAAATGCTACAAGAGTAGCATAAAGCTTTTGCATGGGAATATGGGGACATGTAAGGAATAGATCCTCAAGTTTGTACTCATAGGATATATATAAAAGAAGATTTCTCACCCGTTAGACAACCTCAAAGAAGAGTAAATCCAAAACTTAGAGAAATAGTGAAAAATGAACTTCAAAAGTTGCTTGATGCTGGTTTTATTTACCCAATCTCTGATAGTCAATGGGTTTCTCCACTAGTCATTGTCCCCAAGAAAGGAGGAAAATGGAGAGTGTGTGTAGATTACAAAGAATTGAACAATGCCACTAAAAAAGATCATTTTCCACTACCTTTTGTAGACCAAGTATTAGACTCACTGTCTGACAAAAGATATTTTTCTTTTTTGGATGGTTACAGTGGGTACAATCAGATAAAAATTGCCCCTGAGGATCAAGATAAGACCACTTTTACCTATCCATGGGGAATATTTGCTTATTCAGTCTTGCCTTTTGGTCTATGCAATGCGCCAGCAATATTTCAGAGAGCAGTAATTAGTATATTTGCTGATATATCTCATGAATGTATGGAGATTTATATGGATGATTTCACTACCTATGGAGTCACATTTGAAAAAGCACTAGTGAATTTAGAAAAAGGTATTGAAAAGGTGTAGAGAGCAAAATTTGTCTCTAAACAGTGAAAAGTGTTTTCTAATGATGGAAGAAGGTATTGTTCTAGGTCATCATATTTCAAAGAATGGAATTCAGGTTGACCCTGCTAAAATTGAAGTTATTCAAAATCTACAAACTCCTACAAAACAAAAAGATGTTAGAAGTTTCCTTGGCCATGCAGGATATTATAGGAGGTTTATAAAAGATTTCAGTAAAATTGTCAGCCCACTTTATGCCTTGTTAACTAAGGATTCTCAATTTGAGTGGACCGAAGCCTGTGAAAAATCCTTCCTGCAACTAAAAGACTTGCTTACTCAAGCCCCTGTTCTTCAAGGTCCAAAATAGAATTTGTCTTTTCACATACATGCTGATGCATCTGATTTTGGTATAGGAGCAGTTTTAAATCAAAAAAAAATTCAATTGAGCATGCTATTTACTTTATCAGCAAAAACCTTCAAGGTCCCGAGCTCAATTACACTATTACAGAAAAAGAATTACTTGCAGTGGTGTATGCTTTGAATAAATTTAGGCATTATATCATAGGTTATCAGATATTTGTCCATACTGACCATGCAGCAATCAAGTATCTGATGAACAAACCTGCCATCTCTGGTAGGTTGGCACGATGGCTCCTGTTGTTACAAGAATTTGACATTACAATAATTGACAAACCAGGAAGAGTTAATGTTGTAGCTGACTTTTTATCAAGACTTCAATTAGCTACACCTGTTAAACATGAGGTCATTGATGATAGGTTTCCAGATGAACACTTGTTCTCCATTGTTGCACATACACCATGGTATGCAGACATTACCAATTATCTAGCATCAAACAGAATACCAGCTCACTTTTCCCCAAAAGAAAAGAAGTTGTTAATAGAGAAAAGTTTTAATTTTTCATGGATTATAAATTGTCTATTTTATACTAGATCTGATCAAGTAATGCGAAGATGTGTAAGAGAAGATGAGACTTATGATATCTTGCATGCTTGCCATGATGAACCATGTGGGGGATATTTTGCAGCAAAAAGAACAACAATGAAGATTCTTACAATAAGGTACTATTGGCGAACATTACACAAGGATGTTGAAGCCTATATAAGAAAATATGATAGATGCCAGTGTATGGGAAGACCAACTAAGTCAGATGAAATGCCACTATATCTCCAGGTAATAGTCGCCCCTTTTGATAAATGGGGGATGGATTTTGTGGGACCAATTGATCCACCATCAAATGAAAAATCATATATTCTTGTTTGCATAGACTGTCACAAAATGGGTTGAGGTAAAAGCTATGACTCATGCTCGAGATAACAAAGTTGCTGAATTTCTGTATGAATAAATTTTTACTAGATTTGGAGTTCCCAGAAAACTTGTAACTGATCAGGGAGCTCAGTTCATATCGAATCTAATAACTGCATTAATGAATGACTATAAGATCAAACACAGGAAGTCCAGCCCCTATCATCCTTAAGCCAATGGTCAGGCAAAGGTAACAAACAGAGAAATTGAAGCGATCCTCACAAAGACAGTACAAATTCATAGAAAAGATTGGAGTAGTAGACTTCCTGAAGCAGTTTGGGAATACAGAACTATGTGGAAGACAACAACTGGGTTTACACCTTTTGAGCTGCTTTATGGGAAAACAGCCATGCTACCCATTGAATTTGAGCATAAAACTTTGAGGACAGCTCTTGAACTCAATATGGAAATATCTGTAGAACAGAAGGACCGTCTCCTGCAGCTAAATGCTTTGGACGAGATGAGAAAAGCTGCCTTGCAGCATACAGAAGCAATCTAATAGCAAAGGAAGAAATGGCATGATCAACACATAAAAATCAATAAATTTTTTGCTTGTGATTGGGCTCTGTTATATGATTCCAGATATCAAGAACACCAGGGTAAGCTTACAACACGCTGGCTTGGCCCCTATGAAGTTGAAAATATGTTCGACAATGGAGCTGTACAGCTGGTGACAATTGATCCAGTTCGCTTCAAATTGCTAGTTAATGGCCACCAACTCTGGTTGTACCATAAACCAGTCTCAAAGGAAGAATTCATGTAGTAGTTCATTCAAGTTCCTCCCGTTACTCTTCCTACAGCCGAAGGCTGTAGCCTTTCTCCTCCAGCTTTATCGCAATTTTGAAAACGCATGCTCATAATAAAGGTTTTCTTTTTAAAAGGAAACCATTTTTTCTCCATACTCATTTATCACCCCCATCTCACTTCTTTATCTTCCATCCATCCATCCCATCCATCCATTCCATTCATCCACCTCATCCGCCCACGTCACCCATCCACTTCGTCCATCCACATCACCCTTAATTAAGATGTTCTTCCAAACTGTCAAATTCATGCAGACGTCGTCATCTTTCTTCACACGTACGTGCAATTATCCAAGGTACGCAATATCTTTTCTTATCACATATTTGATTTATTTTATTCTATTCATTTACTGCTATGATAGTACAAGTCATTATTACAAAATCTTCGCCTATTCTTTAGTACATGTGAGGACACATGTCATACTCTAAGTAGGGGGCGGGGTAATCCACCTTTTAAAACCTATATTTTCGCCACTGCCATAACTGCATAAATAACCTTTCTTTAATACTTTTCTGGTACTTTCCAAATGTGATCACATGTCTTTCTTTATTGCATGTCTTTCTTGTAAAATACAATTAAGATGGCTTGTTTAAAAAGCTCATTTTTGGAAAAGAAAAGAAATGTGACGGCATGACAGAAGAAAAACCAGAGCAGAAAGGGAAACAAGGAATTTGAATTTTTAGCAAGGAATTGAGTTCAGCTACGAGAAAACTGCGAACATGGGTGGTTAGTTGGTGCGACATGACCCTGTAGCTCATGAGCTATTGTTGCAAAATCCTCAAACGATCCACGCATTCAGCCTCTGTGGATGGTTGAATTATTTCTTGAGTTTAAATACTTTTGATGAGGAGGCTGCTGGAGAATTTTTGAGAACCCTTTCTCAAGGGGAAGCTACTGTATGGGGTCTAAGTTTGTTGCAACTGAAGACATAATTACTGAAGTAACCGGGCTTCCAGCCGTTGGAGAAAACTTTTCTTTAGACGCTGCAGCTGCTAGGGCTAAGTTTTCAATGCCCACTGATGGACCTTTAGAAGTCTCCAAGCAGGGATGCAAGCGGGTATCGTTGCCTCCTCCTTATTCAGAATACATTGCTTACATAATCAGGTATTTGACCTGTGAAGGCCGTTTCTCCTACCCGCATTCTCATCATTTCAAATTATTAAGCCATATGAGGCATGGGTTAGTTGTAAATGTTTCAAATTTTCTATTAAAATTTCTAGAACAAAGTGCCCATGGAACCCAATAGGGGAAAGATAATTCTGTAACTCACCATGGCCTTATCAAACTACTAATTGAACGCTCTTTAAGAGATGTCTCACCTCTTTCCTGGCAACAATTCGTTGTTCAAAAGAACTTGCAAATTCCACAACCCCCTAGGGTACTTAACCCACGGCCTCAGAAAAATAAGAAAGAAATTGCATCTACCAGTAAAACAAGGCAAGGGTCTTCTACTCCTGTAGCACCTGGTCCTACAGCTTTCACACCTAAATCCTCTGCTAGAATACAAACTAGGGCTGCCACTAGGAGAGAGAAGGGTAAAATAAAGGCAGAAGGGTCCCCTGAATCTGACCCTCGTTCTCAGAAAAGGTAATGTCCTTCTGCAGCCATCTCTCCTATAGCAACACCTGTTGCTAGCACCAGTTCACCGTCATCCTCTGGTAGGGAAGATCCCTCTGAGCAGACAAGGAAGGCTACTAGAATGCCTTCTGCAGCCGCATCAGTACCAAGAAGAGTTTTCACAAGGAAACAATCTAAGACCTCCCCTGTTTCACCTCAACCAGAGGTTATTGTAATTTCAAAAGGGTCTGTTGAGTCTGAATTTAATGTTTCTTAGAATGTGTCTGAAAATGCTGCACAGAGTCCATTCGTTCCTGAAGAGGAACAAGTTTAGACAATTGAAACAGGGCATAATGAGCAAGGGTTGCCAAATCTTGATGACTTGGCTACCGCTGCTATGCAGTTTTCGGAGGAAGCACAGACTTCTCTACAACAAGAAGAATTTATCTTGCAGCAAGAGCATGAACTAACTGAATAATTGAATATGCCTAGTGAAGTTACATTTCACCCTGCAACTTGCAAAGCCATTGTTCTTTATAAGAAAATGTTTTTAATTGAGTTTATGGAATATGTCAAAGCTAATTGGGAAACAGTTACATTACAAACCCTAACTTTCTGACACATGGCCCAGACTAACATGCAACAAAGTCTATGGGAAGTAGAAAGGAAGAAACTGAGAAAGGAAATTGAAAGTCAGAAATAGAAAATTGTTGAGTTGAAAACAAAAATGGATGAAATATTAAAAGTAACTGGTTAGATTATGGAATGCAGACCACCACCCAGAGTTTATGCTTTGTGCCTCAAAGAACAGTTCTTGTGGTTTCAATTGATGAGAATTTCCAGTAACCAAGATCCTATACTTCATACTGCCAAAGAATTTTATGAAGCATACTAGGCAGCCCCAAATTGGTTAAGAAATTCTCTGTGTGAATTCTATTTACATGGATTTTTAATTCCATTTGAAACAGAATGGAATCCTCTTTTGTATATTAGTGATATTCATTTAATATCATTAATGTCATGGGCAGCAAATGAGGCGAATTATGGCAGGCAGTGGGAAACATATGAGGGAGCCGAGAAAACTAAGCCTGTTCCATTACGCTCTCAAAGTTCAAACCCCCATGTAATGTTGAAAGATTGGTTTGCTCTGACATATGGCATTAATAATGTTATAGCCAGAGAGAAGATATTTGATATCAGGAAATAGGTATATGATGAATTTCAAGCACAACAATATTTGTTTTGGAGGCTAGCATATACCAGAAGTGAGAAAAGATGGGAAAGATTAACTGTTGGATTAAGAAAATCAGAACCACACAGTCCCCTAAATTTCACAGTAGCTCTTAAAAGGTCAAACAGATACATACAATTGGGACTTGAAACGAGATTTGAACTATGGTTTCCATTGACATTCAGACCTCCTGTGCTAATGTGGCCCCTCTATCCTCACTAGGCTACAAATCTTAATGATGATTTAGAAAATCAAAGGTATGAAAGGTGTCAGGATTTCAGAGGATTTTATTACAGGTTTGGAAATCCATCTCAGAGTCATGCATCAACCACTGACTTCAGAGAAACCACCAGAAAAGTTAATGCTGGAGGACCAGCATTGGGCTAATAGGGGGCAGTGATGAGCTTAAAATATGTTTATAAGTTTGGATATTATGATGAACTTTTAATATCTTTACTTTTGTTATTTGTGGTTGTTTGAACTATGTTGAAACTTTTTATGAGGATATCCTGTAGCAAAATACTTTCATATTCTTGCAGCTTATTGTGTTGACTTGATTATATTTATTGCCCCATTGACTCCCTAAATGATTGGTATATCGCATACAGTTTTTGAATGATGAAATAGATTTAAATGTGTGATTAATGAACGGATATTGTGTATGTGCCATACGTCTTTTCTTTTGCACCTATTACCTTTTGTTTCACAGGTTGTTGAAGAATGATCAAGTCAAGCGCAGTTGATCTCAGCCTTGCAGTAAAGTCCATTTCCTACATGACTTCGAGGAAGCTCCGACGAAGACTCTTTGACCTAAACTGTTGGGAAATATTTTTAATGATAGTCAATTTGGAAAGAGTGGAGCACTAGATTCTCTTTGGATCAGGTTGAACACATAAATTCATTTATGAATTTTGTTCCTTGATTCATGGATACACTTTACTTCCACATCTTTCTTTGATTGGGTTAGTTAGTTAGTTGCTCTCTTGATTTAAAAATAAGGGTTCTCCTCCTGCGCGAGTGAGACGATAGTTAAGGTAACATAGAAGATAGCAGATATCATGTAAGAATCAGTATGATAATGAAGACCAGAATCTATTTGACAAGAGACAGAGTTTGTTGTTAGTTTCCATTTCAAAAAAATAATGTATATCATTCTGTTTTCATGAATAAAGCTTGATGAAGTTTTGAGTTCAGCATCTGTGTAATCAGTAGATGCTTGCTAAGGGGCCCCACTTAGTAACTATCTGTAGCTAGTTAGTTAGTTGTTCTTTCCTGTTGATCTTTAGTTAGCTCTCATTTTTTAAGTTTTCATGCAAACTCAGTCTTATATTGCTCCTGCAGCATAGAGAATCCATCCCTGTGCCTGTTCCTGCAACATAAGGCCAGTTCATGGTCTGTGTTTCAGTCATAGTTGTTATGGGTTCTATTTTAATTAAAACATAGTTGAGTTAAAGAATTTTGCATTACCTTCCTGTGGCATAGATAGAATTCCTTTCCAGTATTTGTTTTTTGCTAAGATTTGACCGAAACTAGTTCTTGGTGCATATATTTTGCTGCGCCATTTAAAGTATGCGTCCCCTAGTTTGACAAGTAAATGAACATCCACAGAAAGATGTTAGTCACCTGTCGGAATGTCCAATTCCTAGGAAAGGTTCTACTGTGATTTTCATATCCTTTTGTGGGCGTGGACAAGCCTCTTTAAGGTGTTGAGAAACTTATTGAGAAAATCTAGAAGAATTTCTTAAGGTTGAGGAGAAAAGAGTATAAACATATTCATATAATATTTGAGGAAAAAATATGTAAAGTGTAAATCAAAGAAGATGGGAGGTCTTGGTATTAGAAAAATCAGAGAATTTAACTGTGTCCTTTTAGCTAAACAACTATGGGGACTCCTATATGAAAATAATGAATGGACTAAAATTATTTTTAATAAATACTTAGGGAATCTAGATAATATTGAGGATATTTTATATTCTCAATTTCTCCCTTCTAGTTCAACCATTTGAAATAACATTCTAAAAGCCAATTCTTTAATTTTCAAAGGGCTTAGGTGGATTGTTGGGGATGGATGACATATCAAATTTTGGGAAGATTGGTGGTTTGACAATGACCCTCTTAAATATGAGCCTTGGGATACCCCTTATAGTATAAACCTAAACAACTTGCCTAATATAGTAAATAGTAGCAACTTTTTTTCCTTTTTCTCCATAAACCTACAAAGCATGTAGGGAAAGATGGTCAAATTTAAAAAGTAGCATAATATGTTTTACTACCTTTGTCGAATAAAAATAAAGACACAATGCAAAAAGAAGAAAGACAACACTAATTAATCTATTGTCTCCACCTGAAACAAATTCTATCAAATGTAAAGAAAAATGATCAACAAAATCAGAAAAAAAAATTGCTAAAGGAGCAACATACCAAAAAGCATATACATAAATAAGAAAAATATGGATCTATAGACAAGGTTTAAAAAATGGCTGCCATAACCCTCAACTATTATAACACAAGTTCATCCACAAAAAAATGGCAATTTCCAAAATCCTATACACAAATAAGATTCTTTGGGCCTAATTGGTGATTCATAGTCATTAATGCTATCTCATCTAACAAGAATCTACAAAATGTATCTTCAATTCAAATGTCATAAAAAAAATGCACTAAATTTGTATTTTGTCTTGGGAATTTAAAGAGTTGACGATGTTAATTATCACATTACCATGTGTCGAGTTAATTTCCACTTTATTATTGATCATAAATAATTTCATGCTTGAGATATTGTCATTAAAACTTAGAAGTTTTCTACCTAAAGTTATTTCAACAATCATAGACATACTGAGTTATTGACAGTCAGAATATAGGAATCACCAAGAGTCAGGACATCATGAGTTGCAAGCAATTTTTGCATCTCACTAACCTCACCAAAAATTAGAGCTAGCAACATGTAATTGATAGACTAATCACTTTGTTGTTGAGTTGCATGGTTAGGTCCAGTTTAGAATACATTGATAGCTTTTTGGAGGATGAATTCCTTTTGAATACTTGTTATCAAAAGTTATTATTAAGTTCCAAATTTTAAAGAAACCAACCACAATGCTACTTGTAATATATCAAATGAAATGAAGCACGAACTACATACATGAGAAAATGTTAATCTCAGAAAAAGATGAACGCGTAGTTCCCATTACATATCAGTACTCCTTTGATGTTCTCAATTAAAGAGGTTCATAATAGAGTAACTGCATCATGTGAGAAGGCTTTGGATGTTCAAGAGGATCTCTCTTAAATTGAGATAAAGATAATCATAATGTTCTTGCAAAACATCTTTTGCAAGTTTAATTCAATATCACATCAATCTTGGCATATGCATGACAAGATATATAATCATATTTTTCAATGTTAATGGTACCATATGAATGGTACACTAGGAAATGATTTGTATACAATATTTTTGGATAAAAACAAGAAGCAATTCGAGGAGATTTTTTTTAATATTGATTACTGCTGCAATAGTAGTTCCACTGACAAATCACAAGCGAATTTCATATAAGAAAACATGAAGAATAGCATCCAAACATTCACAAATGAAGGTGAAATCACACTAAGAAGTCATGTGTTATGACCCAAGCAAGGTTAGGTGCGATGTTTTATATAAAGCTATATTAGTATGGATTAGCTTATCTAATTAAATAGTTTGTAAGAGCCTCTTTTGTGGTTTTCTTCTTTCAATAAATCCTACACATCTGTAATGTCCCTTATCTAGCCTTGCTCTTGAATTCAATTTTTTTCCCTATAATTCAATTGTTGATTAGATTTAGGGTTTCTTCTTTCCAAAAGGAACATGTTTCTCTAATGAAATAATCCTAGATTGAAATCTGCACTCACCAATTTAATAACATTTCCACGTAGACAAATATTTGTTAGCAATAATATCTAGATATCCAAAATATATTCTTAATCATAAAGCAATAATGAAGATATAAGAGGAGTGCCATAGGTGGATCCACCCTGAAGCCCTCATGTAAAGCTCAAGAGGTTGTCCATCACAATCCTTCTTTCCTAGTGGCTTAGTACCTACATACTCCACTCATGGCAACACCTTAGAAGACACTTGTCCTATTAAGAGAGAAGAACCATAGAGTCCAAGTGACCTAAGGCTTACCATCTCCTATTTCACAACCCTTATCTCAGGTCTGTAGGGCAGAATGCCTAGGTGGGACCCAAATCAGAAATAATCATATTTGTAGATTGAGAACATAAGAAGAGTCACTCGGCCCATTAGGAGAGGGGAATACTTAAGGGGCCTAAAGCCTACCACCTCTTATTTCACAACCCTTGCCTAGGCCTATGGGGTAGAATATTTCCCAAGTGTCGCTTGGGCCTGTGGGGCATAATCTAAGGTGGGACCCCCACCCCTCCATGACCCAACCCTAGCTTCGGGCCTGTGGAGCAAAATGCCCAACCCTTGCCTTGGGTCTGTGGGGTGGAACCTGGGTGGAGTTTTTAGAAAAACCACTTAAGTTATGATTCACCTCTTCTGGAAAGTTCATAAACACATAGCAGATAATCTAAGTTATATAATTACAAAATAGTCAAGTTCATTTGGACTTATCATTTAAGTGAATATCAAGTCTACACATTTCCCATCATGATATTAATTATTCATAATTTGTTAATTAATAAGCAATTATCTAATTCAATTCTAAATAATTGGAAAACCATATATATATGTCAACTATTAGTATCATCAATAGTTCCTTCTATAGATAGGTACATTGCATCATGAGTATATACTTACTAGAGAGACAAGAATTGAGTAATGCAACAAGAAATACTAGCTAATTCAGAGTTGCAACAATCCTTAACTATTGATTCTTTATTCTATGTTTATCTGTATATTTGTATGATGGGTTCAAATGTTCAACTTAAGATATGGCAGCCATATTTACAAATAAAGATAACAAGTTGCATCAACCATGTTTGGACAATCTACTCGCCGTAAGGTTATTAAGTTTAGGAACTTGGAAATTATGCTAAATATTAAGTGCTAAGTGAATGAAATCACTCATGATTCGCCCCCCGTAATAGGGTTACAAGCACAGAGAAGACAATCTTTACACAATTAGATATATTTGCATTCATCCAAGATCTATTTCATGCCTATAATCAAATATATTTTCATTTATCAATGGTTCTTTAAGTTCATCATTTCCTAGAATAATTCTCATGATGATAAGATTAAATAAAGAATTATATCAATAATTAGATTAGCAATATCTATTTCTTATATTGAAAATATGCTAAATATTATTTCTAAGTGAGTACATCGCCTGATCTGCTATCTTCCCATGACTTTTTATTCCTTAATCACCTTCCATTAACTCACATTTGATTGATCATAGGATGAAAACATATATAAATAAATATTAATCTATTCATTTTTATATTAAGATCGTAATTAGTTATAAGGCCCAATAATTGCTGCAAGCATCATTATCACATAATAAAAAATAATACATACATACATACATATACACACACACACACACACACACACACATACACATCATTATCCCCAATTGAGTCCAATTTACAATAATTACTTTGCATGAATATATATGTATATATATTTTTTATTTATCCATCATTTATGATATATGTTGAATCATAATATATATATATAGATATATTTGTAATTATTAACTGTCATTTAAATTCTTAATGTGTTTTCCATCATCTAAATTTATTCTATATTTAACATAGATATATTACTGATGTTTTAGGATTCTAAAATTACTTACATATTTCATTAATATATTTATTAGTTAATTATTTACATCTCAGGAAACACTTACCTCGTCTAGCCACCGATCTGCTATCTATCCCTTTATTTCTTCATCTTTAGAATATGTTTTAGATATTCTTTTTTTGATTCATCCACATCCCATTCGATTCTTCTTTTTTTCCCCATCAGTCTCCATGTTTTCCTTATATATCTTCCCCTTTGGAGAAGCGATGCAACTTTTGTGGAGGATCGTGTCTTGTTAAGTGGTGTGACTCTTCTTTGTTGTATCAATTCCTCACTAGTTGTGATCGTTGCTTTATGTGGCTTGTTAGTAGTTAAGATATAATCATAGTCATGGTTAATTTTTATATTTATAGTTACTAGTTAATGTTTATATGTATATTTATTAGTTAATGTTTATACTTATATTGATAACTATTTCTTACATTCATAATTCCTGATAATGATATTTTAGATGATATTTATAATTATAATATATGTTAAAAGGTTATTCTTAGTATGATAATAATTTAATATTATAATATTAATAGAGACACATATGATATGATTTTAATATTATAATATTATCAATGATACACATAACATGATTTAGTATAAATGATAATTGTAGATATCTTTAATTTATATTTATAATTATAATATTATCTTGATAATTATAATAAGATTATATTTATTTTTTTGTTATTTATTTATTTAAGACAGATATTATTTTGATATTTGGTTTATTTATTTTTGTCTAAATACTTCATATTTGGTGTTACAGTTTCAAGGACATGACAGTCCTCCCCGCCCAAGATTGCTTATCCTCTAGCAATCACAATTCCAAAAAGCTTTTCCACATTAGGGGTTACATCCTTTCATGCCTCCCCCACTATTCTTGGGAGCCTCTTTCAAGTCTCATGCAAGGTTAACTAAGGTTCCATTCGTTATTGGATTTTCCTATTGTATCACAAATTTGAGGGGGTCACAAATAGTCACAACTCTTTATTATTGCATTTGGGTAATAATTTACTTTAGATAAGTTAATTTGTTAGTTCCTCCCGACCCCAAATAGTTTCATAACTTTTAAGCATTAAGTAAACACAATGATGAACTCCATATGAATCAGAAATTAAAGCAAATAGCCAAGTAGTTCAACCAAGCAAACGAGTAGCTCAATCAAGCAAGCAACTAGCTCAAGCGCATAGGAAAGCAACTCAAGCAGGCAAACAAGTAGCTCAAGCAAGCAAGTGACTAGTTCAAGCACACAAGAAAGTAGCTCAAGAAAGACAGCAACCAACTCAAGTAGACAAGCAGGTAGCTCAAGCATGCAAGCAAGTAGCTCAAGCACGCAAGCAACAAACTCAAGCAAGTGGGAAACTAGCTCAAGTACACAAGCAACCAACTCAAGCAAGTAGGCAACTAACTCAAGTAGGCAACAAAATAGCTCAAGCAAGTAGGCAACCAACTCAAGCACACAAGCAACCAACTCACACAAGTAGGCAACTAGCTCAAGTAGGCAAGCAACTAGCTCAAGCATGCAAGCAACTAGCTCAACCAAGTAGGAAACCAACTCAAGTAGACAAGTAAGTATCCCAAGCACACACAGGATGGCAGGAAAGATGTTATAATACCACTATAATGTCCCTTACCTAGCCTTGCTCTTGACTTCGCTTGTTTGCCCTAGAATTCGATTATCTATTAGGTTTAGGGTTTATTCTTTCCAAAAGGAATGTGTTTCTCTAATGAAATAATCCTAGATTGAAATATGCATTCACTAATTTAATAACATTTCCACATACACATATATTTGTTAGCAATAATATCTAGATATCCAAAATATATTCTTAATCATAAAGCAATAATGAAGACATAAGAGGAGTGTCATAGGTGGATGCACCCTGAAGCCCTCATGTAAAGCTCAAGAGGTTGTTCATCATAATCCTTCTTGCCTAGTGGCTTAGTACCTGCATACTCCACTCATGGCAACACCTTAGAAGAAACTTGTCCTATTAAGAGAGAAGAACCATAGAGTCCAAGTGACCTAAGGCCTACCACCTCCTATTGCTTGACCCTTATCTCGAGCCTCTAGGGAAGAATGCCTGGGTGGGACCCAAATCAAACATAATCATACTTGTAGATTGAAAACATAAGAAGATTCACTCATCCCATCAAGAGAGGGGAATCCTTAAGGTGCCTAAGGCCTACCACCTCCTATTTCCCTACCCTTGCTTGGGCCTGTGGGGAAAAATATTACCCAACTATCACTTGGGCCTGTGGGGCAGAATCTAAGGTGGGACCCCCACCCCTCCATGACCCAACCCTAGCTTCGGGCCTGTGGGCTAGAATGCCCAACCCTTGCCTTGGTCCTATGGGGTAGAACCTGGGTGGGGTTTTTAGAAAAACCACTTAAGTTATGATTCACCTCTCTTAGTATGTTCACAAACACATAGCAGACAATCTTTATATAATCACAAAATAGTCAAGTTCATTTGCACTTATCATTTAAGTGAATATCAAGTCTACACATTTACCATCATGATATTAATTATTCATAATTCGTTAATTAATAAGAAATTAAATCTAATTCAATTTTAAATAATTGGAAAATCATATATATATGTCAATTGTTAGTATCATCAATATTTCCTTCTACAGATAGGTACATTGCATCATGAATATATACTTACTAGAGAGACAAGAATTGAGTAATGCAGCAAGCAATACTAGCTAATTCAGAGTTACAACAGTCCTTAACTATTGGTTCTTTGTTCTATGTTTATTTGTATCTTTGTATGATGGGTTCAGATGTTCAACTTAAGATATGGTAGTGAGATTTACAAATAAAGATAACAAGTTGCATCAACCATGTTTAGAAAATCTACTTTCCATAAGGTTATTAAGTTTAGGAACTAGGAAATGCTAAATATTAAGTTCTAAGTGAATGAATTCACTCATGATTCTCCCTCCCTAATAGGGTTACAAACATGGAGAAGAGAATCTTTACACAATCAAATATATTTGCATTCATCCAAGATCTATTTCATGCCTATAATCAAATATATTTTCATTTATAAATGGTTCTTTAAGTTCATCATTTCCTAGAATAATTCTCATTATGATAAGATTAAAGAAAGCATTATATCAATAATTAGATTAGCAATATCTATTTCTTATATTAAAAATATGCAGTACTAAGTGAGTACATCAACCGATCTACTATCTTCACATGACTCTTTATTCCTTAATCACCTTCCCTTAACTCGCATTTGATTGATCATAAGATTAAAACATATATAAATAAATATTAATCTATTCATTTTTGTATTAAGATTGTAATTACTTATAAGACCCAGTAATTGTTGCAAGCATCATTATCGAATAATAAAAAATAAGACATACATACATACATACACACACACAGATATATATATATATATATATATATATATATATCATTATCCCTAATTGAGTCCAATTTACAATAATTACTTTGCATGAATATATATGTATATATATATATATATATATATTGTATTTATCCATTATCTATGATATATTTTGAATAATAATATATATATTTAGATATATTTATAATTATTAACTATCATTTAAATTCTTAATGTAATTTCCATCATCTAAATTTATTCTCTAGATATATTACTGTTGTTTTAAGATTCTGAAATTACTTACCTATTTCATTAATATATTTATTAGTTAATTATTTACATCTCAGAAAACACTTACCTCCTCTAGCCACCTATTTGCTATCTATCCCTTTATTCCTTCATCAATTAGAATATTTTTTTTATATTCTTTTTTTGATTCATCCACATACCATTCAATTCTTTTTTTTTTCCCCTCATCCCTCTCCATGTTTTCCTTATATATCTTCCCCTTTGGAGAAGCGATGCAACTTGTGTCAAGGATCGTGTCTTCTTAAGTGGTGTGACTCTTCTTTGTTGTGTTGATTCCTCACTAGTTGTGATCGCTGCTTTATGTGGCTTGTTAGTAGTTAGGATATAATCATAGTTATGGTTAATGTTTATATTTATAGTTACTAGTTAATGTTTATATGTATATTTATTAGTTAATGTTCATACTTATATTGATAATTGTTTCTAACATTCATAATTCCTTATAATGATATTTTAGATGATATTTATAATTATAATATATGTTAAAAGGTTATTCTTAGTATGATTTTAATTTAATATTATAATATTAATAGAGATACACATGATATGATTTTAATATTATAATATTATCAATGATACACATAACATGATTTATTATAAATGATAATTGTAGATATCTTTAGTTTATATTTATAATTATAATAAGATTGCTAATATTTTTTTTTTGTTATTTATTTATTTAAGACATAGTTATTATTTTGATATTTGGTTTGTTTATTTTTTTCTCAATACTTCATATTTGGTGTTGCAATTTCGAGGACATGACAACATCAATCAAATATATAGATTTGTTCAGTAATCACATTTCAACTAAAGTGACATTGCGGCTTTGGATTGGAGCAGGAAGTGGTCCAACAGAGTTATCAGATGCTTGTCCTTCCTAGTCTGGATACATGTATCTGTGTACTGGATACTCAATACAGATATGGTATTCCCATATATGGCATGGATAAAGGTTATGTGCAATGTTTGATAGCATGCCTGATTGATATGGATGAGCTTATCTAACTAAACAATTTGTAAGAGCCTCCTTTGTGGTTTTCTTATTTAAATAACTTATATACATTAGATATATATAGATTTGTTCAATAATCAAATGGCAACTTGTTTTTCTTATTTAAATAACTCTATACATTAGATAAATATATAGATTTGTTCAGTAAACACAAGCCAGCTAAAGTAAGATGGTAGGTTAGAAGTGGAGTCGGAAGTGGTCCAACAGAGTTACTAGATACTTTTCCCTAGTCTGATACATGCATCTGCATAATGGATACTCAAATACAGATATGATATTCCCAGATACAGCATGGAGAAAGGTTAGGTACAATGTTTGATATCATGCCTGATTGGTATGGATTAGGTTATATATCCTCTTTAGGATTTATGTAGAAGTAAAAAATTTGAAATTTGAAAAAAATAAAATATTAAAAAAACTACACATATTATACATAAATTACTAAAGACAAATACACAATATAAGAAAATAAATATTGTAAACTAAAATGTAAAAACCAAAATACATATTAATTTAAATAGATATTTTTAAAGTTATTTTCTATACTCTCAGATATGTAAACAATTGAAAATATGTATATTTCTATAATTGTCATCTCCAACTGTATCCATATCAGGGAATCTTAATTTTTTTTTTTTATATATAAACAATTGAATATATTATATTTCTATAATTTTCTTTTCTACTTGTATCTAAATTAGGGGATCTTGAAAAACTTGTTGTTACTGTATCTGTTTCCATTCAACTATGGTCCCAAATTTAAGGCACATTTGGCTTTAAGCACATAGAAATCTCCCCATTTATAATCAGCTTAATTTTAATATGCAAGCACACTACTAAGTATATTGTCTACTCCTTACGAATGTACCTTGAACTTCAGTGTCATAACAAATCACTTTTGGAAATGTGCTACACATATACAGATAAAACAACAGCCTCTTTGGGTAACCCTCTCATGCTCAAATCCAAGGCCTAAACTAAATTAAAGGATAGCTCAAGTCTCTCTTACTGTGCATTGACTGGAGGTGATTGGTTCTTTAATGGCATTAATGCAATTTTTTTACTATGGATAATTAAGCTATAGTATAAGATTTATAGCTTACCTCTACCATTTCACTTAAAAGCTCAAACCACCTAGTCCAATAGTAGACCGACGAAGTAAGTACCCTGTAATAACCTGTCAAGAATTTCAAAGCTTCATCAAAATAGAAAAACTAGTCGCAGATCACTAGATAAAAGCTCATAAACTGCTTATAAAACAAACTCAGCTACCACTAGAACAAATTAGAGAGTTGTGTCCTTTTAGTCCATAAGGATTTACACCTTGCAAAAGGCATAAGAGACTAACTGGTTGTCCAAACCAAGCAAAGGTAATTCTGCCAACTGCTGGAGAGACAATCACCACCACTAAGCCTAAAATGAGCCTGCACCATAGAATATATCATCTGTTACTAATCAAAGTAGTACTCAAAAACCCTAATATGGATGTAAACAACATGATCATGCTAACAGTCCTAACTCATGACTACTTTAAGAAGGGTGACATTGTACTTGAGGTCCAACTATAGGACTAGATATTTGGATTTTGGATTGGACATTATAAGTATATTATCGTGTAAAATAAGCAACCTTTAAGCAAACAATTGGAAATCATTATAAGTTTTGGAAATAAGAATTAGAGTCAAAAAATTTGTCGAAGCGGGTAAGATGAAAGCATAAATATGGTGATACTTTCACTTGTAGCATCATAGTCATCAAAGAACAAACCTTTCTATCTATTAACATTGGTGTATCTTCTTCTCCATTCTCATTGTCAAAGTTGAAGACATCATGAAGTTGGAAAGACCTAGATGTTCCATTGGAAACAACAAAACAAATAATTTTGTTACATCATGAAGCTTCAAAATCATGGACCTTTCACTAATCAGATCAGTATGAATACTACCAACAACAAAGCATAAGTCATTGGACTTATTTAACCATAAAATAAACAGTGAAGAGCTAGATGAATCTAAGTAGGGCCTCACTTTGTCTCTAGCATGTCATTTTTCTTAGATTTCTCATGAGTGACTTTGGCAGCCTGACTACAGTCTCAAGCACAACCTGAAATATCATTGCATTCAAAAAATTTAGTAAACAATAACTAGATAAAAAGGGTTGTCTTATATAGTGTCAAGGAAAAGTTCTTTGACAACTGAAAGCATATGCTATGAGAACTGTCTATTCATACACATACATGAACGTGTATTGGTTTTGCTTTTATTTATATTATTATTGACAAAGCTTTAAATAATTACCTTAAAAACACATGCAAAACAAGCATGCCTTGTTGGGATAATTTTAATGACTAATATTCATTAGAAGGCTATTTTTGTTAATTTATTGATCTGATAACATTTGATAATAAAAATTTGTCCCATTTTCTACATAACAATGTTTAATTAACAATTTGGCAACTTGCTATATAAAACACAGATAATCTTAAGAACATAGCAGAATTTTTTTTGATGAATACTATAGTGAATTCTTCAATATAGGCATCAAATCTATTCTGCCTTGTTCGTGATTAAGGAACAATGCTCCGTGTCATTAGCAGAATGTCTCCATCAATCAATTTTGTGATTTTGATGCATCTATTCGGCCTCGTAAAGAGTTTAAATAACATTACACACCATCAAAAAAGCCCAATCAAATTAGATTTAATGGTTTGTCATGCTGCCATGTAATACAAAGAAGCAATCACTCCTCTGAGATTCCATCATTGGTCCATGTTAGTAGCCCAACACCTTTTTCATTGGCATAGTGTTATTTTCCAAGGCGGGCCCCGCCTTTTTTAAATGATACATTGTTGGGTAGTTATTAATGACCAAAGCCATGTGGAATGCTCCTACGACTTCAAAAAAGGGAAAGCACCTACTTCTCTCCATATTCATGTGCACCGCCCAATCTGCCACCACAAGCTGATCCAACAACCTGTGAAGCATGCAACCATTCCTTCATAGGTCCACATGATGACCCGTGTTTGCACAATCTTCAAATCTATGGTATCACTATGGCATACACACACCAATCCTCGGCTCTCATCATTTTGGTGGGGTCTATTACTCTAGCAAAACCAAAATCTTCCATAAGGACCACTCCAACATTCAAAGCCAGAGAACTTTTTTCCTACATGATGCATGGTGATGGAAATCCACCCATATAGTGCTCCAAAGTGTTGTACTACGCGACAGACTTTAATGGAACTTGTACAAGCAGCCTAAAAAATAAAGTCCAATCACCAACAAGAGAATTCATGGTGTCAAATTTGAAAAAAAACATCACCATCTCCTTGACTAAGCCATAGAATTCAACTTCTATTTTGGGATCAAAATATCATTGTGGGTGGCATTTCTCTATGCCCATTTGTAGTTTAGATGCAGTTTCTTACAACTGAACTATTAAGCCTAATGTAAAAACAAAGTCTCAGGTTAATTGACAAGCAACTCAGCTTTTGAGCTTGATGCTTGTTCTCAATATTGACCTACTGAGAGCTACATAAGGGAGCCTCTATATGTTTCCAAAGGAGATTGTATACCGTGTAATATTTGAGTGGCAATGAACTAAATATAAGAAACCATTTGCCACACGATTCTGATTAGTGTCTTTGTTCATTTCTAAATCGTTGCGAATGTATACTCTTCTCTTGATTATCGTATCATGAGTTGTTAAGCTTTGCTCTAGTTCTAAGGATGTAAATGTCTAGCATGAGCCTTTTTCTACATTATTTTCTTTCTATAGTCTCCTTCCCTTTCCTTGCATTACTTTAGGCTTAGCTTAAGACAAATAAGAAGCCGACCTTTTAATCCTAGAGATTGACTTGCCGGTCACATCCCACACCAACTGGACTCTCCAAATGTTTATGGTCACGCACAGCGCACTGATTTAGATCAAGACCAAAGAGCAAATCAACAAATACCAATGTCAAATAACTAGAGTTTCTTGATTAATATAATATCAGATCTTGCTATTAACTTCAGAAATAAAGAACTGGTAAACTGAAAATCAGAATTTACACCCTCACACCCAAAAAGAAATTATTACTTGAACACTTGCTTAAAGCAAGAGAATTAGCGCTCCACAAAGTTTCACTTTATTGCAAAATCAATGTCCCCATGCCCCTGTCCATAAACAGGTCAATGGAATAGGATTTACCCAGGACTTTAGGGACAGATCTACAATATATGACAGTCAATTTTCTGATCTGCAACCAAATAAAGCATGTTGGGTGTGGTCGCCTGGAAAAGTGAGCTCACATTAGTGGAATTGAAACGTGCAACCTTCAACAATGGACTCCTAAATCACCATCATACTGAGTTAAGTTGCCTTCAGTGAGTGAATGCATAAGTCTACTCATAGGTTACTCAGATTATATCCGCCCAACACCCTTCTCATAGAAGGGTTTCCAGATGTGCAGTCGACTGGGGACAAAGATCTCTATACATGCCTGGTAATAGCTGATGGGGACTGTAGTAGATAACTGTAGGACATTATGTGGTGTTAAACCTCTAATTTATCCTCCCATTTTTGTGCCAGATGCCTCTGTGAACAAACCTGCAATGGATTAACGGTGAGCAGATTTGAAGAGTAGAATGTATAAAAGCTTTAAGGAGTGTTAGGGGTTGCATCATAACCTCCTTGCCCACCCAACAGTGTTTCCGTCCTGCTAAAGTGACAATGGGACAATAGAACGACAAGCATTTCATTGCTATCTGGGCGAATTTCTTCAGGAGGCTATTATTATTGGTAGACAAACAAAATATGATGAAGGCTAAACAAATCGCTGAGAAGAATAAAACGTCACCTAAGACCAAGAGACACAACTCCCCATACCAAGTCCATTCCCAGGCTATAAGACATGGACGATATTTCCGGCTTGCAGAAGTGTATAAAAATAAAACAATTCACAGGAATAGGAAGCCCCAATAGAAATAGCGATTCAACAAAGTAGTGATCTATCATATTAGGTATTATTGTGCATATCGGGTGAAAAAGAGATTAAACAATTGGGAAACCCGAAATCACAAGCATACAGGTGAGATTGCTCACTTTGCTTTAATACATAGTTTCCATAATCAGACATAATGATGCCGCATGAACTTCCGGCCCCAGCTTCAGTTGATTATTGAATATGATCTCTAGTCTTGTCCGCTAAGATGTATAACTTGCTTCTAACACATCTGATGGATCAATATTGAGCAAATATATTCATGGCGAGTGGAATTAAATCTGGGCAGACTCTGACGATTATAACCGCCATTGTTTATCTTCTGCAGGAATGATGACTATCTGTGATTGTTGTCTGGGTCTTAACAATTAAATCGAATTAATGTTAGTGTTGTAGGCTGCATTGAACAAAGGTTATAATGAGCATTTAGACATGGATACTAATTAATCTATTTCTGCACTTTAATAAACTCTCATGCTAGAACCCATCGATACTGTATGCATATATTGACTGAACCAAATGGTAGGACTGCATTAATCTGTAGAATGTGGTAGATAATCAATGGACATGAATATAGTTATATTGTCTTTTCACTCTGGTATATTATCACACTGAATTATATACTCATGTTGGACTCTTCAGAACATACTAAGTGAAAATGCAAGCAAATCATTAATGGATGCATATTTGGGAATTGCTTAGAAACTGTCCAAAACAATGTATCCACACACAAGGAAGGAAAGAACAATATTTGCAAAAATAACAAAGTCAACAACTTTGTTGATATGTGAGGTATGTACAAAAATCTCTAAGAAGGGTTGTGAAGTTATTGTTCTAAATTTTACAACATCAGCCAATAGATCTGTATATGGGTGTCTACATAGAAGTAAAAGAGGCACCACTCAAAGATGAAGTTATTTATCTTCCAATGGTTACTAAGAATCTCAAGTTGTACCTATCAGAAAGAGTCCAAGATTGCCAACTTTTAAGGATGACAAAATTTATTTTTTTTGGATCTTATTCGCCATTATGGCCACTCATTATCTAGTTAGAACAAACATGGCCTATCTGCTAGTGTAGATGGGTATTGATAGTTTGACCCTACCCTCTGGGATTTGGCAATTCCTCCAGTCATTCATAGCTTTTAGACTAGGATTTTATTCTCAGCCATTATTTTTAAATAAAGATTCTTATACCATATCTAGTAACAAAGTATGGCCTCAAATGCCATGTAGGCATCTTTTGACCTCTAGATAGGGCAAAACCTCCTTGTTTGGCTATGAAATGCAAATTATGACTTTGGCATTTTTTCAAGCTTTCCATAAATTTTCCCTTCATATGCTTAAGTCAAACAAAATTGTTACAGGTAAGTGGACTAAATTTGAAGGTTATCATTTTGTAACTAGCTCTCAATTATACAAAAACTAAAGAGTCATGTGTTTAGCATGAATGCCTACCTCCTTTCCCAAGACAAAAGTCCTCCATTACCAACAAGGTGATGTATGGAATGGAACACCCTACCATATGTAAAGTATTTTCATACTATGTTGATGAATGTCTCATTGTTATACAAAATTGGGTGTCCAAGTTGCTAGAGAGAAATATTGAGTTCATACTCTAAAAGATCACTCTCTAACTCAAACAGTTGTTACATATCTGGTAGAGTGATCACCAAAGCTAAGTAGAGTCCACACTTCATCTCTTCAAGAACCTTTTGTTGTGCCTTATTCCAAACAAAATTTGGTTTGACTCCTCCTTTACTTGCTTAATTCAAGGGCTATGCAATGCATGAGAGGCCCAACACAAGCCTCTCATAGAAATTTCCCACACCCAACAATATTCAAAGGTTTGTGAAGGTCTCTAGGGAAATCCAATCTACAATTACTTGAATCTTCTCTGAATCCACATGCACTCCATCCCCATTGAAAATGTAATCCACACATTTTCCTCAATTAACATATAGCTTTTCTCAAGCTGAAGTGTCAAGAACCTGCAAGGCATGGCTGTTTTGCTCCATCCATGTTTTGTTGTAAATGAGTATGCCATCCAATAGACAATCACAAAGAACTGTGTAAACGATTGGGAAACATTGACCATCATTCTCATGAATGTTTAGGCATGTCGGTTGACCCGATGAAATAATCAACCACTAAAATTATTCTTCCTTCCTCTTGTATGCTAACTTCCACTCATTTGCTAGCCTAATTGGCAATTAGTAATACTCTGCCTCAAGATCAATGTTGGAGAAGTATTTTGCACCTCAAAGTTGATACAAGATATCATCAATCTATAAGATGTTTGACTATCACTAAAAACTTGTTCTCGCATGCATGGAAAAGAAAATGCACATTTTTGAATTGAATCATGAAGGGTGTCATAGCTTGAACATTGGTTCAAATGTGATGGTGGAAGGTGATTTTATTCTTTAAGTGGAACCCTAGTCTTGGGAAAAGATAATTATTGGCATGAAGCCTTGGTGCCCAAAATTCAATCCCACCAAAAGTGGTTTTGGTGTGGGTTAGGTTGCCTAATCTTCCCCTACATTTTTGGCTAAAAACCCTAGCTTGATTACAATTGAAAATTCCTTGGAAGAAAATTTGGCTCAAGGTTGGAGATCAAAATTGAAAGTGATAATTAGAATATGAGTAGATGGTTTTCAAATAAAAATCTTGGTTTTCCCTAGGTCATATGGCAAAATCTTTCCCAAGGCAAGAGAATAAGAAGGCCAAGAAAGGTTCTTGGTGGAAAAGAGTTGAATCTCATTGTTAAGATATAATGGTTGATTCTATTCCTCCTTTGGCACTTTCAATTTCCACCTACAGAGGTGTCTTTCTCAAAATTTTCTTCATCTCCTACTAAGCATGTTTATTTTTCAAAGTTGAGCCCTAGTATCCTTTGGTCTTAATCTCCTTGAATGATGGACCTCTGCCTCAAAATCCATGGGTGGTGGGCCATCTACCTCTATTTGGGATAATGATTATTTTTATTTGGATGGTCAATTGATTACAATGGTAGATCCCATTAAATTGGCCTTAGTTTTGGTTTGTCCAAATGAACAAATAGTAGTCACAAACAAGAAGTTTTGTTCAAGGAAGAAAGCTAAAAAAACATATGGAACTAAGATCCCATAAGAAAAGGGGGTGGTTACTAATTGTAGCCCATAGATTCCCAAGTTGAGTCAAGGTTTTAGCTTGTTGTAAGTATTTTGCTGCTTAGGTGTGGATTTGAAATGATTATTAGAACTATTGTATGTGCATATTGTCATATAGCCCATTGGTTAGGGGTTGCTTTTTATTTTACTTTTTAGATCAAATTTGGTCAACTTTGGAGTGTGTGAAAACCCCATTAGATTCCTCATTTTTACCAGTCAAAAAATAATATTGTCAATCTAGGAAATCTAGTACTTGTTATTCATGAAAAATTTGTTCAATGCTTTATAAGAAATATAGAGTTTCCACTTGCTATCTTTTTATCGTGTCAGCACAATCAAGGTTCCACAAGGTGACACACTTGGACATATAGATGCCTTTTCAATCAATCTCTCAATCTAACACTTGATCTTAACATTCTTCAAACCTTAGCATTGATACAAGTGCTTCACCTAATAGTGAAGCAACACTCTCATGGATGTCTTAATGATGTTGATGTTGTTTGTCATCATCTAAACCATTGGTTTTAGCTGCATTTGTGTAAATTTTTGCAAGAGTACTAGCACTATAATTTATTGTCCTCTTGGGGCTTAACCACAAAAAGAGAAAACTTTCCAATCTGACCAATCACTTTTCAACATCGGTAGGATCAAAGAGACCTTGGTCTCAATAGCCACATTTGGTATTCTATGGTATCAATATCCAAAAGAATTGATAACACTCCAAAACCTTGCCTTGCAGACATTACGGGGCATCCACATGTAGAGTTTCCCAAACAAGACATCACTAACCTATCAGAGTGCCATATCACATGGTTCTACATCTTGGAAGGACTTAATCATTTACACGAGGTGACATTGTTAACTAAGATGTATGTCCTTGCCTTGATTCAAAGAATGGAATGTGTATAGATTAGGATGAGACCTGTTGTTAGAAAATTCAACTTCTTGATAATGTTTGAGAAAATAAAATGATTCTAACTACCTCTATTAGCAATAAAATGCACAGTGGAAGAGGGCCCTTCCTCTTGAGCTCCTAGGGGGGGATCTTAAGCCATGGCAATAGTGGAATTGAGGTTAGTATATATGATTTGCTTCCCATTGTTCAACATAGGCAAAAAAAGGTGTCCATGTTAGACCTATTATTGAGTCTATGCCTAAACCAACAAAGCTTGTTTACTACAACATTTTTGTCCAAGTGGAACTTGCTTTTGTGGTTTTTGCACCATTTTTCATCTTTCTTTAGCACGCTCATATCCAAAAAGATCTTTCAAAGAGGATATGATAGTTGGTTGATATGTAATTGCCTTGGAGATTCCAATGAACAATTCATCAACACAAATGTTATGTAAATTAATTACAACTATTTGTAACAAGTAATAGTTTCCAATGGTCAATACTTTATAGAGGTAAAGGAAGTTTTTTTCAGTCACATCAAGTGAGACAACAATTTAATGTATGAGAAATCCCTTATCGAAAGATTGCCAAGGAATCAGTTTACCATCTATCTTATATATTGCTCAAATAAATATACATACCCTACCCCACTTTGGACTCAAACCTATGCCTCCTCTATGTAGGACTTTCATACCTAGTATAGCTAGAAAGGTGGTGGGCCTCCAAAAGGTTTGCTTATTTAAGCCATGAGTGTTGTGTGCATAATTTGCTGATGAACTTGGGCAAACTCGTTCATCATCTAGATCCAATTCTTTTTAAGGACTTTGACACACAACAGTTGGAGAGGATCTCTTGTTCCTTGTTTATCTACCATCGAAGGTGATTTGAAATGGCAAGGAAGTTACTATTAAGTGTCACATGTCTCGAAATCGTATTTCCCACAGTATATGGGGCACACAAATACATAACAACCTGCTTTGATAGCATTTCTTCAGATTTTAGGGGCATTCTGGTGGAACATACATTAAATGGCTAAATCTATATGTTATCACAGGAATGACATTAAAGCAGACAATTAAAAAAAAATCCAAGAATTCTACAGGTGAGAAAAATTGACCTGTTTATCCGGCCATACTGTTGTTAAAGTGGCTTACGTCAGGTCCTGCCAAAAATTAAGACAACCGAAGCGACCAGCATCAGTCCAGAATATTCAGAAATAGTGTGTAAGACATTTTGAATAATTGTTACGAAATCAAGATTTGCATATAATGTTAATCCAATATAAAGTGTGTTCCTTTGAAATTAAATTTCCCTAGAATGTTTAGAAAAATATAAATTGAGGTGCCTGACAGACATTGTGCGAAATCTACTAGAAAAAATCTTAATCTTCCATTAAATAGTCTGAATAGCAAAAAACCAAAAATAATCATTCCATCGTAACAGATTTATTCTCTCTAGTAAATGAATGTACCAATAATTAATGAACATTCAGTATGAACTTAAAGATATAAAATTCTCCCCGATAAAATGAGAAAATCAATGTTACGTGTTAGTCTTCTTCAGTAGCAGGTGCCTTTAATGATTAAAAAGGTTTCTTTTCCTTCTTATAATGCAAAATAGTTAAGGCTTGAAAGAGAAGCAATAGGAGCTGAGAAAGAAGGCTATGCAGACCCCTATAGAACCAGATCAATCCTTGACCATGAAGAGACTCCAACAGGATATGCTGCAGTTGCCAGAAGTAGGTGTGGCCCAGGTATTACAACTAACTGCAGAAGGAATAGCCCCAGCCAAACTAGAGTTCTAAAAGTGCTCCCAGAGAGAACACAGTTTACAATGTAAGAAAACACAATTCAAGGCGAACCACACACACTCCTTGAGCACCAAGCTCGCAAGAAATGCTAGTAGATGCCAACACTTGACTTGAGCAACTACTTCCACTGGAAAGAATGGGATTGCACTAACAGAAATCCTAGATCTTACAGCAACCTCCCTTGTCTTGACCTACAGAGCTCGAGTTCGATGATTCCTGTTTTCAATTTGAATTTAAGGTACGGAGAAAAACTGTCTTAATCTACCATGCGCAACATGTTTTGGTTATATCCTTCAGCATTATTGTTTTGGGTGTATGTAAAGGTTGGATCAATAAGTTATAAAATTCAGCTTGCACTAATTGTGATTAATTTAGGGAAGCAATGAATATAGATAAATATATTTCGCTGCAACCAACAATCCTATTTCTTCATCCTCCACCTAGACTGTGAAATTTATAAACATAAATCTAATTAGATCTTAGAACAACATTCCTTAAAATCGCACATGGTTGACCCGAAGAGCTCAAATTTTCATGTTTCGTTATTCGTTTGATTTCTTGGTACAGGAAAAATGGAGGTCAGACTACTAAATCCAGCTTGTTGCAGCTCTTGAATGATCATTATAGACATCTTCAAGATAGACATGGGTGAATATACGTCATTAAGTGTATGCAATGGTCACATGGGTTGTAATGATCATTATAGACATCTTCAAGATAGTCTTCATCCTTAGGATTTCTAGGAAAATTTCCTATGTAGGTTTAAATTTTCTTCTTGTTTGTTATTCCTCCCAAAGTGCAAGCATTGGCCACCACTTTTGATGGGTGAAGATTTTCAAAAGTATAATCTTGATCTTTACCTCATGAAGAAAGACATTCATGGAGAAATAAGATTCTAACTAATCAAAAAAGTTATCAAATGCATCTACATTAATCTTGACCTACAAAAGGGAACATCTAAGATTTACTTGAAACCTAGGGGTTCTTAATCACCAAAAGATGTATTTCTATGATGAAGTTGATAGAATTGCTCTTTCAAGGACTTTTACAAAATAGATGAACATAAAATTATGTCAGTCATTGAGTTCTTTTGCAATTTTGTTTGTAATCATTGTGTGGGTGTCTACTTGTATTTGTTTGTGGTCATTTTATCAAAATGTATGAAAGAATAGTTTGATGGACCTTGAGGTTGAATGTCAAGGCTAAAATGCTTTTCTCGTGTTTCGTAAGTCATGCCAGAAGACAAACTACTTTAATATCAATGACATGGGGCTCATTTAGAAACTCAGTGAATAACTCTCTAGATGAGGATCTAGATGAAGTTATGTGCATGCGTGTAAGCTTTTTTAGAAGAGTAGTGCAAAGAAAGTGAGAAATATGGAACTAAAAATAATAAATTTACTTTATTTATCTATTTGTCCTCTATATGATGTACTTGAGAAAGATGTATGATTGCTATCTTCTAATTTGATTGTTGCTATCTATATATTTTCTAAGTTAATGTTACATTTATGTATATATAAACTAGCACTTGCACCTCAACAAGGTGCAATGGTTACACTGATAGTAGGATATACTTCAGCAAAATATTGAAGGGAAGGGGTAAAAATCGCAAGAAAATGTATACATTTGAATCAAATATTCCCCACAAGTATAATGCATGCATTTAATTTTTAATTAACTATAATATAAGTGTAGCTTTATGCATCACTATATACTAAAGTAAAAAGTTGTAAGCATGTCCAATCACCTTATCTAAAGACTGCAATCAAATGGATAGTCAATAAGGCAATGTGAACACTAAGATGATTTAAATCATTTTTTCATTGTGGAAATGAATAGACACCATAGATGTGATGTCTCAGCCCTCGACATCGGTAAGCCAACAAACTTTTAATTATAAGAAACATGATAACGAAGGCGACCGTTTGTCAAGAGAGAAGAAACCATATACTAAGGATGTTAAATACCTAGAACTTATTGCGAATGTGCATATAATGTGCTAGTTTATTCCAAGATTATGTAGGGCCACCAAGATGTGTGACAATTGCCTCATTTTACATCCTAGGAATGGAGGAATTTTACACTTCCTCTTCTCTTTTCCTAGCCAAAAATGAGCATGGTTGCATAGAGTATCCTGAGCATTTTAGGCCTCGCCAAAGAGACCAAAATCGATGGATTATCAAGGTTTCCATCCTTGTAATTAAAATTTTCCATTTTGTGGCTAAACCCACAGAGTGCTTTGTGTACAGTATATTTGAACTACAATATTCTTTTGGGATGAATTACATTATTTAATTAGGTTCTGATGTGTAGAGAGAATCTCTCTATGCACTCAACCTAAAGAATGTGTTGGTTGTTTATGGCAGGGAAACTGTAAAATATATAGTTTGTTTGTTTTTTTTTTGGTTTGGTTTGGTTTTTAAAGGACTCATTTGATTAGGGATGGTGTGATAAAACCCAAGAGGGGCACAAAAAACTACTTCAGTGCCATTAGATACTTGGATGGCCCTCTAGATTTAGACCACAATGCCAAAAAATTAATCCAAATGGGAAGCATATATTGTGTGGATATATGAATGATGGCTTCAAAAATAGCATATGAAAATGAGTTTGCTTTCAACACATATTACTACCTAGAATTGTTGAGTGAATCCCATGATAAAATTTATTGCAGTCTCTGCACCCAACTATGGAAATATTCAAAATTTCTTTTATCAATGAAAACATAAGAAAACTAACAGTGAATGTTGCTATTCAACATTGCTTAAATAAAATAAAGGAAAATTTAGAAAGAGAATGAATCAAGTGAAACACATAACCTTTTGGGTGGTAATCACATCTAGGGTTGTTGCCAAACTATCATGCCCCACTCCTATTCCAATCTTCCTCAACTCGATACCAAATGTCATGCCCAAAATTTTGCACATTAGGCAAAGACACAACCAATTTTTTAAAATAAATAAATAAACCACAACATGAAAATCACTTATGGATGACAACCATGCATTAGCATGGCAAGTAAACTATACACATTGAATTGGTACCCCATTCAACTTCATTACAGGAGTATAATAAGATAAGACGTAGCACGGGTGTTTCTAACTTTAGGTCGAACTCAGTATAAAGACTTGCCACACTCAAATATATTACCACCCATACCTCAAGATTAACATTATTATTTAATTACAACAAAATTCTATTAGTTATTTCAACAAGAAGCCTTTAATAATTATCATCAATTGCTTGAACCCAAGAAATAATACATCATTAATTGCTCACCAAAGGGAAATAATAATATTATTTCCAAAATTTAAACATTAATAATATCCTCATTCTCCTTAATGGTGTTGTTATCATTTCCATGAAATAAATAATATTATTATGAAGTTACCCTCCATTGCTAAAATTAATCCATTTTATCATTAACATTTAAATTAATATTAATATTAACATCATATTTACTCATAGTTATTAATTTTTCAACACCATATTTACTCATAGTTATTTTATTTCTATTTTTAAGTTATCAAAAGAGTTTAAGCGGTAAAATCTCTATCTTTACTTCAATGGTAATTACTCAGCAAGGATAGTTGTACTTTCCATTAATCGTTCCTAAATTGCCTCCTCATTAATCTTTTTTAAATGCATTATCTAAATGTTGCTAAATATTTAACAATAATATAGTTCTTTGATCATTAAATAAAAAATAATAATAAAATTATTATTAAGATAAAATCTAATTTTGAACAAAATACTACTCTAATATTAATTGATCATTAGGCCAACATTATTTTAGGGATATCCTATCAATGTTCATACTTTAAAATGAAAATATTCTTTAAATAAACTACTAGTTATTCATTTAACAATCATGCTAATTTATATTGCTAAAATAACATAATACTCATAATTTACATTAATATTTTTATTGCCGTGATTATTATTTTATATACTAAAGTTTACATAATATCGTGATTACTTCTTAATATTGATAATATAACATTATATTTAGCCGATAGGCTATTATAGGTGGGAAAACCACCAGAAATGTCTATTGTCTGATACCGGAAAATGTTTCAGGCCTTCCTCTGCCGGGTTGTGGGTATTCCGCTTCCAGTGACTATTGCGTACAATGATGATTGATCTGTTCAATTGACAGGAAAGGGGTCCTGTGTACTTTGGTCAAGCAGGAGAGGAAAGGTGTGCGGCGGTAGGCATGGCAAAAACACTTACGTACACTATTCTTCCCATTAGACATTGTGGCATTTAATAAACGAATGGCGTCAACCAGATTTTGGCGTAGAAAATGTACACAAAATGCAGATTTTGGACGCTGCCTTATGTCACCAGGTATGGCTCTGGGTGCACTTGTGTAGTTCCGCACCTTTCTTGGGGTCTCCGTTCTTGCCCTCCAATTTACTCGGCCACCAAAACTTCCCTGTTAGCAATAAATGTTGAGAAAACTTATATTTCTCTCACCTAGAGGCAAGGCGTTGTCGACATAGTTTGGATTGGAATTTGAAGTGAAGGGAAGAACAGAGACTGTTGCCAAAAGCCCTACAGAGATTTTGAGTGGTTTAGTTTAAATTGTTGCTGAGCAATTTGGGTTAGTACCATGCTCCCAAATCTTGAAGCTTGAAGGCTCATCAGAATCTCACACTGACTTGAATTGATATTCTGTTTGGTTATGCTTGCAGTGGAGTGGAGGCATTGTAGCAGCTCTGCACGAGAGGCATTGAAGTGACACCCACCCGCACTCCTTCCATTTGGACAAGCTTAACAATCAATGAGCCTTCAATACCTGATTTATGTTTTACTTTTCTAATTTTTTACTTTTCATTTTACCGGCTCTTTCCTTCTTTCTTCATCATGGCCGCCTGCTTAAACACAACATCATGCACATTTTTGCTTTGATGACAACATACGCCTTCCTGAACCGTCTGTCACCAAACCAGCTAGGTCAGGGAATTACTTTTGCCCCTGCAATCATAGATACCACATACCCACCCTGGTTGTAGTCAGATGCCTTGATATTCTGTTTGGTCTTCGCCTCCGTTACCCTACTTTTCATGTTGTAAATATAGCACTCTAGACTGTTTCTGGCTAGATTCTTCTTTTTAACTTTTTCGTCCTGCTCTCTAAATTTCTCTGCATCAGCTATCATTTTATCTATCTCCTCTTTGCTCAGTCCTCCATAGGCGTTGGTTATTGTAATCTCTTTACTTGCTCTGCTACCCTCATCCTCTGTAGAGGCTGCAAGAATGCCATCCTCGCTTACTTTGAAGCAAACCTTAATACATGGCACCCCACATCTGGCCAGCGAAATTCCACGCAATACAAATTTACCCAACAAATTATTTTGTGCGATCAACGGTCTCTCTCCTTCATAGATGAAAATACTTCCTGCAGTCTGATTATCACGGGCTGTAGTGACATATTCCTCCTCCTGAGCTGGAATTGTGGTAGCTCGAGGAACAACTACGGTCATGATTCCATCGCCAGCTTCAATTCCAAGGCTAAAAGGTGTAACATCCATGAGCGCTAGGGTCACATCTTCATTGTTCAATGCTGTCACCTGCACGGCCACACCATAAGCAATGGCCTCATCAGGGTTTACTTTGTTGCATAGCTCTTCCTGTCCAAAATTATGTCTCAGTAATTCTTGCAACTTTGTTATACGCGACGAACCTCCCACTAATAGAATGTCATCAATTTGGTCATTTTTCATGTGGGCATCCTCTAAACATTTTCTCACTATTTCCATGCACTTCTCAAATAAGTCGGCGTTCAAGTCCTCCAATTTGGCTCTGCTGAACTTTAGAGAAAAGTCACGTCCCTCATGGAGACAGTCGATGTTGATGACAGTCTCTACCTCAGAGGACAAACTCCTCTTTGCTCTCTCGCATTCTGAATGAAGCCTTCGAAGAGCTTTGGCATTCCTACTCATATCCAATTTGTATTTTCTGTTGAACTTCTGAACACAGTAATTATTTTGGAGAATAATATTATATTGTGAATAACACTTTTAAGAAGTAGTATTACAATTGTAAATAATGTTATTAAATTATAAATTACACTAAAAATTATACTACTCACAAAATTAAAGGAATAATGTTTTAAATAATGTTATTTTGGTTGATTTAGTAGCAATAAAAATTATAAATGAGTAGATGTTATTGTTAAGAGGTTAATTTGAGAGTAAATATTATTAGTATTCATTGATTAACTATTTGATGTTATTATTTTTATTTCGATGAAAGTAATTTTTAGTACGGAAAATTGAGATTTAAGGTGAACTTGCTTCCTTTAAGGTAATGATTAAATAATTTAAGGGACAATATGTTGGTGATAATATCATATAGGAGAATGCTAATATTATTTATGTCTAACTTGTGGTTAATAATAATGATAATAATATTGTAAAGTGCAAGTGCAAATATTCAAAGGGGTTTTACCCTATGTAAAAATATTAAAAATAATAATAAAATATTGGTATTATAATAAGCATAAAATGAAACTAATATGAAAATCAATATTAAAACTACAAAAATGTATTTGGAAAATTTGAGTAAAATAATAGTATTATTAGAGAAAGAATTGATAATAATAGTAGTGGTAAAATTGGTAAATTATAAATATTAAGAGAGTATCGAATACAATTAATGGTACACATTATTTTAATAATATTGTTTTATAAATAAATTAAGTTATTGTTAATTGATTAAATAATAATAAAATTACTATTATAATTTATAGAAGAAAATATTATTGTTATTATCTTGGTTAAATAATCTGGGTTTTTCTCCTCAAGTAGTCATCTGAGCATAAATAGGTTTTCGTGAAAAAAAAATGGTTAGTAATATTGTCTTACTAATATTAGGGCTTAATTTGCCTTTCTCACCCAGATGTAATAAAAAATAAAATAAATGAATAAAATAATAATAAATAAATCACAATATTTTAAAATATTTATCATATATAGATGAAATAATCAAAAATGATAAATCATAATCTTTTAAAATATTTATCATAGATAAATTTAGAAAAAAAATTAAAAAAAATATATAAATTGAAAGATCAAATAAATAATCAAAGAGATATGATCAAAAAACAAATAAATATAAATTACTAAGAATTCAAAATATTTATTGTAGATAAACTAAAAGATCAAATAAATAATTCAAATATAGAAATAAATCAAAAAGATCAAATAAAAATGTTTACCATGATAAATTGAGTGATCGAAGAAAAAAAATCAAAAAACAAATAAATAGTTCAAAGAGAGAGAGAGAGAAAGGGAGAGAGCATCAAACTTAGGGTTAGGGTTAGCATTAGGATTAGCGTTACACTTAGGTTTGTTGTCAAGTTTAGGGTTAATAGATATAGTTAGGGTTGGGGTAATAATTGGGGTTACTAGCATCAAACTTAGGGTTAGGGTTAGCATTAGTATTAGGTTTACATTTAGTTTTGTTCTCAAGTTTAGGGTTAATAGATATAGTTAGGGTTGAGGCCAGAAATATTATTATAAATAACTTAAAAGATAAATCAAAAAAGATTTGATCAAAAGGAAAAATCAAACATACATCACAAAGTTATAAATATATATTTAAAAGATAATTCAAATATTTGAATAAATAAGAATTACAAAGACAAATCAAAACGATGAAATAAAAAACCTTACCATAAATAAATTAAAGATCAAAAAAATAAATCAAAAATAAAAGATAATTCAAATATTTGAATAAACTAAAAGATGAAATAAATAAATAAATAAAAAGATCTTATCGCAAAGATTTGATTAACATATCAAATAAACTAATCAAAGCTTTAAACAAGTTAAAAGACCAAGTGTGAAAGATAATTCAAATATTTGAATAACATAAAGATGAATTAAATAAAGAGATAAACATATTTGACCAGAAAGATAAATCAGTCACAAAAGGAAACATAGAGATTTGATATCAAAGCTTTGATTAAAATATAAAATAAACTAATCAAAGATAACTAAACATATGACCCCATTTTCTTAAGTCATTTAAATAATGACATCAATAAATAAAAGAAGGATATGTTCCCGCATCCCGTGAAGAAGGGTAGTATCTAACCTAAGAAGGATTAGATTTGTTTTTTTGAAAGAAAGGGTAAATAATTAGGTAGAATCAAATTTTCTTTAAAAGAAAGGAAATTTCCCATTCTATAGTAAATAAATTTAAAATATGGAAGTAAATACTGTCACTAATTAATAATAGTATTCATCATTGATGTAATTATATATATAGGGGATGAATAAGTAGTTAGTTAAATAAATAAAGTAATGTTTTGTGAAATAGTTATTTTACATGATTTTTTTAAATATGGTTTAGTAGCCTCTACCAAAACACCTTATACTAAACCATCACCATGTTGTTGGGTAGAAACCCAACCTAGAATAATTATTTAATCTACCTAGCCCATTATGCAATGCCTTATATGCAAAGCCTAAATTATCCAATTACTAAATGTTATTTGGGGCTCACGCTAGATTTGAAAGATTTAATAATAAGTTGCACTCAAAAAAGAACAAGTCACAGTTACCTCTAGGTATTTTGGATGTAGAGATTCTTAAGTTGCCCCCCACCCCAACAGGAATATTAAAATAACTATTTTAGAGTCAACCATTCTTGTAGTAAACTAAATTGTCCAAACTTAGACATTTAAGTCGTTGGAAGGAATTTGATTTTTACCGTCCAAGAAACTCATCTAAAAGGAGTCACCCAACATGAACCCATCGGTATTTAAACCTTGCATTGTACCTCATTCAAGTGTACTATTACCAATATAGTGATAGGTTTAGGAGTTGTGTTGTATAGTGGTGGCCTGCTGTGAAAGTGTTAGGTTGCTAATGTATGTTGTGAAAAAAAAAATAAAAAAAATGTCAAGATTGTAACTGAATAGTTCTAGCAGTGCAAAAAAAAGTCACCTAAATCACACAGCTAGGAATAAGTTAATAAGCTAAATGGGAGTTTGGGATTGATAGCCAGTTCTAAATTACGTTTATTATAAATATCAATTAAGAGGACTTCTGTGTTGATTGATAGGCTCCAACTAAAAAATCTTTCAAAAAACATTCAACTAACCTAAGACTCCCAACCTCCCTTTTATATAGATAGAAGTACTTTTAGTAAGCTAGATTGACATTAAACTCAGTTTAAACACTAGCATGAGTAGAAGCTTAATGATTTAGGTTTATTGTTTGGTGAGATAATTAATAATATTACCAGTGATTTAATAGGCTATTTTAAATAGTATATGGTGGCCATTTTCAAAGAGTTATATGTTTGGGATAATATTATTTATCTTTAGACTGAGGTAAATTAAAAAAATACTACTACTGTACGTTGGAGCTTTGAGTACTCAAGGGGTATTACTCCATGTATAGAAATAAAATAAAATAAAATGTGAAATCTTCGAGTTAAGGAATACTATATTGCTGCAGTAGATAGTAAAATTTTTTCCCCTTTTACCTTCATTTATTTACTAGGAAAAAAATAAAAGACTAAAAGTGTATTTTTTTGCACTGCTTAAATAAGCTTATTCGCTATCGGATGTGATTAAGTTTTTTTTGCTTATCAAATGAAGTTAAATTAAATAAGCTTATTCGTTATCGGATGAACTTAAGCTTTTTTTTTTTATCGAATGAAGTTAAAGTAATTTTTTAAAACATTACTATTGTAGTAGGAGTACATATTATTCTTAGTATGAAGAGGTTATTTGTGAGAGTAAATGTTACTATTATTATTCATGGGTTAGTTATTTGATGTTGGTAAGGTAAAATTGAGATTAACAATTGAACTTTATAAAAAAGGGTTAATTTGCGAGTAAACGTTAGTATTATCATTAATGGGTTAGTTATTTAATATCATTCTTCTTATTTAGATAGAAGTGATTTAAGTAAGGTAAATTGAGATTGAAAAATTGAAATTTATAAAAAGGGTTAATCTGCGAGCAAATGTTCATATTAGCCTTAATGGGTTAGTTATCTGATATTATTATTTTTAATTTAGATAGAAGTAATTTTAGTAAGGTGAATTGACGTTAAACGCGAGTTAAACTTTATCATCAGTATATGCTTAAAGATTTAGTTATAATGTTTAAATGAAATAATTAATAATAATACCAAAGATTAAATTGTCGATTTTAAAGAGTGTATGGTGCCACTTTTCAAAGAGTTATATGTTGGTATAATATTATTTAAGTTTAGATTGAGGAAAATAGAAATAATAATATTAAAGTACAGTGGAAATGTGGAATATTGGTATTAAGGATTGTTTGACTTTTGACTACAATAATCGTACTACTGTAGAAAGAATAAATAATAATTATTGTGGTAAAAATTTGTAAACTATAAATACAAAAAAGGGTAGTATAGTAATGGGATACAATTAATGGTACACATTATATTTAGTAATACTAATTTATAAATTAGAAACGTTATTGTTACTTTGTGGTACACTAATAAAATTACTATCATAAATAATGTTATTGTTAATTGGTGGAATAATAATAACATTACTATTATATTTCCAAATAAGTTTATTCTTAATTCTGATATATAGCGTTATTCTTAATTCCAGATACTTCATCCACTTATATTGCCATTTAGATTTTCAACTAAAAGTGAATTGGGAAAAGGGTCTATAGAGACATATAGCCAACACATCTTTCCAGATTTCCAATTTTATTCACAAGTCTTCTCCCATTAATTACATTAGTTTATATCCTCTAATATTTATTTTCATTGCAATGCATACTTTTGTAGACCTTAAACTAACGCACTTCTCATGTTACAAATATTAGGCTTACATGTGCTTGAATAAATGTGCTTTCTAAAAAAAAAACGTAGTGGGTGGAATTTAACAATAGTTATGTATATAGATTTTGGATTTAATTGTCCTGCTTCCTTATTGTTAAAAGGAAAATAACATCATGAATATAATCGGCATTTTAATCTATATTTATATTTTTTTAACTTGATTCTGCATATAAGCGAATTTGTATGTTTCCGTATTGGTCTATGCTATTTCTTAAAAAAGTGTAGTTTACTTTAAAATCTATTCCTATGATAGAATTTTTTTTAAAAAAAAAAAAATGAATGCAACTTTTTATTTGTTGATCTAAGGACAATATATATGACTAATTCAACTGATACAAGATCTCCCGTCATCAATTCCAAACATGCTCGTAAAGATACTCATTATTTCATTTTACAAGCATTCCTTAGTGAAGATTTTTGTTTCCATTGTGGTTGTCATTTTCCCACCCCATTTCCAAATGTCCTTTTACAAATCACACACATGCAACTTTTATTGTTATAAAATAATCACAGTTGTTCCTATTTAAAAACTCCCCAGGTGATGGCAAACTTGCACCCACCAGCAGACATTATCACAATATCTAGCAGCTCGTCTGAGGGAGACATTACAGGATCAAAAGCTACTGATGCTCCTCCCTCACCTTCAGACTCTTCTTCTGTTGTTTGGAGTGGTGTCTACAAGAGAAATGTTGCAGTCCTCACAGAGAACATTGTGAGAGGTTGTGAAGAGACTATTGAAGATGCTAAAAAGACATGCGAAGAAGCCTTCCAAGTGGAAAACCATGACATCGAGATGGTGCAACAGGCAGTCCAAAAGTTCCATACAGCTTATTTTGTTTTGGATGCGTATTGCGACTTCCTTCGAGCAATGAAATATGATGCATTGTATGGAATGGGAAATGGTGCTAGGATTAAGGAAGATTTTCTAAAACTCCTAGCAGACATAAAGTAGCCTGTAAATAGCTTGCTTAAGATAGCTACTTGTTTTTTGTGGTTTTGGGGACAATCATTTTTTCTTTGTGACAAAACATGACGACAACAACTTATGGCTTTTTTTTGAAGATGAGGAGCATGCCTTCCCTCTTGATATGGAATGTAATACAATGCCTACAAATCATCCAACCCCTTCTTTTCCCTAGCACAACAAGCAGTAAAAGCTTATATCTGGTTTTC